>CM076584.1:195753757-196353757 GCA_034641835.2 Pinus albicaulis | reverse complement strand
AAAGATTGTAGATCTCAAAAGGAAAAGAAGGAGACACACATCAAGAAAACAATCATGAAGAAAATGTGACAGGTGATGTGTTACAAGATGCTTTGATTCTTTCTTTAGAAAATGTTACTGATTCTTGGGTTTTAGATTCAGGGGCTTCATTCCGTGCCACACCTAATAAGAAATATTTTCATGACTATGTTCAAGGAGATTTTGGACAAGTTAGTTTGGGTGATGATAAACCCTGTAAAATTGTTGGAATGGGTAAAGTTCTTGTAAAACAACAGAATGGAAACCAATGGCTACTAAAGGAGGTAAGGCATGTTCCAGATCTGAAGAAAAATATGATTTCAACAGGGCAGTTAGGCGGTGAAGGTTGTGTGACAATTTTCACAGATAAAACTTGGAAGGTCACCAAAGGAGCCCTGGTAATAGCAAAAGGCGAAAAGGTTGGTACATTTTATTTATGCAATGGTATTTCTAACTCTATTAATGCTTTAACTTCCAAAGGAGCAGATGCAACATTATGGCATCATAGGCTCGGACACATGAGTGAGAAGGGGATGAAGATTCTTCACTCAAGAAATTTGTTGCCAAGTTTGAAGAATGTTGATTTGGATTTCTGTGAGAATTGCATTTATGGAAAACAAAAGAGAGTCAGATTTCTCAGAGTTGGGAAAGAAAAGAAGAGCAAAAAATTGGACCTTGTGCATACATATGTATGGGGACCTGCTCAGGTATCATCTCTCTGTGGCTCTCGCTATTATGTTATGTTTATTGATGATGCAACTAGAAAAACTTGGATTTATTGTATTCAAAATAAATCTGATGTATTTTATACTTTCAAGAAATGGAAAGCTTTGGTTGAGATTGAGACAGGAAAGAAGTTGAAGTGTCTCAGATCAGACAATGGAGGTGAATATTGCAACAAAGAGTTTGATAGGTACTGTTCAGAGCATGGAATTCGTAGAGAGAAGACAGTTCCAAGAACACCACAAGAAAATGGTGTGTTAGAAAGGATGAACAGAATAATCATGGAGCGTGCAAGGTGCATGAGATTGCATGCAGGATTTCCTTTACAATTTTGGGCAGATGCTGTAGATACTACTGTTTATCTAATAAACAGAGGGCCTTCAAGTTCCTTGGATGGTGGTATTCCAGAGGAAGCATGGACAGGTAAAAATATAAACTACTCTTTTTTAAAGCCTTTTGGTTGTGAGGCCTTTGTCCATATTAATAAAGAAAATAGAACAAAGCTTGAGGAAAAATCAAAGAAATGTACCTTTATTGGATATGGTGCTAATGATTTTTGTTATCGCTTATATGATTATGAAAATCACAAAATCATTAGGAGCAGAGATGTAATATTCAATGAAAAGGTCTTGTATAAGAATCAGCTGCAGGAAAAGAAACAGGAAAAAGAAAGCAAGGAATACACAGTTCTTGATGAGATAACTGAAAAAGTAAAGGTGCCTGAAAATAATAATAATCAACAACCACAACAACAACAACCACCACAACAGCAACAGGCACCTCAAATGCCAGTTAGAGGAAATCCCACATTTCTCTGAAAGTGAAGTTAGAATATCTACCAAAAGATAAGTAGACCATCTAATCTACACTTCCTTCATTATATTATTTATTGTCAATATTCTCGTGAACCCTAATGTTATGAAGAAGAAATGTAGGTTGAAAAGGTGGAATAATTGGGAGCTAGCTGCTGGAAGAAGAGATTGACTCCTAAAGCATAACTAGACTTGGGACTTAGTCAAAGCGTTCAGTAAAAACTACATTGCATTTGGGGCCGAGCCATGTGTCAAGGAAGGAAGATGGAGGAAAATGTATAAATAAAAGTACTGTGGCAGGAAGGGGTTTGCACAGAAGAAAGGTATTGATTTTGATTAAATATTTTCTCCTGTTGTTAAAATGACTTCAATCAGAACTATTTTAAGTCTTGTAGCAGCAGAAGATTTACATCTTGAATAGTTAGATGTAAAGACAACATTTCTCCATGGAGATCTGGAGGAAGAGATATATATGGAGCAACCAAAAGGATATGAGGTCAAAGGGAAAGAAAAATTAGTGTGCAGGCTAAAGAAGAGCTTATATGGCTTAAAACAGGCTCCAAGGCAGTGGTATCTAAAATTTGACAAGTTTATGTCTGAACAAGGTTATACTAGATGTCACTCTGATCATTGTGTTTATCTGAAAAGGCAAAATGATGGTAGCTATATTATATTGTTATTATATGTAGATGACATGCTTGTTGCAGGGTCTAACATGCAGGAAATAAATGTGCTCAAAAGAAAATTGGCAAATTCATTTGCAATGAAGGATTTGGGAGCTGCAAAACAAATCCTTGGTATGAGGATAACTAGAGACAGGAAAAATCGCAAATTAACACTGTCCCAGAATGAGTACATAGAAAAGGTGTTGAAAAGATTTAATATGCAGAATGCAAAACCAGTTAGTACACCTTTTGCTAGCCATTTCAAACTTAGTAAGGAGATGTGCCCAAAGACCCAAGAAGACATGGATTATATGTCTAAAGTTCCATATGAATCAGCAGTTGGAAGTTTAATGTATGCAATGGTCTGCACAAGGCCTGATATTGCACATGCAGTGGGAGTTGTAAGCAGGTATATGAACAATCCATGAAAAGAACATTGGATGGCAGTAAAATGGATTCTCAGATATTTGAGAGGTACCACAAATCAAGCATTATGCTTTGGTGGTTCAAACATTGCTCTACAGGGATATGTTGATGCAGATATGGCAGGTGATAGAGATAACAAGAGGAGCACTACAGGATATGTATTTACTGTAGGTGGAAATGATTCATTACCAAGCTAAAATCCAGAAAGAAGTTGTTTGTAATTTTCATCAATAGAAGCAGAGCAGCATTAAGCAGAAATAGTAGTGAAAATGATTTGTTGCAAAGGTTTAAATATGAATTGCAAGAAGCACACTGGCACAAGACAGGTTGATAGCCAAAGTTCCATTCATCTTGAAAAGAACTCGACATTTCATTCCAGGACTAAACACATACATCTCAAGTACCATTTCATACAGTCAGTATTGGAAGATGGACAATTGAAGTTGGAAAAGATACACACTAGCCAGAATCTTGCAGATATGCTAACAAAAGTTGTAACTAGGGAGAAACTGAGAATATGCTCAATTTCAATTGGTCTTCAAGGATGACGATGAAGATGAGAAACAACCAGGTCCAAAGAGGAGTCATTGTCCAGCAAATGAAGTAGTGGTGGAGTTGCTACAATCAGTCTCCAAGTGGGAGATTGTTGGGTGTGGAGCCTGATTATCTTTTTTATTTTGTATCACAGCGTCAGAACCCTGTACCTTAATGGGGGTGGCAACGCCACCTGTAATTAAACACTACCTTGGGGCCTAGGGGGGGACGGCTGCGACTTCATGGAGCCCCCCCCTGGTGGGGGGTTTCAGGGGAAACGCCCCCGAAGCTAAAAACATATGTAAAATTTCCTTGTAAAAGTATAGTAATTTCTAGTCAATCTGGGTCGTTCATTAGGCGGATGATCTGATGGTAGAAGTTATGTTTATTTTAGGGTTTTTTTCCCTAGAAGGCACCCCCTCGCTTGTATGAGGGTATTGTATTGCGGCTGTGTATGGCATGTGTATTCTCGGAGCGAGAAACAGAGAGGGAGACTGTGAGAGAGAACAGAGGATATTACATAGGATATGATGTAGGTTGTGTCTCTTCATTTTTCTTGGATAATAGAAAGGAAGGACTGGTTGTTTAGGGTGAACGTAGCCCAAACTGGGTGAACCACGTATATCTGTGTCTCTCTGGTTTTATGTGTTTTATGTGCTTGTGTTTTCCACATACTTTATGGGTTTCATTGCTCTGTAATATTTAATTTTCTAACATGTCCAATGACTGTGTGATAGTTACATGTGTGCTTGTCTGTGTTTGGCTCGCCTGAATTCGGCTCGCTTTCATTTTTAGCTCTTGGATACCAACCTGCACAACTTCAAGCATGGTCTTATACTACACTTCCATATCTGACCATTGATCCTCTATCGCAGACGTGACTGTGTTTTCAATTTCATTTAAGTCATGCAGTCAATGTCAGGATCTCCAATCTAGTGTCCTTAGAACCTTTTCTCTTCTTCCATCATCCTCCTGCGATTTGAGAGCCACACTTTGTTCCTTTAGAAGTTTATGCTTCGACTTGGTCCATGGTGTCCTTTGGCGCAGTACCATTTTTCTATGGTTCAGTATATTTTTATAATTCAATAGTTTCGCTGGTTGTTTTCGGTGTGGTTTCCTTCTCTGTCTGTTTCTCAGTTATTTTCTCTTTCATCTTCTCTGGCTGGGTACCAGTGCATGGCTTTGTCGGTGTTTTAGGAATGGATGTGGATGAACCAGGCTCTAACCATGCTGGTGGCCATTCTGCAGCGATGCAAATCAGATCATCTTCCATGACTAAATATGGTAATTCATCCTAGACTCCCTCTACTGCACCTTTCACGCAAATATGCATATTATGGAAAGTGGCTTTAAAGTTTGCTATCATCTTGTACTGATCGTAAAGTATTGGAGACAACCTCGTCTTAGACTGCACTGATTGATAGAGCGAGGCAATGAACAATGCCCAACAAATATTATTCTCCATAATGTGTACAGGGTCTGATGAATTCCATAGTGTTGCATACTACGCGACATCACACATCTAGGGCTCTATCTCGGGAAATTGGATTTCCTCAAGGGTCTTCCACCCAATTAATGCGATCAACAATAGCAACCAAGCATAATGGAATTTCTTGCCCTCTTCCTGTGCTTCCCGCACATTCTCCAAAAATTCCTTGCACAAATAATGTGACCAGTTGTAGATCACTCCCTTTACACATCGTCCAGTGAGAGAAATCACCTGCACGGACACCTCCTTTGGTCTACATTTTTGCATCATCTTGGAGGCCAAGATGAGTGTTCTGAATTGAACAGTGGGAACATTAATCTCGCTCACCATAAATCCCCTACTCTTGTGTGATGTTGAATTTCAACAAGAAATTTCAGCACCCACGCTAGTGTGGGACTAGGAAGTCCAAGCAGCACCTACACTAGTGTGGGACTATAGGTCTTAGTAGCACCTACACTGGTGTGGGATAAACTTGGTGCATGTCTATTTTAGTTATCCCTTAATTATGGACAATCAAATGTAATATAATCTCAAAATGACTTGTAATAGTTAACTTAGTGTGATAAACTCAGCTAACTCATGAATTTCGAGTTGAGGGTAATTGGTGAGGCATGCATATTAATTCTAGTTGTAATAAAGTTCAAAGTGCAGTGGTGCATTATTTAATGTAGGTTGTAATCAGTTTAACTCAGTTAAGTGAGTTAAATCCAATTGTGCTAGTTGTATTGTTTGATACACTAGTGAGAGATAAAGTGAATTAAATATTATTTAATTCATAATTAGTGATCTCCCATGAAACTGAGGATATACTATTATTAGCTGCATGCATGTCAGTTCTAATGGAGGCCCAGTTGAGATCTAGGTGAAAGGGAAGTTGAATATTAGTTGTGGGATTATTGGGTTGCACCCATGCAGCCAAACACCAATTGGATTTCCCATGATCCTTGGGAAGTTTAGGAAGGCAAAAATTCCTATGGAATAGGGATTTCATTCCACACAAATTGGGCAAGCAAGGCTGGCTATCAAGAGGCATAAATTTGGCTAAGTATTGGTCAGTTTTATCTAGGACAGTGTGAGACAGTTAGTTGAGCACATGAGGGCTCTTGTGAGAAGAGTTGTATGTAATTATTTCATGTATCCATGCTGAATATACAATAGAATATACTGGGGTTTAGAGCAACAATATTTCCCTAGGAAATTATCTGTGTTGTGTTTTGATTGATTCTTCTTTGCTTCATGTGATTGGCGATTGTGTTTTTAGTTATGAAATTTATTTGTAGAAGTGATTCAATATCTATATTTAGCACATTTCTAGATCGGAATGAATCCATGATATGCATGCTTATTGTATAATTTATACATGGTATTAGAGCACATGAAATCACAATAGTGAAGGAGGAGCTAAGTTTGAGACTGAATAGAATTCGAATTTGTGGAAAGAATTTATTGGTGCTACATCTAATTCAAGATCAAAATGGATTTCAATGGCTTGATATTGGAGTATGCACTTGAGGGAAGCTCAAACTATATTTATTGGAATGATAGGATGGAGCCAGTACTCGAAGAAAATGGCTTGAAGGAATTCATTGACAATGACGTTCCTAACCCTACTGTGACAGATGATGCAAATCTTGATGCATGGCAAAAGAAAGTGGCAAAGGCGAGGAGGATCCTACTGGAGGGAGTACGAGACCATATTATCTCAAGTCTCCATGGCAAAGCAACACCATATGCTATGTGGAAAGCTTTGACAGATCTATTTCAAAGTAGTAGTGACCATAGGAAATTGGCACTGAACGATAAAATCAGGAAGATCAAGATGGAGAAAGGCGACTCCATGCCAAAATATTTGAAAAAGTTTGTCCAATGTTGGGATGAGTTGGGGAGCATTGGAATAACTATCGCTGATGATTATTTGGTGAGTTTATCTCTCCTAGGACTTCCCAAGTGTTGGCACAGTTATCAAGACTCTATCAAAGGAAGGGAAAAACTGCCAGATTGGGAACGACTGTGGTTAGATTTGGTGCAAGAAGAGTTTAGATGGAATACAATAGATGGATATTCATATAAGAATGAATATAAGAATATTGTGCTTTGGCTTCCAATGTGAAGAAAGGTAAGGGGAATAAATTCCATTCCAAATCCGAGTCCAAAGATGGCAAGAAGCGGGACATGTCCAAGGTGAAGTGTTTTCACTGTCACGAGAATGGGAATTATGCTACTAACTGTCCACAAAAGAAGAAGAACAAGAAGAATTCAAGATCTACAACTAGTGAGGCTTTGGCCTTACAATTTGAGCTTGAATTCTCATTGATCTCATGCATGGTTTCAAGTGCATTGGGATCTATGTGGTATTTAGATAATGGTGCTTCCTTTCACATGACGGGAGACAAGGAAATTTTTAGTAGCTTGGAGGAGAAGGATCTCCATATGCATATCGAAATGGGTGATGACGAGAGGTACTGTGCTACCGGGATTGTTACCATTACCCTCTAGATATAGTCAGGTAAACCTTTTCAATTAAAATATGTAATGTATGTACCAGGTTTGAAGAAAAATTTAGTCTCAGTTGAAATGTTGGAGGATAGAGGCTATGATGTTTTTCTTAGTGAAGAAAAAGCTTTCCTGTGACACAAAACAACAAGACAAGCCAAGAAGATTGCGATTCGAGTTAAGAATCTCTACAAGCTAGATGTAGATGGATGCGCAGCATTGATGGGAAATGCGGAGGACAAAGTGGTGAGCCAGGATGAGGGCGAGTTATGGAACAGGAGATTGAGCCATCTTCACCATGGAGCCTTGAAAGTCATGCAACAGATTTCTACGGGTCTTCCTAAGGGTATGCTTGCACAGTTAGACACATGCAAGGGATGAAATATGGGAAAATATGTAAAGGCCACATTTCTTGAGAAGGAGAACTGAGTCGTGGGGATCATTGAGAGATTTCACACAGACGTGTGTGGACCATTATATGTTGCTTCGACAACAAAACATAAGTACTATCTGATATTTTTTGGTGACTTCATGCAAAAGAAAGACCAGACATTCTCAAATTTTCTTGAGTTTAAAGCACTAGTGGAGAAAGACATAGGGAAGTAAGTGAAGGCTCTTAGGAGCGATAATGGTGGTGAGTACATCTCTAACAAATTTAAGAACTGCTGCAGCAAAAAAGGAATTCGAAGAGAACTGATAGCACTTCATAACCCAGAGAAGAATGGGGTTGCTGAAAGAAAGAACAGAACGATTGTGGGTACAAAAAGAGCGATGTTTCATAATCAAGGCCTACCAATGCATTTGTGGGTGAAAGCATGCAACATTGTGGTATTTGTGCATAACTGTTGTCCTCATAGGATACTTGGCATGAGTACACCAGAAGAGGCTTTCACTGGTAAGAAACATAATATTTCACATTTTAAGATTTTTGGCTCATATGTTTATGTGCATGTGACCAAAGATTCTAGGAAGATGTTGGAACCAACAGCTGAGATTGGGATATTTTTGGGGTACATTAAAAATCCCCAAAAATATTAGGTGTATTTTCCAAACAACAGAATGATTTTTGTGCGATAGGATGTAAACTTTGATGAGGATAAATCCATGTGATTGTCCCTTGAGAGGGAGTTGGATTTGCATGTAGAGGAGGAACTCTTGGTTCCCAAGGATGAGCCTCAAGATGGGGAGCAGCCACATGCAGAGGATCATGGAGTGGAAAAAAACACTCATGCAGAGCCATCCATCAAAAATGGTATAAGGCACACCACAGAAGCTGATAGATTGAGATTTGATGCTACAGAGAATGTAGGAGCCCCTACTTCATTGTGAAGACAGAGACAATCTCCAGAAAAGTTCACTGTATATGTTGTATCTTAAGAGACAAATCCTTTGTTGTGAAAATGAATTAGTGCTTAAGACATTTTTTAACAATGTGTCACAAAAGTATTAATATCACCTGGTCTTCGCTCAATCCCTTTGGAAACTAATTCTTTAAAACTATTAATAATATGGTATAATGAAAGACTCTACAATGCCATTAATTTCTAATATCTGAATCGAAAAGAAGAGTTGTAGAAGAAACTAAAAATGATATGATGTGACATAGAATCTACCACTATAAATTTGAGAATGAATTTGTGGAGAGAGAGGAAACTCAAAATAATATGATGTAAAGACATAATCTATTATTTTTAAATTTCAGGGAGAATTTGTGAAGGGAGAGGATTTGGATTGAAGGAGCGAGAATTAAGGTTATTTAACTCTTACTCACAGATGTAATTAAGATACCGACAACTACTTTACTTCAT
This sequence comes from Pinus albicaulis, assembly GCA_034641835.2. Classification (NCBI taxonomy): domain Eukaryota; kingdom Viridiplantae; phylum Streptophyta; class Pinopsida; order Pinales; family Pinaceae; genus Pinus; species Pinus albicaulis. Next base: position 196,344,789 of record CM076584.1, on the reverse strand, counting down.
TTCATTCCAAGAAGAAGGGACACAAAATGACACAGGAAAAATGAATCACCATCAATAATTGCAGGAAACTTGATGCTTCTTTGATTAATTCCTCAGAAAATTAAGTACCAAGTTTTAGTCTTCTAGATGTCCAAAAATCGGAACCCTGCTTCTATCTTTCTATCTTGCTTAAATACATTAAAGACAGTTCATAACTGCTAGAACTTCTTGAAACTACTTCAACTACCAAAATCGTTAAAACTACTTATTACATTGCAATTGAGGACATCACTATAGCTTCGATCTTAACAAACAAAGAACACAAATTAAAACTTGAAATATTATTATTTTTGCTAAATCCGATTTGTTACATATGCGTTTGCCTGAAATGTTGATGATTCTCCCTTATACATCGGACATCCTTGCCCTGCATTTCTTCCAGAGTTCAGTATTTTTTTTTCTTCTTGCTTTCATGTATTTTATGTTTCTGATGTGGTATTCGAAATTTTATGCAATAACACCTATTTTCCCGACTTGACCCAACTGTTGTGTTTCCAACAGTGCCACCATATTCTCCTTTTGCTTGACTCTGCCTATGCCTCTTTTCTTCAAATAATGTTATCATGTCCCCGTCTACCCGACCCTGCCTCTTCTTCTCATGCCCACAATGTTTAGTCTTCCATTTATTTACAAGGCACCACCACATACAACAATGTTCTGCACAGGGTTGAGCATTATCAATGTCTACTCCTCACATTCACATTTCGTAATAAAACAATGTAACTAGCAATAATATTGGAATTTAAATAAATTTAAATTAACCTTTGAATGGTATCATGTTTTTCCATCGCATTTTGGCCTTTATAACATATTATTTAGCACCATTCCTCCTGAGCTTGAGATGTGCCATGTGCCACGTGCGAGAGGGTCCCGCGATTGGACTTTAAATACTTTAGATTCGGGATTTTAACTATATCGCATTTGATATTCGTATCAAATTTCACATTTATGCATTTATAACATATTCCTTAATGTCATTCCTCCTGAGCTTGCATGTATGATGTGCGATGGAGGTAGGGATGACGTGGCAAGTGGAGGTGGGGCCGATCGCAAATCACAAGTGGTGATATGAAACCTTGTCACACTTTGCATTTCGGCATTTATAACATATTAATTAATGCCAATACTCCTGAGCTTGTGATGTGTGATGTGTAATGTGCAAAAGGGTCCCACGACCAAACTTTAAATACTTTAGTTTCAGGCTTCGAACTATATCGCATTTCACATCTCGGCATTTATAACATATTCCTTAACGCCATTCCTCCTAAGCTTGAGATTGTGATTTCAATATGTGATCAAGCCTTCCACGTGCAATTATGATTAAGCCTTTGAACGTTGTTTAGCACGTATATTTTCACGACTCGACACTGACCTTTGTGCAATGTTCTGAATGAATCAATCGGCCCGACTCCTGAACTATTCTATATGCAAATAAGCTCGACTCGACCCGCCTTCACATCTCTGCACATAATGTTAATACATCAACATATAAATCAAAAATTATTTATTTGGAATACAAAAATTTCACATTTTCTAACATATATGTTTTTTTTGGTGTTTTGAGACATATTTCAGAAGTAAATGCAAATGAGCCACAACATCTGGCTCCACCTTGGGATAATGTTTTTTTCCATGAAAGTGCTAAGAATCGTAGATTAGTGCCTTATCCATTGGGCATCGAGTCAAATATTTCTTGGTGACATATGAACAATGAGCAATCCAGTATTTTCAATGGTGTAATGCTGACTTTTAATGCTCAAAATAATGCTTCAAATATTGCCCGTTCACAGGCAGCTGGGGAGATTCTCCATCTAAGTCTTCTATCATGAAATTATTATTTGATCAGGCTTTAGAAATTATGTACGAACCATACGAGAGAGGGTCAAACTTACCATGCTTTCCTTTATCCTCCCTTCTGGTGTACCATCTTAATAATAAATCTCCTGCTTGGAAGAGGATTTCTTTGGCTTTTATGTCAAATATGAACTTCATCTTTGCCTGATAAGAAATAAAGTTATCTCTAACTATGTTTCTGTTTCCACTTGATTCAATCACTTTGTTCAATCATCTCACTAGAGCATTAGGTTCTTCCTGAGTTTCTTGAAGGAAAGCAATCACTGGTTTCAACAACTGAGTAGGAAATAGTGCCTGAGTTCCATAAACCAATTCATAGGATGACTTGCCAGTAGACCTCTTGGTGGTTACTCAGACTGCCCAACGATAAAACTTTAACTTTGAATCCCAGTCTTTCTGATTTTCAATGATTCTCTTCTTAAAAATCCTAACCAGGGTCTTGTTTGAAGATTCTTCCAACCCATTCCCTTGTGGATGATATGCTGTGGAATGTGAGAAGATTACATTATATGTTTGGTAGAAATTAATTAATCGAGCAGAATTAAATACCCGAGCATTATCAGTTATAATCTTGACAGGAAAACCAAACCTACTGAAGATGTTCTCCTCCGGAAACTTCATCACCACTTAGGCATTTTCTTTCTTGGTGGGGATTGCTTCAACCTACTTTCTGAAGTAATCAATGGTAGTTAGAATCCATTTGAACTGCCCACTTGATGGTGGATTGATCTCTCCAATAAATTCCAGTCCCCACTTCCTGAAGGGCTCTTCTATGAATACAGGGATAAGAGGTAATGTAGCAAGTCTTTTCTTCTCAACAAACAACTGACATTTCTGAAAACTTCTGACCAATATATGTACAGCTGCAAATAGGATGGACCATTAGAAACCTGAATTGAGGATTTTATTGGTTGTGACCTTCCAAAAATAATGTCCTCCACATATAATTTCATGATATTCCTTGATAACCTCAATCGATTCACCTTCAATTAAACAAAACAATAAAATACCAGCATGATATTTCTAGTACAACTTTGCTTCTACTATGACATATGGATGATATTTAAGCTTGAGAGCTTTGTATTTGGTTCTATTCAGTGAATATGGGAAAGAAAAGAAACACAGTTAATGAAAAAAATATTTATACCAATCTGAACATAAGAATTTGTATTGAATACTTGTTTTGGACTTATTCTGACCTTATTCATTGTTAGCTCCATCCACTGGTGCCAAGAGGTTAATTCCAAATGCTCGAAAACTTGTTTCAATTAGAAAATATTCTAAACCATGTCCCTTGATTAACTTGGTGGGTTTAATTTCCAAGTCATACCCCTAGATTTTAGCTATTCATTTTCCTCTTTTTCCTTCAACGTCACTTTGAACCAGCACGTCCTTGACAACAGAATTAGGTACATAAGCGGTTATTTTTTATTGTATCACATAATTCCTGAAGGCTTTGAGTGCTCTGACCAATGTATACACCTATTTATCCAAAGTGTTATATTTGAGCTCAGCATATTTGAGAACTTTGTTGAAGAATGCCACTGGCCATTCCTTACTAACTTCATTTTTCTGCAATAACGCAGCAACAATAGTAGTGGGGGAAGCAAATGAAAATATTTGAAATACCTTTAGATGACCAGGACTTATTAAAACATTAGCTTCTTGGAGTGCTTCTTTATCCCACCTCACTTCTGCATTTTTCTTCAACATGTCAATTATATTTCTCACAATCTCAGGATAATTTGGTACAAATCTTCTCAAAAAGTTTGTTTTTCCCAAAAATATCTGAATATATTTCTTACTTATGGGTAAAGGAATGATCTTAATTGCCTCCACCTTTGCTGGATAAATCTTTACCCCTTGTTTTGAAACTATGTGACCCAATCATTTACCTTCCTCCAAGGAGAATAAATATTTTTTGGGATTTAATGACAGACCATACTTCCTACACTTTTTGAAAGTTCTTTGCAGATGTTCCAGGTGTTCATCATCTGATCCTGAAAAAACAGTCACATCGTCCAAATATATAACCACATACTTGTCTCCAACAAACACTATGTCCATGGCACTATGAAAAGTTGCACCTGCATTCATAAGACCAAATGGCATCCATGCATGCATGAAGGTGCCCCAGGGGGTTGTGAAAGTTTCCTTTTTTCTGATCTTCCTGATCCACTACCACTTGATTATATCTAGAGAATCCATCAACCATAGACATCATGTAAGCTCATGTCACCCTATGTAACACATAATCCATTTCAGGTGATTATCCTTTAGATACGCTCTGTTCAAATTCCTGAAGTCCACACAAAATATTGTCTCTCCATTTTTCTTCCTCACGGGAATGAAATTAGAAACCCAATCCGAATATCTGAGAGGGACTATGATTTTTTCTTGGAGAAAATTCTTCACTTCCTTTTCAATTGGAGCTAACAATAATGGATTAATTTGTCTAAGCTTTTGTCTGTGTGGTTTAATTCCTTATTTTAATGGGATATTACGTTGTATTATTCTTTTATCATACATTTTCAAGTTTTCATATGACCAAGAAAACACAGGCATATACTTTTTAAAGAGATCAATATATCTTTCTTTATAATTTTTGGGAACAGCTTTGAATAATTTCACCATTTTTTGCTCCGACTGAGTTCCCAAATTACAATCTTCCATCAATTCCTCTTGATGTGTTTTATTTGAATTAACAACAACATCATTTGAATCAAACAATCTCTCAAGGGGAACCAAACCTTTAGGGAGTACATTATATTTAAACTGAATAATCTTATGATCACCTATTGAATTTTTGAAATGTCTTACCTCTGTTTTTTGCTCTATTTTTTCTTCTTCTTGATTTATCTCAGCATCTTCAAAGTTTCCAATAACTGTCAAGAAATTATTTATCTTCTCATTGTCTGCAAACACCTACCAATGTTTCACATTATCAGGAATAGAGGGTCTATTTCTAATTTCAATCTCATACCTTAACCATGGATTCATAGGTGGCTTGAAGGTGCTAGCTCCAACTGCTTAATAATCTACCAACCTATTCTCCTCCCTTGGAATAAACTGACGATTGAAGGCTTCAAAATAGTTCTCTATCAGATCCAAAACTTCATTCCTATATGATCTTAATCTTGGAGGCTTGGCTTGACAATGATTTTTAATATATATTATTATTAATTCGGAGTCACCAAAAATTGAAATACATTGAACTCCCATCTGTTTAGCAAATTGAAGGCTAATGATCAAGGCCTCATACTCAACTACATTGTTTGTTGAATCAAACTCTAACTTGAAAGAAAAAGGCATGAGGTTACCTTCTGGTGATATTAGAAAGAATCCAGCTCTTGTGCCTTCCTTGGTGTAGGCACCATCAAAGTAGCATTTCCAAATCTTTTTTGAGTGGAGCTCATTATTTACAACTGCTCAAGAGAGCTGCTTCCTTGCGTCTTCAGCAAATTCTGTATCTTAATGCCACATGAAACATGAAATATCTTCTGTTTCTTGACTACAAATAGGGGATTTTCCCACATCTTTCTTGGTAGTGGTCTTCAAAAACCTTGTTTCCTTGTACAATCTCCTTTCTTCCCCATTAAAAATAGGAATGATAGCATAAGTGAAATCTAATTTTAGAACAACTCCCAACTTTTATCCCCAAGATCTTGAAAACAACATTCCAAACCTGGCTAGAATGTCAACAACAACTACATCCATGACTATATTCTTTGTTGGAATTTGTGCCAAAGAAAATACCACATCTTTAATTAACCCAACACATTACACCCTTTTGGAATCAAATGAATTCAGATCCCTGTAAGGTTTGGTAATATTCAAGTTTAGTTCCTTCATAACAGACAATGGGATGATATTATGGGATGCACTTGAGTCCAACATAAAATTATGGAGAGTAAAATCACGAAGCAACAGAGAAATATAGAATGGTGGAACAAAAGGATCTACTTCTTCTACGTGAGGACCAAAGGTGACCACTGTCTTTTATTATTGTAAGTTCACAATGTCACTTATATCTTCAATCTATGTGAGATTAATAAATTACGAAATTTGTTTCTTGTAGACTAGTATTTTAGCTAATTCTAGAAGAGGTACCTGAATTTTTACCTTCTCCAACTCTTTTGTCAAACTGAAAGCATGAGTTTGTTTAACATTATTTTTAGGTTCTTATTCACTCTTTCTAGAATTTTCCTCTTGTTCGGGTACATGAACAACTCTCTCCAAAACATTAATATCAAAACATTTTCTCTGGGAAGGTTCACCCTACTTCACATCTATTCTATTAACTGAATTTACAGGTTTCTTCCCATTACTGACTTGTTTTACAGGGTCCTTTTCTAGTGGAGTTGCCATTGGAGGAGGAATAGAATCTTGTTGTTCACCTTCATTATCCTGCACTCTATATCTCTTTCTAGACCTTAAATCATACATTTTATGTAACTCAGCTTGCATGAAATCTATGAATTTCCTACAGTATTCATCCATTTCATCTTGATCAAAAGATGCTTCAGCTTCATCATATTCTCTCTCACAATCTTCCTCTTCATCATCTTCTATTGTGTACATAGCAGATATTTGATCTTCAACCTCCTTTTGGTCATCTTTTACTGACTCTTCAGGTGTTGCTTCTATATACAATGGTGCTTGAACCTAGTCTTGATCTTTTCTTTCCTCTGCAAAATTTGCAGGGATTTTCTTCTGAATTGAGGGTTAAATCCTTTGGATAGAATCATTTGGAAATCCCTTAAACCAATTTCTAGCCTCTCCATCCAGAGACTGAACAAAATGCCTCATTACAATATCAAGATGTTTGACTTTCAAATTTTTAGCAAAATTACAAAACACATGCAAGTGTTTTTCTGTAGTTATTTCATCTTCCCCAGTAAAACGTGGGAGCAATTTGAGATAATCTTGAGGCATTGCATTCATCGGTTGTGGAAGGTTAAGTGGAGCATATGTGTTCAATAAAAAGGCTGGTGCTGCCATGTTTTCACCTTGATTGACTGTTCCTTGGTTAGATGGAATCGATGAACCTGCTGTGAAAATGAAAAGAGGTGGAGGTAAAACTGATGTGGGAGAGGGTCGATGGAAAATGGTAGGGGGACCAAAACTGGAGTTAGTTGACCTTGAGTAAAAGTAAAGGAAACAGACTCAAAGGATTGTTCTTCCAGATTGGGTTCTTGAGAATAAATTGGTGTGAAAGGTGAATCTTGCTCCAAGAAAGGAAGTACTTTAGAGATATGTTCAAAAAAAGGACTACTAGAACTACTTCCATGAGTAGAAAGTGTAGGAATAGGTGTTGAGGGGGTTTCGGGTTTCTGAACCCTTTTAGAAACCAATATTTCAGGTTCTAACAAAGCATGGACCTTCTGCTATGAGATATCCGACCTCGTGTGAGGCCTTTTGTGAGCCAAAATTATAATAATAATAAACACAGCCAAATATTTCCTTCTCACTGAAAAACCAGAGGAAATAATGTGAAAACCCCAGGGAAAATAAACTTCGTCTCATCGTCCCCAACAACGGCACTAGAAAATGTTGTATCTTAAGAGGCAATTCCTTAGCTATGAAAAGGAATCAGTGCTTAAGATATTTTTTAACACTGTATCACAAAATTAATAATATCAGGTGGTCTTCGTTCAATCCCTTTGGAAACTAATTCTTAAAAAACTTAATAATCTGGTATAATGAAAGACTCTACAATGCCATTAACTACTGATATCTGAATGAAAAATAAGAATTGTAGAAGAAACTCAAAATGATATTGTGTGACACAGAATCTACCACATTAAATTTCCTAATGAATTTATGGAGAGAGAGGAAACTCAAAATAATATGTTGTAACACAGAATCTATTACTTTTAAGTTTCACAGAGAATTTGTGAAGGGAGAGGAGTTGTAGTGGAGGAGCACAAGTTAAGGTTATTTAACTCTTACTCACAGATGTAATTAAGAGACCGAAAACTACTTTACTTAACTTCATTCCAGGAATAAGGGACAAAAAATGGCACAGGAAAAACGAATCACCATCAACAATTGTAGGAAACTTGATGCTTCTTTCCTTAATTCCTCAGAAAAGTAAGTACCGAAGTTTTAGTATTCCAGAGGTCCAAAACTTGGAACACTACTTCTATATTTATATCTTGCTTAAATACATCAAAGACAATTTGTAACTGCTAAAAATTCTCGAAACCACTTCGACTACCTAAATTGTTCAAACTACTTATTACATTGTAATTGAGGACATCACTATAGCTTCGATCTTAATAAACAAAAAAAAAAAAAACTTGAAATATTATTCTTTTTACTGAATTTGATTTGTTGTTGATGCGTCTCCCTGAAGTTTTGATGAGTCTCCCTAACATATCGAACATCCTTGCCCTACATTTCTTCCAGAGTTCAATATTTTTTCTATTCTTATTGCTTTCATGTCTTCTCTATTTCTGATGTTGTATTCGAACAATTCTGCAATAATGCCTCTTTGCCCGACTTCACCTAGTTGTTGCATTTCCAACAGTGCAACCATATGCTCGTTTTGCCTAACTCTGCCTATGCCTCTGCACTTCAAACAATGTTATCATCTCCCCTTCTGCCTGATCCTGCCTCTTCTTCTCATGCCTGCAACATTTAGTATTCCATTTATTTAGAAGGCACCACTACATACAACACTGTTCTGCATGGGGTCGGGCGTTACCCGAGTCTACTGCCCACGTTCACATTTCTTCATAAAAAAATGCAACCACCAATAATATTTGACTTTAAATCAATTTAAATTTACCTTTGAATGGTATCGCGTCTGCCTTTCCATCACATTTCTACATTTATAGCATAGTCTTTAGTGCCATTACTCCTGCGCTTTTTATGTGCGAGGTACGATGTGCGAGAGGGTCCCACAGACAGACTTTAAATACTTTAGATTCGGGCTTCAAACTATATCACATCCAATCCTCATATTTCATTTCAAATTTTTTCATTTATAACATGTTTGTTAACACCATTCCTCCTAAGCGCGCGATGTGTGATGTGTGATGGAGGTAGGGATGACATGACAAGTGGAGGTGGGGCCGATCGCAAATTGCAAGTGGTAATATGAAACCTTGTCGCACTTCGCATTTCGGAATTTATAACATATTCCTTAATGCCATTCCTCCTGAGCTTGTGATGTGCGATGTGTGATGTGAAAGAGGGTCCCATGACCGAAATTTAAATACTTTAGATTCAGGCTTCGAACTATATCGCATCCGGTCTTCGTATCGCATTTTGCATTTCAACATTTATAACATATTCCTTAATGCCATTTCTCCTAAGCTTGCGATTGCGATATGTAATATGTGATCAGGAATTCCCCGTGTGATTGCGATTAATCCTACAAACATTGTTCTACACGTATATTTGCATGACTCAACCCTAACCTATGTGCAATGTTCTGAATGCATCAATCGGCCAGATTCCTAAACTATTTTGTACACGAATAAGGTTGACTCGACCTATCTTCACATATCTGCACATAATGTTAATATATAAACATATAAATCAAAAATTATTTTTTGGTATAAACAAATTTCACATTTTCTAACATATATGTTTTTTTTGGTGTTTTGAGACATATTTCAAAAGTAAATGCAAATGATCCACAACACGATACATGGTTCTTATGAGCAAATGTATTATGATTGAACAATCTTCCTTTCAGGAGGCAGTGCAACAACCAATTTGGGTTGATGCAATGGTGGAGGAGTATGACTCCATTGTCAAGAACAGTGCATGGGAGATTGTGCCAAGACTAGTTAGCAAATTAGTGGTTAGATCTAGATGGATATACAAGGTAAAGAAAGCTGCTACTAGGAGTGTGGAGAAATACAAGGCCATATTTGTGGCCCAGGGATTCTCACAGATTGAGGGGATCAATTATGATGAGACTTTTGCACCAATTGCAAGGTACTCATCCATTAGATCCATCCTTACACTCTTAGCGCAGATGGGCTAGTGCATTCATCACATGGATGTGAAAATTGTGTTTCTCAATGGAGTCATTGATGAATAAGTGTACATAGAGTAGCCAGAAGGTTTCGAGATCTTCAATATTGAGCCGCATGTGTGCCGAATCAAGAGATAATTGTATGGGCTGCAGCAAGCACCTCGTGCTTGGTACACTCGGATAGACAACTATTTCACAGGATTGGGATTCACCAAAAGTGAAGTTGATGCAAACCTATACCATATTTTGGCTGAGGGTAAGCTATTGATTATTTTTATTTATGTTGATGATCTAATTTTGATTGGTGAGGAGAAACTAATACACTCATGCAAGGAGGATCTTTCAAGGGAGTTCCAAATTTAGGACATGGGACTCCTTCATTTTTTCCTTGATTTGGAAATATGGCAGTGAGATGGTGAAATTTTTGTTTCTCAAGGCAAGTATGCCAAGGAGATACTGGGTAGGTTTCACATGGAGAGCTACAAACCCATGGAAACTCCTCTTCCAGGAAATTGGAGGAAAGAGGATGCTACTTCTGGAGAGCTAGTGGATGCTTTTGTCCATAGGAAATTAGTTGTTTCACTGATGTATCTAGTGAACACTAGACCAGACTTTTGCTACGCAGTTAACCAGCTGAGTCAAGCTATGGTTAAGGCTACCAGGCTCTTTTAGAAGGTGGGGAAGTATGTATGGAGATACCTAAGGGGCACATCAGGGTATGGATTATGGTACAGACAGAGAGAGGGAGTGAAGCTTGAAGGATTTGTTAGTGTCAATATTTGCATATTTCCACCAGGGATCAAAACACATTTGCATGTGCATCTCAGGTGTCCCATTCTGAAGAAATTTTCAATCATTCCATTAGGTCATGATATAAAATTGTTCCACTAGTGGTTGTCCTTGTCAAGTATATGTTTCAAAAGGTGTTCTCCATAGGATTTTTAGTGTAAATCACATTTTAAGTATGTTCATCAGAAGGAGCCCGAAAAGATCTTTCCAATGAAATATCATACTCCCAAAACTGATTTCTGGATTGGAAGGTATGCCTAAGTGAATAAAATACCCCAAAGGCCTAATCCCTGCCCTTCCTTTTCATTTTCCACCTTAAATTCATTATTTTTTCTTTCTATATAACTTTTGGCCTTTACCGAAAAATTCCTTGTTCCTTTGTAATTTGCCGCATTCTACAAACTCCGATGAAATGTCGCACCTCTGATGCGATCGCATCACAAAAGTTCATGGGCTCTTGATTGACCCACCCCCATCTAAACACCTCCGATGTGATTGATACACCTCCGATCCGATCGCACAATCGCATCGCAGTATTCCCCGCCAGCACTTAAACTGCGATGCGATTACTCCCCTTCCGCCGATGCGATTAATCGCATATCGCCCATCGCGATTGCATCCCCACATCACTTCGCTCCTGCACTCCTGACATTGCCAATTTTATGAATCGCATTGCGCAATCGGCGATTCTTGCAATGTTTAAACCCACTCCCCTTCTCGATTTGCGATTACGATTTTCTCGGTCCCACCAAAGCTTTCCGCCTATTGCACCATCGACCTCCCATCGCATCGCAAGTTTTCATCACATCGCTCCATTACGACATGCTCCCTTCCCCCTTCCAATTCCGATTTGTGATTGCGATATTTTTGGGCCCACTACCTTTCCCTTCGCTCTTTTTCAATGAAAAAGGGGCTTTTCATGGAGAGAGCCCTCTCCTGACCTTGTAAGGCTAGCTACAAGGCTGGGAGTGGTTTGAGGTTACCCTAATTTGCCTTCCTTTAGCCTGAGGTTCAAATTAGGTGATAACAGGCTTCATGAATGCAGATTAGGTAGGTAGACCATCAGATAGAGAGAGCACATCAGGAGTGATCTTCAACATAGGATCGACTAGAGTTTCTTGGTACAAGAGGAAGCATTGATTTGTGGCACTTAGTTTAGCTGAAGCATAGTACATGGTAGAAATTTAAGCTGCATGTGGGGTTATCTGGATGAGAGATATTGGTTGGTTTGTTTGGTTCTCAGATGGATCCGACACAGATACATTGTGATGATTAGGGTTGCATTAAACTCTCGATTAATCCTGTGTTTCATGATAGGTCCAAGCACATACATATCTAGTACCACCATCTTAGAGATTGTGTGCAGAGATGAATAATGTTACTTCAGTACATTCCCATGGAAGATTAGGATGCATATATTCTGACGAAGGCGCCCACCAGGAGAAAATTTGAATACCATAGAGGTAGGATCAGGGTGAAGGATAATCCCTTTCTTGTAGAGAGCGAGTGTTGAATTTCAATAAGAAATTTCAGCACCCATGCTAGTGTGGGACCAGGAGGTCCAAGCAGCACCTACACTAGTGTGGGACCACAGATCTTAGCAACACCTACACAGGTGTGGGATAAATTTGGTGCATGTATATTTTAGTTATCCCTTCATTAAGATGGATAATAAAATGTAATATGATCTCAAAATAGCTTTTACTAGTTAACTAAGTGTGATAAACTCAATTAACTCATGAATTTCGAGTTGAGGGTAGCTAGTGAGGCATGCAGAGTAATTCTAGTTGTAACAGAGTTCAAAATGAAGTGGTGCATTTGTTAATGCAGGTTGTAATCAATTAAACTCAGTTAAGTGAGTTAAACTTAGTTGTGCTAGTTTTAACTCTTTGATACACTAGTGAGAGATCAAGTGAATTAAATATTATTTAATTCAGAATCAGTGATCTCACATGAAACTGAGGATTTACTATTATTAGTTGCATGGAGGTCAGTTCCAATGGAGACCCAGTTGAGATCTAGGTGAAAGGGAAGTTGACTATTAGTTGTAGGATTATTGGGTTACACCCATGCAACCAAACACCCATTGGATTTCCCATTATCCTTGCGCAGTTTAGGAAGGCCAAAATTCCTATGGAATAGGGATTCATTCCACATAAGTTGTGCAAGAAAGAAAGGCTGTCAGGAGGCAAAAAATTGGCTAAGTATTGGTCAGTTTTATCCAAGACACTGTGAGACAGTTAGCTGAGTACTAGAGGGCTCTTGTGAGAATAATTGTGTGTAATTTTTTCATGTATCCATGCTGAATATATAATAGAAGATAGTGGGTTTTTTAGCAACAATATTTCCCCGAGAAATTATCTGTGTTGTGGTTTGATTGATTCTTCTTTGCTTCATGTGATTGGAGATTGTGTTTTTAATTCCGCAATTGATTTGTAGAAGTGATTTAGTATCTAGCTTTCGCACATTATTAGATCAGATTGAATCCATGATATACATGCTTGTTGTGTAATTTATACATGTGATACTTTGTATTTATCTTTAATCTTTTCTGCAACAACTTTCTCGTGTACTTTCCCCCAAAGTCAACTATTGGATTTGTCCCTTGATCAAGTAGGTCAGTGATCCTATGGATCAATGCAACATCAATGGGAATGTGCTCTCCCAACAATAGTGCATCATCATGCACGAGCATGAGAAATTTTTGGACACGTATATTTTTTATTGGGCTATGCCCAAAGTGAGGGATCTGCAATAAGTTTAAGAGGCATGCCTTGTGCAGAGCCATCACCCATATCTTTGGCTCTAGGTGCATAATTTCCCCTTCATACTAGACAAGGTCTAGGTAGAGCTCAGGTGCAAGTTCAGGAAATTTATCCACATCTATGATGTCCCAATCCTCCATTCTTTGTTGCAGCACTTTTGCAAAAATATCACCTTCCAGGGGGGAATTTTAAGGGATTAAAGGCATATTGATGCTCAATAGAACCTTCTTGAGATCTTTGGGAACCCTAACTGATGGTTTTCACAGTGCAACATAGGTTAGCGATCGCAAGAATGGGTCCACTTCGACCACATCCTCTTCTTCCTCCATAATTTTCTTAGGGAGCTCTGTCATTGGTCTTTTCAGGCACTCAGCCACAGTGGAGCATGACTTTAGAGTCTTTTCCCTTAGGGATTTCCTTGTTCCATAATTTTTCCCCTTATTAGATTTCATGGGCACAGGTGTTACAAAAATCGGTGTAACAGGAACCTATGACACAACATGGTAATCTCTGGGTCGTGTAGCTGTCATACTGGGTGGAATTACGTAACCCAACCCTCTGCAATGCAACTCTTCCTCGAATCATGGATCCAAAATAGACATAGAAGATGAGTATGCAATAGAAATCAAAGAGCTCAAGTCAAATAATTCACTCAAAAAGAAAAGGGAACTATTGTGACCCCATAGGTCATATTTACACTTGTGGTGTGTCTTCAACGGTTCCTTTTGCATTAATGTGTCTCCATAAAAGACAAAAAAGTCCCAAATATGAAAAAATCCATTCATTAAATGCAACCTAGACTCTCCCCTAAATGGTAATAAAGATGTTGTTTCCATATTTACTGTTGCAACGACTAGTTTTTGGCACCTCTGTGACATAGTTAACCTCCTCATGTAGCTATCATGTGTGCGTCACACATTTTTGTGCATCTGCCATCCCATCTACGTAGATCTGATACTCTGACCATATAGTCATTTGGTAAGAACAGGGTCATCACTGTAAGGCTTCAATATGCTTCCATTGACATACTCGAGAATGTATTCTCAACTCAATGTGGCTAGGCACACGACAACACCATCAATTATTTCCTTGACAACATATGGCCCCAGCCATTGCATCTTCAACTTCCCTGGGTGGTGTGTAAACTTGTTGTCATATAATAAGACCAAATCATCTACCTTGAACACCTTTTGCCTGATGTGCCTATCATGCCATGATTTTTCCTATGCCTTCTGAACTTGCTAGTGAGAATTGAAATAAAAGAAATCTTATTCCAGTGCAACCAACTACGATAATTGTTCCTCCAAAGCATCTTCTTCTGCCATATTTTTGAATTCTACAATGCACATACTGGGAACAATGAACTCCATCGGCAGTAGAGCTTCCTACCGATATACCATCCTAAAAGGTTTCCTACCAGTCAACTTATTACATGTGGTCCGATATGCCTAGAGAAATGCGGGTACGTGCTCATCCAAATCATTTTGGCTAGCATTGCACACCTTGGTAAGTGTATTTTTCAATATCTTATTGAATGCTTCGATCGCACCATTCGCCCGAGGATGGTAAGGAGAGCTCTTATGATGGTGCATCTAGAATTCATCTGTTAGTGCTTCAATGGTTTCATTCACAAAATGCGTACCCTTATCGCTTATTACAATATTAGGACACCCAAAGCAGTCACAATATTCTTAAATACGAACTGTGCAGCTGTATCTGTAGTACAATCCTTCATAGGTTTAGCTTCAGCCCATCTGGTTACATAGTCCATCGTAGTGATTATGTAGCGCACACCACTCTTCTTTCCTGGAGGATTGATAGGTCCAAAAAAGTCTATAGTCCATTTCTCACATGCTTGTAGTGCTATTTGTGGATACAAGGGCATATCGTCTCTGTGCGATGGCTTTCTAGTCCTTTGGCTACATCACATGCGCGACAATGCGCAAAGGCATCATTGTGCAATGTGGGCCACCACAAGCTAGCTTGCAAATTCTTCTGTGTGGTTTCCTTACCTGTATAATAAACCCCAACAACCCCTCCATGAGCTTCATCTAATATTTCATGTCGTTCATATTCCGAAACGTATCTTCGCATAACTTCATCCGCACCCATTTTGTACAACTATCTAGCAATAATAGTGAAGTCTGTTGTGCGCACCACAAGCTCTTTCTTCTACTAAATTGTATATTATTCAGGCATGCATCTAGTAGTTAGAAACTGAACAATATGAGGGAAATTCTCATCAACAACATTGATCACAAACAATTGTGCATCTGGTAATCCATCTTCCAAGTTCATGGGTTCTTCACCAGTCTCAATGCGTGATAGATGGTCTGGCCCAACATTCAGTCTTCCTGGTTTGAAAATAATTTCAAATTCATACTCCTGGAATAGAAACAACCACCTACAGATATTCCCCCCAACACAGGCTTATTTACTAGGTACTTCAAATAAGAATGATCAATAAACATTTTGAAATGGCCTCCCAATAGGTAGAGGCAGAATTTCTGCAACACATACACCATCACTAATCCTTCCCTCTCTGTGGTTCAATATTTCCATTCTATGCTTTATATTTTTCTAATAGCACAAGAAATAGGATTATGAAACTCTCTAGCACCTGGCTATGCTAAAACAACTCCGAGCGTGTTACAAGAAGCATCAACATGCACATGAAACACCTTTGACCAATCTGGAAAGACCAGTATAGGCGTAGTGACCATATTTTCCTTCAACAATTCAAAACTCTTATGGCAGTCATCTTCCTAGAAAAACGTTGCATCCTTCTTGAGTAGCTTCTCCATGGGCGCAGTTATCACTTCATAACCCTGAATCAAATTCCAATAATATCCAGTGTGCCCCAATATTGAGCTCAATTTCTTGACAATCTCAAGTATCTCCAGATTAACTATTAATGCGATCTTCACAGGATCTACCATCAATCCTTGCTGATAGACATTGTGTTCCAGCAGTAACCCAAATGGCACAAATAATATAGACTTCTTCAAATTCAATGAGATCTAGTATTTAATACAGGTGTCCAACATTAAGGGCATATTTGAAACATGCTTTTTCAACAGTCCAATCATCAAAGTATACCTCCAAGAACTTATGGGTAAATTATTTTAAAGCAGCCACTAATATGCGTGAGAAGATGGTAGGTGAATTCTTCAAGCCAAAGGGCATGACTGTATATTGGAAATATCCCCATTCATTTTCAAAGGTGGTCTTACTGCAATCTTCTAGCACAATCTGGATCTGATGAAACCATGAAAACCCATCTATGAATGAATATGTTTCTTGTCCTCCAACATTATCTAGGATTTCATCAGAGAATGGAGTTGGGAATGGATCATGCACACAAGCATCATTCAATTTGTGCAGATCTACACAGAACTTGATTTATCCCTTGGTCTTCCTATCTTTCACTACCATTGGACTTACCCAATCAGACTCTTCTAATGGTTCTATGATGCTTGCAACAATCATCTTATCCAAATCTTCCTTCAACTTTTTCTTATATCTTAGATTCAGCCTGAATGGGCACTACTTCACCGGGTGCGCATCAGGTTTAAAATTCATCTTCATAACACGAAGCTCCCCAATTATTCCTTTCACCTCTGAGAACTTTGTAAGGAACAAGTCCTGATATTCTGTCAGCAAATAAACAACTTTTCCTACTGATCATCATCCCAATAGTATCCAAGCTTTTCCAACTTAGGTTTCTCTTCAGATCCAATATTCACCTACCGGATCTTTAAGGGTTTTGTCACATCTAGTGAAGTGATCGAGGGCCCAGCCATTGCGCGTTGTCCCTTAGATTCTGGAATCATGATATTCCTTGGATTCTCTTCAATCTCTTTAATCGTCAGATTTCTGTAACTCACAATATCCTTCATTTGTGCATCCCATGCTGGTGGAGCACACTCAATTGCATACTTTGTTGTATCGAAGATAAATTTTTGAATATTATGCATTGATTTTCCAATCTTATCAAACCCACTCTCAAAGCTGAATGTCAGAATGAAACTCTCTATCAACACAGACCATTCACTAGTACCTCGACGCAACTCTCTCTCTAGATACCAATAAGTAGGTACCTTTCCCAATGTGTGAATAAACATGTGAACCCATTCAGGTCTTGGTTCTACACCCCATACCTGATTCCATATAGCCAAATGTTTGTGCAGATCATCCTTTCCAGAGTATACTTCTTCCATTCTAATGGTTGGAAATTCAAAGCATAACCTCATCATGTGTGCACACTCATCCAAATTTCCCATGTTTTCCTTATGAGTCTCCTGTCATCTTGTTGAAGTAGCACGCAATCCGAGATCCAAAGAATGGAATCGTTGTCTGTCTGGTACAGTTCTTTCAAGCTCTCCTATAAACATGTTTACATTAGTTAAACCATCATAATATGGTAATTCACGTACCTCAGATGTTATGCATCGAAGATATCTGGTCACTTGATTACAACATAGAGCAGAGACTTCAGGCAACCAGTTATACAAATTTTATAATTCTTCATCGAAATCAGAGAAACAAGAGCTACCCTTCTCCCAATTAAGATTTCCATCACCCATTGGGTTGATCCAATCTTCCTCACGCAAAGTCAACTTATAGATCTAATTAATATCATCATCAGCACAAACATGCTCTATGTATATTTTTCCTCTTGCGGGGTCTAGGGGAATGATGAATCTAATTCCATTGCTTTCAAACACCATTCTTCTCTTCTTTAGGTTTATGACTCCATCCATATCAATAGCCCAGTCTAGTCCCAACAACAAAGGATAAGGATCAATATCATCTACAATTTGTATAACTTCAAATTTTGTGATCACCTTAACACCCTCTATACTGACTACAACTTGTGAAAACCTTCCTAATGGAATAATATTATGTTGATTTTCCATTCATAGTTGAATGGCAGACCACTCCAACGTGTGTTCTCCCATGCACTGCCAATTGTTTTTAGGTAGAACATTTGCATCTGACCTCAGACCTAGAAAAAACGTGTCCATATCATAAGCGTTGATCTACATGGTGATACGCATCTCTCTACCTGTTCTCTTCTTATTCTTATATATTTTGTTGATAACTCTCTATTCTACCATCGGTTGTTCCTTCTCTGTGCAATTTTCTATCAGAGCTTGAAGATTCTCTACTGCATTTTTTTTGCGCAATAACTTAATGCAAGCTTGTAGGAATGGTTTGATTTCTTCATCTCCTCGTACTTCCTTCATTAGTCTCCCTGATGTTGATGCGCTTCCCTCTGCAAACTATTTCCATCCTTCAACAAAATTCTCCTTTGCGTGCTATAAATAAAATTCGTCCTCATTATAAGGGGCTTTACGAATCCATAAGTCAGTACTTGGTTACTTTCCCTTATCTTCATTGGAGCCTGCACTACTCCTAGTGACCACATTCACGCTAGGATATTCTTCACGAGTTTCTGCTCTAACCATTTGAAGATTCTGCGTTGGATTCTACATGTTTTTATCTTTCATTTTAGCAATCAAAACAGGGCAATCTTCTATCACATGGTAAAAATGTCTACAATACCTACATGATTGTCGCGCTAGATTCAGACAGTCGCATGCATAATGACCAGCATCTCCATGGTTGTAGCAAATAATTTTTCCTCTTCCTTGGCCATTTGATCCACCTTCTCGTCCTCTTCCTCTGCCCTCAAATCCACCATACCTAGATGGGGATGCTGGTGAGGTAGGCTCGGAATACATTCTATATATTTCAGCTTTGTCCAACATCATATCATACGTGCGACAATGCTGCTCATCATGTGCTAGTGATGAACATAATCTACAGAATAACTGATTCAACTCAGGCTGATACTTTCCGACCCTTGGATAGAAATATGTTTCATGCAATCTAACGACTTGACAGATTGTGCAACAAACTGTGCTCTTCAATGGACTAGGACCTTCGGCATTCAGATAATTATTGAAGACAGGAAATTGATCCTTATGGTGCCCATGAGCTTACATTTTATACACCAGACCTCTGCGCAAACCTCCTTGCCCTTGTCTTTGCGCAAGCTTTGAATCTCTCAATGCATGGCTTACAACTAATTCTTAATTTGTTGAGTTCCAAGCACAACAAGTGTTGGGGTAGCTTCTAGTCTCATGGAAATCTCCACCGTCTAATCTTGTGTGGAAATATTCTATTGGCCTAAGGGATGGCGCAGATGTGGGAGAAGCATGGCAATGGACCATTCCTTATGTTGAGTATCATCAATGGTAAATCCACCATCTCTAATAGTGCGCTTCAACCTCTGATCTGCCTCCCACACAGATTCATTAACCTCCTAATGAATCTCTTTCATTTCTGTAACCAATTGCGTGTATGACATAGGCTTCTTGAACTACTCTTTTAGGGCATCTTTTATTTGGCCCAAGGTGGCATTAGGGTTTTCTGGAATATATCTGATATAACAATCTAATGCATGACCTTGGAAATCAGTGTTTAGATGTGCTTTCTTAAAAGCGTCATTATTAACCTGCTTAGCCTGCCATACAACATCAA
This sequence comes from Pinus albicaulis, assembly GCA_034641835.2. Lineage (NCBI taxonomy): Eukaryota > Viridiplantae > Streptophyta > Pinopsida > Pinales > Pinaceae > Pinus > Pinus albicaulis. The sequence goes on along the minus strand of CM076584.1, from coordinate 196,324,800 downwards.
TCACAAACCAAAAGTGCTCAGTATCTTCATTCCCAATACCCCTGAAATTAGGTAGCTTCATTGATGTGACCATATCTATGCCTAGGGGAGGTGGAGGTGGGGGTGGAGATGGATTGCAGGATTGGGCTTTTTGCAGATGAGTTTCGAAGGAGGATGGAAGGAAAGGACTGCTGCCTTCTGACTGCTGGTTTGATGAAACTTTTCCTTCGTAGCGTGCAGATTCTGTGGGCAGGGTCGGGGGTCTCCCATGGACCTCGACTTAAATAGTCGCCAAAGGATATAAAATCATTTTTCCGGGTCTTCAAGGTAACAGCTTGCATTGCACGTTCCAACCTTCCTGCATTCAAGCAATATGTTTACACAAAGAGCCTTGTTCACGTAATAACATCTTCAACAATAACTTTGTAACATATGAACTCACCACTAGGACCTTTGAAAAATCTTCTCTTCCGTTTTACTATGACAAATTGGTCAATGGAAAATTCTATCACAAATCCTCCAAGAGGCAATTGATCCAATGATCTATTGCGTGGGTGATGTTATTGTCTAACTTTTCTATTTGTTGAATCAATTCAAGAGTCCACTTACTGACTACGTCATCCTTCATGTAGGTATTCAATTCAGTCAATCGCGACAACCACTCCTGCAGCTCAGTTGTAAAGGAGACAAATAATATCTCACGAACTTCTATATACATGTATTTCTGTACCCACTTTTCATCATATAGCTTAGTACTTCGATTCTCTTGGAGTGGGAATAGTGGGAATTAAATGATCTTTCCTATTCAAATCAATCTACCAATCTTCCAATTCGTTCCACGATTGGAAATACAACATCAAATATCCTCAAAATGATTCGCTTCCATTTCAATGAATCCATTTGTTGGTTTGTGTCCCGACCCAGTCTGTATTTATCGCGTAACCAAAAAACCCTCCAACTAGTGGCCCTTTTGGAAATGACTTGCTTGCGCAGATCAAAGTCTCACCCAAAGTAGTATAGGGGGTGCTAGAAGCGGGTTTTCGCACCCGGAGGAAGCAAATAATGTAGTGGCCCTAAGTAGATTGATTGCAGAACTTATACAAAGCTTAACAAATATGCACAAATATAGAATGCTTATCATAATTGTAGATCACTTCGTCTCAAATATATTATAACAGAACCAGGTCTAGATCTATATAATGCACAATTACTTGAGCAGATTCATCCATATATTCAACCTTCGATATAAATTCATGCATAAATAACATATGTATTCACGCAGATATAAATAAGAATAATATAAGTAAAGAAATATTAAGACATAATCGTAAATAGATGACTTAGAGTGATAACACGATGCTTTCCGCCAAAATCAGTCCTTGTATTGATTCAAAGCAATTCAATACATCATACTTTCCCATACACTTTACCCTTCCGCTGCGCACACAGTCAATATGAGCCTTTCTACCTAACCCGAACTGAAACCCTTACAAAAGTATCAAAGACACATAAACTAAGATCCAAAACATGAATAATAGTTAACTACTTCCTTAGATTCGATCTATCTATTTATATTGATCTAACGCGTTGATACTATGGTCTCAAACCATGGTTTGAGGCCCATAGTTTACCCTTAAAACCCTTTTACATAAAAAGAAAGACTTTGACCCACCCTAAAATTCCTTGACCTATTCGCATAATGCGTCCAACAAAATATCCAAAAAAAATGTACCCAGGGGACCTTGCTCCAACAATGATAAAAAGTTTACTTATTGATAAATTGACTTTTTTTTTTTGCAGGTTTTAGAGTTTATCCACACAAGCCTGCATTTCAAATACATATAAATTTATATCCCATATATATTATCTCGTAGGCTAGTGTCATAAGGGTTGATTGTATCAATGGAGGCTATTGTTGAAATACTCTATTAAACCATATGCGATTAAAGTAACATGTGAGGCCCCACTTCACACGTGAATTCATTTACAGGTCAGATAAGGGTTGTTAAGTTTACACCATCAAGAGTCGTCTATTAAAACATTTCAATCTATTGGATCTTTTCAGATAACAATTCGAAGCCCTTGTCCACGAAAAAAAGAATTATGATTTATTTCATCCAAAATTTTATTTAGCTTCACAAAAAGAGACTCGAAGCGTATTAATTTTATCCAAATAATTTTTTGCAATAGTGATATGAAAATTTATTAAATAAACTAAATAAGAAATGTGTTTATTAGGAGTTTAATGTAATTAATTTAAGACTTATGAAAATTTATTAAATAAACGAAGTAAGAAATGCATTTACGGTTGTTTACTTATAAGTTTAATGTAATTATTTTAGGACTAATTTTCATTTACTTGATGTAGGAAATTAATTACGAAATGATTACATATTTTACCAAACAATTCAAAGGAGAATTATAAAGGATAGACCGTTTTTTAAAATCCTATAAATTTAATTTTTATTTCCTTTATTTATACAATTCAAAGACCGTATGTAAACAATTATTAGGTTTTTTAAATATAAAACATTCCAGAGGAGGAGGTGAAGAAAAATGAGACTTGTGCTATCTTGCAATTGTTTCTACACACATGTTGTGTGATGCAATTGTTCCTACATACATGTTGTATGAACTACTTTTGAATTATGCGATTTATTCTGGCAATTATGATATATGATATTTTATTTATTATTTTGTTAGTTTTCTATTTTTACATATAGAATAATTTAAACAATTTGATAATATATTATATATTAGATATATATTATTTGAAGCATTTAAATCAAGATATTTGATTGAACTATCATATGTTTTTCAACTATCATATGTTTTCAATATTAATCGGATTTCTTACTTTTTCATATATACTAAAGTATATGATCCAAGATATTTACCTAATTTGTATAACGATAAATGATATTAAATTATTTCACCAAATATATTTATGTTTTTGTTTTTACTTTATTCGATATTTCATTTTAATGATGTTATGTTTCATTCATTGAGTTACATTAGATTTGTAAATCACATATTTTATACGAGTCCCACTTATTAACAAAGCTTAAACACTTAATTCTTTTTAAAACAAAACATTCTTATATATAATGTGGCTACATATACTCATTATTATAGAAAAGTTATCTATTAATACTAATTAAAGGGAATACCTTTTGGATAGAGAGAGTGAGTTCTATCCAAAGGAGGATCGTGATGAATGTCGTCTTAAATTGTCTTTTATAGCTATAACAATATGAGAACCAACTTAATTAATTTATAAAGTTTATTTATTTATTTATTCTTGTGTTTGGAAAATTTACAACTACAACATTATCATACTCACGTAACACGAGTCGAATCTTACTGACTACCTCTATAAACCTAACCAGAACTAACACACTCACCATAACTACCTTCGAGCTATGTGAAACTCGAACACCCCAACAAGAAATCTATAAAACTTATTATTATGATAAGATATGGATTTTATTTCTTTCCATTGTCTTGAATTGTGTGGAATATTTTAAGACCCATTCTATGGAAACCCTAAACTAACGTGTGGAGTCTTTTAAGACCCTACATTCTAGGGAAACCCTAAACTAAACATATAAATAAGGATTTAATAAACTTTGAGTACCTTTGAAACTAAACATTTAAATAAGGATTTTACAAACTTTGAGTACGTTTGATTTTTAAGTAAGAGATATTATCAAAGAGAGAGTTGATAGATTATCAAAGAGAGCGTTGATTTACATGTAAGGTTGACATTGAGTCTCATTTTGAATGTGCTTTTATATATATTTTATATATATCGTTTATGTTTATTTTATTTTTTTTGTAAATGAGACATTTGGAAATATATTTGTCAAGAAATATTATAAAATGATTTTAGAAAAAATAATTGTGAAATGTATAATTTGAATAATAAATAAAGTATTTTGTTATTTATTTTAATTATATATAATAATTAAAAACGAAATTTATAAGAGAAATGTTTTTTTTTTATTTAACATAAAATTGATATCAAATATTTAAAAAACATTATATATATATATATATATATATATATATATATATATATATATATATATATATATATATATATATTCATATGATATAAACTTGGAATTTCAAATTTGCATAATCTATTCATATCAATATTATTTTTAATGTATATATTAAATAAAAATTTCAATATAAACATTATATTATAGTTTGAGAGAGATTTCTTAGTAAATTAAAAGCATCTTTTTCTCACCTAATAAGTAGTGAATATTTTAATAATAAATGATTTTTATTTTTCAATATGATGAAGATACCTGATTTGAATTATTATATGAACTTCAAAATATATTTTAAAAAATTAATAAAAATTAAAAAAATATAGTTTAATGTTTGTCAAAATTTTATTTTATAGAGAAATTATACATGTATATATATATAGAGAGAGAGAGAGAGATGAAATGACATATTTTAACATTTTTTCTACTTAATTTTAACCAGATTTTGGTAGAGACTTTTAAAAACTCCAATTTAAGTTGGTTAATATGTAGAATATAAGTGCTCAAAAGGTTTTTTAGATATTGAATCCATTCATATATTAAAAAAACATAATTTTTGTTTGTATTTTCAAATTTTAGTGAAAAAAGAAAAAAAAAAACATTTTGTCTATAAATTAAACTAAATTTATAAAATATTCTCTTATGAAAAAAACATTTTTAACCTCCTTTCATATTTAAAATAAAGTTAATAAATAATATTTAAAAACATAATACTAAGTAAATAACATATAAAATATTTATTATTCATTTTAATTATATATACAAAATCACTAACTATATTGAAAAGAGTTCCTTACCACTTAATATAAGAAACATACCTTAATATAAAAAGTATGTGTAATTTATTTATTTTAATATCAACTTTCTAGAGTAAAAAAAAGTTTCTTATTAAATTTTAATAAGAAGATCTTTTACTACCTAATATATAGAGTAAATATTCTAATAACAAATATATTTATTTAAAAAAAAACTAATTCTTAATATAAAAATAAAAAATATATATTAAAAAATATTTCATTTTATTTTAAATAAATAATTTAATTTTATTATATAAATGAAAATTATAATTAAAACATTTTAATAATGAATTAATAACAATAACATGTAAATGTAAATAAAGGTATGATATTTAATGTGATAATGCTAGATAAGTTTAAAAGTTCAGATACATGAAAGTTTAGATACAATAGAAGATACATTAAAAAAGTTCAGATACATGAGAAATTAATCAATTACGTGTACTCCATTTTATAGTTATATATTGCAATTACACGTACTCCATTTTATAATTACGCCAGAGGCGTTTTCTTTGCGGGCTTGGGGTGAGCAAACACTATTCACCCCAGCCAATGAGAAACAGTTTTCCATCGCCCTCGCAGCCAGTTAAATCTTTACATGTGGCAGCTCGTGAACCAATAAAATTGTTCCATCTGGCGACCAGGTGTTGATTTGAAATTTCAAACTCTAAAATTTAGATTTGCAGAGTGAAATCTACACGACAGTAGAGTTTGATTTTGGTGAATGACTGAAATGACTGAAATTTACAGGGCAGATTGATATTTATTACATTCGCAATTCTTCAATGAGTCAAATTTACACGCTAGTAGAGGTTGATTTTGTTGAATCACTGAAATTTACACGGCAGGAAGATTGAAATTTACACGACAGATTGAAATTTATTACATTTGAAAATCTTCAATCACTGAAATTCATCGACCTCCACTCCTTGCAATTGTTTGTGTCTTTTCAGAAGATCCGATATTCATTCCTGGAATCATGGTTTATCAGCTCCAGGGACAGAACGATTTAATACATAGAAAAGAAGAAATGCAACCATTTAATGTGTATTGAAGACTACAATATTGCTGACTTGCAGCTTGCAGAATATTGTTAACTTGCAGCTTGCATTGAAGACTACAATATTGCCGACTTGCAGCTTGCAGCCGACTTCGATGAGCTGCTTAAATAGACTTCGATCTGACTAAACAGAGTAGTGCCGACTTCTAACTTCCAGCTCCAGCCTGAAGAAGAACTTGAAGAATAAATTGCAGTTGCAGTCGAGTTCCACCTTGAAGAACTTCGCTTCGCATTTACAAATTGCTGGTAAGCTTCTGTTACCTGCAATTAGGAAGAATATCATGCCCTTAAATTCAGTTGGAACCCTAGCTTTTAAAACTATAACGCTCTTTCAAATACTGGAAGTACTTCAAAGGAAATAAAATCGTGCAGCTAATGATACAAGAGGAAAGGAGGAGGGAAGAATGGAAATCTGCTGGAACAACTAGAACTTTCTTTTCTGTTAGAAGTAAACAAAAAGTTTTTGTTCTGAACATGTGAGAAAATACTTACATAAAAAAATAGAGTCCTCTCTCTTTAAGAACAACTAGAATTTTCCTTTCATTTAGAAATAAATGAAAATTTCGTGTTCCAAACATGCGAGATAATACTTACAGAAAAAAACATAGGTCATCAAATACTGGAAGTACTTCAAAGGAAATAAAATCGTGCAGCTAATGATACAAGAGGAAAGGAGGGAAGGATGGAAATCTGCTGGAACAACTAGAATTTTCTTTTCTCTTAGAATTGAACAAAAATCTTTTCTTCTGAACATGTGAGATATTAGTTACAGAAAAAAACAGAGTCCTTTCTCTTTAAGAACAACTAGAATTTTCCTTTCATTTAGAAATAAACCAAAAGTTCGTGTTTCGAACATGCGAGATAACACTTGCAGAAAAAAACACAGCTCTTCCTCTTTAAGATCGCATCGAATATATAAATCCTGCAGTTACTTTTTCGTAAAACAGTTGGCCCTACGATCTTGGAAACTTCTTGTAGTCTTATCCTCGTTATACCATAACAAGTTTATTATGGGTATTTTTAAAACCTCTTGTTATTCAAGCCTCTGCAATCAACTGCTTTGCTATGTTAGTGAGATGTGAAACCACTTTCTTTGTCTCCTCTAATGCTGCATCCCTCTCAATTAATTTGCCTTTTAGATCAACAAGCTCTGACATTAACCCTTCTTGTAAACTCTCTTCTGGTTCACGAGATCTAATGTTATTCTCATTATGACAATTAACTCTTGTAGAATTATTGTCAGACGATACCTCCAATGATACTTTATTCTCTCTTACAAGCTTATTGCTAAGATTCACAAGATTTCTTAGTGCATGCATTCTCGCTTCAACATCTAATTTAGCAGCCTATAGCTCTAGCTTCTCTACTGCCAATTCCCCCAAAGTTTTATTCCCTATTCTATTTTGTACAATTGCATGTAAAGTATTCAAACCATTTGCTTCCTCAATTACCTCTTCACGCATGTTCATGATTTCCGTCTCTCTGTCTTCCCATCTGCTGAGAAGAACTTTTAGTGCTTCATCTTTCACAGCCAGAGCTCTACGGGCATCTAAGATTTCTTTTTCTTTCTCTTTAAGAAGATCTTTTAAAGCTTCAAAATGAGCCTCTCTTTGTTGGTACCTCTTCATATCCTCAGCTGAATTTTCCCGAAAATGCTCAAATTCCAATTCCCTTTCTAGCAATACACGTTTAGCAGCAAATAGCTCATAATTGGTTTTGATTAACAAATAATCTTCATCCATACCACCTTTACCTTCTCTTTCTGAACCCGCCAAAGTTGTTGTAAGATCGAAAATATTGTTCATTAACAAGTTAGCTTGAGAGAGTTTCATCTCGTTATTGTCCAAGTCAAGTTGCATCATGTTCATCTTCTCTTTCTTTTCTTCCAGCAAATGGGTTGCTTTGACAAGCTTATCTTCCTCAGACCCCATAAGGGCTTCTAACTAAGACATTTCTTTATGCAATTCTTCCATATAGATGTGGGTAGAATTAAGAACATCCATAATAGTCTCCTGCAAATGGGTTTTGTCACTTTGCAGCTCAGCCTTCAGATCATCCACAGTTTTCCTTTCACAAAACAAATCATATTCAAAACTCTTTTGCTGTTGCTCTGCAAGCCTGAGCTTTTCCCTCTCATTCTCAACTTCTAATTGCGCATATTTCAGCCTTGGTTCGTATGATTCTATTGCGCTTTTCTTTGTAAACCGGTCATTCTGTTGCTATTCAAATTGGTTTTCTTGAGCCCTAATATTGCTTCTAGATGTCTCAATTGACCTCTGAGAACTACTGTTCGAACAGGAAACGGGAATGTGTATCCTGTTAGAACACAATGCATTTGAACAAATTTGAAGAATTAAACAAGATAAGACTGAAAATTGTGAACAATGCCGTGAAATGGAGTAAAATGCAGGAGCAGCATTACCATTTTTGTTTTCCGAGAAGGAGATGGTGAATCGAGAGCAAAGCAAATTAGAAACGCGTAAACAAAAAACCGCACAGTTACAGCACCGTCGCTGATAAACGGACAATTGAGTTAGCTGGCGACATAGTATGAAAGAGAGATAAAATCTCATGCAACAGAACACGTGGCCACATTATTCTCTAATAGACGTGGTCTGCGGTATTCTAGGTGTCAATATTCTAAATTGCCATGAGCAAGGTTTGACCTAAAGTAATAAAATTATGGTTACCGCTATAGTATAGGTTTGAAACCACTGACGAAGACGAACCTTGCTAATGGGAAATACAATATATCATTTACGAGGTGTGATGCAGTGCTGCTTAGGTGATTTTTTCATGTGTATTTATTTGAATGGATGAATTACTTGGCATTTCAGTTCCTTGTGGTTGTAATATGTATGAAGGGTTGGGATTATAGAAGGATAAACAATTACCTATGGAAAATTTAGGTCTTCTCAGAAGTGCAAGTTTCCCATTTCATTGTTTGTGAGATATGCATATAAAAATAGCCATATTAGAATCTGGGTTTGTATTCATTTTTCCAATATGATGCAAAATTTATCGAATTGTTTAATATTCTAATTGTATTTTGTGTGTTAGAACATGCTTATTTGTACACATCATATTATCTTTGAAATGATACTTGAGAAAAAACTATATGTTAATTTGAAATATGGATCGAACGACGAAGACAATCTTAGAGAAATGATGCATTTATGCAACATATTCGCATTTTATATCGAGGGAAGACAATATTTCGAGAAACCAATAGGTTTGATCATTTATTTCCGCAGTCGTTGTTGAACGAGATGAGTAGCAGCAACAAAATTGATACTGTTCATCCACTAAATCTCCTACTTTCTATTGCGCTCCCTTCTTCCTGACGAATTCTTGAGTAGACCCATTAATCGGCAACCCTACAACCTTCCTCGGTCTGAGCCAACAGATAGCTGTAATTAACATCAAAAACGTTTAGGTCAAGTTTGTAATCGTTAGACCAATTACCCAAATATGAACAAGAAAACAGATGGTTGCTGGTGGAGTCTGTTTCAATTGAAAACTTGAGATTTTGATTATGCCCTTCTTCATGTATTGATTCTAAAACGCCTGGGACAGAGAACTGGTTTTCTCCAGTTTTCAATACATTGGAGGTGTTATTAGGTGGCTGGTGTCCTTCAAGTATGACATCTAAGAATGGCTGAGCAGTGTTAGCAGCCATGAATGCTTCAATACCATGAGAAACCACTGAATTTGGATTGCAGATATGATGGGGTTGGGAAAGGATATTATATTTATTCTTGTTGACCCTGTTGGTTGCGGAGTGGGTGAGGTGTTTTGAGTTTATCTTCTTCTTGATGCAAGAATTCCAGTAGTTCTTGATTTCATTGTCAGTGCGTCCCTGCAAATGTGCCGCGATCAGAGACCACCTGATTAACGTTGGTGTGCACATTAACACAGTGAGAAGGAGAGCCAAGAATGAAATGAGATGAGATGAATATTGAAAAGCATCATTATATGGAGCGACTATAATAGAGGAAAAAAATTCAATCGTTTAATTTCATTGAACTACATTTCCCAGAATCTACAATTGACATAAGGTCAACAAAATGACATAAATTCAACTAATATAGAAAATTAGAAATCCAACCGAATGGATTGGGAAAAGCAAAAACCTGTTGCCAAGGATGGATTGTAAATGTATGATCTGTCGCTCTTGTTGGAGTGAAAATGCACCGCGTTTAAGGCTAGGTCGTAAGTAATTAATCCATCTCAACCTACAACTTTTTCTGCATCTCTGCAGACCTGTATTTGTATTGCATTAGATTTATTGCATTAGAGTTAATGTAGGCATGTATTGTGCCTAATTGAGGAAGGAAATGCCTAATTAAAATGGGAGTAGACGTGCGTGCTTACGTGCCCTGTGGGCGACATAACTCTAGCAGCCCACGAGGCTGTTTCTCATGATGTAGTTGGTAAGTTTGTTATCTTCATCGAGCGACCAAAGACCTTTCCTTAGCTTTTCTTTTTCGTTGTGAGTTGGGGAAATGCTCTCTCCTTGCCTTTGCCCTTCTGTACTGCACCCCATTATGCCCTTGCCAACTGCTCTACTTTGTGAGTGAGTTGGGTGAGTGCCCATCTCAGAGCTCAGCTCGCAAACCATTCAAATGATAACACAAACGTGGAAGAAAAAGAAAGTGATGACGAGATTAGTTTCATCATGTAGGTATCCAATTATTTATTAATTATATAGGTAGATTTCTTTTAATGATAGTTTGAGTTGGTATAATAGTTTAGAGAGCGTGATTGTTTTTTAAAAAGGTTATAGGATCAAATTAGAAGGCCGAAATATGTGGTTTGCACCAGCACCCTTGAAAATTTTTCAAATGGTTCTGTTGGTTCTGTGTTTCACAGAATTTTTTTTTTCCAGATAATAGATAAATTGAACTAGTCAACCAGTCGAAATAATAAGCAACTGCTAAGATCATTTGTGTTGTCATAAAATGGGAGACAGACATATTTTGCTTAATGTGGATGGTGGGACAGATCACCACATATTCTAACAAATTTGTCACGACTTATTTCATTAAAGTCAAATTTGTTTAGTAGTTAAAGTTAAAATTAAATAAAGTTCAAATTTAATGTGAGAAAATCTTTTACTCATCATAATAATATTCAAAGAATAAAGTCTACTTTTACTAAATCATTAATTATTATTTCAAAATATATATGTTAAAATAATTTAATATAATATACAGTAAAATTATTATTTCAAAATATATATATTAAAATACTTTAATATAATATACATTAAATTTGTGAAATTAAACTTTTTGGTGACATTATCCCATGAAGCTATAATCAAACTTCACATTTGTCCAACTTCAAAATGTTAACCTTTTTAAACTTTGCATTTGCCCAACTTCAAATTGTTCCTATTTTGAAGATCTTTTCTTCCATACTCTTGAAATGGGAGAAAATCTTAAACACAAATCAAGATAACTGGTTTCGAAAATTAAAAATTAAATTATTAACAATGGAGACATATTGAAAATTTATCTAAAATCAACATGATTAGTTCATAAAACTAAATTATTAACAATGGAAATATATTTACAATTTCTCTTGATAAATATTATTTGAAAATAATGTTAATGTTGTACAAATTTATTTAAGCTAATTAGTTTCAATACATCTTAGAAAATTTAGACGCCATAATCTATGATTTATTATCTTCAACTATATCATTTAACTATTTAGTTAAATTTCAATTAAGAAACACAAATATTAATTTTCAACCACCAACCACTAATTTTGAACATGAATTTTGCATTATTTGTATTTTAGACAACTTTTCTTCTTTTCTAGAAATGAAATTTGTAATCATTAAGACATGAAAGGTATTAAATTCTTGTTATTTATAGAAGGCATAAATATTTTAATAATTCCAAGGACTATGGATTTATCATTGTATAAGATTTTTCGTTATATTGGGGCATTCAAGGCACAATGGATTTATGCTTTAAGATGAGCACCTAAAAAATTTAATAAAAAGTTTTTATGAATCTTGTCAATTCTTGTTTATTTCCTTCAACTCTCTTAAATTGCAAACTTAGAAGTTTTCGTTCCTTTATGTACACATCCTCTTCTTCAGTTTCTTTACCATCATATTTATATTCACTAGCAACAACTTGTTTTACGAAGCCAGTTGCATCACCATGGAAACATCCTTGACCCGCAATGGGCTCTCGTCTCTCCTTGCTGGTGGTATCGACCTACAACCAATCGTACAGATCATTGTAGTTGAACAGATACCTTCTGCTCGAGCTACAACGCCTCACTACCACATATTGTTGTCTGATGGTGCTCACAAGCACGCTGTTCTACTTCCTTCTTCACATACAGAATTTGCACAAAATGAGGAGTTGCGAATAGGCTCGATAATTCACCTCAACAAAAGCTCGTGCACATATGCACATCATTCCATGTAAGCTACGCACATGCCACCTCCCCACTTCCTCGCCTTTAATGATTCTCCTCTTACATCCCTTCTTTATCTCAAATCTCCTTCCTAACATTTTACTTCCCCTCTTTGCTAATAAATATCTCATTCTTGCAGGTCACTTTGTCTCATTGATCTTGACATACTTCAGCGTGATGCACCATTGGTTGGTGACCCAACCCCTATTATTCTCTCCACTGAAAAGATGAACCAATCCACCTCGACATCCTCTTCCTCGTCTCCCTTTTCACCGCCACCCTCCCTTGACATTCACTCCTTGTCCTCCCAAAACTCCACCCTATCATCTACAACTGTTATCCCTTTTAAAGCACTCTCCCCTACCCGAAAATATTGGTCCATCCAAGGCAGAGTCCTTTCAACGACACCCCTTCATGAATTTAGCAATGCACGGGGCACTGGAAAATCAATGGGGTTTGACCTTGTCGATTGCGACAGCAATCAAATCCATGTCTCTGCCTTCAATGAATTGGAAAAATCCCTGGCTGCTCTCATTAAAATTGGCCACATTTACAATGTTGCAAATGGGACCATAAAGATCCACAACCCTTCATATAACCATCTCAAACGGCCATTCGAAATCCTCCTCTTCTCTTCATCAACAGTGTCACAGGTCTTTGTTGATGACCTTACAATTCCTTCCCATACCTATCAATTTGTGCCTATAAGTTCCCTCAAACATTCACCTCCTAATTCAATCGTTGATGTCATAGGTATTGTCGCCTCCCTGTCTCCTGCATCTATCATTCGCAAATGCGATGGCTCTGAGACTCCCAAGAAAACTATAAGTCTTCGTGATATATCCGGCACCAGCATTGATGTCACTTTATGGGGCGAACACTGCCATGCTGAAGGGCGTGCACTCTCCGAAATGCGCATGGCTCCTAAAATTTCTGTGCTTGCAATTAAAGGGGGAAGGATTTTCGAGTTCAATGGCCAAAATATCAGCACAGTCCCAACGACTTCGTTACTTATAAATCCAGATGTACTTGAAGCAAAACAACTGAAAGAATGGTGTGATGGAGAAGGAAATAAAGCACCCTCACCGTCGCTCAGCCGAAAATACAAAAGTACAAGCAAGAGGCCTTTGAGTTCGAAAACAATTGCCGACATTTTGTCAATGCAACTTGATAAAAATATCCCATGGATTTCACTTCGTGCTACTGCTACCTCTATTAACATGGATGATTTCTACTTCCATGCATGTCCCCTTATCATTGATGGGATCCAATGCATGAGAAAGGCTTTACAACAAGATGACAAAACCTACCAATGCTCGAAATGTGAAGGCTCGTTCAATGAGTGCGACTATCGCTACATTCTTCGACTCCATTTGCAAGACCACACTGGCCACCTCGACAATGTTGTTGCTTTTGACGAAGCCACAACTGCCCTTCTTGGCGTCTCCGCAAAGGACCTCTGCCTCCTCTCAACCGATCCTGAAAGTGTTTTCGACATATACAACAAAATCAAAGGATGCCATTTCCTCTTCACACTATCTTTAAAGAGGGATAGATTCAACGGTGTTTACCACCTACGCCCAAATCTTATGCACGCATAAGACCTTGTGTACGATGAGGCATCAACTACCCTCCTAAAGGCCCTGCAATCAGGTCCTCCCCTAGCCAACCCATTCTAACACAAACTCTAACCGTTTGTTTCTTGCTCTCACTCATCTCTCCCCCACCTCTCATTCAATACATACTTTCCCCATAATAGCTTCCTGCTAAGATGCCCACCCTCCGCCAGACATTTTCAATTCCTTCCCATCGTTCCCCTTTCAGTCTTCTTAAACCTTGATTACCATTCCTCATCCATTTTTCAGACATGTTTTGTAATCGTAACTATATATTTCCATTGCCCTTCTACTTTCTACTACTTCTCCTAAATGCTTCATCGCCCACTCCTTCCTTCATGATGTTTTGTATATATGTCATTCCACTATGCTTTAATGGATCTTTGTAATATATGAAAATTTAGTCACATAGTTTCGCCTTTCATCCTACATTGTTTGATCTTCTTTACAACACACACATTTTCTAAATGTACATATGAATATGCTATGCTTACTATAAAAAAGAATACATATATTGCTTCTTCTCTTTTTGTTAAATACAAAATATGTCTTCACTTTACTCTATCCAATACATGCAACATGTGGTTGATTTGAAAATAAATGTTTTTTCAATTTGAAATATCCAACACTAAGCAACCCATACTGAATACAATTTTTCTTTAATATTCACTCGCAATATACTTCATGCATTTGACATACCTTTCCTTACTTGCAACAGCTATGCCAACCCCACCAGAAAACAATGTGGAAAGGGAACAACAATGACGCCACTACGCACTTAATAAATACATCATCAATGCACGTCGTTGCCTCCTCTATTCAAAGCATCCAAAAAACCTTCGCTCTCAAACCAACAATACTCCCATTCCTTCACAAAATTCCATCCTCCCCATACATCCCACCCAAACTTTCCAACTTCCCCTTCCATCTCCACTTCCTAACCAACCCTTTCCAAACACTTCAACTCCTTCAAATCTTCCCTACCCTTTACATATGCCACCCCATGTTCCTCCCTTTCCACCTGCCCAACAATCTCTCTCCATCCTTCTACAACATGCACATTTTCGGTTTCGTCAAAGGATCGATGCACTCTGTCCCATCCAAGTTTTCTCAATTTGTCATGAATCTTACCCATCCATGAAAACAAAAACAAGTCATGGAATAATTTTTTGTACTCGTTGTGCTGTCGAACGATCAACGCATCGTTTCTCCTTTACAAATAACATGGACCCAGGTATCCAACCACATGTCCTATCCTGCCTAACTCAAGTTGAAGAGATGCCCATTGCTCGTGTCAATCCCATTCTTCAAGTCACCCATGCACGTGGTGGAAAATTGAAATATTTCGGTCATACTATTAGCTTTCCACAAGATATCACAAATATTGTCACCTCTCTTCTTCGCATGTTGTCAGAACTAGACATCCTTGTTGTAAACAAAACTAGCTATGATGAAAGAAACTGTCAATTTTTTGTTATTCGAACACATGTCCATGCATATTTGCAATTCAAACTACAAAACGACCCATACTACAAAGATGTCCATATTAACCAACTTTCCCTCTCCGCTTTGCCTATTTCACCTACCAACATTTCCAACATGCTACACCATATCAACACAGCTTCCATCACACTCCATGAAGCCATTCCAGAAATTCCTAATCTCGAACTTCCCCACTCATGCCCATCTGACCTCCACCCATCCTCCTTTATTTCAAATCTACCAAACTGTCATTCTGAACTTGATGAAATACTCGTCTACATAGATTCGTCCAATTCAACAACCACCCATTCACTCCAATGGCCAACCATTGGCCTCTCCCCAATCAATGAATACAACACAAAGGGCCTATTCTCCATGGCCTTCCCCACCCTCTTCCCCACAGGATCTCCCATGATTAACCAACCAAGAATTGCAAAAGTGGATATGCAAGAATACGCTATGCATCTAATGCGCTACAATGACAATCGTTTTGCACAGCATCCTCACTTCTGGTATTACTTGTACAACCTTATCATGCGCCATCGTAACCAAGAAACTGCCTCTGTCTTCATTAAAAGGGACCTTTCAAACACCCTTCTAGCAACAGTCGCTGACCTTCGCCACCAACTCCAAAAAATGCCACCTTCCACCATTCTAGACCAAATTATGCGTTTCGGGTCATCCTTGCGTGGAAGCCACTCTTTCTGGACTAGGGCTAGAGGAGAACTAACAGACATGATCACTCAAATTGGTACGCCTACCATATTGTTCACACTGACTGCAGCTGATACAAAATGGCATGACTTTCATAATTTGATGCCTTCCAACCCTCCATCCAATCCAAATGAGCAGACTCGATGGAGAATCCAAAACATTGTTAGAAACCCGCATCGTGCATCTCAATATATCCATTGCAGATTAACAATATTCCTTGAAGAGGTGCCACTTAAGGGATTCCTTGTAAAGGATTACTGGTGCAGGTATGCATACTATTCCTTCCTTCTCTTATCTTTCATTCCTTTCACTTCCGCACATCCAATCTTACTATCTGTCCCATCGCGGCTCCGCACATATCCATGGGTTTTTGTGGCTTCCAAATGCACCTGATATGGACAGTCTCGATTGGACCAACGCCCCAGCTGTCGATGCGGCTACAAATTGTTTTGATAAGTACTGCACTTCTTGGAATCCTCGCCCACTTCAGAAATGAACTCCTGGAATAAATCATTCAGCTCTACAAGATCCATGCCTCCTTAGCATGCATGAAATATTCGCAGGAAATCAATTACAAGACTATGAAAAAGTCCTCAATTTTGTTCAAAGGCACACAATTTGCCAGTCTTCTACATGTTTACGCAAAAGAAATAACACATCAACTTGCTGCTATGGAGCCCAATGGGAGGTTCGCAACATGTCATCTCTTCACATTGATGGTTCTAGCAAAAAATTATACTCCCCTGCTAGAAATGATGACAAACTCAACGTGCACAATGCTCAACTACTTGCAATATGGAGGGCCAACATTGATTTTCAACCAGTTCTCTCACGCCATGCTGTGTTGAACTACATTTCAAAGTATGCAGCAAAATCAAAGGCAAAGTCTGAAAGCTACTACCAAATGCTCTCACGCCTCTCACAATGCTTCCCCCTAGATGCTCCTACTATCACTATCGTCCGCAAAGTCGTCACCGAAATTGTTGTTGATCGAGACATTGGTGCACAAGAAACATGCCACATGCTACAAAAACTCCCACTAACAAAGTGTAGTCACTCTTTTGTCTCCCTCAATGTAAAAAAACAAGTCTTCAAACGTGTTTCGCATGAATTATATGGTCATCTTCCATCAACACCTTTCATCGCCTCCTACATGCAAAGACCACCTGCACTTGAAAACTTTTCTCTTATTGAAGTTGCACGCTCCTGGTCCTTCTCCGCCCATCGAAAAACATCACCATGGAAACAAATATTCCCTCCCATGGTTGTCTGCATTCTTCCTTGTTACACCTCCATTCCATTGAAAGAATCACCATCCTATGTAGACTTCTGATGGAGTGAACTCCTTCTATACTTCCCTTTCGATAGCCTCCCTAACGATATTGGCATATCTGACGCAGGAATTTTTGCACACTGTGAAGAAATTAGACACACATATCAACCTTGGCATGTTCACCGCAAACCATCCACCCCAGAACTTTCCGACTCTATATGTTCATCCCTAGGCAATGCTCCCCATGCCCCCACACTTGACATGCATGAATGGAAATTTCTCTCTCAACTCCACCCAGGTAACAACCTCCTCCTCGATGAGCTTGAAATGCTTGGCCATCGTGACTTTGACACAAACCATAATTGGGGCCACTCTACAATCCCTCCACACTTACAAGAAACAACCATCCGCTTCATCGACTCCACCCGCTCCTCCACAAGATCCCACCAACTCCTAACTCCATGTGCACATTCCCTTTCCTCCTTGTCCCCAAGCCAAACCATTGCATTCAATATCATTTTCTCGCACTTTCGCAACAACATTGCCAAAAAAACACTCAAAATGATAATCCAAGGCACTGCTGGTACCAGCAAGTCATTCCTAATTGAGTTCTTGAAAAATGCCTTCCTTCAAAGCTCCACCATCGAACAATGCCCCCTGCTACTACTTGCTCCTACTCGTGTTGCAGCATTCCACATTAATGCTTTGACGATCCACTCTGCTCTTCGCATCCCTATATCCTCTATGGATCCTTTAGAGGGTCAATCCCTCCTAAACCTTCAAGAACAACTTCAACATATCAATTACATTCTAATTGACGAAATGAGCTTCATTGGTCCTAAATTTCTTTCTCAAATTGATGATCGCTTGCGCGAGGCATTCCCATCAAATAGAAACAACCCATTTGGTGGACGCTCTATAATCCTTGTGGGTGACCTTGGCTAACTACCACCTGTAAAAGACACGCCAATGTATGTAGGCAATTCTTGTGGCACTGCACTTTGGCAAAGCTTCAATACTGTGGTTACGCTTGCAACAGTGTTTCGGAAACAAGGAACGAGTCCTGCACAAATTTCCTTCCGCGAAATCCTCTCCAACCTTCGAAATGCAACACCCACTGTTACTGATTGGAACCTTCTTATGACACGTTCAAAAACAAATCTTCTTGAAGCCGAAGTCCAATCATTATCCAATTCAATGCATCTTTATTCAACAAATGACGTTGTTGACCTGCACAATAAATCAATGTTAAAATTATTAAATCAGCTAGTTGCACATTTTTATGCTGCCGAAAAGAGGCAACTCGAAACTACACAACCAAAAAATGATCAATTATCAATGAAAATACTACTCTGCATTGACCAACGTGTTATTCTCAGAAGAAATATGTGGGTTGGCGCTGGTCTTGTTAATGGTTCGTTTGGCACCGTTCGCAGAATCGTATATGCACTAGGTTGTACACCACCAGAACTACCATCCTTTGTTGTAGTTTCCTTCCCTCACTACAACGGTCCACCATGGGATCCTTCAAATCCTACATTTGTGCCAATCACCCCCATCACAAGGGGTTCGCGCACACAGATCCCTCTTGGCATGGCATGGGGCTTAACAATCCATAAATCGTAAGGCATGACACTAGATAAGGCAACAATCGACATTGGCAACATTGATCGGCAAGGACTCACTTTCACAGCTATTTCAAGAGTTCGCTTGCTGAATGATCTCTGCATCTCCCCTGCCTTCTCCTTCTCACGCTATTCACGTATGTAGGAGAACCCTTCCGTCATGCGCAGGAAGCAACAAGAAGCATACTTTGCGTCCATATCTATTACTCGCACTCCTTGAAGAGCTCCTACTATTGGTAACTTCGCTTCATTTGCATTCCACTTTTACTTCTTCCATCCTCTTCCTCATAATAGCACCTTGCAAATTTCCTTCTTCATTAACATTTTCACTTTCCAATATCATTTCAATTCATATTTGTTCCTACTATTGCTTTCTTATTATGCTTCTCATTATTAGTGAAATTTTTACATGTTCACTTACAGGCTTTTCCTTTCCTTGCAGCAACTATGGATCGCAACTACCTTTCTCAACTCAACAACTTCTACGAAGAAATCATTGAACAGGAGAGTGCACTCCTCATTATACAGGAACGCTTCTTAGTTCCACCTACTCTACCACTATACCGATTACGCCCAACATTGCAACTACTCCAAAAGCTCAAAAAATTCATGCGTCTGCTCATTCATGTACATGAAAGAGATGCACACAGGCATCTTCAAGCATACTATCTTAGTCGCGTCCCAACTTTGGACGTCAAATGGTGATGCCGATGTCGGGCGACCCCTTGTATTTACGACTAGGAATACCCCCTCAATGTGCTATGCTATCACTTGCTTCTCCTTTTTGTTCCAAATCGATTCTGTTCTATATTTAAAAATATCACTCTTACTCATTTTGCTTCTACCATGATGTAAAACTGCCTACTACCACGAGTTTCAATAACATGTACAACCTTTTTACCATTACATTACTTCTATACAAGTCAATGATGCCCTCACAAAAAAAAATATACAATGGACAAGAAATCTATGGTCTACTATATTGTATACTATCTATTTTCATCATATCAATTATGCCTACATATCTAAATCTCAAAAATTATTTCCTTTATACGCTCTCATTTTATACGATTATAAATCGATTCACAACCAAACCTATTCTTTAGTTTCAAATAATTTTCTTCTAATTTAAATTACATTTGTGCAAATATGAATAAATTACTTCTACTATTATTAAGACATAATGAATTGACATAATAACCACAAAGTTATAAAATTAAACTCATCGAGATGAAATTACCTACCTTATTTCCTCCTTCAACTTGAGCAAACAACATATTTAATTTTCATAGTTTTAAATCTAAAAATTCATCTAATAAATCAATGGCAGATTTTACCCCTCATAAATTCACATTCATCATGTTCCCTAACATGTACCACAACATGATTCATGTCTCCTCCTTCCGGCATTCCCTTGCACCCCGGTGCAATTGCTAGTTATATATTGCAATGAATCTATTTTATCATTATATATTGCAATGAATCTGGAGAGTCTATACCCAGTGTATTCTGTTTTTCTAGCATAAGGATTTAACAACTTCGAGCACCTTTCATTTTCATTATTCTGTACAGAAATTTTGACAAAAAGAGTGTCGGCTTGCGTGTGGAGTTATCATTGAGTGTCATGAATGCTTCTATATATCCTGATTGTTGTGTGAACTACAATGACTTTGAAGAAGAGTACTAGGTGTTGTTTAATCATTATAAGTTTTAAAGGTTTTTTTTAAATCATCAGATTTTTTTTTTATTAAATTTGGATTTTTATTTTTTAAAATAGGATTTGAATGTATATATAAATTTAACATTTTTAAAAATTCTAGCACAGTGTCAAATCTCTTTCTGGAAGAAGCAAGACCTTGAAAGTGATTGCCAGTGATGAAGGAGCCCCTGGTGTTATCAATGGCTCTAAACTGCAAAATAATGACATAGCCAGTAGTAATAATGGTGTGGTATTGTC
This sequence comes from Pinus albicaulis, assembly GCA_034641835.2. Classification (NCBI taxonomy): domain Eukaryota; kingdom Viridiplantae; phylum Streptophyta; class Pinopsida; order Pinales; family Pinaceae; genus Pinus; species Pinus albicaulis. The sequence continues at coordinate 196,303,798 of CM076584.1, read as the reverse complement.
AGAAGATGTATTCATATTGGGGAGGCTTGTGCAAGGGAATTTAGTTTGTAGGTAGCATTTTGCTATCAGATCCTACGAGGTGGGAGGAGAAATGAATGAATCGCTTGAGACTATTATGAATCATCTTCAGGTGCATAGATATATTTCATTATTGCTAAATTATGATGGATATGTTAGTGTCGATATTTTCGAATGAATTATTTTTCATTTAACAAATTAATGTTGGTTATAAATTTATTTAGTCCTTTCTTTGTTTGTTAAATGAAATTTCAACTTTGTTGTTAAATTATTATATTCATAGGTTAGTTTTGATATTTTCCAATAGTGGAGCATAGATTTTGACTTTTAAGAGTTAATGGAAACCTCATATGTTTGGTTTTTTTTAATTTTATCATTTTTCAACTTCTTGTTAAATTATCATATTTATATGTTAGTTTTGATATTTTCCAATAAATTATTTATCATTTCATTGTGTAAATTGACAAAGAATGAAGACAAAAAATGGAGAATAGATTTTGATAATGGAAATTTCATTGTTTTTTTTTTTTTTTTTTTTTTTTATCATTTTTGTATTGGGAGGTTTGTTATAAATATAACATGTGTTTCTTTGAAATATCACATCATAACCATGTTATATTAATTGGCCTACCATGTTTCATCAATTGACCTACATTTTGTTTCGGATTTTCAAATGTGGAACATAATAGATATTAGGTATGCAGAGACAATATTTTTCTCTTCAACTTTAATACAAGAAAGCCTATCTTAAAGAGTAATAGATCAGCAATTTTATCTTCTCACTATTACTAATTAGTTAAATAAGATTACATTGGAAACATTAGTGATAAATGACAGAAGTTTGAAACATAAATTATAAATGTCTAGAGTAAAAATCGACTAAATTAAACTAACTAAAATTGAACTTGGATGAATGATTTACTATCAAATTTATATATCTAAAATTTTTAATAATATAATTTTTTCTTTTATCCAGATTAGAGATTCTCAAAAATTTTGAAATTGTATTAAAAACAACAAAGTCGTACATTGTTTAGCTCAATTGTTATTTATCAAATTCCAAGTAGTTGTTAGGCTCATTGTTATTTTTCAAAGTCCAAGTAATTCCTAGAATCTAGGATAGAAATAAGTTTAGCAACTATAATGCATCATCATAGCAAGGGGCGTGACAACATATTCAAGTAGTTTTGTCGACAGGTTTTTTTTTTCTTTTGATTTGCAAATATGTGTGAGATCTGTCACTTTCTGGTTGCAGATCTGGTGCTTTGACAATAGATTTGATTTTAAGATCTGATAAAGGACACTGGTTTGGGATCTTTGTGATTTGAATTTTGAGTAGTCTAAAAAAATTCACAAAATAATTTAGGAATTTTGTAAGATTATAAAAAATTTCAGTAAATTTTATTGAAAAGCTAGGTTAAGGATGTCAAACATTAAGATTTTGGGTGTCGAGGATTTTTAATGGCGCTGAATCCATTTCCATTATAAAAAAAATGATTCAAACACTCCAATTACTTGTTTTTAATTTTATTTTATTTTTACCTCATTACCAAAAATACTGTAATCCTGACTATTTTGTTGCATTAGTAAACAACTCCTTTCTTTTTAACTACATTAATACACCAAAAAAACTATAATGCATTTTTAAGATTTAGCTATATTGTTGCTTGTTTACTTGCTAGTTAATTAAAGTGGTTGGGATAAATACTTTGGTTATAAAGTCAATTCTTAATTAAAGAGGTTTGGATAAATTTGACTGGTTATAAAGTCAATTCTTAATAACTTATTATTTTCATATATTTATCATGTATTTATCTCTCAGCTGTTTGTAACCACTGTTAGCACATGATTTGAACGAGGATTATAAGAGGTGCATACTAGTCTGGAAATAACATGAAGGCTTCGCGAGTTTATTCCTTATTTCTGGACATCATTGTGATTGGAACTTTTGGTGTACGGCAGAGAGGGGTATGCTTGTGTCTACTTTTGTGGGAAGCAACGTCTCCAGGATATGATGATGATTAAAGTGGCTTTGTCGGAAAAGTGAGGTGCAAGAGTATATGGCTTTCGTAAGAAAGCAAGTCAAGAAGACTCGTTCTCATTGCGTACTTGTTCTCATTGGGTTTTGTGGCGTGGTTAAGAAGGCTAGGGCTTCGATGGATGGACGGAGTTGATAATTAATGAGGATGTTGAATGATGAGGGATTAGTTTAAGATTAGATTTGAGATTTGGGTTAATGTGAAATTATATGGATTTGGGAAGTATAAATGATAGTGGAAGGCTAGGTTAAGGTGAAAAGTGTATTGTTTGTGGTTTGTTTTATATTGTGAAATACAAATTTTGAGTGGTGTGTTGAGTGAAATGTGGAAGAGAGATTTATTGAGATAGGTTGAATAGTTGCATAGATAAAAGAAAGTAGATAGAATTAATGGTGCTAAGAATGATTGAAGGAGATAACATGTTATGGAGAGTTACAATAGTTTATGAACATTCTAAAGGTTTTTGGTTTAAGTTGTAAATCTAACTATAAGTAGATTGTATTTCCCAAGGTTTTTTTATAAGACTTGTTTTTTAGGCATACATGTGTAAGTTGTGGAATGAACCACTTGAATAGGTATGAGAGTGACATGTTTACTCTTATGCTAGCTTGAGGTTAGTTTGTTGAAAGGGCTATTATTCAAGCATACATGTTGGCATCTGTTGGTTCATTGATTTATGTATAATCAAGTTGTGTAATTGACCACTTCAATAGGTACAAGTGTGGACTGTGTACTTGTATGTTGGCTTAAGTTGGGGAATGTGAAATTTGAAGGTGTGAGATGGTTGATGAACCGTGTATGAGAAAAAATTTCCTAGAAAACTCGTGGATACAAGGGTTGATTATCCATGTATTTTGGTAGATATGACTTTTTTATATGGACTTCAACAAAGTTATTTGGACCATGTTAATATTACCCAACAAGTTTAAGAATGGGATTGTTAGGGTTGTTCAACTAAACTTGACTTGGTCAGAGAGTCAATTCGTTGTTGGTAGTTTAAGGGCTAGTAGTTTTGGTAACCCATGGTTTTGTCCATGGTATTCTAATGAAATGTAGTCTATTTAAAAGCATGATGATTCCATTATTAATAGCCATTCCGCCCATAATAGTGGATCTATTATTTGGAGCTAGTTTTCCCAAAAAATTTCCAAGTTTTTTTTTTGTAAATTTAGTAGTGCTTTTCCATTTTTCTATCTATCAAAAAATAAGGAGGTTAATGTATTATTATTATTATTATTTTTGTATAGTGTATTTATCTCTTTCTAATAACAAGTGGAAAGATTTGTGTCTTTTTGGTTTTTTTTTAACTCAACATTTGTTTATTTTGTGCAAGTTAAGGTTTGTGACCTTAGTGTTTGGCTCTTATGAGTTGCTTGTTGGATTGATTAGTTGGTTGTGTATGAATCATGAGATCAAGGATTTAATTTCCTTGAATCTATATTGGGGGGCTCATTGGTATTTTTGTTTGATAATTTATTGTATTTTTGGAGGTTATGTACACTATTTTTGCTATGAAGTTTCCATTTTTTGCATTGTTAGAGAGGTTCAGAAAATCATTTCATTGTCTTTCTGATAGTTGGTGGCATGCTATACTTATTCTTTTTTAAAACATTTTTGTTTTCCTATATTAAATTAAGAGAATTACTTCCTCACATGTACATAAATACCTATAATGACATTTTTTACTAGCACCCATATCTACGATTGTTGTCCATGATGGAATTTATTTTTGGTACTTCTCTTTTTGCATCTTGAATAGTGTTTTTTTGTCTTGCTAGTTCAAATATTCTTAGAGTATCACATGGAATTTATCTCCATGAATAGTCATGTTTTGCAAGACTTAGAGGTAGCCACTTTGGAATTTTTTTTGCATGGTTTAACTAGCACCTCCATACTTTGTTGTCAATTGTAAAATGTATTACCATCATCTATTGTCATCATATATGACCACCTAGTTTAGCATTGTGGAGGATGGTGTACCATTCTTCCTCCTGTGATTCTTTATGCTTACCCATTTTATTCAACATCAACTGTTTTTTAACAGTGAATATTGTATTGAGCACACACTTCCCTATTTTGGCTAGGTGGTTGCAGCAACTAGGGACTATGCAGTCTGGGTAAGATGTATTGTAATTCATAAGTACACTCATTTTATGATTATTTTGTTGATTGTACATGAGTACATAATAGAACATTTTGAGTGGGGACTCATTTTAGAGGATCTCTTTTCTTAAGAAGTTTAAAATTTTTTATTTGGATTTCTACATGGACCTTTGATGATGTTGACAGCTTGGAGTCACATGGATCTCTTTAGATATTTTTTCATACTTTCTGTTTCGACCTTTTAGGCCTTGTTGGGACTCAGAAATGTCATATTTTTATCCACCTTTTCCTTCACTATTCCTTACATTTCATCATTCCATTAACCTTTTATCATATCATTTTCATAAATACATTTGGGTTTCACCTTCTTATTTTCCATTTTATTCATTTTTGTATTATAAGTGAATTTATGATTAAATATTAGAAAATATACATGTTTATATATATATATATATATATATATATATATATATATCTCAAGAATATGTGAGCTTTGTAATGTGTAGGAAATATGTGAAGGATTAATTCCAAGATACGTCTCAAATATCTCCTCCACCATATTAAGGAGATAATTATTCAAGCCTATTCCTAAGGAGAAGATCATGGAGGATTTGGTTGGCATATCTTATCCAAGATATGTGAGAGATGTGTGGAGGATTCAAAGGGATAATATCTTGTAATAATGGGAAATTAGTTGAGAGTGCTTGAGAGAATATTGGATATTTAATTATGAGATGGTTATCTTCCTCATGTATATAAGAGAGTGCTCTCTCTTCATTTTAATAATAATGGAGAAATAGAGTTTTTGAGTTTGGAGAAATAGTTTTGTAATTAGGAGAAGGGGATTCTTAGTTTTGAATTCATATTCTTTTATTGTTACGCTTTCATGATTTGTAATTTGATTCTTGTAATATAATCGGAGATAGCTTTATTGTTGTGAGCTCACATATGTTGTTTTTCATTCAATTCTTCACATGTTGTATTGCTTTTCCTTTATGCAATTTCCTGCTTTCCTAGTTAGTGTTTCAATGCCTTCCTAGATTAATTTGATTTCAGTAATTTATATTAAAATAGTTCCACTTCAGTCTTGCACATATAGTGCATGTGTCTCGTAAGCCTACGAACCTCGGATTGACAATTTAAATAGTTGGGAAAATACTACAACAAAATTAAACGAACATATTTTCGCCCAAACATTTTGGCACCGTTGCCGGGGAGGCACGATGGATTGAAGTTTAGTTTGATTTTTCATGCAAGTGTGTTTATACATGTTCCTAACTCCGAGGTGTTAAGTCGGTAAGACGTGGGGAACAGCCTACGCATCACATTCGAGATACCGTAATGGGCTCGACCTCTTATGGATCAGGGCATGTAGGGTGTGTTTACATTTATTCAAGTGTGAATTTCAATTTCTGCAAGTGTGTTTGATTTTCGCAACTGTGAAGAGTGTTTGATGAATTCATGGTTCATGGTTATAATTGAAGAATTCAATTACTAAATTAATGAAAAGTCCTTGTAAGAGGGTTTAATTGAGTACTGAATTCAAGATTATCTCTGTGGTCTTTGTTTTTTTTTTCAATTTTTAGTGTGCTAATTGAAAGATTTTTTGTGAACTAAAACCTTGTAAAAGGATTAAAAGCTCAGACAATTATTAGCACTCTATTTTTAGTATGTAAGAATCTCTTTTTCAACATGTTTTTATAATGAGTGTCAGCTTGGAACTACTCACTCAGATCCTTGCAGAAGTTGGAATCTCTTCTTCCTTGGAAGAGGAGATCTTGACAAGAATTGAAGGTTCAACTACTCCCCAAGAAACAAACGATTCAACATCTGAAGAATCCTGCATATCTGATGGCGAACAATCATTCGAACAGGAGATCGAGGAAGAAGAACAGCAGATCGGGGAAGAAGAACAGGAGTTACAACATGATCTAAGTGAGAGAAACTGTGCCTATCGAAGCTTTATCGAATAATGGTTCCAGGTAAGTACTATATTAGATTCATTTTTTTATTTTTTAGTTGATTTGCAGTTACAGCAACTAGACTCATTCACTTTCGAATATTTTCATCCATCATTTAAAAAATTGCTACTGGATATATTGTTGTTACTGCTACGTGAATGGCTTCATTGGAAGTTTAATTACACGTAACTAATTTTTTTATTAGTATAGAGTAGGTAGGCTTTCATTTTTAGTTTTTAATTTCATTTTCAGTTTTACTTTTACCTAGAATAAGTATGCTCTCCTCCGCGCTTAGTGCGATCACGAGGATCAGAAAATAGGAATGATTTAGACTAATTTCAGGAATAAATTTATGTTTTGCAATATGCTTCATCAAAAACATCTTTCAATATGCAAATCATTGTGTCCATTTGTTAAAAAAATTAAGTCTAGAGAAAGTTTAGTTTCTTTCTAAATTTTAGTTTTTCATTGATTTAATAAAAAATAAAAATAAAAATAAAAAAATTAACTAACCATTTTAGTTTTTGTAGAGATAGGATTAATTTCAATTTTTTTTTTCCAGAATTAAAAAAAAAATAAAAATAAAAAAATTGATTTTGAAAACTAACAATTTCTCTAAGATAGGATACAATTTCATTTTTAAATTTTAAAAAAAAAAAATCAAAACAAATAACAAACAAAAACAAATAAAACATTCATGAAAATAAAACAATGCAAAACCATTTCAATAAAACAATTAAAACAACAAAATAAAAACACATCATTATAATTAAAAAAAAAAAAAAAAAAAATATAAATAATAAATAAAAGAGCCAACCAACAGTCTCGAATTACAAATCTGTTGCAGGTTTCTCATGGTTCCGTTGCCATATTTAAACAAAACTTCCTCAAGCCAGAGATAAGTGCACCCGGCATTGCCTGATATTTGCAGGAGTTCGGAAATTTTATACCAACCTTTCCCTCTGTTGGGGCCCTTGTTTTTTATTATTTTTGAAATCTTGGTTGGAACATTTTGAATTTTGACCTTTTTGAGTTGCGGCATGAAGACACATGGCAATCGCGACCGCGTCGCAACTACCAGGAGTTGCGGAGCAATCAAGGTAGCGCGGAAGCATGAGATAGCTGAAGATAGAACACGCACAAGTACAGATGAAGAAAACACACAACAGAAGACAGAAAGTGGAACACGCAGATAACAGGAGAGAAGCTGGGAGCAACTGAAGAACAGACACAGAGGAACTGATAGTCGCGAGAGCGGGTGAATAAATAACAGTCACCCGGCTGGAAGAAAGAGAGGCTGAAGAAGTTGCGAGGCTCGTGACAGGGGAAGATGCACAGAGCGACTGCGGAAGAATCATGCATGACCTTCCTAGGGTTCCTCATCTTCTCTATTCTACCTTTCTGTTCCGAAATCCATCTGTATCAGATTTGTAAGCTATTGGTGAGAATGCCATGTAATCATGTGTTTGGCCAAGAGATTAATACAATGGAAGGTTGCTGTCTCAATAAGATGTTTATGTGCCTGTAATGTGTTTATGCTGGTTTAAAATTTTATTTGCAATTTTCTGAATGCTTATTTAGTGATCTTGCGTATATAACTCTGTATATGTAATCGATGCACTGTCCTTCATGAGTTGAGAATTTGTTCCTTGCCCTTGATCTCATCCCCTTCTGCATGTGGTTGCGGCACGCCTCGGGTGAGACGCACTACTCTTCGGAGCAGGGTGAAAATGCCGGCGTGTTCCTAGACTACACCGGACCCCTTTGTTGGCCACAACTCTTGAACCTGGGTCTTGTCCACGAGACCTGAATTCTCGCCAACAAATGGTTCCGTTGCGGAGACCTGCATGTTCTAAGGGGACCTAGATCATGGTATCGAGGATTTTTGAAGGAGAGATACGGCGATGGTGGGATGATCATCTTGACCAGTTCATTGCTCAGCAAGCAGAACTGACCAAGAAAAAGGAGGCGGTGATCAAGGAGCTTGTTCTTTTCTCTTACTCAGCCAGTGATATGTACGAAATTTTCTGGGGAAGGTTCCCTACGGACCTTTACAATTGGTTGCAGAGGTTACGAGCGACAGTGCCCCAAGAAGGCTTGCGGAAGATAAACCGCAGGTGGGCGCACGAAGATCTGGTGGCACTGCACCGGGTGGACACTGAACTGACCCGCGCGGTGGATTTTTGGGTAAGGACCACGTTGGAAGGATACATTGTGGATTTTGCTGCTGAGTGCTACCAATCCTTCTCGAAAGCCGAGGCTATTTTCCATTCAGGGCTAAGAGGAAAGCTGCTGAAGGAGATTCCGCTGTGGATCAAATCTCTGATGGTGGACGAAGGGTTGATTGAATTCCACAAAACGAGGATGGAAGCGTAAACCACCCGTGCTGGGGGAAGGGTTGAGGGGACCGATGCTGTGTAGAATGTGAAAGTGGGGAGCGGGGAATGGATGTTGAGGCCGCATGCAAGTTGCGGGAGCGACGTGCGCATCGGTGGGCACAGATCGCCTATAGGTGGCGAAGAAGGGTGATGCGAGATTTGAAGAGAAGGGAGATCGAGAGGAAAAATCAGAAGGAGGCACCTCAGAGGATAGGAACTATGGGTTTGGATACCCGGGAAGAAGACGGGACAGCGGTGGAAGTGCAGTGGGTGCATGGGAGCCCAGCGACGCGAGAAAGAGAAATAATGACTAGCGAAGATAATGGAAAGATGCAGCCCGAAGAGAGTTCCGATGACGAATGGCACGGCGTGATGCAACGGATGTTTCAAGATCAGACGACACCCACCCCTCCAGGCAGCCCTACTTCCCACCTTCTGCATGGCCAGGATCCCGACCTTCCCCTGGTACTGTATCAACCTTTAAGTAATATTTTTATTCAGTTACAAGCATTGAGTCAGTCATACAATAGGTCATCAGCGTCAGTAACGTCCGGTATCAGCAGCATTACTAGTAGTGGTATTTTTCCTAGCAGGACCGTTACGCAACCAAGGACCCGAAGGATTTATCCTGGTCAATCCTCCGCAAGTACACATGGCTGGATCTTTCACCCTATATCCAGAGTTCTCTGGCCAGGGTAATGATGATGTAGAGCAACACTGGTACCTGTGCGAAGCCATCTGGAGGGCTCGCCAGACGCCAGATGCAGGGAAGTTAATAGAATTCCAAACCACGCTCAGAGAGAGGGCTCTGCGATGGTTTATTAAGTGGTGTGAGGCTCATCCTAACCCCATAATTGCGGATGTGAAGTGGGATTTTGTCCGCGAATTCAAGCTTCCCCAGACAGACCAGCAGGGCCTGTCGGAGCTGTGGGAAATCAAGCAGAAGGAAGGTGAGACCGAGTGGGAGTTGATGCGGCGATTCAAGGATGTGATCGGGAAACTCAGCTACCCGATCGATCCAAACCACAAGAGGGACTAGTTCATCAAGGCTCTGCCTCCCTTGACACGAACCCCTCTCACTCAGCAGAAGATTGATAATCTACAGGACGCTTTGGAGCAGACCATGAAGATTGAAGCCATGGTGGGCTACCCCCAAGAATATCGGGGGGGGGGGGGGGTGGGGGGGTGCGGCCCCGCAAGATCCTTCCTTGATAGGGTTGCAACACCAGATTTCCAGCTTGACTGAGAAGCTCAAGGAGCTTCAGCCGGTGAGACCAACGCGACCAAATGTTTGGTGTACTCACTTCCTGGTCGAGGGCCACGTCGCAACCGAGTGTCCTCGGTTGCGCGGCGCAGGAGCAAGACCCTCGGTCGCAGCAATCCAGGGGGGTCCACCACCCGGGGGTGGCACGGCGATGAATCTGTAGGGGGTATACCAGCCGCAATAGCCTTACGCGGGGTTCCCACCTCAACCGGGTTCCTCCACCACAGAGTACTGCGAGATTTTCCAGACGCTGGGGCATTCCCCTCGGATGTGCCCAATATTGCAGAAGTACTCCACGGTCCCGAATAATGTGTACTACGAATTTTGCGTTTCCACGACTCACAACACTGAGCAGTGCATGGTGCTCGACGCCCTTGCGGATCAATTGGATCGTCCCTTCTATAGGGTGAACGAGGCTCCAAGGGGAAGAGGCGGCGGCATGCGGGGAGGCCGCACAGGCAGACGCGGTCCGGTAAAATGTTATAACTGTGACTAGGAGGGTCACGTGGCTCGAGAATGTCCCCTCCCACGACGACCCTGGTGTTCCCAGTGCTGGGTCAACGCCCACGCTACAGAGGACTGTCTGGAGCTCATCAAGAAGTGGGAAGAATGGGCGAGGCAGAGGGGAGCGAATCTGATAAACTCAGAGCCGTGAGGGACCGCAACCCCAGACTCACAGAACGTCGCGATCATGACGAGGGGCGGAAAGAAGACTAGAGAGGATGCCCACGGGAAGGAGCCAGCACGAGTGGTTCAGCCGGCATCCCCGAAGAAGTTGATCATGCCCGAGGTCCAGAAGAAGTATTTCCAGGAGGCATTTGAGGTGTTCGCCCGGTTGTGGAATGAGGGAGGTTTGGAGGAGCCCATGCTGCCAGAATCTAGGGCGCAGAACGTCGCATGTATTGTGGTTGAGGATTGGCTCCAGCTATTCCTCAGGATTGTTGACAACGCTGCGCTGCAGCAGCAGCTCAAGAATGCTTTGGAAGGAGCACTGCAGGGGCGCACAAGACTTAGAGACCCGGCGGACGTTGGCCCTCAATACGTGCAACACGTGAAGCGGAACAAGCAACGAACGGGCAAAGAATTCCGGCTTAACACGCAGGTCGCGAGATTCCAAATCAGCGACACCATGTTAGACTTGGGGTCTAATGTCAACATTCTGCCGCGGAAGACGTGGGAGGCTCTTGGAAGGCCATGACTAGCCTACTCACCAATCCAACTCAGGATGGCGAACCAGTACTGTAATCTGCCAATCGGCCGGGTCGAGGGTGTCGAGGTCAACGTTGTGGGGGTGAAGACATATACCGACTTGAGGTTATTGATATCATGGGCGACAAGGATCCCTATCCCGTTTTACTTGGCATTGATTGGGCTTTTGAGAATTATGCCATCATCGACCTTAAGAAGGAGTTAATGATCTTTGAGGATGGGGAGGTACGGGTCACCCAACCTCTTGACCCGTATCAGGGCCCGCGATATATGGAAACAGTGGACAATCGGGAGGATGCTCAGATGATGGACCACCTTTATCAGATGACTGCAGGAAAGCGGGACGACTATATTAACTCGACCGCAACTGGCTCTGTCAGTTGGCGGAGTGTGCAGAGCTCGGAACTCGGATCCGAACTCGCTTGGGAAGACTGGCAGCAAGGAGGGTATGAGACCACCACGCGGAGATGTGCCTTCATTGCCCAAGTCCGATGGGTAGGAACTGAGATCCACGGATATCCCACCTTGTCGAACATGCAAGCAGTGAATACTTTTATTACCAAGGTGGAAGATCTGGTTCCAGCTGAAAGCCAGATGCCTCTCTTGGATGTGGCCTTGCAATCCATGTCGGCCCGATGGTGGAAAAACCACCGCAACACTATGTTACGATGGGAGTGCATGGCGGATGCTCTGCGGGCACGCTTTAAAGAGGATGAAGGACCTTGCAGTACGCTTAAGTATCATGGAACTTCCGACCCGCGACACCATTTGCGGACCTGCGAGGAACAGTGGCGTAGCACCCAGTACCCTGAGGAGCTGTGGGTCCACAGGTTTATCCACTCCCTAGGTACAATTCCCCAGGCCTGGTACCTGGAGGAAGAGCGGAAACGGGGAACCCACTCTTGGCAGGCAGTTGCGGACAAGTTCGTTCGGTGCTTCTTGTTCGAAGGGGAGATGGCGCAGGAGTCTCAGGCCCTACAGGCAATCAAGGAGGTCTTGTTTTTCCGCCATCCTGAGCCTGAAGAGGGCCCGGTTGTGTCACGACCTGAGGTCAGGCGTGAGTTGGTCTGCCACTGGATTGACAGCGATCCGGACGACGATAGCCTAGAGGACCTTAGGCATCTCTACTTTGATGAAAAGGAAGGCGAGCGGAGCATCAGTGAAGAGCCAACGACTGAAGGAGTCCATTTACAGCCACTAAAGACAAAGAAGCTGAACATTGGAACGGACAAGAAACCCAAGCTCGCAACGGTGGGAGATTACTGGGACGAGGAAACGACGAAAGAAATTTTTAGCCTCCTCAGGGAATACGAAGATTTTTTCCCGTCCTCGGTTGTGGACCTAAAGGGGATCAAGGGGGACATGGGCGAAATGCGCATCGCGCTGAAACCGGGGGCCAGGCCGGTGAAGCACCGACCCTATCGGCTAAACCCACGTATCAAAGAAAAGGTCAAGATGGAGATCAACAAGATGCTGGCTGCAGGTCTTATCTTCCCAGTAGAAGAAGCAGAGTGGGTGAGTCCCATTCTCATCCAGAACAAGAAGGACAAAGCGGAGATCCGTGCTGTGTGGACTACCAGAGCCTGAACAATGCCTGCATCCACGATCCGTTTCCCACTCCTTTTAGTGATGAAGTTCTAGACCATGTTGCGGGAAACGAAGCTTATTCCTTCACTGATGGGTTTTCGGGTTACCATTAAGTACGCATCGCCGAGGAAGACAAAGCAAAGACGACATTCACCACTGAGTGGGGATCATTCGCATACCACGTTATGTCGTTTGGTCTAAAGAACACACCGGCTGTGTTTTCCCAGATTGTCATTGCTTCTTTCCGAGAGTACATTCACAAGTTCCTGGAGGTCTACATGGACGATTGGACCGTCTACAGCCTGTTGAAGAAACACACTTCCCTATTGTGTATTATGTTTGAACGGTGTCGTCAGCTGCAAATTTCCTTGAACTTGAAGAAATGTATTTTTGCAGTTCCATTCGGCACACTCTTAGGCCACGTGGTGTGCAAGCAAGGGGTCTGTGTCGATCCCGCCAAGGTCACGGTCATCGTTCACATGGAAGCCCCCGAGACCATGAAGCAGTTGCGGGCACTGCTCGGCCACATAGGATATTACAGGCAGCTTATTCGCAACTACGCAAAGATTACGGCCCCTTTGGAGAAACTGTTGCGGAAGTCAGAGGTGTTCCAGTGGACGGCGGAGTGTAGGAAAGCACTTGACACCTTGAAGGAGAAGTTGGCGATGGCACCCATACTTGTTCATCCCGACTGGGATAAGCAGTTCCATGTGCATATTGATGCGTCCAGTATTGCACTTGGGGCTGTATTGGCGCAACCCAGGGAGACGACAGTTGACCACCCCGTATACTTCGCCAGCCGCCAGTTATCGAATGTGGAGAAGAATTACACCACGACCGAGTGGGAGGCATTGGCGATGGTGTACTCCCTTCAGAAGTTCGGCCACTATCTTCTGGGTGGAAAATTCACATTCTTCACGGACCATTCTGCATTGAAGTATCTAGTGAATAAGCCTGTGTTGGAAGGACGGATCTATCGCTGGCTTCTACTTTTCCAGGAATTCACGTTTGAGGTGATTGTCAAGCCCGGCAGGTTGAATGTCGGTCCCGATCATTTATCCAAATTGGAGATGGGAGAGAATGAGGGCTCATTGGATGATCAGCTGCCGAATGCCGACCTCTTCCGAGTTGAATTAGTACCAGATTACCTGGCTGACATCGCCACTTATCTGACCACGGGACAATGCCCTCAGGATTATACCCCACTTCAGAAACGCCACCTGGTTGTCCGGGCGGCCGACTACCAACTGATCACAGGGCAGCTATATAAACTGGGCCTCGATGAGGTGTTGCATAGATGCATTCTGGACCATGAATGGGAAGCGGTGATGTGGGAATGTCACAGTGGTGTTGCGGGAGGGCATGTGGGTGCGAAACCCACCGCAAGGAAGGTGCTCCAAGCTGGCCTGTGGTGGCCGACGGTACATGCTGACTGTAAGGCCTATGTGAAGCGTTGCGATGGTTGCCAGCGGATGGGAAGGCCTTCGCATTGGGACGAGCTTCCACTACACCCAGTGCATGTGTTGCGGCCGTTCGAAAAATGGGCTATTGATTTCGTAGGTCCCATCGCCCCGGTCGCTAGACACTCCAAGGCCCGGTACATCATTACAGCCATGGATTACCTCACCCGGTGGGCTGAGGCAGCAGCGGTACGTGATTTCTCGGCAGAGACCGCTGCCCGGTTCATTTTTGAGCACATCATCAGCCGGTTTGGCTGCCCACGGAGCTTGACCAGCGATCAGGGTACGCATTTCATTAATGCCACGGTCAAGTCACTACTGGACACATTTATGATTCAGCATCATAAAAGTAGCCCATACCACCCGCAGGCCAATGGTACTGTGGAAGCATTCAACAAGACTCTTGAAAAGGGCTTGACTAAAATTTGCAATGCTCAGCGCGACGATTGGGACGAGCATCTCCCAGTGGCACTGTGGGCCTACCGGACCATGGTGAAACGTTTGACCAACCAGACACCATTCCAGTTGGTGTATGGCCGAGAAGTTGTGATTCCCACTGAGTTCACTGTACCAAGTCTTCTGATCGCAACGTCTCTTCAGTTCTCAGAAGAGGAGTCACTTCGGGAATGCCTCCAGGAGCTACAGGAGCTGGATGAGGCCCGATTCCTGGCGGAATTCCACCAGAAGGTCCAGAAGGGCAGGCAGAAAGCGTGGCACGACCACCACATCAAAACAAAAGCCTTCCAAGTTGGCGGCAAAGTTCTCTTATATGATATCCGGTTCCAGAAGTTTCCAGGCAAGCTCCAGATGCACTGGTTGGGACCCTACTTTGTCATCGAAATCCGCGACTCAGGAGCCGTGCGGTTGGCACAACTGGATGGTACAGTTCTCCCTGGGTGGGTGAATGGCGCACGCCTGAAACCCTACCAGGAGTAGGTCTTTTTCACCTCTCATCAATAACTGTCGCAACCGAGAGAACCCGTAGAGTAGCTTAGTCAAATAACTCTCCCGCAACCGGGATGAGCGTAGGAAGTCTTCTCCGTTCATGGGCAGTCTGTCAAATAACCGGTCAGTTGCGGTTACCTCACCGCAACCGACTATGGTCGGGGCGAACCAGTCCAGCATGTCACGGTGCCCGTCCAGCGTGTCGTCCTTATAGGATCCATCCCCGTGCCAGTGTCAGTCCAAGTCATTTCTGTCAGTCCTTTTGTCAGTCCGTAGGATCACTCAGATTTGCATCATAAATTACCATAAGTAGACAGTAATCGTACCATAATCATTTTCCATCACCCGCAGTTCCCTCAGCCGTCGCGTCCGCCCATCTCCCCATGACGCTGTCAGCAACTTTCAGATTACACACAGGCATACGATTCATCGCACGATTATCGCAGGCAAGAAGGATAGCAAGAATTAATTGTCGTTATGGAGTCTCATCAACTCCGCTTGTGCCAGGGAATGCCATAACTTGCATGGAGACCAATAGCTCGAGAATGACAGACCAGTTCAATTTGGCAATTGCAGCAACTCCAGAGCAGTTGAAGCCTCAAAGCGCACAGCACCCAGAAGGAATCTCCCGAAGATTTCTCCAGGTTTACCAGCGCCGAGCCAAGATGCCGAGGGCTCTCTTATCTATTCCTGAACCAGTGCTAGACAGCCGAATCCACCGAACAGAGTCGCTGGTTGGCAAGTATGACAGTGCAGCGATGATGGACGCCAACTTGTCCGACCCAGCTGAATTCCCCCACCTCCATTGGCAGACGTACATGGAACACCACTATACACCAGGCAATAGCTCCAGCAGCCAGATGTGACAAGAATACAGGGGCCTCTAGCAATCTTCCTTGATGAATTTAAGGACTCTCCCTATTTTTGGAACTACAGGACCGGCCCTGCAATGCACTTGGTTCCTCCTCAGTCGAATACAGAACGAGTCTCTGTGGCTCAACGAAGAAATCTCCATCCACGCCGAGGACATCCATCGGCTGACTGGGCTGTCTCAGAATGGCGCCGATGTCTCCGCTGCCGGCCAGACATCGTCCAAGCGCGCCCGAAATTCGAGTGATGCAGACCTATACACCAAGTATGGCACCCGCCTGGGGGGGAAGGGCGCCAAAATTGATTTGATCAATAAGCCAGAAATTCGGTTCGCTTGCTACCTCATTGCTAGCAAGACGATGCGGAACTATACTAAGGGAGAGTGCACTTTGGATACAATCTCCATTGCGGAGCACTGTATCCAAGGCGTCAGGCTGAATTGGTGTTCCTTCGTGCTAAAAGAACTCTTCGTGGCCTGCGAAGAGAACTATAAACGCACCACCAGTTTCATTTACGGTTATTTGATTTTAGCTTTCGCCATGTGGAAATGGCACGTTCCTCTTGTCCGGATGCCGGCAGAGACTACCGCGAGCCAGCCTCTCACGATGAAGTTCACTCTGTGGCAGGTGTCCTCGGACCCTAGCACCAAGCAGGTGAACGCGGAAGCGTTTCGAGCGTGGTACGGGTTAATGAGAGATGTGGTGGCCAACCAGCAACGGGTGCCCCGGCACCTCTTGGACGAGTATAGTGAGCAGGTCTGGTTCAGTGTAAGCCATAGGCACACTTACCTCTGCCCAACTTGCATTCCGGAAGCCACCTTCCACATGGTGCCCCTCAGATTCCAGTTGAATGATGATACCTTTCACCGCGAGGTCTCTGCGTGGTCGGGGGTCACCAAGCACATCCGCGACGGGATCCCCCACTATAACTTTGAGCGGATGCTGCCGGCGCAGCGCCCTGCCGAGACAGGCGCAGTGGGGTCCTCACAGGTTGCGGTGGGACCTCCACAGGATGCACCTGAGACCGCACAGGAACTGCCCGAATCACTGGTCCCCGTCGTACAACACCTCAATGCCCAGGTACAACGCCTTAACGTGGTAACCCAAGTTGTTTCAAGTGGTGCCCCTTTATTTCCCTCATTTTCTGAATTTCAGCTCGGTCGGTCTCTTGCTCCCTCCCATATCGCCCCTCTCACCTCCCCCATCCCCGCCAGCTTATTCACCTCTACCAGCCCTATCATCACCCCGATGGGAGAAACGGGCCCAGAACCTGATCCATCAGACCCCCCTCCATCCAAGAGGGTCCGCACTACTGTCACAGATCCAGTGGTGGACCTTACGGACGATGATCCACCATCCACTCCACTCCCAGGGACATTGATTCCGGAGGAACCCCTGATCGATCCGTCAGAGTTCCTCAACATTCGCCTCCCCCATACCTCTTTCACCCCGTCCACCGCTCCCTCCACTGGCTGTCCACCTGCCACCTCCTCCAATCCATCCAACTCATTGGCCACTATATCAGATCCTCTCATCCGGGAACTTTTCGGAGGCGACCACGGGGTGGAAGTCACCTCCAGTACTGAAGTCGTAGTACCGCCGGTTGACCCGGTGGCCAAACCCTAGGATCCTGTCTCTACTATATCTACCCGGCTGGAAAATGTTGGGGCTGATTCGGCCGACCCTCCCCCAAACCATACCATTCAGCAAGACCGGCCGGAGTCCGATATGGCCACCTCAATGCAGCAGCAGACACCGGTCCTTCCTCCTGAGACCTCCAACCGATCAGTGGCCAGTGGCCAACCTTCGCAGGAACGGATGCCGGAGCAAGGCGCTTCCGGCACAGCTAATGCAGAAACATGGGGTACAGGGCAACTGTACCTACTCATTCAGTGGGCGGCCCTCAAGGCTAAACAGATTCATTCCGAGTTGCAGCAGCGGTGCACTGTGCAGCACCAACAGATCACAGCGCTTACTGAACAACGCGATCAGCTGACGAGGGAGAAGACCTACCTCCAGGAGTAGGTCACCATTACTGCTCAGGCGTTCTCCGACCTATGGCCCACTACAAGGGCTCATCACGCCCCACTCCCTGACAATATAGCAGAGGACAGTGTAGCAGTCTAGGCTTACCACCTTCGGACTGCTTTCACTGATCTATGCAGGGAGAATCAGGAACTCCAAGCGGCGTTAGCCGCACGGCCTACCCATCCAGATCCACAGATTGTCTACTCAGAACAGGTGACTGCCAAGCAGACTCAGGCAGTTAGTATGCGGGCGACTCTTCATTCCACTGCGGGTGAGGCTTATGCCCTTCTGCGAAGTCTACAGGAGTGCTCACTTGCACTCACTGTCAAAACGCAGCCTATTTCTGCCCAGCTACAACAGATTTCCCGTGAAATTCAGGAGACGGCGGACCCAGCACGGCTAGATTAGCTCTACGCCCAGGCGGACGAGCTTGAAATTCAAATGCAACAGACTGAGGCCGACTTGGCAGCGGCCAAACAGGTCATTCGGGAAATCCGGCCGCCCATTCGAGCCACTGCCGAATCCATACAATAGCTGGATGCCAAGGCCGAGACCCAGCTTGCCACGATGTTCAGGGCTGTCCCGACGACTATAGAGGAGGCCGCCGCCACCAGGATCTCGGAAGAAGCAGACTTGCTTATGCAGGAATGGCAGCAAGCGGTGGCGGACTTCACCGGGCTTAGAGATACAGCGCTCCGAAGGGTCCCAGAGTTGGGGCCCTTGTTTTAACAATCGCTTGGTGGAGCGCAGCAGGAAAGGGCACGGGGCGAAGGCACAGAAGAACAAAGCACGGGAGCCAGCGGGGCAATGGAAGTGGAGATTTTTATTTGTGATTGACTCGGGGACGAGTCAAGGAATTGTGGTCGGGGCCTGTTGGGGCCCTTGTTTTTTATTATTTTTGAAATCTTGGTTGGAACATTTTGAATTTTGACCTTTTTGAGTTGCGGCATGAAGACACATGGAAATCGCGACCGCGTCGCAACTACCAGGAGTTGTGGAGCTATCAAGGTGGCGCGGAAGCATGAGATAGCTGAAGATAGAACACACACAAGTACAGATGAAGAAAACACACAACAGAAGACAGAAAGTGGAACACGCAGATAACAGGAGAGAAGCTGGGAGAAACTGAAGAACAGACACAGAGGAACTGATAGTCGCGAGAGCGGGTGAATAAATAATAGTCACCCGGCTGGAAGAAAGAGAGGTTGAAGAGGTTGTGAGGCTCGTGACAGGGGAAGATGCACAGAGCGACTGCGGAAGAATCGTGCATGACCTTCCTAGTGTTCCTCATCTTCTCTATTCTACCTTTCTGTTCCGAAATCCATCTGTATCAGATTTGTAAGCTATCGGTGAGAATGCCATGTAATCATGTGTTTGGCCAAGAGATTAATACAATGGAAGGTTGCTGTCTCAATAAGATGTTTATGTGCCTGTAATGTGTTTATGCTGGTTTAAAATTTTATTTGCAATTGTCTGAATGCTTATTTAGTGATCTTGCGTATATAACTCTGTATATGTAATCAATGCATTGTCCTTCATGAGTTGCGAATTTGTTCCTTGCCCTTGATCTCATCCCCTTCTGCATGTGGTTGCGGCACGCCTCGGGTGAGACGCACTGCTCTTTGGAGTAGGGTGAAAATGCCGGCGTGTTCCTAGACTACACCAGACCCCTTTGTTGGCCACAACTCTTGAACCTAGGTCTTGTTCGCGAGACCTGACTTCTCGCCAACACCCTCATTCGAATACCTGTTAATCCATGGCATGATGAGCATCCGCGACTCACTGGTAACGAAAGTCGATTTACAGTTAAGCTCTCTTCTTATGAGCTCCTATTTCCTGAGAAAAAAGGCATCCCAGCTGTAGATCGTTCCGCATTTTCTATATTGTAACTACTGCCACAAGACTCACTGCATAAACCCTATCATAAATAAAAAGAAGCGGAGCTAGCGTAGTTATTGTGAGCAGAAGGGAACAAAATCTTGACAATCCGGATTTTTTTTATGACGAGGATATAACAATTTGATTTTTCAGTTATTAATCCAAGAATGGAGGCGGCAGTTTAGACAGATTTCAGCAACTAACTCCCGATTTCTCTGCATGCACAGCAGAACAGTGAAGGCCGGGTTACAGTATCCGGTGGGAGGATCGTGAGATATCTGAAGAAGGGGCGGTATGCCAAGCGGGTTGGAGGCGGTGCCACCATATACATTGCTGCCGTTCTAAATATCTGGCAGCCGAGGTGTTGGAACTGGCTGGAAACGCTGCTCATGATAACAAGAAGACGAGAATCATACCTCGCCATATTCAACTAGCAGTAAGGAATAACGATAATTTTGTTTCAGGCGATGCAGTTGAGTAATGAAACACTATGATTTCGACGTAGAAAGGCTTTCGCATCATTATATGGTGCTGGAGAAGGCCGAAGAGGTCAATGCTCAGATTTTGTGTAGAAATATTCATCTGGCCCTACTGTTGCCGAAGGTGCTATCGTTGAGCATTTCAAAAGACAATGAAAATCAGATAGTTTATGTGGCCTCTGCCAAAGGAGAAATTTAGAATTTGTAAGTAAAGATTGTTGTTGAGAAGAAAGGCCCATAAAAGCTTTCTTCCAAAGAACCAGTTGATTAGAACTCCGTCTTCTATTGCATGCTAGATATTCCTGTGACTCATGTAAACCAGACACAGCACTCAACTCCGAGAAGAATTGCCTAGATTTCTTACTGTCTGTACTGAAGGTCATGCGAGACAGTGAATTTTGTTTGCCTTCCAAACATCTTGATCTTTGATGGAATATGCGGCCAACGACATCACTCCTAATTCGATTCCTATAACAGAGTGAGGGCTGAAGATCCCGCGATCGAATTTCCGGAATATGATCGAGACAGCACTATGCATGTGCTGAATGAGACTTTTGTGGACAGGAAGAAAAGCTCCATTGAGGGAAGTGCATACAAAGTTGATCTGAAAAGCGATGAAGCCAATTTGAAAGATAAATTTATGGTGCCTCCCTTTCTCCCCATTAGTCCAGTCTATGGGAATTACTAGGTTCTACTGCTGTCAACTGCACACACACGGGGCCGAGCCACTAGTTGGGTAAATTGTTGGCCAAAACCATCATTTGATCAGGACCAAAATTAATTAAAAATGTGGAGCGACTACCGTAAGTTTGCAAATGA
This sequence comes from Pinus albicaulis, assembly GCA_034641835.2. NCBI lineage: Eukaryota > Viridiplantae > Streptophyta > Pinopsida > Pinales > Pinaceae > Pinus > Pinus albicaulis. The sequence goes on along the minus strand of CM076584.1, from coordinate 196,282,761 downwards.
GCTTCGTGCTAGTACTAAAGCATCAAGAAATCAAACAGTCTGGCTTGAAGGATCTACTTGTTCCAGTGGCAAGCAGTGAAATAAGATTTGGTTTCATTACAAGGGATGGATTTCAGAGCTGGAGCATCGCCAAACTCGCATTTTACAGTGAATTAGCTTTCTGGAGAATTCTGTTCCATGTTTACCTGATCAAAAGCAGTAGTTTGACGATCGGTCTTCAGATGATAGCCACGTGAATGACACTCTGCCTACGGAGCAGCGCTTGGGAATGTTGATGAGAGCGAGAGGTGTGACGAAATTTCAGTTCAATCCTTTGAAGAGAGGCGGGACATACTTGGAGCTCAATCCATTGAGAATCTCTGCAAGAGCATCGTCATGGTAAAGCTGGATGGATAAACATTATCTGAATAACACTATAAGGTTTATTTCATGCCTGAATTATTCGCCATGATGTGACTCTGTGCTGATCGAAGGCCTAAAATCTGGCGGCTTTGCTTCGTCAAAATCTCCATGCCTCTCCAACCAATATGCTGGCTTCATCTTGAGGGTGGCATCTCCATAACAGAGGAGGCATCAATGGAGGATGCGGTAATGGTAATTATTTTCTTTGGATGTTGAATTAAAAAAGAAAAAAAACGTTGATGAATTTGTATAATAAAAACGTTGATGAGTTTGTAAAATTTAATTTAGGGTTAATTTTTATTTTATTTTTATTTTATTTTTCTTTTTAATTGGTTAAAAAAAAAAAAAAAAAAATCAACACCAAACATAAATGACAAAATAAAAATTTTCATTTTAATTTTGTTATTAAAAAATAAAAATAAAAAATAAAAAAATCAACATAATAAAACAAAGAAAAAAATTTCCCTCATTCATTTACATAAAAATTCATAAACTAACTACTTCTTCCCTAACAAATACAAAAGCCTTTTCAAATGTTTTAAATCAATTTTCCTACAAACCAATAAAAAAATTTTGAAAAAGTATTGCACAATCAATGAGTACATTGCATGGGGACATGCAATATCTCTAGTTGGGGGGAAATAAAAGTATGTTGGATTTTATCATTTATTTTAAAGTGAATTTGTGGGCAAAAGTTAGATGCATATACTAACAAGTGAAATGAGATTGGTGTTATGTGTAGGTCCACGAGAAGCTTATGCACAAATCTCAACATTACGATGCAATACCCTTTTCATCCACAATTAGTGTAACTTCGAAAAATAAAAAAAATGGACATTTCATAAATTCTTGAAAATGAGCTAATTTGATTTTGAGTCACTTCATACAGGAATGATCGATGGAGATGGCACAGAAAGGCGAAAATTTTTATGCAGGTATTGAAGACAATCATGAAGGCGAGATCTCTAGAGATCACATGCATCATGTCGTGACATTTACCATTACACAAAAACCCTTTTGCATCATGACATGATTACTCAAATTTTTCCTTCCAAGCGCCTAAATCATTCCTATGTTGCAGCCCATCTTCCATTACCTTATCTTTCACGACTTCATGCACGCCTATTTTTCTGAATCGCATACATTCCTTTATCCTTTTCAGTTTATTTCCTTCTAGTTTGCCTTCTGAATAAAACTCATTCCCTTTCCATGATTACATCGCCTTGTTTTCCTCACCATGTTGATCCACACTGCTTGTCCGTGAGTTCTTTCCATTTATAGTCCTACCAAATATTTTTGTACAAACTCGCGTTGACTGATGTGGGATTCCTTAAGGCCCACCTTTCAACAAGTCTTGCCCCATCGACATCAGCACCTTATCTGGGAAATAGACTAGAGTTTCTTTTGGGTACCTTGAGACTTGCATGCCTCAATGGCAAGTTCTCTCGCTGACAATCATGGGAATACATCAATGTACCTTGATCATCAGATCTTGCAAATGGCTCGACGTCAACCCCTTTATTCGCATTTCGCAAGATGTACCTGGGTACCTTGGCACTCATTGACATCAATGGTGAGTTTGCCTCACATTGGTTAACGGCATGCATCAATGGCCGGTAATCCAATGATTTCTTTTCATGCTCGACACCGACACATTCTTTCGCATGATTAGACTTGTACCAAGAAGTTTTGTAGCGGGTGAAGACTATACACTTTTTCACGACTCCCTCAGCAGTTACAGCAGCATGAATTTTGATTTATGAGAGTACACAGTTCCACTTTCAGCATTTATCTTTTCCATGATTCAGCATCAGCAGTTCAGATTCCTTCATTTTCCATGATCCAGTTACAGCAACATCAATCACATTTTCCTGATCCAGCAGCTACATTCCTATTGCATAGTTCATCATTCTTGGGTAAGTAGAGGTATGTTGTTTTCTAATCTTTAATCATGCAATTCCTTATATGCTAACTTGAATATTTTGGAAAATTCCCTCACCATGCTACATTTCATTTCATGAGCCATGTCAAGTTGCAACCAATTCAGTTGGGGGGGGAACTATATTCGCTACATATTCACTACCATGATTCCATTTCTCCACCACTATCACTCCATTTTTTTTTCTCATTTACCATTCACGAATATTTATTTTCCAACGATACTTTGTTGCACTTTGCTTCATACGCACTAAAATACATATTGGCATGCTTCATTAATATTACAAAAGGGCTTTCTTATGCACATTATGATTTCCAGTGAGTGTTTACATTATTATTGCAGCAAGAGAATAGAAAACGAAATGAATGTTGTTAACACAAGAACCGACATTCTTTGTATTCATGAGAACCAACCATAAGAAAAGAGAACAGAAAACGAAATGAATGTTGCTAACACAAGAACCAACATTCTTTGTATTCATGGTTGTCACACAAGAACCAACCATAAGAAAATGTAAGTTGTTACTCATGTCTTTCACATATCCTGGAAACATTCATTATTAAAAAAAAACATCATCATGTAAAGCCAAAGTTCAAGATGCCAAATTTTCTTAAAGAGTTCCATGCATGGTTGCATGAGGACATGCAACAAGTTCAGTTGGGGAGGATGTTGGGACTCAGAAATGTCATATTTTTATCCACCTTTTCCTTCACTATTCCTTACATTTCATCATTACATTAACCTTTTATCATATCATTTTCATAAATACATTTGGGTTTCACCTTCTTATTTTCCATTTTATTCATTTTTGTATTATAAGTGAATTTATGATTAAATATTAGAAAATATACATATTTATATATATATATATATCTCAAGAATATGTGAGATTTGTAATGTGTAGGAAATATGTGAAGGATTAATTCCAAGATACGTCTCAAATATCTCCTCCACCATATTAAGGAGATAATTATTCAAGCCTATTCCTAAGAAGAAGATCATGGAGGATTTGGTTGGCATATCTTATCCAAGATATGTGAGAGATGTGTGGAGGATTCAAAGGGATAATATATTGTAATAATGGGAAATTAGTTGAGAGTGCTTGAGAGAATATTGGATATGTAATTATGAGATGGTTATCTTCCTCATGTATATAAGAGAGTGCTCTCTCTTCATTTTAATAATAATGGAGAAATAGAGTTTTTGAGTTTGGAGAAATAGTTTTGTAATTAGGAGAAGGGAATTCTTAGTTTTGAATTCATATTCTTTTATTGTTACACTTTCATGATTTGTAATTTGATTCTTGTAATATAATTTGAGATAGATTTATTGTTGTGAGCTCACATATGTTGTTTGTCATTCAATTCTTCACATGTTGTATTGCTTTTCCTTTATGCAATTTCCTGCTTTCCTAGTTAGTGTTTCAATGCCTTCCTAGATTAATTTGATTTCAGTAATTTAGATTAAAATAGTTCCAGTTCAGTCCTACATATATAGTGCATGTGTCTCGTAAGCCTACGAACCTCGGATTGACAAATTAAATAGTTGGGCAAATACTACAACAAAATTAAACGAACAGATTTTCGCCCAAATAGGCCTCATTGTTCATTTCATGGTTGATGGAGGTTTTTTATGTTCAAAGCATTTGTTCTGGCTCCTCGCATATTTTTCAAAGCATTTATGTGGTGTTTGTTAATGTTCAACTTTCTTTCATCTTTATGTGGTGGTTGTTAGTGTTTGATTTTCCTGATTTTATAATAAGTATCTTCTACTTTAGATTCAACCAAGTTCACTAAGGTCAAAGTTTTAGCCATACCTACTCATCAACAATTTAAGCTTCAATTCCCTCTTCAAAATTAGCATCTTTTTCTCTTTTGGGGAAAAATGTTTTACTATGAGAATTTCTTTTTTTTGTAATTGCTAAATTCTTTTTTTGTACCTAGTTACCTAATAAAACCTTATTGTGTGCTTAAAAAACATATTTGTATTAGTATTTTCCAATACATCTTTTCCCAATAATCAGATTAATATTAATTGTAAAATCATATAAACATCTTTATGTGTTTTTGTGACCACGAAGCCTCTTCCATTGTTATAAATACTTGACATACACTTGCATTGCATAATATACCACAATAATAGAAACTGTATTCTTTTTTATTCAAAAGAATGTGAGGCCATTTACAAACCATTTTAAGTGTAAATAAGTTTTACAATCCAGTTTAAGCGTAAATGTAAGCCATGGGTTGAAATATAAGATGGTTGTAGGTCATTGCATGTGTGGAAATAGGTATCTCGCCAAGATTTCAGCATATAATTGAAATGAACTTAACGTTTAACAACTTGGCCAGCTAAACTTTGACATGATACTAATATATTCATCTTTTAACCTATAACAAATTCGTTCAATTAGCCTTTAAAGAAAGAATAATAATTTATTATAGCTATATAACATTATAATGATATGTTGCAGAGTCTTGTTTATCAATTTGATTGTATGCAGGAAATTGCTACGACCCATGTTCGTGTTATTGGACTTAATGGGGATGGATTTGGCAATACCCACGAGATGAGTCATCTCAATCTCATTTGGGTCGTTACTCGCATGCAAGTTCATGTTGAGCGTTATCCTTCTTTCTATTCAGCTCCACTCTTCTTCCTGTATATATTGAATCGTATAAAAATAATTCCCCCTGGTTACTTTCTATTCGATTTTAGTCATGATAGTTTGAAGATGCTTTATAGGGGCGATATGGTGGAAATTGATACTTGTATAGCTAGATCGAGGAATGATAGTTTAAGGCGTGACTGGCTTGTTCCTGACTACAAAACTGGCTACATACTTGAAAAAGCTACCAGGTACGCTTTAGCTATTGTATTCCATGAAATAAATTTATTGTCTACACACTTAAATCCTTTCTGGTTAAGAAAATAAGAAATAGATCAATTCTATTACAAATTTGAGTGCAAGAATTCGAATGATGAAGAATCAATCATAATAGTTAGTTGAAATGGGTCACAATCTAAGAGATTTATGTGATGTATTCAGAAGACAGATTTTTGAATAATTTAATTCACAAAAAGTGTTGGAAATAACGGAGAAAGCCATAATTAGATTGTTGTTATGATGAGGATAGAATTGAGATTGTTGTTGGAATTTCTGAGAATTCCTAAACAAAATTTAGAGAGAATAATGCTCTCCTTCTTAACACATAGAAAATAAAAATATTTGCTCACAGGGACAGAGTTGCAACACTTTGAAAAACTTCAATTCATTAACCATAAAAACTATTAAAAAATCTTCCTCTATTAGAGTAGATACATAAGATGGACTGCTGCAAAACACAGTTCCAAAAACTTCATTTTGTCTCACACAGAAAAACACTCTCTATCGCTCTGTCTATAAAAAAATACACTCTGTGTGTAATAACAATACACTATCTGTTTAATAAAAACGCACTGCTATTCAATAAAAATACAATTACAATAGCCTTTCAGGCCTTTTGTTTATATATGCCGTGACATATAAAACGTAAAAGCAAAACCTTTTAAAACTAAAACTAAAACCTTTCTTAAAAGACCTCTCGAGCCCACATACAAATGTGCATATATTACATATTTTAAAACATATATATATTATAACAATACTCCATCGCCCGATGTCAAACATTATAAAAAAACATTAAAACATAAAACAAAACTATAATAAATCTCCGCCCGCCGGACTTCAACCATTTATCAACCAAAATGAACTGGAGCTTTTCGCATTACAAAACTGGGTTGAGTGACGTCATGAATTGTGCGCGCGATGGATTATCAAATCCATCGCATAAAACCATATCGCATCCGCCAGAGCTTTTCTGCATACAAGCATTTTGAACGCGCGATGAACAATTAAATCTGCCTTATAAAATGACGTCGGGTCCGAAACTCAACTTTGCGATCGGCCCATAAAAAAAACTCTTTCGATTCATTACAATGTTGCCACGTGGTCTGTGGGACCACTCCTCCGTGGACCTTGGCTTGAGCGGAGGCCGATTAAAAATATTTGCAATTGCGATTGCGCCAATTTCATTGCAATGTTTCAATGGTGCAAACATATGCGGCGGTAATACATGTTGTTACTTGCAATTGCGATTGCGATTGCATCGAAATCTCCCACATCAAAAAGACACTTCACTCAAAAATATTTTTCGATTTCGATTATAAAGGAATGTGGGGACCACTATGAATTTAAACGTAAAACTTCTTCCCGCGTTTAAAAACCAAACAAAAACTCTGCTATATATAAAAAAAAGACTCTGTTTCCATATACAGAATCTATTTTTAAATTGCTCTGTTCTGAATAAAAGGACTGGCTGCGGAATAGAAAAACAAAAGCTCTGTTTCTCAAATTCAAAGGAAAGGCGCCGAAAACAAAACAACAGCTCAGTAAACACAGGATTGAAAGGGTTTCAAATATTGACTGTTCACCGCGTTTGGCAAGCGACTGGTGGCAGTATTTCTTCAAACAAATATAGAAGGTAGCCCAATACTGCACAGCGGTTAAAAGTAACATTTCAACACTCCCCCTTAATTTCAACTGTTGGGTTATCAGTCATACCCAGACATTTTCTTAAAAACTCAAAACTCTTCTGCCCAATGGCTTGGTTAGAATGCCTGCAAACTACTCCTGAGTTCTACAGTGTTCTAAAACAATTTCTCCAATGTTTACCACTTCCCTGATGTAGTGAAAATTTGTGTCAATGTGTTTCATTCTCTTTTGAAACACAGAATTCTTGGATAATGCAATAGCTGAGCTATTGTCACAATAAATCATTGTTCCTTTTGCTAGCTCTTGGCACAAACTTCTCAACATCCTCCTCATCCAAATTTCTTGACACGCTGCTGATGTAGTTGCCACATATTTTTCCTTTGCTGTAGAAAATGCTACAATAGGATGTTTCTTAGAAGCCCATGAAATGGCTCCTGAACCCATGTGAAAAACATAACCGAATGTGCTTTTCCGGTCATCTACACTTCCAGCCCAATCACTGTCAGTGTATCCAATTAAATCTGAACATTCTGAAGCAATATATAAAATGCCAAACCTTTTAGTACCTTTAACATCCCTCAGAATCCCTTTTGTTGCCTGCCAATGCACTTCTTTTGGCTTCTCCATGAATCTAGAAATCAAACTAACACCATGCATTATATCCAGCCTAGTTGCAGTCAAATACATGAGGCTGCCAACTATGCTCTTGTACAAGCTAGGATCAAAATCCTTGTTGTTGTCCTCTTTGCTGAGTTTTAATCCCATCAATGTGGGTGTTATTGCTGCCTTGCTCTCCTGCATATTAAATATTTCCAACACTTCATTAACATATTTTGCTTGTGAGATAAAAATCCCATTTTCATTTTTCTCTACTTCTATTCCTAAGAAGTACTTCAGCAAACCCATATCAGTCATTTGAAATTCCTCTTTCATGGCTGTTTTAAATTTTTCAATAAGGTAATCATCATTACCTGTGAAAATTACATCATCAACATATAAAACAACTATCAGCATCTTACCATATTTTTCTTTAATGTATAGGGTGGGTTCTCCCTCACATTTTTCAAATCCATTTTCCAGTAGATAGGAATCTATTCTACTGTACCATGCTATTGGCGCTTTCTTTAGCCCATAAATAGCTTTATTCAATCTGCACACTTTGTGCTCTTGGCCTTTCTTTTCATAGCCTAGAGGTTGTTCAATGTAAACCTTTTCCATTAACACTCCATTTAGGAATGCTGACTTCGCGTCAATTTGGTAAAAATTCCACTTTTTTTGTGCTGCTATGGACAACACTGCTCTCACGGTTTCCATTCTATTAATCGGTGTGAAATTTTCCTCATAGTCTCTCCCATGTTGCTGCTTATACCCTTTGACAACAAGTCTGGCCTTGTGTCTCTCTATTTTTCCTTTAGCATTACTTTTGGTCTTGTAGACCCATTTAACTCCAATAACTTCTTTACCTTTTGGGAGTTCAACTAAATTCCATGTCTTGTTTCTTTCTATGGCATTAATCTCCTCATCCATAGCTTCTATCCATTTCCTATCTTTAATAGCTTCCTCAAAATGAATAGGATCATCAACATGACAATATAAAGAAAACAAAGAGTTCATACCTTCATTTTCTACCTCTTGCTCATAAATCTCATTTAAATTTCTGAACTTTGTTCCTCTTTCATTTGGTGTATGAGTGCTTGAAGAAGCACTCGAATTTCCTCCTTGTGGTGTGCTTGGAGAAGCACTTTCATTTCTCCTTAAGGGTGTTCTTTGCTGCCCTTGTGTTGGTGCTACTGTTGGGGGATGTATTTCAACCAAATCTTCATCATTTTCATCATGAGACAAACAATGTTTAACATTCACTGTTTTCTCTATGCTTCCATCCCAAGCTTCCTCCTCAATAAACTGAACATCTCTGCTCACAATAAATTTCTTGGTGGATGGGTTATACAACCTGTAAGCTTTGGATTCTTCATTGTATCCAACCTAGTTGGAAAGTGATCACCTAAACTAGGTGGGGGCCACACAGGTGATTTTTGGCGCAAAGTCTATTTTTAGATTATGTATATTTTTAGACATATGGATCATGGTCTATGAGTTGCAGGATGCTATTTGTGGATGATTAGTCAAGTTGGTAAAAATAGATGGACCTCTATTTTTAGACATTGGGCGAAGTCTATTTTTAGACTGCCAGTCTAAAAATAGATCAGTCAAATATTATTAGCTCTTAATAATATTTGGACTATAAACATTATCTTATCCTCTTGGAGCACTTCAGTTCGAGCTACGGATGTGGCACATGTAGCTGACAGAAGGAATTACGCTATTCCTAGGGGTTAGTTGAGCTATTGCATGGTTGACTTCAGTTAGAACTCATGTGGCAGAGTTTGGTGGAGTTGATGAGACGGTTGGTGGAGTTGTGTTCTGTTTAACTTAGTTGAACTAGTTGTATTTAGTCTAACTGACAAATACACTAGTGATGAGTGGTGTGAATTAATTATTAATTAATTCACTAATTATTAACTCATAAATGAACTAAAGAACACATCAGTTAACTGCAATGCATGGACAGTTCAGTGGAGACCGGTGTTAGAGGTGGGTGAAAGGGTGAGTCTACTATCAGTTGTGACTATAGCTGTGCATGAGATTTGCACACACATTGATTGAGATTGCCAATGAGGATTGCACAGTACAAGGCAGTGGGATTCGAACTTGGATCTAATCATTATTCATCTTGGATTGCACAGTAGAGGCAGGCAGACAGGTGGAGGAGATTTGAACTTGTGACTTGTTCATATTTGAGCTAGTTTGTGTGTAGCATGTGAGATAGTGCTGAGAGCTGTGAGGAGCTTTGTGCTATGTATTGTTACATGTTCTATATCATTATAATATATAGATAGTTGGGGGTTTTCAGCTGTAGGCTTTCCCCATTACATGTTGTGTTATATGTGTTTTTTATTATGTTTTAATGTGTGCATGCGACTGCTTCTAATTTCCGCAAATTGATGATCAATTGTAGAAGAGGTTATGTATTATGCATGAAGCTCAAATAGTGTGTAATCAGGATAATCTCTATGAATAATTCATCTATTATTCAAATTTCTACATGGTATCGGAGCGAAATTGATCATCGGATCTATTACAGTGATTACATTTTATTTCAGTAGACAGAGTCTGTAAGCGGGCCAGGTAGCCTCTGGATTCATCCTTTCTTTGAAAGGTGAAAAATCCAGTAAATGCCCCTACAGTCGATCTCTGTGCTAGAAATACTTTGTTCTCACAGATCATAAGCGGTTGAGTTTTGAGCTGGTGGAATTCGAATTTGCAGCAATGTTTTCTTGGTGTCGAAAGTCGAGATGTCTTTCAACGGATTGCGATTGGAGTATGCCCTTGAAGGCAGCTCGAATTATATTGCATGGAAGGACAGGATGGAGGCGGTGTTAGATGACAACGGGTTGAAGGAGTTCATAGATGTTGAAGTCCCAAAGCCTACTGATGCTGCTCAAGTTGAGGCTTGGCAAAAGAAGACAGCAAAATGTCGAAGGATTCTGTTGGAGGGCGTGAAGGATCACATTGTATCCAGCCTGCATGGAAAAGCTTCTCCATACTTGATGTGGAAAGCATTGACAGATTTATTCCAAAGCAAGAGCGACCAGAGGAAGTTGGCGCTCAAGGATAAACTCAGGAAAATAAAGATGGAGAAGAATGACACTATTTCGGTATACTTGACAAAGTTTGTCCACTGCAGGGATGAGCTTGGGAGTGTAGGAGTTAGTGTGGATGATGAGGACTTGGTGAGCTTGGCTCTTCTTGGTCTTCCGAAGAGTTGGCATTCCTATGAGGATTCTGTCAATGGTCGGGAGAAATTTCTAGAATGGGAGCGACTTTGGTTGGATCTTATGCAAGAGGAGATAAGGCGGAGTACCAGGGACAGATCTTCATCAAAGGTATCTGATGAAGAAGATTGCGCTTTGGCTGCCAAAGCAAGGAAGGGGAAGGGCAAGAAGAATGCTTCTCAATCCGGTGCGGATGGTAAAGAGCATGACATGTCCAAAGTGAAGTGTTTTCACTGTCACGAGCATGGACATTACGCCACAAATTGTCCACAGAAGAAGAAGAACAAGCAGGCTGCTGGAGCTGCAGCTGGTGAGGCTCTTGCCTCGCAATTTGAGCTGGACTTCTCATTGATCACATGCATGGTGTCTAGTGCATTGGGATCGGGGTGGTATTTTGATAGTGGCGCTTCCTTTCACATGACGGGAGATGTGAATCTTTTCAGCGACTTGGTGGAGAAAGATCTCCAGTTGCATGTTGAGTTGGGCGACAATGGACGATACAATGCGATCGGCATTGGTACCATAACCTTTCAGAGGGATTCAGGTAAACTCATTCTTTTACAAGATGTAGTGCATGTTCCAGGTTTAAAGAAGAATTTGATCTCAGTCGCAATGTTAGAGGATAAAGGGTATGAAGTTGTCTTCAGTGAACGAAAAGTTTTCCTTCGACACAAGGCAACAGGACAAGTCAAGAAGGTTGGGATTCGAACAAAGAATCTCTACAAACTTGAAGTAGATGGGATGTCTACGGAGCTTCCTACTGTTGGGAAGTGCAAGAAAGACATGCAATTGATGCTTGAGAGGGAACACGTTTTGCATGCAGGTAAGAGTGAACCTCAAGATGTGGAGCAACCACAAGATGAGGATCATGGAGTGGGAGAAACCACTCATGCAGAGAAATTTCGTGCCAGATGGGCAGAGGGAGTGCATGCAGCTATACCACCGGGTGAGAGGTGGGGCGACATGCATGATTAATCCCAAGAGGAGATTTCTGGGCAGGATTCATGAGATGGTGTGGATCTCATGAGTTGAACCTGGCTACGAGGTGCCCACAGCGCAGCAGTAGCAGATCAGTTGGATTGATGCAAGCAGATCAAAGTGATAGTGTCGGATACTGGAGCGCGGATCAGAGTTGACAGCAAGTGCAGAGTGCATGGGTGCAAGAGTTCAACAGCGCAGTGGTTCCTGATGACATGCGCAGTTGGTACTAGCAGAAGTCGAAGACTTTGATGATAGATGCATCAGACTGATTGATTTGTTTGGAGCCTGTTCAGTTTCGAGAGGGAGTTGCGGAAGCGGTACATGGAGTTGCATGGCGCTTGTGAAGGTTGCAGGGCGAATGCATGGAGTTGCATGTTGCATGCAAAGACAGTCCTTTCTTGTTGAGAGGGAGTGTTGAAGATTGCAACAAGAAACAGTGAAGGAGGCATCCTGAAACATCTTTCCTGATCCTAGTTGGAAAGTGATCACCTAAACTAGGTGGGGGCCACACAGGTGATTTTTGTCGCAAAGTCTATTTTTAGATTATGTCTATTTTTAGACATATGGATCGCATGCTCTATAAGTTGCGGGATGCTATTTGTGGATGGTTAGTCAAGTTAAATATCCAGACTTCTATTTTTAGAATATTGGGCGAAGTCTATTTATAGAGCGCTGATCTAAAAATAGATATGTCGAATATTATTAGCTCTTAATAATATTTGGACTCTAAACATTATCTTATTCTCTTGGAGCACTTCAGTTAAGTGCACAGATGTGGCACAGGAGCTGACAGAAGGAATTACGCTATTCCTAAGGGTTATGTGGAGCTATTGCATGATTGACTTCAGTTAGAACTCATGTGGCAGAGTTTGGTGGAGTTGATGAGACAGTTGATGGAGTTGTGTTCGGTTTAACTTAGTTGAACTAGTTGTATTTAGTCTAACTAATAAATAAACTAGTGATGAGTGGTGTGAATTAATTATTAATTAATTCACTAATTATTAACTCATAAATCAACTAAAGAATACATCAGTTAACTGCAATGCATGGACAGTTCAGTGGAGACCAGTGTTAGAGGTGGGTGAAAGGGTGAGTCTACTATCGGTTGTGACTATAGCTGTGCATGAGATTTGCACACACATTGATTGAGATTGCCAATGAGGATTGCGCAGTACAAGCCAGTGGGATTCGAACTTGGATCTCATCATTATTCATCTTGGATTGCGCAGTAGAGGCAGGCAAACAGGTGGAAGAGATTTGAACTTGTGACTTGTTCATATCTAAGCTAGTTTGTGTGTAGCATGTGAGATAGTGCTGAGAGCTATGAGGAGCTTTGTGCTATGTATTGTTACATGTTCTCTATCATTATAATATACAGATAGTTGGGGGTTTTCATTTGTAAGCTTTCCCCATTACATACTGTGTTATATGTGTGCTTGATTATGTTTTAATGTGCACATGCGACTGCTTCTAATTCCGTAAATTGATGATCAATGGTAGAAGAGATTATGTATTATGCATCAAGCTCAAATAGTGTGTAATCAGGATAATCTCACTGAATAACTCATCTATTATTCAAAATTTCTACATTTCTTGGTGGCTTATGTTATACAACCTGTAAGCTTTGGATTCTTCATTGTATCCAATGAAAATACATTTCTCCCCGTTGATGTCCAACTTCTTCCTTAGTTGATCTAGAATGTGTGCATAAGCCACACATCCAAAAAATTTCATGTGTGTGACACGTTACTTTTTCCCACTCCATGCCTCTTCCAGAACTTTGTTCATGACTGATTTTGTTGGGCACCTATTCAAAATGTATGCTGCACAATGTACAGCTTCAGCCCGATAATCATTAGGCAAATGCTTTGCTTTTAGCATACTCCTTACCATATCCATGATTGTTCTATTCTTCCTTTCGGCAACTCCATTTTTCTGTGGAGTGTACCTAGTTGTAAACTGCTTATGAATTCCATTTTCTCTATAAAAACGTAGAAATTATTTGGAGATATACTCACCTCCTCTATCAGTCCTTAGGACTTTGATATGCATCCCACTTTGCTTCTCTACAATTGCTTTGAAATTGCAGAATATTTCAAACACTTCACTTTTGTTTTTCAAAAAGTAAACCCAATTTTTTCTTGTAAAATCATCTATTAATGTTAACATATAGTGGCTACTTGCAAGTGATGGAGTTTGCATCGGTCCACATAAATCTGAGTGGACAATCTCTAAGGGTGCCTTTGCCCTTATGCTTTTCCCAGATGGAAAAATTTCTCTGTGTTGTTTCCCCAAGATACAACCTTCACAAAGGTTGTCCGGCTTCTCGATCAATGGAAAACCTCTTACCATTCCTTTTTTGCTCAACAAGTTAAGACCTCCAAAGTTGAGATGTCCAAATCTCAAGTGCCACAACCAATTCTCATCTTTTGGTTCGCTTTGGAAAGCCTCTTGTGTCACTGCTGCTATCTCTTCTCCATTTTTCAAATCTGCCCTCATCTTGAGAGGGAAAATTCTATTCCTTGTCATCTTCACTTCAGCAATACATTATTTGCTGGGTGGTTTATCCATGATGGTGCATACATCATCTTCAAAAAATACATTGTACCCATTTTGAACAAGTTGTCCAATACTTAAGAGGTTAAATTTCATTCCAGGAACATAATAAACATCTGCTATGGATTTCTTTTCTCCTTTCCTTGTTAAGACACTTACATCACCTTTTCCCATAACATAAAATTTACTATCTGTCCCTAATGTGACTTGTTATTCACATTCTCATCTAACATAGAAAACATCACTATGTTTCCTGTCATATGGTTACTACAACCGGAGTCTAGAAACCATAAATCTTCACTCTTTTCCTCAGCCATATTACAAGCTAAAACAATTTATCTTGGCTGATATTTTCTCTAGTGAAATTTTCACTAGTTTTATTAGCCATATCATGCTGCTTCTTCTTACATTCTTTTGCATAATGCCCATATTTTTTACAATAATGACATTGGACATTGGATTTATCATACCTTTTTCCATGGGCATGTTGGTGTGCACCTTGCTGGCTGCTGCCTTGGCCTTGGTTCTGATTTGGATTGCTGCCCCTTCCTTGAGCATTTGCTAGACTGTTTCTTCCACCCCTGTTTTGGCTTCTGCCTCTTCCTCTCTTTTTTCCTCTACCTTAACCTCTTCCTCTTCCAAAGGACATCTGGGTCTTAAAGGCATGCTCCAGAGATGATTTTTCATTTCTACCCAATCTCTGCTCATGTGTCATCAGTGATGCATGTAACTCATCAACTGAAAAATTTGTGAGATCCTTAGTCTCTTCTATGGTGGTGACAATCACATCAAACCTTGAGGGTAGGCTCCTCAATAGTTTCTCTACAATCCTCCTTTCTTCAAGAGTCTCTCCATGATACCTTATCTATGTGACCATTCCAATCACATGTGTGAAGAATGAGTCAATGTTATCTGACTCCTTCATGCAGAGAGTCTCAAAATCTCTCCTCAGCAATTGTAGTTTTGTTTTCTTCACTTTTTCCATGCCTTGATAGGTTGTCTTGAGAGTTTGTCATGCTTCTTTGGATCTCTTGGCTACTGCTATCCTTGGAAACACACTCTCATGCACTGCTTGATACAAAAAGTAGAGGGCTCTAGAGTCCTTCTTCTTATTGCTCTTCAACAGTTCCTTCTCTGCCTGAGTTAAATCATTAAACTCATTTTCATCCAGTGGTTCTTCAAAACCATCCTCAACAAGTTCCCATAAGTCTTGGGAAGTAAATAAGGCTCTCATAGTTATTGCCCAGTAGTCATAGTTTTTCCCATTAAATTGTGGGAGATGAGTATTACCAATACTCATGCTAGTGCTGGCTCCAGCCATTCTTTCACTCTGAACTATGGTTCAAAACACTTGACTGTGTATTTAAAAACTAAACTAACTGTCTTCAATTAGTAACACAAAAAATCTGACTTGAGAAATACCTTGGATTCTTTTGACTGAGTCTTCACACTGCTGGAGAAGTTGCTACAACAAGAAATCTTTCCTTCAGCTTCTTTGACACCTTCAAAGAGCCTGGACTAGCTCTGATACCATGTTGGAATTTCTGAGAATTCTTGAACAAATTTCAGAGAGAATAATGCTCTCCTTCTTAACACAGAGAAAATAAAAATATTTTCTCACACGGACAAAGTTGCAACACTTTGAAAACCTTCTATACATTAACCATAAAAACTATTACAAAATATTCCTCTATAAGAGGAGATACACAAGATGGACTGCTGCAAAACACAGTTCCAAAAACTTCACTTTGTCTCACACAAAAAACACTCTCTGTATCTCTGTCTATAACAAAATACACTCTGTGTGTAATAACAATACATTGTCTGTTCAATAAAAGCACACTGTTATGCAATAACAATACAATTACAATAGCCTTTCGGGCCTTTTGTTTATATATGCCGTGACATATAAAACATAAAAGCAAAACCTTTTAAAACTAAAACTAAAACCTTTCTTAAAAGACCTCTTGGGCCCACATACAAATGCACGTATATTATATATGTTAAAACATATATATATTATAACAATACTTCGTCGTGCGATGTCAAACATTATAACAAAACATTAAAACATAAAAAAAACTATAAGAAATCTCTGCCCGCCAGACTTCAACCATTTATCAACCAAAATGAACTGGAGCTTTTCGCATTACAAAACTGGGTTGAGTGACGTCATGAATTGTGCGCACGATGGATTATCAAATCCATCGCATAAAACCATATCGCATCTGCCAGAGATTTTTTGCATACGGGCCTTTTGAACGCGCGATGAACAATTAAATCTACCTTATAAAATGTCGTTGGGTCCGAAACTCAACTTTGCGATCGGCCCATAACAAAAACTCTTGTGATTCATTACAATGTTGCCCCGTGGTATATGGGACCACTCCTCTGTGGACCTTGGCTTGAGCGTAGGGTGATTAAAAATATTTGCGATTGCCATTGCGCCAATCACATCGCAATGTTTCAATGGTGCAAACATATGCGGCAATAATACATCATGTTACTTGCAATTATGATTGCAATCGCATCGCAATCTCCCACATCAATAAGACACTTGACTCAAAAATATTTTTGCGATTGCGATTAAAAAGGAATGTGGGGACCACTATGACTTTAAACGTAAAACTTCTTCCCACGTTTAAAACCCAAACAAAAACTCTGATGTATATAGAAAAAAAGACTCTGTTTCCATATACAAACTCTGTTTTTAAATTTCTCTGTTCCGAATAAAAGGATTGGTTGTGGAATAGCAAAACGAAAGCTCTATTTCTGAAATTCAAAGGACAAGCACCGAAAAAAAACAAAAGCTCTGTAAACACAGGACTATAAGGGTTTCAAATATTGAATGTTCACCACATTTGGCAAACGGCTGGTGGCAGTATTTATTCAAACAAATATAGAAGGCGGCCCAATACTGCACAGCGGTTGAAAGTAACATTTCAACAACTCTAATCTTAATCTCAAATCTTAATATCTAGGGAGTGGTTGAAACCATCCCGTTAGTGTGAAAGCCTATATAATTAAGGCTCATTTGACTCAATAGTCAATGTGTGTATGAGTGTGTATACACTCTCCATGTTCTCACATGGAGAGCTATTTAATCAATAGTTAATATATCAATTTTTTAACATGGTATCCAATTAATATATCCATTACTATGACGTCTCCCTCCAGTGTGGATCTGCTGCACGGATCAGATATCAAGAGGTGGATCAGATCGGATCGGTTTGTTGTATTGAGCATGTTGTGTGAGCCTGTTGGTGTAGCTCGCTAGATCGGTAGCGTGTTGTTCACTGCAGATGCCGAGTTTGCTGAGTCTATGACTTTGCAAATGGAACAATTTCTTAATTAATACAAGGCTATTTTTTTAGAGGCTGAGTTTGCTGAGCTGTGACTTTGCAAATGGAATAGTTTCTTAACTAATAGAAGGCTGTTTTTTTTTAGAGGCAAAAAAAAATTATGTGGCAGAGAGTAGCTCAGAATGCTGCGTGAAGACTGAGCCTAAGATCATGGTAGAGATTTGCACCCGTGCCACCACCACTTGTTGGAAAAATGCGTATTAACCGCTTTTCTCCAAGCTATATGCGGAGGCTCAATTCCATAGTCTAGTAGGGTTGAAAGCATTTATTTTAAAACAATATTAATTTATTTGTTGCGTTATTTTAGAGATATGTGTCATATTAGAAATTTGTAAATTTCATGCATGATAATTGGATATCAATAGTGTTTCCAGCTTGTTGAGAGATCGTTTTGTTGCTCGTCGCAAGAGCCGAGGGCACTGAGACCTGCGTGGCATAGAAGCCACAATCTACAAGGTTCTACTGCCGAAGAGCTACCAAAGGGAGGTTTCCCGCCAGCGTGGTAACGGGGTTGTTGGAGCTCGTTAGAGGACCTAATGGAGTCGAAAATAAATCTAGAAGCAAGACAAAGAGTTTTCCAATATGGCTGCACTTTTAGACATATTTGATCCTGATGATATTTTCTTCATGAGGCTTGGTGGTTTTATTAATGACCATGATTATCGCGAGATACTATATGTTCTGCAACAACGTGAGATTGAAGACTCACGAGTTTTTCCTCAGGAAGAATGTAAAGAGGAACATATCGTTGAAGATCAAGAAGACCCAGTAGTCATTCTTGAGGAAGGAAGTAAAGAGGAACATAATGTTGAAGATCAATTGGACGAGCCACATGAAGCTGATTGCGAAGACGTCACAAAAGAAGACAAAGCTGGAGAGAATTTAAATTGTGACAATCTCATGAATATTTCTATGTGTGCAGATGTTAACAGCAACAAGGAAAAAGCGATGAAGTTTGAAGAGGAATTGAAATTTCTTGAAGCATGGCTTGAAGCACCGTGTCTTTATGAAATCAACACAGAAGTTACATCCATAAATGTTGAAGATAGATTAGCGGAATTTCACTTGCATGACACCGAAAATAGTGAGATAAAACATTCTCCTATTAAGCCTGTCATAACTTTGAGAAGGGCGAGAATAAGTGTTCAAGAATTCAGTTATTGGGGAAGAAATGAGGTGAAGATATATCACAACCTCATGGTGAGGAAAGTGAAGATGAATCCTAGAGTCGGAATGAACAAATATGGACTTACAAGCAAAAGACGAAAATGAAAACCTCTGTTACCAAGTTTTTCATGTTTCTATTGTAAGCCTAGCTAAGACTAGACCAGCAAGCATATGTTATTGTTCAACACCCTTTCTCCATTAACGGGGAGTGTTGGAAGTAATGGAGAAAGCCATAATTAGATTGTTGTTATGATGAGGATAGGATTGAGATTCTAATCTTAATATCTAGAGAGTGGTTGAAACCATCCAGTTAGTGTGAAAGCCTATATAATTAAAGCTCACCCAACTCAATAGTTAGTGTGTGTATGAGTGTGTATACACTCTCTAGGTTCTCACATGGAGAGCTATTTAATCAATAGTTAATATATCCAGTTTTTAACAAAAACCTCTAAATATAGAAAACTTGATATATCATTTTTTTTAGGAAAATATTCAATGGTTACTCCTTATTATGGGTGTAGTGAATAAACAGTATAGATCTATCTTAACCACGGATCTAGCAAACAGAGAGGGATAAAATTTCTTGAAGTGTAAACAAAATTTAAATATGTAGTGAATAATAAGTATAGATCCATCTTAACCATGGATCTAGCAAAAGCCTAGAGTGATCAAATCTCTTGAGGTGAAAACAAAATTTGAATAAAATATTTGCACATCCACATATTGTATCTTCTAAATAAAAAGAGACCACCTGTAATTTTTCATTGTTTACTTTGCGTTTTTTAATGTATAAAATGGATCAAAATTTACTTGGACCTAAAATAGTTACACTACTTAAAATGTTTTAACTGTAATTTTTTTTCAATTACTTTATATAATGATATATAAATATGTCGTTATTTTTTAGTTTTTAAGTACTTTATTTCTCTATAAGTTGATAGAAGATTAGGTTGTTTCATATGCATATAGAAATATTTAATTTATGATTGAGAGTGAGTGAAATATTTTTACCACTTACTATGAACATTAAAAATGAGATTATTGATGTCTTTTAATTAAACAAACTAAACATGTATATTCATTTTTGTTTTTTTATTATATGAAATCTGAAATAGTAGTTGAAAGTGAACAAAATATGAAAAGTCTCTCCGATCAATCATTTATTAATTAAATTATAAAATTGATTATTTTGTTCTCCATTGCAAATTTGAAAATATTTTGAAAATCTAACAAACAAGAATAAAATCAAACAATTTACTTTACTCCTATCGGGCACCTTCATAGTTTAGCACATTATCATATTTATATGTTAGTTTTGATATTTTCCAATAAATTATTTCTCATTTCATTGTGTAAATTGACAAAGAATGAGGACAAAAAGCAGAGAATAGATTAAATATAACATGTGTTTCTTTGAAATATCACATCATAACCATGTTATATTAATTGTCCTACCATGTTTCATCAATTGACCTACATTATGGTTCGGATTTTCAAATGTGGAACATAATAGATATCAGGTATGCAGGGACAATATTTTTCTCTTCAACTTTAATATAAGAAAGCCTATCTTAAAGAGTAATAGATCAACAATTTTATCTTCTCACTATTACTAATTAGTTAAATAATATTACATTGGAAAGATTAGTGATAAATGACAGGAGTTTCAAACATAAGTTATAAATAACTAGAGTAAAAATTGACTAAATTAAACTAACTAAAATTAAACTTGGATGAATGATTTACTATCAAATTTATATATCTAAAATTTTTAATAATATAGAAAAATATTTTATCCAGATTAGAGATTCTCAAAATTTTTGAAATTGTATTAAAAACAACAAAGTCGTACATTGTTTAGCTCAATTGTTATTTATCAAATTCCAAATTCCAAGTAATTGTTAGGCTCATTGTTATTTTTTAAATTCCAAGTAATTCCTAGAATCTAGGATAGAAATAAGTTTAGCAACTGTAATACATCATCATAGCAAGGGGCGTGACAACATATTCAAGTAGTTTTGTCAACATGTTCTTTTTTTATTTTTTTCCTTTTGATTTGCAAATATGTGTGAGATCTCTCACTTTCTGGTTGTAGATCTGGTGCTTTGACAACAGATTTGATTTTAATATTTGATAAAGGACACTGGTTTAGGATCTTTGTGATTTGAATTTGGGGTAGTTTTAAAAAATCCACAAAATAATTTAGCAATTTTTGTAAGATTATAAAAAATTTCAGCAAATTTTATTGAAAACCTATGTTAAGGATGTCAAACATCAAGATTTTGGGTATCAAGGATTTTTGATGGTGCTGAATGTTAGCAAAAATAACGATTCAAAATGCGGAATAAATACTTAAAAGGAATCGAAAATTAAAACTTAAAACTTAAAATTGCCCATTAAATAATACCTCCAACCATTGATGAATTATATTATGTAGAAAAAGTAATTTCGCAAAGATGAAATCTGCACAAAGATCAATGCTCCAAGAAGTGCTCCAACGAATGGCTTATTGCAGATTCTTCAAGGAAATGAAACAGACTTTAATAAAACTATAACGCACCAGCCAGAGCCTCGAGAGTTCTTCTCCACGTTCACTTTTCTGCCACAAAGCCTCCTTAACGTAGCCACTACACAACACTGCATCCTAAACACCAACACTAAAGAAAATCTGAAGGCACTTCCAAGCTCTCCTCACTCTAACTTGATGGTGTAAGGCTGAAGGGGATTAAGTTAGTGAGCTTGGGGACCAAATAGAAGAATTTATAGCTAAGCTTCCATCAATATTCTTTTGGATATTCGTTAAGTGTTCCACAAATCATGATAGATAACTGTAATGGGAGTAACGGACTAGATAACTGCAATGGGAGTAACTGATCACTTCAGAAGCTCCCAAAAAGAAATTAATTAACTTCAGTTGATTTCCTAATCTAAGGAAATAACTACAGTTGGTTTCCATAATTTAAGGAAACAACTGCAGATCCGTTTCGAGAAATCGCACGTTGGGAGAGGGAGCTTAACATTCTCCCACTTGGTCCATACTTCCAATCTTAATGTCTCATCTTAAAACCCATTGAAAATCTATATTAAGTAATAGATACATGAATCATGGCGATAAGTCCTCTAATGACAAGTATTATCTTCCATGTATTACTATGTATTTATTTCTATTAAAATTTATGTGGCAAAAATTTCTTAATGAATAAACCCTATGTTTATTCTTGGTCCTACACAGATGAATTCTCTCAAATCAAATTAAGGTGCACATAAATATGAGAAAAACATCACAAAATTTAAGAATTTCATTAAAATAACATTGTTCATACAATGAGAAACTACATAATGGAACCAAGTCCCATATTTATTACATGATCCTTGAATTTAAACGGTGGCATGCCCTTAGTCAAAGGATCAACGATCATCAACTCAGTGCTAACGTGCTCAATGACCACTTTCTTTTCTTTAACACATTCCCTTATAGCTAAATACTTAATGTCGATGTGTTTATTTTGACTCCCACTTTTTTTGTTCTTAGCCATAAAAACAACAGCTAAATTGTCGCAATACATTCTCAATGGCTTAGAAATAGAATCCATAATTCTAAGCCCAGAAATGAAACTCTTAAGCCATACACCTTGTAAAGTAGCCTCAAAACAGGAGACGAACTCGGCTTCCATAGTGGAAGTGGCAATCAAGGTCTGCTTGGCACTCCTCCATGATACAGCTCCACCGGCCATCATAAAAATGTATCTTGATGTTGATTTGCATGAATCAACACATCCAGCAAAGTCAGAATCTGAGTAGCCAATTACTTCCAAATTGTCCGTCCGTATATACATAAGCATGTAGTTTTTGGTTCCTTGAAGGTACCTCATTACTTTCTTTGCAGCTCTCCAGTGGTTTAAACCTAGATCACTCTGATATCGTCCCAACATTCCCACAACAAATGCAATGTCAGGTCTTGTGCAGACTTGAGCATACATTAGGCTTCCGACAGCAGAAGCATATGGAATGTTCTTCATTTGTTCCCTTTCAAAATCATTCTTCGGGCATTGGTTCAAATTGAACCTATCACCCTTCACAATGGGAGCGACACTTGGTGAACAATCCTTCATCCGAAATCTCTCTAAAATTTTATTAATATAGGTTTCCTGAGACAAACCCAAGATGCCTAGAAATCTATCTGTATGGATCTTAATGCCAATGACATAAGATGCCTCATCCATATCCTTCATATCAAAATTTTTAGAGAGGAATTGTTTCACTTCATGCAGCAAACCCTTATCATTGGTTGCTAGCAAAATGTCATCCACATATAAAACAAGAAAACAGATTTTACTCCCACTGACTTTCAGGTATATACATTCATCCATAATGTTTTCTACAAAACCGAAAGAAGAAATTACATTATGAAATTTCAAATACCATTGGTGGGATGCTTGTTTTAATCCGTATAATGATTTCTTGAGCTTGCAAACCAATTGCTCACCATCACTAGAGGAGAATCCTTCAGGTTGTTTCATGTAAACCTCCTCCTCTAGATCTCCATTGAGAAATGCCGTTTTCACATCCATTTGGTGCAACTCCAAGTCAAAATGGGCTACTAATGCCATAATAACACGCAAGGAATATTTCTTAGATACAGGAGAGAAAGTCTCCGTGTAATCGATTCCTTCTTTCTGAGTGAATCCCTTTGCAACAAGTCTTGCCTTGTATCTCTCAATGTTGCCCAATGAGTCTTTCTTTGTCTTAAAGACCCATTTACATCCAATGGCTTTTGCACCATTAGGAAACTCAACAAGATCCTAGACTTCGTTACTCTTCATAGAATTCATCTCTTCCTTCATGGCATCATACCATAATTCTGATTCTTTGCAACTCATGGCTTGTGAAAAAGACTCTGGATCATTTTCGGCTCCAATGTTGTAGTCAGATTCTTGCAGATACACAATATAATCATCAGGTATTGCTGATCTCTTTGGTCTAGTAGATCTTCTTAATGTTGTACCACCATCTTCCTGTGAATTATGTGGTTCAACTTGTTGTTCAAAAATTCTTGGCAATTCTTGAACTATCTGATCTACTGGAATGTCGTCAACAGCTTATGGAACTTCAACAATTGGTTGTTAAACACTGGTTTGTACTTGAGGGGTGTTGTGAACAATAACCAATCTATCACTTGAGGTGGAAGGTTGAGATTCTGAATGATCCTTCTCAGAAACTATGTTCCTGGTTTGATCGCTCCCACTGATCAAGTCATTTTCAAGAAACTTTGCATTTCTTGATTCCACAATCCTAGTGCTGTGAGATGGACAATAAAATCTGTAACCTTTAGACCTTTCAGCATATCCAATGAAATACCCACTAATGGTCCTTGGGTCCAGCTTCTTCTCTTGTGGATTATATATTCTCACTTCAGACGGGCATCCCCAAACGCGCATATGTCGCAAACTCGGTTTCCAACCTTTCCATAATTCAAATGGCGTTTTAGGAACAACCTTGGTTGGAACTCGGTTTAATATATACACTGCCGTCTTAAGTGCTTCAGTCCACAAGGATTTAGGAAGATTGGAGCTGCTAAGCATACTTCGCACCATGTCCAATAATGTTCGATTTCTTCTTTCTGCTACACCATTCTGGTCGGGTGAACCAGGCATGGTGTATTGGGCAACAATCCCATGCTCTTGAAGAAATTTTGTGAATGGCCCAGGTGCTTGTCCATCTTCTGTGTATCTACCATAATATTCTCCACCTCTATCTGATCTCACGATCTTAATTTGCTTGCCGCATTGATTCTCTACTTCAGCCTTAAAGATCTTAAAGGCATCTAATGCTTCGCTCCTTTTATGAAGCATGTAGAGATACATATATCGTGAGTAATCATCTATAAAAGAGATGAAGTATCTCTGACCATGTGAGTCCATGTATGGACTACATATATCAGTATGTATGATCTCTAATATGTCCAAACTTCTATTGGCACCTTTCTTTGACTTGTTGGTCTGCTTTCCCTTTATGCATTCCACACAAGTCTCAAAATCAGTAAAATCCAGAGTATTAAGTACCCCTTCATTTATCAATCTTTTAATTCTTTCTATGGAGATATGACCTAGTCTTCGGTGCCATAATTTAGAGGAATTTTCATTAATAACACATCTTTTAGTGCCAGTGTGAACATGCATTGAATCATAAGTGACATTGTTTTGTAAATTAATGCAGTAAAGACCATTAGACAAAATACCATTCCCAACACAATCAGATTTATGAAATAAACTGAAGGATGTTTCTGAAAATTTAAAGGAATATCCAAAAGGTACAAGCCTTGAAACTGAAATCAAGTTTCTAGAAAAACTTGGTACATAAAAGGTCTTTTCTAATTCTAAAACAAAGCCACTTCTTAAAGTTAAATAGCATGTTCCTATAGCCTCCACATGCGAGCCCATCTTGTTTCCTGATAAGATGCTTTGCTCACTTCCCACTGGCTTCCTGAGGTTTTGCAAACCCTGCAAGGAATTCGAAATGTGAATTGTTGATCCAGAATCAATCCACCAGGTGTTAATATTGACATTAACCATATTAGATTCATAACAAACAAACGAGATTGGATTACCTTTGTCTGCAAGCCATTTCTGAAATTTGGCGCATTCTTTCTTCATGTGTCCCTTCTTTTTACAAAAGAAACACTTGGAATCCTTCTTGATATCGGCTTGGGGAGGTATTTTACCTTCCTTTTCCGATTGGCTTGAGATTTGCCCTTTCCTCGCGTTGTCAGCATTGCACATTCTCCCATTTCCATCACCAGTCTCTCTTTCTATTGAACACACATGGTCATTAGTTCATTAATTGACCATTTATCCTTATGTGTGTTGTATGAGATTTTGAAGGGTCCGTATTGGTGCGGAAGGGTGTTCAGGATGTAGTGCACCAGGAAAGACTCTGATATTTCAACCTCGAGTTTCTTCAATTGAGCCACAGTGTCCCTCATTTGCATGATGTGCTCGCGCACACCTTTCACACTGGTGAGCCTTAGGGATGAGAACTTCATGATTAGGGTGCTTGCTAGTGCCTTGTCTGAAGTGACGAATTGATCATCAATGGCTTTCAGCAAGTCTCGGACCTTTTCATGCTGTTCAACGGAACCACGAATACCAGCTGAAATTTTAGTCTTAATGAACATCATGCTTAGGCGATTAGATCGTTCCCATCGTTCATAAAGCGTGATGTCCACTGCAGTGCTGGTATTATTGAGTGCCGGTGGTTCATCTTTCCTAATAGCATAGTCTATGTCCATCCACCCCAAATGAAGGAGAACTCTCTCCTTCCAGACCTTATAGTTATCTCCCTTAAGTTCAGGGATATCAGTACGAATTTCAGAGAAATTTGCAGGTTGTACAACTGCATAAAATTAAAGATCACATGCTTATGTTAAAATTGAGGCCTAAATAAAATTTCATGCTTTACCAATGTAAATCATGCTTAAAATTGAATCTAATGACATAAAAATTGTCTGTGGACTAAATTTTTATTTCAAGCAAATTCATTTATTCTTTATGATAGAATTTATCAAATTATTCACTTAATTCATAGTTCTAAGGGTATATTATGATTATAATTTGTTATAAATTATATCTTAGTTTTGAACTTTATGATAAAACTATTAATTCATAATTCCTGTGGGTAAGTTATGAATATTTTATCCTAATTAATTACATAAATATAACAAAAATTCCTATGGGATAAAATTTATTATATTTAGTATAATTAATTACAATTAATGTCTAAATTTTTGAACTTTATGATAAAACTATTAATTGATAATTCCAGTGGGTAAGTTATGAATATTTTATCCTAATTAATTACATAAATATAACAAAAATTCCCATGGGATAAAATTTATTATATTTAGTATAATTAATTACAATTAATGTCTAAATATTCTTTATGTGATCCTAATCAATTATAATATATATAATTTTATTTAATTAGAGATGTTGTGGCTATTCTCTTAATCAATTAAAATTATATGGATCACTAGATATTATTTACATAAAAAAAAAAAAAAACTTGACATGAGAATAATGATAATTTGCATAAATAAAATTACAATATTCATGCATAACTTTTAACGATGGGTCTCGTTTACTCATCCAAAATAGCATATTTTGACTAGAGCAGTAATAATTAATTCATGCAAATTAAATTGCACAACAATTATTCAAATTGCACTCAATAAATATTATAATCATAAATTTGAGAAAAAAATTAGACATATTTCAAAATAATTTAATTCAGAAAAATCTTAAAATATGTCTATAATCACCAAGGTAGAGATAAAACCTCGCTCTGATACCAAACGTTAGCAAAAATAACAATTCAAAATGCGGAATAAATACTTAAAAGGAATCGAAAATTAAAACTTAAAACTTAAAATTGCCCATTAAATAATACCTCCATCCATTGATAAATTATACTATGTAGAAAAAGTAATTTTGCAGAGATGAAATCTGCACAAATATCAACGCTCCAAGAAGTGCTCCAACAGATGGTTTATTGCAGATTCTTCAAGGAAACGAAATAGAATTTAATAAAACTATAACGCAGCAGCTAGAGCCTCAAGATTTCTTCTCCACGTTCACTTTTCTGCAACGAAGCCTTCTTAACGTAGCAACTACACTGCACTGCGTCCTCAACACCAACACTAAAGAAAATCTGAAGGCGCTTCCAAGCTATCCTCGCTCTAACTTGATAGTGTAAGGCTGAAGGGGATTAAGTTAGTGAGCTTGGGGACCAAACAGAAGAATTTTTAGCCAAGCTTCTGTTGGCTATTCGTTAAGTGTTTCACAAATCATGGTAGATAACTGTAATGGGAGTAACGGACTAGATAACTGCAATGGGAGTAACGGATCACTTCAGAAGCTCCCAAAGAGAAATTAATTAACTTCAGTTGATTTCGTAATTTAAGGAAATAACTGCAGTTGGTTTCCATAATTTAAGGAAACAACTGCAGATCAGTTTCCAGAAATCGCACGTTGGGAGAGGGAGCTTAACACTGAATCCATTTCCACCATAAAAAAAATGATTCAAACACTCAAATTACTTGTTTTTTTTTTTTAAACCTTATTACCAAAAACACTATAATCGAGACTATTTTGTTGCATTAGTAGACAACTCCTTTCTTTTTAACCAAAAAAACTATAATGCATTTTTAAGACTTAGCTATATTTTTGCTTGTTTACTTGCTAGTTAATTAAAGCGGTTAGAATAAATTTGACTTTGGTTATAAAGTCAATTCTTAATTAAAGAGGTTTGGATAAATTTGACTGGGTTATAAAGTCAATTCTTAATAACTTATTATTTTGATATATTTATCATGTATTTATCTCTAAGCTGTTTGTAACCACTGTTCGCACATGATTTGAATGAGGATTATAAGAGATGCATACTAGTGTGGAAATAACATGAAGGCTTCGCGAGTTTATTCCTTATTTCTGGACATCATTGTGATTGGAACTTTTCGTGTACGGTAGAGAGGGGGTATGCTTGTGTCTACTTTTGTGGGAAGCAACGTCTCGAGGATATGATGATGATTAAAGTGGCTTTGTCGGAAGAATGAGGTACAAGAGTATATGGCTTTCGTAAGAAAGCAAGTCAAGAAGACTCGTTCTCATTGCGTACTTGTTCTCATTGGGTTTCGGGACGTGGTTAAGAAGGCTAGGGCTTAGATAGATGGATGGAGTTGATAATTAATTAGGATGTTGAATGATGATGGATTAGTTTAAGATTAGATTTGAGATTTGGGAAGTATAAATGATAGTGGAAGGCTAGTTTAAGGTGAAAAGTGTACTGTTTGTGGTTTTTGGTTTGTTTTATATTGTGAAATACAAATTTTGAGTGGTGAGTTGAGTGAAATGTGGAAGAGAGATTTATTGAGATAGGTTGAATAGTTGCATAGATAAAAGAAGGTAGGTAGAATTAATGGTGTTAAGAATTATTGAAGGAGGTAACATGTTATGGAGAGAGTTATAATAGTTCATGAACATTCTAAAGATTTTTTATTTAAATTGTAAATCTAATTATAAGTAGATTGTATTTCCAAGGTTTTTTTATAAGACTTGTTTTTTAGGCATATATGTGTAAGTTGTGGAATGAACTACTTGAATAGGTATGAGAGTGACATGTTTAATCTTACGCTAGCTTGAGGTTAGTTTGTTGAAAGGGCTATTATTCAAGCATACATGTTGGCATCTGTTGGTTAATGGATTTATGTATAATCAAGTTGTGTAATTGACCACTTCAATAGGTACAAGTGTGGAATGTGTACTTGTATGCTGGTTTAAGTTGGGGAATGTGAAATTTGAAGGTGTGAGATGGTTGATGAACCGTGTATGAGAAAAAAATTCCTAGAAAACTCGTGGATACAACGGTTGATTATCTATGTATTTTGGTAGATATGAATTTTTTATATGGACTTCAACAAAGTTATTTGGACCATGTTACTATTACCCAACAAGTTTAAAAATGGGATTGTTAGGGTTGTTCGACTAAACATGACTTGGTCATAGAGTCAATTCATCGTTGGCAGTTTAAGGGCTAGTAGTTTTGGTAACCCATGGTTTTTTCCATGGTATTCTAATGAAATGTAGTCTATTTAAAAGCATGATGATTCCATTATTAATAGCCATTCCACCCATAATAGTGGATCTATTATTTGGAGCTAGTTTCCCCAAAAAAATTCCAAGTTTTTTTTTTTTTGTAAATTTAGCAGTGCCTTTCCATTTCGCTATTTATCAAAAAATAAGGAGCTTAATGTATTATTATTATTATTATTATTATTGTATAGTGTAGTTATCTCTTTCTAATAGCACGTGGAAAGATTTGTGTCTTTTTGGTTTTTTTTAACTCAACATTTGTTTATTTTGTGCAAGTTAAGGTTTGTGACCTTAGTGTTTGGCTCCTATGAGTTGCTTGTTGGATTGATTAGTTGGTTGTGTATGAATCATGAGATCAAGGATTTAATTTCCTTGAATCTATATTGGGGGGCTCATTGGTATTTTTGTTTGATAATTTATTGTATTTTTGGAGGTTATGTACACTATTTTTGCTATGAAGTTTCCATTTTTTGCATTGTTAGAGAGGTTCAGAAAAGCATTTCTTTGTCTTTCTAATAGCTGGTGGCATGCTATACTTATTCTTTTTTAAAACATTTTTGTTTTCCTAAATTAAATTAAGAGAATTACTTCCTCACATTTACATAAATACCTACAATGACCTTGTTTGCTAGCACCCATATCTAGGATTGTTGTCCATGATGGACTTTATTTTTGGTACTTCGCTTTTTGCACCTTGAATAGTGTTTTTTGTCTTGCTAGTTCAAATATTCTTAGAGTATCACATGGAATTTATCTCCATGAATAGTCATGTTTTGCAAGACTTAGAGGTAGCCACTTTGGAATGTTTTTTGCATGGTTTAACTAGCACCTCCATACTTTGTTGTCAATTGTAAAATTTATTACCATCATCTATTGCGATGATATATGACCACCTAGTTTAGCATTGTGGAGGATGGTGTACCATTCTTCCTCCTCTGATTCTTTATGCTTCCCCTTTTTTTTCAACATCAACTATTTTTTAATAGTGAATATTGCATTGAGCACACACTTTCCTATTTTGGCTAGGTGGTTGCAGCAACTAAGGACTATGCAGTCTGGGTAAGATGTATTTTAATTGATAAGTACACTCATTTTATGATTCTTTTGTTGATTGTACATGAGTACCTAGTAGAACATTTTGAGTGGGGACTCATTTTAGAGGATCTCTTCTCTTAAGAAGTTTAAAATTTGTTATTTGGATTTCTACATGGACCTTTGATGATGTTGATAGCTTGGAGTCACATGGATCTCTTTAGATATTTTTTCATACTTTCTGTTTCGACATTTTAGGCCTCATTTTTCATCTCACGGTTGATGGTTGTTGTTTATGTTCAAAGCATTTGTTCCAGCTCCTCGCCTATTTTTCAAAGCATTTATGTGGTGGTTGTTAATGTTCAACTTTCTTTCATCTTTATGTGGTGGTTATTAGTGTTTGATTTTCCTGATTTTATAATCGAGTCTCTTCTACTTTAGATTCAACCAAGTTCACTAAGGTCAAAGTTTTAGCCATACCTACTCATCAACAATTTAAGCTTCAATTCCCTCTTCAAAAGTAGCATCTTTTTCTATTTTGGGGAAAAATGTTTTACTATGAGAATTTCTTTTTTTTTCTGTAATTTCTAAATACTTTTTTGTACCTAGTTATTAATAAAACCTTATTGTGTGCTTAAAAAACATATTTGTATTGGTATTTTCCAATACATCTTTTCCCAATAATTAGATTAATATTAGTCAGATTAATATTAATTGTAAAATCATATAAACATCTTTATGTGTTTTTCTGACCACAAAGCCTCTTTCATTGTTATAAATACTTGACATACACTTGCATTGCATAATATACCACAATAATAGAAACTGTATTCTGTTTTATTCAAAAGAATGTGAGGCCGTTTACAAACCAGTTTAAGTGTAAATAAGTTTTACGATCCAGTTTAAGCATAAATGTAAACCATGGGTTGAAATATAAGATGGTTGTAGGTCATTGCATGTGTGGAAATAGGTATGTCACCAAGAGTTCAGTATATAATCGAAATGAACTTAATGTTCAACAACTTGGCCAGCTAAACTTTGACATGATACTAACATATTCATCTTTTAACCTATAACAAATTCGTTCAATTAGCCTTTAAAGAAATAATAATACTTTATTATAGCTATATAGCATTATAATGATACGTTGCAGAGTCTTGTTTATCATTTTCATTGTATGCAGGAAATTGCTACGACCCATGTTCGTGTTACTGGACTTAATGGGGATGGATTTGGAAATACCCACGAGATGAGTCATCTCAATCTCATTTGGGTGGTTACTCGCATGCAAGTTCATGTTGAGCGTTATCCTTCTTGGTATTCAGCTCCGCTCTCCTTCTTGTGTCTGTATTGAATTGTATAAAAATAATGCCCCCTGGTTACTTTCTATTTGATTTTAGTCATGATCTTTTGAAGATGCTTTACAGGGGAGATATAGTGGAAATTGATACTTGGATAACTAGATCGAGGAAGCATAGTTTAAGGTGTGACTGGCTTGTTCGTGACTACAAAACTGGCTACATACTTGCAAAAGCTACCAGGTACGCTTTAGCTATTGTATTCCATGAAATACATTTCTTTTTTACACATTTAAATCCTTTCTGGTTAAGAAAATAAGAAATAGATTGACTCTATTACAAATTTGAGTGCAATAATTCTAATGATGAAGAATCAATCATATTAGCTAGTTGAAATGGGTCACAATCTAAAATATTTACGTGATGAATTCAGAAGAGAGTTTTTTGAATAATTTAACTCACAAAAAGTGTTGGAAGTAATGGAGAAATCCATAATTAGATTGTTGTTATGATGAGGATAGAATTGAGATTCTAATCTTAATCTCAAATCCTAATATCTAGGGAGTGGTTGAAACCATCCCATTAGTGTGAAAGCCTATATAATTAAGGCTCATTTGGCTCAATAGTCAGTGTGTGTACGACTGTGTATAAACTCTCCATGTTCTCACATGGAGAGCTATTTAATCAATAGTTAATATATCCAGTTTTTAACATGATATCCAATTAATATATCCATTACTGTGATGTCTCCCTCCAGCGTGGATCTGTTGCATGGATCGGATATCAAGAGGCAGATCGAATCAAATCGGTTTGTTTTATTAAGCATGTTGTGTGAGCCGCAGCTCGTTGGATCGGCAGCATGTTATTCACTACAGACGTCGAGTTTGCTGAGCCTGCGACTTTGCAAATGGAACAATTTATTAATTAATAGAAGGATTTTTTTTTTAGAGGCAAAACAGAATTATGTGGCAGAGAGTAGCTTGGGATGCTGCGTGAAGACCGAGCCTAAGATTGTGGCAAAGATTTGCACTCGTGCCACCACCACCTGTTGGAAAAATGCGGAGAAACCGCTACATTTCTACAAGCTATATGCAGAGGCTCAGTTCTGTAGTCTAGTTGGGTGGAAATAATTTATTTTAAAATAATATTAATTGATTTGCTACGTTCTTTTAGAAATATGTGTCATGGAAATATGTGTCATATTAGAAATTGCTAAATTTCATGCATGATAATTGGATATCGATAGTGTTTCCAGCTTGTTGAGAGGTCGTTTTGTTGCTCGTCACAAGAGCCGAGGGCACTGAGACCTGCGTGGCATAGTAGCCACAGTCTACAAGGTTCTACTGCTGAAGAGCTGCCAAAGGGAGGTTTCCCACCAGCATGGTAACGGGGTTGTTGGAGCTCGTTAGAGGACCTAGTGGAGTCGAAAATAAATCTGGAAGCAAGACAAAGAATTTTCCAATATGGCTGCACTTTTAGACATATTTGATCCTGATGATATTTTCTTCATGAGGCTTGGTGGTTTTATTAATGACCACGATTATCGCGAGATACTATATGTTCTGCAACAACGTGAGATTGAAGACTCACGAGTTGTTCCTTAGGAAAGATGTAAAGAGGAACATATGGTTGAAGATCAGGAAGACCCAATAGTCATTCTTAAGGAAGGAAGTAAAGAGGAACATAATGTTGAAGATCAATTGGACAAGCCACATGAAGTTGATTGCGAAGATGTTGCAAAAGAAGAAAAAGCTGGAGAGAATTTAAATTGTGATGATCTCATGAATATTTATATGTGTGAAGATGTTAACAACAACAAGGAAAAAGCAACGAAGTTTTAAGAGGAATTGAAATTTCTTGAAGCATGGATTGAAACACCGTGTCTTTATGAAATCAACACAGAAGTTGCATCCATAAATGTTGAAGACAGATTTGCAGAAGTTCACTTGTGTGACACCGGAAATAGTGAGATAAAACATTCTCCTATTAAGCTTGTCATAACTTTGAGAAGTGCAAGGATAAGCGTTCAAGAATTCAGTTATTGGGGAAGAAATGAGGTGAAGATATATCACTACCTCATGGCGAGGAAAGTGAAGATGAATCATAGACTCGGAATGAACAAATATGGACTTGCAAGAAAAAAGACCAAAATGAAAACCTCTGTTACCAAGTTTTTCATGTTTTTATTGTAATCCTAGCTGAGACTAGACCAGCAAGAATATGTTATTGTTCAGTACCCTTTCTCCATTAAGGGGGAGTGTTGGAAGTAATGGAAAAAGCCATAATTAGATTGTTGTTATGATGAGGATAGGATTGAGATTCTAATATTAATCTCAAATCTTAATATCTAGAGAGTGGTTGAAACCATCCAGTTAGTGTGAAAGCCTATATAACTCCATATCCAGTTTTTAACAAAAACCTCTAAATAAAGAAAACTTGATATATCATATTTTTTTTGGAAAATATTCAATGGTTACTCCTTATTATGGGTGTATTGAATAAACAGTATAGATCTATCTTAACCACGGATCTAGCAAATGGAAAGGGATAAAATTTCTTGAAGTGTAAACAAAATTTAAATATGTAGTGAATAATAAGTATAGATCCATCTTAACCATGGATCTAGCAAAAGCCTAGAGTGATCAAATCTCTTGAGGTGAAAAAAAAAATTGAATAAAATGTTTGCACATCCACATATTTTATCTTCTAAATAAAGAGAGACCACTTGTAATTTTTCATTGTTTACATTGCGTTTTTTAATGTATAAAATGGATCAAAATTTACTTGGACAGAAAATAGTTAGACTACTTAAAATGTTTTAACTATAATTTTTTTTTTCAATTACTTTATATAATGATATATAAATCTGTAGTTCTGTTTTAGTTTTTGAGTACTTTATTTCTCTATAAATTGATAAAATATTAGGTTGTTTCATATACATGTAGAAATATTTAATTTATGATTGAAATTGAGTGAAATATTTTTACACATTAAAAATAAGATTATTGATGTCTTTTAATTAAACATATTAAACATGTATATTCATATTTGTTTTTTTATTATATAAAATCTGAAATAGTAATTGAGAGTGAACAAAATTTGACAACTCTCTCCCCTCAATCATTTATTAACCAAATTATAAAATTGATTATTTTGTTCTCCATTGCAAATTTGAGAATATTTTGAAAATCTAACAAACAAAGAATAAAATCAAACAATTTGCTTTACTCCTGTCGGGCACCTTCATAGTTTAGCATATTTCAAAATCTATTATTAGATTAAAGTCATCAAATTTCATATCATTCTGAATGGAGACCAGAATTCGATAAACACAAACCAGTGAAAGTTATGACAGTTTCTTTGAAAGTGCCGAACAGTTTTAGTCTAGTTTGTGCATACTATTTTAAGATTCTATTGCTATTTTGATAACATTCAGTTCATTTTTTTTTGGGCAGCACCTGGGTTATGATGAACAGAAACACCAGAAGACTATCCAAATTTCCTGAAGAGGTGAAAGAGGAGATATCTCCATAGCATCTGGAACACCCAATGATTGTCCAGAGTCACTGAAAAAATAGACAAGCTGGCTGTCCATTCAGATTTAACAATAAGGATAATGGTTGCAGTGACTGATGAATGACTAAACTCGTTTGCAGCCAAAATGGACTAATTTGGATGCAAACAGGCATGTCAACAACGTTAAGTACAGTGGCTGGATTATGGAGGTAGTCAAATCTCTGTAGAATAATTCGATGCTATGGATTTTTTCAAGTATATGGAATACCACTGAAAGTCTGATTTACATTATTGTTTTCATGTGTTTCAATTACAGAGTGTGCCAGTCTCTATTTTGGAGAATCAACAGCTAGCAAAAATGACTTTGGAGTACAGAACAGAATGTGAGCGATCCCATGTGCTTCAGGCACTAACAAGCCTAGAGAAGAACGGTAGTGATTCTATATATTCAAATTTGCTCCAAGCTATTCATAATAACGGTACATTCTTAAACGCATGCACATTTGCTTCTAGTTGCAAGAAAATGGCGCAAAGATTTAAGAGGAAGAAACAGAATGCAGTCGTTATAGTAAATGATTTAGATATTTTGTTATATTTATTTGTAATGGTAGTGTTTTTTTCAATTACAATTCAGTATGAAATAGATGTTATAATATTCTCCTCTAATTCACTATAAAGGAGATGTTATAAATGTTCTAACTTTTAATGTGTTTAAAGTATATATATAGTCTAGGTTTTGGCTTAGTTTTCATATAATCATAATTTATACATAAGGAGATAGATAAAAACAAAAAGATTTATCTTTGGGATGCTTGTAATGAAGGACTATTGTATTATTTTGTGTTTTCCTTTTGTAATGAGATTCTTTCAATTATTTAAGTTAGAAATTGAATATAAAATTCCGATCCCATGTGCCTTCAGGCACTAACAAGCCTAGAGAAGAACGGTAGGACTTATATTCAAATTTGCCCGGAGCTATTCATGTACATACCTGTACACTGCTAGCGCATGCAACCATTTGCTTGATTGCAAGAAAATGGCGCAGAGATTTTAAGAGGAAGAACAGAATGGAAGTCACACTTCCAGAGTAAATGATTTTAGATATTTTGTCATATATTTATTTGTAATCGTAGTGTTTTTTCCAATTTCAATAATTCATTATAAAAGAGATGCTGTAATGTATTTTAACTCAATATAGAAGAAGAGACGTTATAATGTTATAATTTTAATGTGTTATATATATATATATTACAGTGATTTTTATTTTCGTACAATCATAATTTCATATAAGTATAAGGAGATAAGATGGAAACAAAAGGGATTTATATCTTTTGGGATGTTTGTAATGAAGGAAAAGTTTCAAAGATCTCGGGCTTTCCCTTTGTAATGAGATTCTTTCACTATTTTGCATAGAAATTTGAATATAAAATCTGAAAAACTATCAGAAAATTCCATAGGCTATCCATTTAGGCTTAGGGAAATTTCAAATTGAGAATATTTTAAAGTCTATAAAATCTTCTACTTCGTGATGATTTCGAGAGTGCGTCGTTCTCAAGTTTATTCATTCATTTGTCAAAGAAGATGATAATTTCCATGATGTATCTAATATTTTCTATTAAACACTCACTGTTTGAGTAATTGCTACATGAGCATGAGATATAGAGTAATATTTTATTGTCGTATGGTTACTAAACTATCATATGATCTAGACTTATGGAGAAATGCAATAAAATACAGAAATACAGATAAATGCAGAGATACAATGGAAATAAAACTTGATTTCATTAATATCATATAACTGAAGAAAAAAAAAAACCGTTGTATAGGAGGTCAAAACTACTCCAAAAGTTCGGGTTCCGAAAACTACTAAAAATAGTAAATGCGGCTATAAAAAAAGGAGACTGATGAAACTGACTAGAGGTGTAGGTGGAATAGGTGGGTGTCCACCAATATCCACCTGTATCATTCTTCCCCCCCTTAAGAAGCAATGGTCCCCATTGCATGCAGAGCCTCCATGAGGTGAGGAAATTTCTATTGAACCTGGTCCCTAGTGAACCACTTGCCCTAGTGAAGGAGTTTTCCTACCTTGAGGACTCGATATAGCTAGATCCTCTTCTAGTGAGTGTTATTGATTTGTGTATCCATGATCCGATTAGTTGTGGCTTGTTCCATGCAGTCTGGGTTTAACTCTGTTGGTGTGAGTTGTTCTGCCATGTCGGATGTGTGAAGTAGAGGTGGAAAGTAGGGCCCAAGGCGGTGCACCTTCAACACTGTTTTCATACCAAGGAATGGTGGAATACTGGGCTTGAAGGAATTTTCCCCTAAATTCTTGTTGATGGTGTATGGCCCATATCAGAGCAGACGAAGCTTGCGGTGGGGTCCTGCGAGGCGCTCCTTCCTCAAATGTAGCCACACTTTTTCTCCCACCTGGAAGTTGTGTGGTACCGATGCTAATCATGTCGTTGCTTGTAATTAGCATTGGCTCTATCCAATATGCCATGAACTTATTGGAATATGTGTTGAATGCGCTCAATGAATTTTTTCGCCCTATCAGCTTTAGACTAGACATGAGACGAATCTGCCTGAGTAGCCGCAAATGGCATGGCTACGTCATTGAGACATAGTGGCTGGAATCCCAAGCCCACCCGAAGGGGTTGTGGCCGGTTGAGTTGTGGAGAGCCTAGTTATAGCTATGTTGTACATAGGGGTTGATCTCATCGCATGTGCATGGAGGCTTTGAGTTGTACATGCGCAAAATGTTTACAATCATCCTTTTGACGACCTTTGTCTGGCCATCAGTTTCGAGATGGAAAGTTATGGACTTGGTGAGTTTGGTGTCCAAAATTGACCAAAAGAACTTCTTGTCCCGATCTGAGATGATAGACCGTGGGATCCCAAAGTGTACTCACATTTGTTGAAAGAAGAGTTTAGCAGTGGCTTCTACTATGTTATTCTTCTTGTAGGTCGCCATAATGGCCATCTTCGAGAAACTATCGACGACCACAAAAACATAGTCATTTCCATGCTTAATAGAAGGAAAGCTCGACATGTAATCCATGGATATGGATCCCCAAGTTCGACTAGGCGTAGGCAATGGATTGTAGAGGCCTTGCTTCTTGATAGTCGATTTGGAAATGACGCAGGCACTGCAGGATCTGATGTACTTCCCAACATCTTTTCGAAGGTTCGGCCAATAGAAATAATTTTGCAGTACTGCCACTATTTTCTCGACCCCGAAATGCCTAGGGACCCGACTATTGTGCACTTCCTAAATCAACTTGGCACGCTCACTTGAAGGAACACAAAGGTGTCCCAGGTGACATTTTAGTGCATCCTGGAGGTGAAAATATGGAACTTTCTTACCGTCCAAGAGCGTCTTGTATGTGTGGACAAATTTTAGATTGCTTTTGTAGACAAGCGGTCAATTAACAATCGAGTGCCCACAAGAGTTGAGCACAATGGTTAGCACCACGATCGGAGGTCAGCTGAGGCAGTTTGTAACATTATTGATGTTTCCCTTCTTATACTTGATGTTCAAATGAAACTATTGCAGATATGTGGACCACTTCTGATGGCAATCATTCTGCAACTTCCCCTGTGTCTGTATGAACTATAGGGGTCGGTGGTTTGTGTGGATAACCATTTCCTTCCTCAAAATGTAATGTTTCCATTGTCGGGAAGCCTACACAGTGCAATACATCTCTTTCTCATAAGTGGGATATTTTCGGATTGTGTCGGATTCTATCTCATAGTGATATGCCACTGGATTCCCCTGTTGAGTAAGAAATTCCCCAATAGCATAGCCATATGCATTTTTATGGATCTCAAATGGTTGTTGCAAGTATGGTAATGTGAGCACTGGGGAAAAGAAGAGGCGATGTTTTAACTCTACGAACACCTTCTGAAAGAATTTTGTTCTCATTCCTCCCTTGGTGACTTGACTCAAGGGCCAAGTGATATAAGAGAATCCCAACATGAACCTGCGATAGAAATTAGCAAGACCCAAAAATCTATAGAGCTCTGTTAGAGTGGTTGGGGTTGGCCAATCCCGAATGAATTGGATCTTGGCTGGATTCACATGCACCCCTCACTCATCAATAATATATCCTAGATACTGAACCTAGGTCATGCCAAAAGTGCACTTCTCCCAATTGGCGCATAGCTTGTGTTTCTGCAGTGTTTGGAGGACCTGTCGGATGTGGTGTAGGCATTGTTCCAAAATATGGTTGAAGATCAGGATGTCATCCAAGTACACCACTCCAAATGAGTTGGTGAATAACCGCAAGATGTCTTCCATCAACCTCATGAAGTTTGCGGGAGAATTATTCAACCCGAAAGGCATGACCAACCATTCAAAAAAGCCCTGCTTGGATTTGAAGGTAGCCTTCCACACATCATATGGTTTGATCGGTACCTGGTGATACCCGGAATTCAACTCGATCTTGCTGAAATATTTTTCCCCCCTTTGAGTTGGTCCAAAAGGTCATCAATTTGTGGGATTGGGTACCTATTCCAGACAGTGGTCTTGTTCAGCATCCGATAGTCAATACATAGTCTCTACGTCCCATACTTCTTCTGAACCAACACGATCAGGCTCCCACAAGGTGATGAACTTAGCCTAATGTGACCTTTACGCAGCAAATCCTAAATCTACCTCTTGATTTCATCGTTCTTCAGAAGAGATATCCGATAGATTGGTCCATTAGGCAATGACGCGCCTTGTTGGCTTGAGGGGACCTGGGCCAGGTTCAGATTTTATCATGCAACAAACAAACACTCCAACTACTAGTCCTTCCGGAAATGACATGCTTGCGTAGATCAAATTCCCATCCAAAGCAGTATGGGGGGGTGTTGGAACTATGTTTCTGCACCCTGAGGAAGAAATTGATGTGGTGGCCATAAACAAGTTTAAAATAGAACTTATTGCAGACTATAACCCAATGTGCGCATAACACTTATTAGATCAGCTCCGTCGCAAATGCAGACAATCCGAATAACAAACAAATAATATGACGGATCAACTTGGTCGCATATATATATAACAAAATCATATCTTCGCAATTCACAAAGTATATGTTCGCGTGCAATAACCTAAGAAGATCTATTTATATTGTTATCACTGGAAAATAGGACAATAAAAAATGACATTATTAAATGTCAGGAAAAAGGATTTACAGGGCTGAGGAACATTACAGTATCTAATTTTTTTTTTAAATATCTAAGGTCAAGAGGCAAAAATCAAATTTCACACTAGAGACACATGCAAAATGTGCCTTGCGCACATTTTCCTTCGATAGGTGCATTGGGCTGCACGACTTTACCTCAAAAATCTGCGCGGTCCTGAGAGTGGCGAAAGTCACTTTCTAGGACCACTTGACACACTTCAAGAAATGATCCTCTACTTGAGGTCACCCAAGGACAGCCGCCTAAGACACCTTGGAACCTCAAGTGAGCACACAAAGGAATCAAGTGGGCACACAAAGGAATCAACCCTCTCTCTTAGGTCACCATCCACAAATGTACCGTGAGAGGGAAGTAGGATTTGAATTTGCCTATAAATTGCCACCATGAGATGAACAAAATGAGAACACATTGTTATGCTGGCCAAATTTCTCATGAGCAAGCCAGCAGTGTGTAATTCAAAGCAAAATTTGAGTGAGGATTTGGTTGTTGGCCACCCAACAAATTCAATCCTTTGGAGAAGAGAGAAAGACCTTGAGACATCAGCTAAAGAGTAAAAAATTCCTTGCACTGGGTCTTAGAAGTCCATAGTTCTAAGGATCCTTTGGCAAGAGTGTAATGTTTTATCTTTCTGACTAATAGCGGTCAATAAGAGGGAACTTTGATTCCACTGTTTGCATTATTGTCACGTTTGACTCATTGTGAGCTTTTGTTTTTGTTTTAGTTTAGTTGTGTTTTCTCTCCTTATATGCATAATACATTCCATAATTTAGTGTGTTTTATATATATTAGCATGTGTTCACTATCCTGCTAGCCATATTTTCTGCCTGTGAGCATAGCTTGGAGGCAATGACCACTCCTACCAAGCACTGGTGGATTGGTACACTTGTGCACCAAAACCACCACTATAGGATTGGCGACTCCACTTTATTTACCTTTTGGTTAAGTGGTTGCGCTAGTTGCAGGGGCCTTCTTTCTGCTATGGAGTGTTTCTGGGACAACTCCCCTTCTCCTCTTCTCTTCTCATTCAGCCACACTAAATATTTGTAGTTCAGGAGTTCTGGAAATTTCTTTTGTAATAAAACTGTGCATTGTTTACTCAGACAGACGCAGAAATCCACACGAGTTCAACTCTGACCTGCGCATAGAGTTGCGCGCTTGTGTGATGCATTTATGCGCGGATTCCAGAGACTCAATTTATCAATGGTTTACTTCAATTTCCCAATTGTAAAGTGACTAGCAGCCCAGATAAAATTTCCAGCACTGTGTTTGTTGTCCCATGGTTGGTTAGAACTTGCTTTTGGCTGCGTTTTAGTGTTGCTAGTTGCATAGTTTTAAATTTTAAATTTAATCTTCACAAAACTCACATAGCTTAAGTAGGGGGAAATTGAGTGGAGAAATCCACCTTTGCAATCTGAATTAACTCATTTTGTGAAAATAGACACCAAAAACACATAGATAATTAGCTAGAGTAAGTGATCCTAATCCACATATGCTTAGCTAGTTTTCATTTTTTCCTAGTTAGATCATTAATTTTAGTTTAAATTTTTGCACTAGGAGCTAGGACGAGGACTTAATTATCTTAAGAGAAGAAGTAATATCTGCTACCCTTGCACCTTTTGGTGACCCTGTGAAAGCATATGAAAGCTCTCTCCTAATAATTTTCCATCTCCCTTTAATTAATCATTTAGATTAATTAGGTCAAATTTGTAAGTGGCCCACTATCCACACATGATTTTCTTATCACAAGGAACAATCAAAACATATATTAATAGGGGACGTGTAAAGGAACTCCGCATATCCACATCTTAAAACTGTGTGATTTTTCACTTTTTTCTCACACACTTCCACATCATAAGTGAATCAAAGCCTCCTTCAAACTAACCTAACTGAACTCGCTAAATTTCCCCACAGGCGCCATAAGAAAAATTATAGTTCAAGTTAGGACCATGGCAGTAGGCATCCAATAAGCTGACATGGTCAATTTACATATTGAGACATAGAAGTTGACTAAATATGGAGCTTTAAATCCATCTATCCGCCCATGGAAAAGAAAAGTCAAGAACCACAGAGACCCGATTCAGAGGGGGTTAAGCATAGGCCTAGTGCGTGTGGTATTATTTGGGGCTACCTAACCCATCTAATTCTTGGTAATCGTAAGCGATTTACCAAGAATCTCAAGACTCGAACGCTCACATGGGACAACGGTACTTAGTGGCCAAGTCTAGGGCATCCTTCCGTACAGGTGACAGTGCATGTAGCACTAGATCCTCTACCCATTACCTTGGTCGATTCTTCAGCTACTAGAAGGCGTCGCCAGTTCTTTCGGGATGTTAGCCCTAGTACCCACCGACCAGGTAGCGTAGTAACTGATCATGTGATCGTAGAAGTTCATTTTGAAGAAACTTGAAAAGACCCCATCATGCCATCTACTGACAGGCGTTGGCATATCG
Organism: Pinus albicaulis; assembly: GCA_034641835.2. Taxonomy (NCBI): domain Eukaryota; kingdom Viridiplantae; phylum Streptophyta; class Pinopsida; order Pinales; family Pinaceae; genus Pinus; species Pinus albicaulis. The sequence continues at coordinate 196,239,861 of CM076584.1, read as the reverse complement.
TGCCACAACTATCCAAAGATCAGGTCAGTCTCTCTCCCTCCATAGCATCCTTTCACCAAACAAGCACACATCAGTGACATCAAAAACACCAAAAAACTGAATAATTTCCAAAAAAAAATTAAATTTTTTTTTTTACCTTTTAGTGCACCTATTTCTCAAATAGGCGCACTGATCGTGCACTTGTTTCTCAGACAAGCATGGAGGCTGGGTGCACAAAGCCATGACAAACAATAAATTTTCATAGAAAACCTTAGTTTTGCACGCAAATTTCATGCCTATACCTCGATCGCCCACGCAGTCAAGGTAAAAAATTTCCTAGGTTCCGTACAAACGTAGTTTGTACGGATCCCGACCCATTCATACTGAAAAAAATAAATGCACGACGTTTTGGGGCCTACCTGGCTCTAATAGCACGAGTCTAGGATGCACAGGCTCACTGCAACAACAAGAAAATCTCTGCAATAGTCTCTGACCTCTCACACTCTCAAACACTCAAATGTTGCAAATGAGCTTAAATGAGGCATATTGGCCTATATGTTGCCCTTTTCAGATTGTTTGAAAGACCATAACGAGAGCTCAGAGGGCCCAATTGCATAATCGAAAGAAACACAGTGATCAATAGTTCATAACTCCCAAAGGAGGCTCCACACATTCACACCTCTAAAAAAATAAATTTTCAGTGCCAACAGGTATGCCCTCTCTTATCTTCTGTTCATTCAGCACCTGTTGTCAATAATATTTGAATGAGAAATATGCTTTCACTTGGGGTATTTTTTTGCAGGTATTGTATAAACCATCCATCACCCCATGCACTGAAGGTTCTAGAGCCCGTATCATTTTACCCCCAGCATGATAGAGACCTATAGAAAATATACATATCTTGACATCATTTCTCAAAAATAAATCAACCATAGGTTCCAAACACCCGACCATGTTTATCATCTTCCCACCTTGCACAAATGATAAACATCCTTGTTGGTCGGTAGAGCCTCCCCTCCATGGCATCCGTCACTCAAAGTAGACCACACATCAAAAAAATCACGATGCCGTGGCCACACCACCTCAGTCCGGGAAGCACTTCATGCCCATTCATCCACCATGCATCAAGTAAAGTTTTCCCATATCAAAATAAAACTCTCTTCCCAGACTACCATTTCTTGCAAGCAGATTGAATACGCACCACCGCATCTCGCATTCGGCCTACCATCCCTCCATCAACATAGCCTATCTGCCATATTTTCCATCTACTTCATCATCCCCACACAAGAGACCAACCAATGGGGCCCTCGCCCTCAGCATAAACACCCTCCTCACATCATCAGTGAGCAAACATTTTCATGTTTTGGGGCACCCATCTCCGTGTTTTGAACAATCTAATCCCATTGTTTCATTCTTTTGGCAAGTGTACAAAGATCTCAAATGGAGAATAGTCCCCAATCATCCATTCATTTTTCTCCCATGGCAGAAATCCCTAGTAACCCTTGGCTGGAGCATCACACCTCTCACGCATAGCCACCATGAAATTCATAACCAACATATACCCACCCTGGAAATCCTATCGAATCCAGGAATTTCCTTATCAGAAGTAGTTATGATTTCCGCCAAGTTGCTTTTTTATGCTCCAACCTTGGGCCATTGAATTCCCATTATCATTTTTCACTCACCACTCGCCATCATGCCTATGTTAAACCTATCAAATCCGAGACCCTATTCCCTTGAATCAGTAGCTCTCTTGTTTGGTTGAGGCTTCCTTTTTTTCAACTTCAACACCCATTCTCCAAAAAGGAAGCAGTATCTTGGATGGCTCCTCACCACAATAGGGGCATCCTCGGGTGGCTTTATGGGAATCATCATTGCTCATAAATGTCATCGTTCCTCCTGAAATTCAACTACGACACAAGCTTTCATGTCAAGATGGTATCGTACTTTACAACCATTTCACTTTGTTTAGATTCATCGAAGATCCGTGCCATTATAAGCATCTCTTTTAGTAATTCTTACATGGGAAGGACCCAGTCATACACCCATGCGTACAATGAGCATTTATATGCCATACCAATATTATGCATGTGGATACCACATTCAACCTATTGTCAAAGAAAAAACGCCCCAGAGGGCGTCAACAATCATCATCATCAACCAAATCAGCAAATCAATACCATTTCAGCGACACAGATAGAACCTTTATCTATTAGAGAGATGTGTTTAGCTAGACAAAGCATTACGAGAATGGGACATGCCCGCCTTGTAAAAAAAATTGTAGTTAGTGTATCATACTATTTCTTGTAGGTTTCCGATAGAACATGGTCACTCTTCTACCCACTATAAGGGGTTTCCAACCTTGAGTTGTAAGCAGGTCTCTCTCTCACTCCACACAATACAGAGAAAATAAACTATAAGGTATTATGGCTATACAGTTCTTCCTAGACCTCACACATTAGGGGGAAACTATTATCACTAGAAAATAGGACAAGGAAAAATGACATTATTAAATGTCAAGAAAAATTATTTACGGGGCTGAGGAACATTTTAGGATATGAAATTTTTTAAAAATCTCTAAGGTCAAGAGGAAAAAATCAAATTGTGCACCAAAGACACATGAAAAATGCTCCTTTCATGCAGTTTCCTTCGATAGGCACGCTATTATGTGTGACTTTCCCTCAAAAAGCTATGTGGTCCTGGGAGTGGCAGAATTCACTTTCCGGGACCACTTGACACACTTCAGGAAATGATCCTCCACTTGAGGCCGCCCAAGGATAGCCACCTAAGCCACCTTGAGACCTCAAGTGAGCACACAAAGGAATCAAGTGGGCACACAAAGGAATCAACCCTCTCTCTTCTGTCACCATCCAAAAAGATACCAAGAGAGGGAAGTAGGATTTGAATTTGCCTATAAATTGCCACCATGAGATGAAAAAAATGAAAACACCTTGTTATGCTGGCAAAATTTCTCATGAGCAAGTGAGAAGTATGTAATCCAGAGAAAAAATTGAGTGAGTATTCGGTTGTTTGCCGCCCAAAAACTTCAATCCTTTGGAGAAGAGAGAAAGAACTTGCGGCATCATCTAAAAGGTAAAAGGTTCCTTGCACTAGGTCTTACGAATCCATAGTTCTAAGGATGTTTTGGCAAGAGTGTAACGTTTTATATTTCTTACTAATAGCGGTCAATAAGAGGGGAATTTGATTCCACCGTTTGCATTATTTTCACGTTTGACTCATTGTGAGATTTTGTTTTTGTTTTAGTTTAGTTGTGTTTTATCTCATTATATTCATACTACATTCCATAATTTAGTGTGTTTTATATATATTAGGATGTGTTCACTAACCTGCTAACCATGTTTTCTGCCTGTGACCATAGCTTGGAGGCAACAACCACTCCTACCAAGCACCGGTGGATTGGTACACTTGTGCACCAAAACCACCACTACACATATACTTAACCATCAACAGATATTAATGCGTACAGGATATATTTACTCGCACAGATACAATTGATCATAACATAAGTAAAGATACCTCAAAGGGATAAACAGTAATCAGATAACTCAGATATCAAATACATAAAACATTTGGTTCACCAAAAAATTCTTTGTATTATATCAAGCAGTTCAGTACAATCATAATTTCCCTTACAATTACCCTTCCGCACACACAACCAACAGAGTCTGCACATAACCATGAATAGGACTCCGCGAACACATCTAGCAGGATCCTTTCTACCGAACTCAGACTAAAAACCCTTACAAAAATGTATCACATATGCATGAAACACTTACTTAGATCAAAAATAAATTTCTTACTGGACTCGATCTATCTATATTTATATTCCTTCAGTGTGTAGATATATTCTTACTGGACTCGATCTATCTATATTTATATTCCCTTGATAAAAAATTACATAAAAGAGGGACTTTGACCCACCCCAAGGCCCCTTAACCTTTCCACACAGTGCACAAAACCAAAAATAAATACAAGAAGTTGCTCAAGATTCACCCTAGGGGAGCCCGCTCCAACAGGTCCACAACACAAAATTGTGACTCGTCTTGTGTCACTATGGGGTAGGCGCCTTCATCTTTGATTTGAGTTCAGCGATAGAGGTTTTCAGTGGCAAAAACACATCAAGGTTATGCGCAGTAGCTCCCTACACTTCATTAACTAGCTTTTCGGTAGTCGGTCCTTCAGTGGCGAGCTCAATACTGTGATGGGTCTGCTAAAGTGACTTTAGTGCACCATCCAATGTCTGTGACAATTGTAAAGCTTCCTCTACCCATGGTTGCATCCTTTCTTCAAGTACATGCTCCCGGTGATGCAGATCCTATATTTCTGTTTGGATCGTCCGAACCTCTTGTAGGTGGGCAAGGCACTGTGAAATTACAAGGGTGGGCGCCGCCCTCCAGATATCAGAAAATTGTTGCTCCTTGACACACAATTCATTGCACAGCTACTGTAACATTGGGTCATTCTGAATTGAAGTCCAAACACCCATGGCCTTGTCCAATAACTGACCACACTATGTAGTTGCGATAAATATGCACTCTGTAGATGTTTTGACCTCTGCAGCCCTCTAAGCTTTGACTTACGGTGGGGTGTTCGACTGCAGCTTCAAGTAAAGATCAACAATCTAATGTTATAATTCTGCATGAATAGTTTAAACTTCCACGCATAATTTCTTCAGCGCAGTGGCCAACCCTTCCATTTTTTTTTCTTGGGCGGCTGTGGCAGGGACTGTTGGAGCATCGCTGCAAACTTGGTTTATCTTTCCTTCTAAGGCATTGCGTTGAGCATCTGCGACGCAAAATGATTATTCTATAGACTATTGATTCTGTTGGAGATCAATTGCATGATGTTGTGCCTCAGTGATATCGCAGTAGGCGTGGACTTCTTGAAACTGTGTCTCGTCCACAATCATGTTGTGGACCATATGAAGCTTACTTGTGGGTAATGCAACGAAATTGACATTTATTTCTTGGTAGGTTCTGATATGAACATGAAGAATCGGTGATTCGACGTGAATGGATTGTTCAAGGATATGAATTAAGTGAGTCTCCCCTGTCAAAGGAAATATTTTTGTGAGGGGTTGTGCGCCGGTATAAGGCACGCTCTCTTGCATTTATCTCGCTTGAAATTTGAGCTCCTAGATGCCACTCTAGACTCTGTCGACTGCAGCCTTGTACTGCACTTGCAAGTTTGTCCACATGTCCTCCGTCACCATTGTGACTGTGTCTTATATTTCAGTGAATTCATCGTCGGTCAGCGTCAAATCTTCTTCACCAATGGCTTTGAAGCCTTTTCACTTCTTCCTTGAACCTCACGTGACCTGAGAGCTGTGCTTTGTCCCATTGGAATTCTAGACTTCCACTTGCTCCTCGGTCTCCTTAGCCCCGACACCATTCTTTTGAAGTGGAGTGTCTGTTTCCAGGTCAATTATTTCTCTAGTTGTAGTTGGCATGGGATTTGCTCCAGTTCTCTTCTCAGTTGTTTGTGTACCGGTACGGGGCTTAGTGGGTGCATTAGGGGAATTTTGAGGTCTAAAATGGGCCTCCTAAGAAAAATGTACAACCAAAATAAAATTTATAAGAACCAATAAGATTCAATATTATGATGTCAACCATGGAGGATGATTCACCATTTTTGGAGTAAAAAAGTAAAAATATTAAAAAATAATAAAATAATAAAACTACTTTTTCAACTCGTATTGTAAACTTATCTCCCTAAGGTTTTAGTCAAATTTCAAGCGGGAGTACTCTTTGGATGTAAAATTTAATTCTGTTGGAAATACTGAGAGGGGGGGTGAATCAGTATTTATTTCAATTAGAGCATTAGTTAATCTTCAATTATTATTAGTGTTTGTACAATGATAGAAGCAAACAAGAGGAACACAAATTCACACAATTTTTAAGGTGGAAACCCACTCCGAGACAAAAACCACCTAATGCTTTTCTAATAATTCTTTTCAACTCCAATTGAAAATAAAGCTCCAAATTCCTAGAATCTAGAAAAGCATTCTTCTCCAGCTCCCACTGGATGGACGCTCCAACGCCCGAGATTCTTCAGTAGTCACTGAATGGATGCACCAACACCCAATGAGCTACAACTCACCCTAGCACCACCCTACCACCCTATAGAATAATAAAAGAAGAATGGACTCCCGTACCAGGGAAAATGGTCCACTTTACAATGATATAGAATGATGTAGAAGAAGAAGGTATACTAGACCATAACCCCAACTTTTACACAACCACCTAATGATGATCCTAGACCTCCCAACACTTCCTCTTCAACCCTTGGTAGATAGACACTAGTACAATTTGTACAATATTTACAATGACCAGGTACAATGATACCTTTACAATGATTGTATGCAGTGCTGCCCACTTGAAGACTTCATATGATGAACTTCTTGCTGATGTTATGCACCTTGGTTGCTACTCTTGTCATGCTACCCTTTTCCGCACCTTACTTTTCTTTGCTGCCGTAGAAAGTCTGGTCCTTTGCAACCCTTGACAACACATGATCTAGCTTTTTCTTGCCTTCTAGGAGCTCGATATTGAATCTAGTGTATCTCTGTTATTTCAGATCCTCAATGTCTGATTTTCAGTATTGTAGTATTCCTCTGAGTCTTCTTTCCAATGCCACAGGTCTGACCCAATTTGGATTCTCCAAGAGAGAGTTATACCCAATTTCTCACACTGCCCTAATTAAGGACTGTTTTAGTAGAGTGCACTTGTATGGCATGCCACATGTCACCGTTTCTTCATTTGTCTCTGAAATTGATAGAGACAAAATTACAGACTGTGCACTATCCGTCAATTTTTACATAATTCCAATCTGATACTCAGAGAGGGAGTTATGACGAATTTACCAAGGTCACTTCTTTGAGATGAATTTCAGGAGCCTGCAAAAACCCTTACTTTCACAGATCATATCTCCAAAAATGTAGCGCAACTTGATCTGAAATTTTTACTACAGCTTCCTCAAGATTTTGTCTTCGCCTCATAAAAATTTAAGCTTCTGAGCCTTCATAGAAAAAACATTAGAGTGAAAATTCCACGATGACCTGTTTCAAATGGCTGAATCCCTTGCCTAAGGAGGAAATGAAGATCACAATATATATGAATGCTTAAGTTGAGAGAGGCTTCAACAAATGAATGTGGGAGGGATTTTAGGAGCTTAAAAAATATTAATTATGACTTTTCAATGACCCATGCCCCAACCCCATGGGGTTTTAGCCCACTAACAGGGGTACAAACTTCAAACATGAATATCTCTCAAACCGTGAAGAATTACATGGCGTGCCATATATCAACGGAAACATCTCGACAAGTAGAAACCATCAAAAGCATTATTGACCTAGAATATATTAATTTGGTGGGTCAAAATTCCCATTCAATTTTGGGTTAGCCCCTGGTGCTACTTGGGTTGACATCAATGACAACTGATGATCAAAAAATTCTTCATCCAAGGAGTACCCATGTTCCATACTTTCAATGAAATCTGCTACACGAAAAGTGAAAAATACATGAAAAAATGTGATTGCAAACATGTTTTTCATGTATTTCTCAATTTTCATGTAGTAGGGTCCATCGAAAGTATGCAACATGGGTACTCCTTGGACGAGTTTAAAATTCTGCATCCAATGAGTGTTCTTTCTCCAAATTTGGGTAAACCCATACGGAGATAATTTGAAAAAGTAGTTTTTTCTTTTTTCCCTCTAAAATTTGTTGATATAATCTAATCTTATTTTATTATTTATACTATTCTTTTATAATTTCCTTAGGAGGCCCATTTTAGACCTCAAAATTCCCCTAATGGTCTTAGGAATAAAAGTGGATGCACCTCTTGTGGTGTGTGGCTCCAACCAAGATGGCAGAAACTTTGTAGTGACGTGTAACAAATTGTCCGCATTGATGAAATAAGGCAACTCGTACCATATAAGTTCATTGTGCCCTTCACGCGGATGTGAATGTTGTGGAACATTGCTTTGAAATCAACAATCAACTTGTACTGCTCGTACAAAGTTGGATACAACCTCTCCTTTGGTTTAATTGCTTGAAAAATGGAGGCATCAAACAAGACGCAGAATATCTTGGTTTCTGTGATACGTGCGCAGATGGACGAATTCCAAAGGGTGGCATACAACGTGACCTCGTGCATCTGTGGCTCAATATTAGGAAAATGCATCTCCTCCGAGGTCTTCCTTTTGATCATTTATATCAACAGTAAGAGCCATGCATAATAGAAATGCTTTCCCTCCTCTTGTGCCTTGCGCACATTTTCCAAAAATTCCTCACACAAATACTGCGCCCAATTGTAAATGACTCCCTTCTCATATTGGCCTGCAAGTGCAATTACTTATGCATGGACTTCTTTAGGTATGCATTTCCTCATCATTTTTCATGGCAAGATGAGTGTCCCAAATTGGACGGCTGGATCATTAATTTCACTCACCAGAAATCCTCGGCTATGACGCGGTACTTGGTAGGTAGCCTTGATTTTGTTTGCCACCTTCTTCTCCTGGCCTTTGCCTCCAAAATCAGCCATGGGATTTGTGACTTGATCGAGCATGTTAGTGATCCTATGGATCAACGCGACATCAATAGGTGTATGCTCTCCCAACCACAATTCTTCGTCATGGACCAGTGCGAGCAAATACCACACACATATGTCATTGATCGAACTTTGCCTGAAATGTGGGACCTGCAATAAATTTAAGAGCCCTGCCTTGTGTAGGCCTAGCACCCAGTGCTTTAGCTCTATGCGCACAATGCCCCGTCATAGGTTACGCAGTCCTGGTATCTTTCAGGTGAAAGCTCAAGGAATTTATCGACATCCGCAAGGTCCCAATCCTCCATCTTTAATTGTGACACTTTGGCAAACATATCGCCCTCTAGTGGGACATTTTATGGGATCAAAGGCATATTAATATATGCCCACACTTTGTGAACGTCCTTTGGGACCTTGACTGAGGCCTTGCGCAGTGAAACATAGGTCGACAACCACGATAAGGAGGCTGCTTCAACCACATATTCATCCTCCATGATAGTCTCAGGAAGCTCAGAAATCGGTTTCTTCTGGCGCTCAGCCGCAATGGATCGTGGCTTCGAGGTCTTCTCTCTTGGGGATTTGTGGGTCCATGAGGTATGACCCTTCTTTTTTTTCGCGGGCACAAGTGTCTCAGTGATCGATACAGCAGGATCCTCTTTAGGGCACATAGCTATCATACTTGGAGGGATAACGTAACCTAGACCCCTATGATGCAACTCCTCCTCAAACCACAGATCTAGACCAGACATAGATAATGTGTAGATTTTAGAAATCAGAGATATCAAGGTAGAAAATTCACACAGAAAGAAAAAGGAACTAATGCGACCCCTTAGGTAATATTTATAGCTTTGACACATCTTCAACGATCCCTTATGCCTTAATGTCTCTCCATAAATGAAATTTTTTTTCCAAATCTGGTAAAATATCCTCATTAAATATGACCTAGACACTCCCCTAAATGGTAATAAAACTATCTTTTCCAGATTTACTGTTCCAATGGCTAGATTTTGGCACTTATGTGACCCAGTCAACCTCCACGCGCAACTACTATGCACGCGCCACACCTGTCTGTGCATCTTCCATCCCTTCTATGCAGATCCAATAATCCGTCCATATAGTCATTTGGTGTGAATAGGGAGAGGGTCATCCCTTTATGGTTTCAATTGGCTTCCATTAACATACCCGGGAAGATATTTTCCACTCAATGTGGCCAGGCACACTGCACCTCCATCAGTAATTTCCCTAACAATAAATGGCCCTAGCCAATGCATATTGAAATTCATAGGGCTGCGTAAACTTATTATCATACAACAAAAATAAATCATCTTCCTTAAATACCTTTTTCCTGATATGCCTATCATGCCATGCATTTTCGTGCGCCTTCTGTACTTGATGATAGAAATTTTAAATAAAGATATCTTCTTCTAGCATGACCAACTGCGACAACCGTTCCTCCATAATATCTTCCTCTGTTATATTTTTTAATGCTGCAATGCGCAAGTTGGGAACAATATACTCCATTGGAAAAACAACTTCTTTCCCATACACCATCCTGAACGGTGTCATACCAATCAACTTATTGCATGTGGTTTTATATGCCCAGAGAGTTGCGGGTATGCACTCATCCCAATCGTTCCAGTTAGCATTGAAAATCTTATTAAGCACGGTCTCCAATATCTTATTGAAATCTTCCATTGCACCATCACCTATGATTGATATGGATTGCTCTTCTGATGATGAATCCAAAATTCTTCTTCCAAAGCTTTAATGTTTTCATTCACAAAGTGTGTACCTTGATCACCTATCATAATATTAGGGAATCCAAAGCAAGTCACAATATTCTTGAAAATTAATTTCGGAGTTGTGTCCGCACTACAATTCTTTACTGAACTAGCTTCAACCAATCTGGTTACCTAGTCCATCATAGTGATTATGTAATGTGTGCCACTCTTGTTTCCTGGAGGGTTATAGGTCCAAAAAATTCTATGGCACATTTATCAAATGCTTGCAACACCACCTGTGGATGTAGGGAGACGCATTTCGTATCCTCTGGCATACATTGCATGCATGACAATGCGCATAGGCATCATTGCGCAATGTGGGCCACCATAACCCATCTCACAAAATATTTTGTGTGGTTTCCTTCCCTACATAGTGACCATCTGCAATCCTTCTATGAGGTTCATCTAAGATGTCATGTCTCTCAAACTCCAAGACATATCTTCGGAGAACTTTCTCTACGCCCATTTTTTACAACTGGCCAACAATAATAGTAAAGGTTGTTTCATGTGCAACAAGTTATTTCTTTTGATGCAATGTGTATTCCTCAAGCATACATCTAGTAGTTAGGAACTGAATAATATCGCGGAAATTATCATCAACTATTTTAATCGCATAAAACTCTGCATCTGGTAACCCATCTTCCAAGCTAGTACGTTCTTCACCATTCTCAATGCACGACAGATGGTCTGCCCCAGAATTTAGTATTCCTAGTTTCAAAATTATCTCAAAATAATACTCCTGAAATAGTTACAACCACCTGTAGATCTTCCCCCCAACACAAGCTTATTTACCAGGTACTTCCAAGCAGAGTGATTAGTAAACATCTTGAAATGTCCTCCTAACAAATAGTGGTAGAATTTCTACAACGCATAAACCATCACCAATCCATCTCTTTATGTGGTTGAGTAATTATGTTTTGCGCTTGAGAGCTTCCTACTGGCGTAGGCAATATGGTTATTGATCTCTCCCGCTCCTGGTTGCGCTAAAATAGCTCTGAGCGCGATGCAGGAGGCATCAAAATGCACATGAAACACCTTTGACCACTTTGTAAAGATCTATATGGGCACAGTGACCATCTTGTCCTTCAACAATTCAAAACTCTTCTGACATTTCTCATCCCAACAAAATGCCACATCCTTCCTAAGAAATTTCTCCATGGGTGTAGTTATCAGCACATAACCTTGAATGAACCTTTGATAATATCCAGTATGCCAAAATATTGAGCGCAATTGTTTGACATTTGCAAGTACCTCTAGATTAACAATCATTGCGATCTTCGCAAGATCTACCATCAACCCTTGCTGACAGAAAACATGACCAAACAATATCCCGAATGGCACACATAATATACATTTCTTCAAGTTCAATGAGATCTGGTACTTTCTACAGGTATCCAAAATTAAGCGCAGACTTGAGACATGCATTTTCAACTACCCAAAAATAGTCCAATCATCAAAGTATACTTCCAGGAACTTGTGGATATACTCCTTGAATGGAGCTACTACTACGCGCGAGAAGATAGCAGGTGCATTCTTCAAGCCAAATGGAATTATTATATACTGAAAAGATCCACATTCTGTTGCAAAGGTGGTCTTACTTCGATCCTCTGGTGCAATCCTAATATGATGATACCCTGCGAAACCATCTATGAATGAATAAGCTTCTTGTCCCCCGAAATTGTCAAGGATCTGACCAGAAAATGGAGTTGGGAATGGATCATGTACACATGCATCATTCAATTTGTGCAAGTCCACACAAATAATTATCTCTCCTTATGTCTTCTTATTTTGTACTACCATAAGACTTACCCAATCAGATTCTTCCATTGGTTCTATAATTTCAGCACCAACCATTTTATCCAACTCTTCCTTCACTTTCTGCTTATATTTCAGATTCACTCTATATGGGCGTTGCTTCACCAGGCACGCAAAAAGTTTCAAAGTGATCTTCATGACTCCAAGCTCTCTAATTATCCCTTTCAACTCCGAGAAATTTGTAGGAATTAGGTCCCAAAACTTTGTTATTAGCTCAGCAACCTTTCCTACTGTGTTATCATCCCAATAATCTCCAATCATCACCAAATTCAGTTGTTATTCAGATCCAATGTTCACCTAATGAATCTTTAGATTATTTGTGAGATCTAGTGAGGTGATTAAAGGCCCAAAAATTGTGCATTGTGCCTCAGATTCCAAATTTTTTATATTCCTGGGACCTTCTTCATTTTCTTCAACTATTATATTTATGCAATTAACAATATCCCTCATCTATGCATCCAAGGTTGGCGAAGCGTGCTCTACCTTTGGCTTTGTTATGTCAAAGATAAATTTTTTAATATCATGTAGTTCTTTACCAATATTGAAAAACCCACTCTCAAAGCTGAAGTTCAAAATGAAACTATCCGTTAGTGTAGACCATTCACTAGTACCTCGGTGCAGCTGTGTCTCTAAGTACCAATCAGTAGGCACCTTTCCCAGCATATGAATGAACATGTGTACCCATTCAGGTCTTGTTTCTACACCCCATACCTCACTCCATTTATCCAGATGTTTGCATAGATCATCCTTTCCAAAGTAGAATTTTTCCATCTTGGCACTAGGACATTCAAAGCGTAATCTCATCATTCACGCGCATTCGTCATTGTTGCCCATGTTTTCCTTGTGAGTATTCCACCATCGTGCTAGAGTAGTGCACAGTACAAGATCCATGGCATGGAATATTTTCCATTCTAGGACAGTTCTTTCAAGTTCTCCTAAAAATGTGTTCACAACAGTTAAACGATCATAATACGGTAATTGGTGTACCTCTAATGTTATGTAGCGAAGAGATCTAGTCACACAATTGCAACACGACACATAAAATTCATGTAACTGGTTCTTACAGGTCTCTAATTATTCATTAGAATCTGATAAGCAGGAGCTATCCTTTTCCAAATTAAGCCTTCCATCAACCGTCAGGTTGATCCAATCTTCGTCATACAAAATCAACTTATAGATATTATCAATATCATCATTAGCACACACAAGCTCTGAGTACCTTTCACCTTCTGCATGATCTAAAGGAATTATGAATATGGTTCCTTTGTTTTCAAATTCAATTCTTCTCCTCTTGAGATTTATAATTCTGTCTATATCAATAGCCCAATCCAATCCCAATAGTTCAGAACAAGGATCAGTATCATCCACAATTTGTATAACTTCGAAATATGCAAGCACCTCAATGCCTTCAATACTGACTACCAATTGCGATAGTCTTCCTAATGGAATGATTTTATGTTGGTTTTCCATGTGCAGTTGAATGGTAGACCACTCCAGCTTAGGTTCTCCCATGCATTGCCAAGTTTTCTTAGGCAAGACATTTGCATCAAACCCTATATCTATAATAACCTAATCCATCTCATAAGCACTGACCTGAGTGGTCAGATGCATCTCTCATCCAGTTCTCTTCTTATTATTCATCTCATATATTTTTTTGACAACTTTCTACTTGACCTGAGGTTGTTTCTTCTCAGCATAGTTATCTATCAGTGCCTGAAGTTTCTATACCGCCTTCTGGTTACATAGTAACTTAATGCAAGCTTGTAAAACTTGCTTGATTTCATCATCTACTCATGCCTCCTTCATTGGTCTTTCTGATGTCGATGTGCTTCATGTTGCAAACCCATTTTGTGCTTCAAAAAAATTTTCTTTTGTGGGATTCAAATAAAATCCATCCCTATTCTCAGGTGCCTTACGAATCCAAAGGTCAGGATCTGGCTTCTCCTTCCTAACCTTTTGGTAATTTTTAAAAAATACTTAGTGCCCTCCTATAGGAGAGGTGTGCAATTCCAAAAGAAAATTTCATTTGAATTGTGAGTTCTTACATAGATATAAGTGATATTTGTACTATATTGAATAATTTTCCATATAAATGTATCAAATGTTTATTTTTTAAAAATTGTTCTATGTTGAACCAATTACTTTAGCCCAAACTACTTTTCATTAGCAGTGCATCCAAATATTAGCAGCGTAAATAACCATAAACAATAACTGAAGATAGAATAATGCATGTAGTGAAAAATAAGATAATAGTACAACCATAAGAGATAGAAGATTGGTCTAAGACTAGGGGAAAAAACAACTATGGGGGAAACCCTTTCAAATATTATTCTTCAATAAATCGTCATAATTTTTTTTTAGCAGAGAGTACAATGAGCCCAATACATATATGAAGCAGAAGCAAGTATATTAGATCTTCAGATTAGAATATATAGGACATTAAATATGCACATATGATGAATCACCAAAATCAAGTAATCTCGGCTGCCAAGTCATAGATCTAAATCCAGAATGTTTTCAATGACTATCCAGAAACAAATGTGACTAAGCAACAGATGAATGAAGACATTGCGTAAGAAACTGACTCTGATCCAAATCATATCTTCCCATAAAATTCATTAGCCATGACCTTAACACTATGAGCTTGCAGTTATAGCATCCCTGACCATGACCTAAGAAAAATGTGCCCACGACTGAGGTCAAGATCAGCCTGATCTGGCTCAAAATCCCTAGTCACGCCCTGAACAAGGTCTGCCCATGGTTATACTAGTTGAGTCGTGACCTTAACATGGTATTTCTACAGTTCTGGCCCAGAAAATTCAGTATTGTGCCCATGGCTCAGGTCCAGAAGACCTGAATCTATGCAAGCTTGTCGTTTGCAATCCCAAACCCTTGCGCAATCTTCCCCTGACGAACCTGTGCGAGACAAAATACCTTTCACCTTATGCATGATATAAAGGAATTATGAATATGGTTCCTTTGTTTTCAAATTCCATTCTTCTCCTCTTGAGATTTATAATTCTGTCTATAACAATAGCCCAATCCAATCCCAATAGTTTAGAACAAGGATCAGTATCATCCACAATTTGTATAACTTTGAAATATGCAAGCACCTCAATGCCTTCAATACTAACTACCAATTGCGATAGTCTTCCTAATGGAATGATTTTATGTTGGTTTTCCATGTGCAGTTGAATGGTAGACCACTCCAGCTTAGGTTCTCCCATGCATTGCCAAGTTTTCTTAGGCAAGACATTTGCATCAAACCCTAGATCTATAATAACCTAATCCATCTCATAAGCACTGATCTGAGCGGTCAAAAGAATCTCTCATCTAGTTATCTTCTTATTATTCATCTCATATATTTTTTTGACAACTTTCTACTCGACTTGAGGCTGTTTCTTCTCAGCACAGTTATCTATCAGTGACTGAAGTTTCTATACTGCCTTCTTGTTACGTAGTAACTTAATGCGAGCTTGTAAAACTTGCTTGATTTCGTCATCTACTCATGCCTCCTTCATTGGTCTTCCTGATGTCGATGTGATTCATGTTGCAAACCCATTTTGTGCTTCAAAAAAAGTTTCTTTTGTGGGATTCAAATAAAATCCATCCCTATTCTCAAGTGCCTTACGAATCCAAAGGTCAGGATCTGGCTTCTCCTTCCTAACCTTTTGGTAATTTTTAGAAAATACTTAGTGCCCTCCTATAGGAGAGGTGTGCAATTCCAAAAGAAAATTTTATTTGAATTGCGAGTTCTTACATAGATATAAGCGATATTTGTACTATATTGAATAATTTTCCATATAAATGTATCAAATGTTTATTTTTTTAAATTGTTCTATGTTGAACCAATTACTTTAGCCCAAACTACTTTTCATTAGCAACGCATCCAAATATTAGCAGCGTAAATAACCATAAACAATAACTGAAGATGGAATAATGCATGTAGTGAAAAATAAGATAATAGTACAACCATAAGAGATAGAAGATTGGTCTAAGACTAGGGGAAAACACAACTATGGGGGAAACCCTTTCAAATATTATTCTTCAATAAATCATCATAATTTTTTTTTAGCAGAGAGTACAATGAGCCCAATACATATATGAAGCAGAAGCAAGTATATTAGATCTTCAGATTAGAATATATAGGACATTAAATATGCACATCCGATGAATCACCAAAATCAAGTAATCTCAGCTACCAAGTCATAGATCTAAATCTAGAATGTTGTCAATGACTATCTAGAAACAAATGTGACTAAGAAACAGATGAATGAAGACATTGCGTAAGAAACTGAATCTGATCCAAATCATATCTTCCCATAATATTCCTTAGCCATGACCTTAACACTATGAGCCTTCGGTTATAGCATCCCTGACCATGACCTAAGAAAAATGTGCCCACGACTGAGGTCAAGATCAACCTGATCTGGCTCAAAAGCCCTAGTCGCACCCTGAACAAGGTCTACCCACAGTTATACTAGTTGATTCGTGACCTTAACATGGTATGTCTACAGTTCTGGCCCAGAAAATTCAGTATTGTGCCCATGGCTCAGGTCTAGAAGACCTGAATCTATGCGAGCCTGTCGTTTGCAATCCCAAACCCTTGCGCAAGATTCCCCTGACAAACCTGTGCGAGCCAAAACTAAAAATATGAACGAATAAAAAAATAACATGAATAAAATATCATGAGTGAATGTGTGCAAATTATCTTGGGGTTTCTTCTATTTATAAATTTGTGAGGGACCTCTTGGGGCTTTGACCGAATCCACATGTGTTGAGGCCAACCCATAAAATAATAAAATAATTCATAACTCAACTTCTGTTGAACCGATTGGGGAGATATATAGGCTGATTATGGTCCTCTCGGAAAGAGGAATCTAATGAAATTATAATCTCAACCATCTGAGCAATCAAAAGTGGAATTTGACTCTAGTTGCAAAAATTAACACTCCCTCTCAACTAGGAAGAATTCGACTTGGTAATATTTGCTTGTAGATATTGACATCAAAGTGCCATCATGACTCAACTCCATCTACTAAAAATTTCTCAAATCTAGATGAAGAAGAATCAGGGAGCAATAGCTTCCACCCTTACCTAGCAACAAGATAATCCATCACATGGGGGAGCTCATCTCTGACACTAGGATTTGATCAGGGAGATAAGTCTCCACTCGGAATCATGAAAGGGGAGAAAAATTGCAACCCAATCTTGTTGCCTACCAATCTTCCCATCGATGAATCTCATCAATAATGTGGTAGAACACCTGCATCATAATCGACTTGGGTTGTATAACCCAACTACACTCACAACTCATTGTCCAAATGAGGGGCGGTATTCCCATTGCCTTGCTTGAGGGTATGATGCCAACTGGGGTATACTCTCAGTAAACCAAGTAGGGGAGAAGCATATTTAACCCTATGAATATAGGGGAGCAGCGCCTCAACCCTAGGTAACAAATAGGCAAGTGACATACTTTCCAGAGATCCCTCAGCCCCAGGAGCCCTATCTCTCAATTCCTCACCCTGAGAGCTCAAGCAGGGTAGGAAGAGCGTGCTCAGTGTCCTCGATCAATGTTTCCCCTTATCCGTAGGGTCTACATCCATTAGTCAATTTTTTTCTCTGAATATCAAGAAATTTCTTTGCGTTAGTGCCTTGGTGAGAATATTTTCTATCTTCTCATCAGTCAATATGTGGTGGAGGCTAACAACTCCTCTCTTCACCATGTCACGGATAAAGTAAAATTAAATATCGATATGCTTAGACTTGTCATCAAGTACAAGATTCTCTACCAAATGGATCCCGCTCTTGTTATCACAGTATATCATTGTAGTGTCTAATACTTTACCAAAGAGCTCACCAAATAGCTTCCTTAACCATACAACTTCACAACTAGTTTTTCTAGTAGCAATTTATTATGCTTTCACAGTGCTCAATGCTACCGAATTTTGATTCCTTCTCATATAGGATATCATGGCAGAACCAATACTAAAACAACATCCAGATGTACTCTTTTTGTTGGTGACATTACCTGCCCAGTCAACATCAGTGTATCAATGAAGTTAGATATCTCCAGTAGTATATCTCATACCAAGTGTGATCAATACCTATATGTATCTCAATACATGTTTTGTCAAAATCCAATGTGCATGAAGGGGCTCAGTCCATAATTGACTCAATGTGTTCACTACATAACATATATCTAGACGGGTGTTCACGAGGAAAATCAGGGCCCCACTCAGTTGTCTATACTCGGATGGATTTTCAATATCAGGTCCAGTTGTTTTTCCACACAGCTTCTTGAAATTCATGTATTTGCACTCGGACATACCAAACATTTCCAGTAGCTTCACCACGTACTTTCCTTGTGAGAGAAAGATCTATCTAGGTATTTTCCATAGCTCAAGGCCCAAAAAGTAGTGCATGAGACCGAGGTCTTTCATCTCGAATTCAGAATCTAAATTCCTCTTACATTCGATTATCATTGGTTCACTTCCTGTTAATAATAGATCATGAACATATAGAACTGAAATCAGTGGAAAATCTTGGAAAACCTTAAAATAGAGGTTGGGATTAGCATTACTTCTTCTAAAACTCAATTTCATTAGATATTTTTCAATGTGAGCATACCAAGCTCGGGGAGCTTGCTTCAATTTGTACAATGCTTTCTTCAACCTGCAAACATGCATTCTATGATATTCCACCTCAAATCCTTGTGGTTTTTAAAAATACACTTCTTCTTGTAACATAACATGTAGGAAAGAGGTCTTTACATCCATCTAATCAAGGGTCCATCGTTGACTAGAAGCAAGGATAATTATAGAACCGATAGTTGTATATCAAGCCATGGGTGCAAATATGTCATTGTAATATTCTCTCTATTTCTAAGAGAAAACTCTAGCTACGAACCTCTCTTTGTATTTCTCAATGTTTCCATCGATTCCGTGCTTGATTTTAAATAACCATTTCAAGCCACATAGACTTCCCATGTGGTATCGTCACAACATCCCATGCATTATTTTTCACAATAGATTCATATTCCTTGACCATAGAATCGTTCCAAAATTTCTATTTAACTACTTCTTTGAATGAGGATGGTTCAGTTTGAATCATAGTGCTCATAGTAGCTAGATATCCTTGATACCTGCAAGGTTCCATCCTTTCTCTGAAGGATTCACGAATGGGATTAATTCTTTCACTATCATGTAGAGTCTCGCGAAGCCAAAGAGCTCTCTTCCTTGTAGGAGGATCACTAGGAGGTGGATCTAAAGGATCCATAAGCTCCATGGGAGTATCAATATCATCTAAAGCAGGCATAGAAGGACCATATATAATATCTCTGTCATCATCATCTTCCTTGGGAGGTGGAGGAAGGTATCTTGCTTTACTAAGTGCAACATTTTTATGAAAGGTTACGTCCTTACTAATTTCAACCTTCCTTCGACCAAGAATGTATATTATCTATGCCTTAGAGTTTTCACAGTAACCCATAAATATGCCTTTTCTACCAGTAGCTTCCAGCTTGTTTATTTTTTCTTTCGGCACATGAAGCAATACAGTACATCCAAATTTATGAAGATTACTGATGTCGGGTTTGTTACCTGTAAATATTTCTTCTGGTGTCTTGTTTCTCAATTCTTGATGATGCACTTGGTTTTAAACATATACAGTAGCATGTGTGGCTTCAACCCACAGAAAATTTGGTACCTTATGATCATGAAGCATGGCACAAGGAACTTCCAATATTGTCTCATTCTTCCTTTCAGCTAAGCCATTTTGTTCAGGTGTGTAAGGTACAATATTTTCCTTCTTGATCCCTTATTTCTTGCAGAATTATATGAATTATTTTGACATGTATTCTCCTCCATTTTCAGACCTGAAAATTTTGATTCTTTTCCCTGAATTATTTTCAACCAAAGCTTTGAATTCCTAGAATATTCAGAAGGCTTCATCCTCGTTCTTGAGGAATTACAACCATTTATTTCTTGAGAAATCATCAATGAAGGTGATGTAATGGAGATGAAAACCAATCGAGTGCATACAAATCAGACCAAAAATATTTGAATGAATGATATGGATGATGTCACTTGTTTTGTTGTTACGTGAGGGGAATGATCCCCTTGTTTTCTTTCCACTTGCACCACCTGGAAAAACTCCATCATGTTGATCTTGAACATCGGGAATACCTGAGACTCGTATTTTTAATTTATAAAGAGCATCATAGTTTAGATGATCTAGTTTGTGGTGCCATAATTCACTGAGATAATTGGTGTTATGAACCAATGTTAAGAATGACCTTCCTGTGAGTTTGTAGTGTCCCTCATATATGAAACCTAATGTGAATGCATCTTTCATATTTGAATCAACAGGCCAAGATAAGACCTTTCCATTTATGAAGGCAACCATCATCCCTTTATCTTCTAATGCGGATATAGTAATAAAATTCTTCATTAGACCTAGTACATACATAACATCATGTACCAATATTGATTCCCCAGAGTTCAACTAAAACTTAACATATCTGAATCATTTTACGAGATGAGTGGACTTATCTCCAAGAATGATTTTCAACTTAGTCTCCCTCTCTACCAGATTAGAGAGGACTTCTTTGTATCTAGAGAAGTGATGAGTTTACCCACTGTCAACTAACTAACTATCCCATGAATCTGAAGGAGAAGAACTAGTAAGTGCAGAAATGACAATATATTCACAACATTACTTTCATACCTGGGAGCTCTTGGCTTCTTTTGAGAATGGTGTTCTTCTTCATGGTTGTTTGAAGAATATATTTTCATTTGAAATTTTCTATCGTGGTTTTACCTTTGATTGTATCTTCTTCTTTTATCATTATTTTTACTTCTGGTGTTGTATTGTGGCATATTTCTCTTCTCGGGACAATCACGAGCATAGTGACCTTTCTTATGGAAGTTGTAGAATTTGATATGAGATAGTGATATTTAATTCCTTCCTTTTGAGATTTGAGGAGGTGGTCTTCTAGAAGGAACTCCTTTTGATCTCTTTCTTTTGTTATGGGTGACATGTGCAGCAAGCTTTCCTTCTTCATGCTTCTGAATCCTCCCTCTTGTTATCATTTTAGATTCTTCTTGAGTAAGTTTTCCAAAAATTTCATCAAATGACGAGAGAACGTTTTTGTTACTAATAGTAGTGATGAATGTTTCCCAAATAGAAGGGATACCTATAAGAGTCATGACAACTAGCTCTTTGTCAAGTGCATTCTCTCCAACCCTTTGTAGTTGATCTCTAAGATGAGAGATCCTCATAATGTAAGAATGAACAGTTACACTTGTGTTCATATTCACTGCCTTGAGTTGATATTTCAAGGTGATGATATCATTTATATTGTTGAATTAATACATGCCAGATACCTTGTCATACATGTCTTTAGACTTTCCTAAATTCCCAACGTATGCGATTAAATGATCTTGTAAACCATGAGCTATGATTTTCTTTGCTTTGGACTCACCTTTCTTATATATTTTATTGATGGCGACAAAGGCATTTTTTGTAGGCTCGAGCATCCTTCCTTGAATGTATTCCAACACATCATTGTTGTCAGCTATGATATACAATCTGACTTTCCATGCAACAAAGTTAGATGCATCACTCAATTTTTCGTTCTCCTTAAAGGTAAAGAATGACATCTTGACCTTGGCTTGTAGATCTGCTTTCTAATAATGATGGCTTCACTACTTCTCATGTCTTGGGCTTGTCCTTCACCTTACCTTTGATACCATGTTAATTTTTAAAAAAAAATTCTATGCTGAATCAATTACTTTAGCCCAAATTTATTTTCATTAACAGTGCATCCAAATATTAGCAGTGTAAATAACTATAAATAGTAATTAAAGATAAAAGAATGCATGCAGTGATAAATAATACTATAGCACAACCATAAGAGACAAAAGATTGGTCCAAGACTGTGGAAAAACCCCACTATGGGGGAAAACCCTTTCAAATATTCTTCTTCAATAGATCGTCATAACAAGTATTCAACAGAGAGTACAATGAGCCCAATACATATATGCAGCACAAACAAGTATATCAGATCTTTATATTCACATATCTACAACATTAAAAACACAGATCCGATGAATCACCAAAACCAAGTGATCTCAGCTGCAAATTCCTACATCCAAATCTAGAATGTTGTCAATGACTATTATGATGTGATTATGACTGAGTGAAGAGTGATTGAAGACACTGTACAAGCAACTGAATGTGATCCAAGTTATATTTTCCCATAAAATTCCTTAGCCCATGCCTTAACATTGTGAGCCCATGGTTATAGCAGCCTTGATTGTGACCTAAGCAGTTTGTGCCTGCGGATGAAGTCTATATCAACTTGATCTGACTCAGACACCATAGTCGCACCCTGAACAAGATCTTCCCACAGTTATACTAGCCCAGTCGTTACCTTAACACAGTCTTCCCACGACTCTAGCTCATAAATTTCAATATTGCTCCTGTGACTTAGGCCCAGAAGACCGAGATCTATGCGATCCTCTCATCTGCAATCCTGAACACTTGCGCAAGCTTCCCCTAATGAACATGTCTGAGCCAAAACAGAAAATACGAACCAATACCAAAAGAGCATGAAGAAAATATCATGAGTAAATGTGTAGAAATGATCTTGGGTCGCTTCTTTTTATAACTTTGTGAGGGACCACTTGGGGCTTTGAATGAATCGACATGTGTTGAGGCCAACGCATGAAATAATAAAATAATTCATAACTTTTTGAAAATTCATAAACCCAAAATCCATATTGCAGTAAACTAATATTACTTCTCCTACTTGATAAATTATACAAGTTATTTATTGTGTTCTACAAGTAAATAATAAAGTAAATACGATGAAACTTCACTATAAAAATAAACGGCGGAAACATAAACTCAGAAACAAGATCCTAGCAAGAAAAAAACTAAACAAGCATGACACCATTATTTTTGGACTAAGTCCCCAGAAAAACCCAATGCGGGAAAACCGGTGCAACAGATGAGGGTTTGACATTGTTAAGAAGAAGTTTCTGAATACAAATGGATGCCAAAATATGGCTATCCAAAAAAAATATGAATAACACAGGACTAGTAAGTATTACCTCACACTAAAATTGGAGATCTAGAACTGACCCAACACTAAGCTGAAAAACCCCATACTGCCTCGACACAACCTCTGCGAGGATCTGTGTCACTCTAGATGGGGACTGCGTCACCTCATTTTACTGGTTGGGTGTTGATATTCTACCCTTTTGATCTCACACCCAGGTACTCGAACACTTGATATGACTGATCCTCAACAAAATCTTGAATCTCCTCAAGGCTGCAACGTTGCCTCTACGTGGCACTGCATTGCCTATTGTAGCTCGTATGCTGCCTCTTTTGTTTCCGCTTCTCTCCCTTCTCTGCTAAGTATTCCCGGCTCAGGAAGAGATCTTCCAACTGGAACTATCACTTCCCCTCACTGCAATTGAATCAACCTAATCAAATCCTCCGACTCCTCTATGTTGCTCACCTGAGAAATTTGATCTCTAGACTCACTTGGTGTTTTTTCCAAATGCTCATCGAAGTCCTTCTTATAATTTTCTCGTTGGATAACCAACGACCCAGATTAAAACATAATTAATGACTTAGGTCATATTGCTTTATCTATGTCTTTTTCTAGAATTTTCACACCCAGATCTATTAACATACTTTAATTATTTTAATTCCCTAAGCTTATACTTAGGCTCCCATTAAAAATAATTAATTAATTTAATAAAACCCCATTTGGGTGGAATTTCCTAAAACACTTTCCGAGTATTTTGGAATACATGTGTTTAAGCATCCTTGCAAAATTTGAGACCTAGAACACATCTGATGCTACCAGAAATCAACACTCCCTCTTAGCGAGGAATGTGCTCTAGTAATGCACCATGTTGTGATGAGGTTCAACAAGAAGATCCTAGTGAAAGCTATGGACCTACACTAATATGGAGCCTAAGGATATTTTTAGGTGGATATCTATTTATAGATGTATGAGCAAATTCTATTTATAGATTAGGTCTATTTATAGATGTATGTGCAAGCTCTATTTATATATTGCATGTCTATTTATAGATGCATGTTGACTATTATTATCCCTTAATATTAGCTGGAAAATAAACAATAATCTATTCTCAATGAGCACTTGGAAATAGTTAACCGAAGTGAAAATCAGTTAGCTATAGAAATTTTGAATTGAGTGATTGGTTCGTGGGACATGCAAGTGGACTTAGTTTTAACTGAGTGATTCGAAGTTGTAACAGAGTTGGAAGTGTAGTTATGAAAGTTGTAAAGTAGTTTAACTCAGTTAAGTGAGTTAAAATCAGTTGTGCTAGTTGTAATTGAAGATACACTAATGAGAGATCAAGTGAATTAATTCACAATCAATGGCCACACATGCAACTGAAGATTTACTACTATTAACTACATGCATGTTAGACCCAGTGGAGACCTAGTTGAGATATAGGTGAAAGGGACAGTTGACTATCATTTGTGACATTATCAGTTGCACACATGAAACCACACACACATTGGATGTGCCCATGAGGATTGCGCAGTCAAGGAAAGAAGGATTCCATTCATTCAGGGATTGCTACCAGCAGGGATTACGCACTGTAGGCAGGCTGTCTGGAGACAATAAATTGGCTAAGGAACTTCCCAATTTTTGTATGACATTGTGATGCAATTAGCTATTGTACTAAGAGCTCTTGGAGTAGAGCTTTGTATGTAATTGTTTCATGATCCATGATATAATACATAATATAAGATAGTGGGGTTTTTAGCTATATGCTTTCCCCGGGTAAATTATCTGTGTTATGTGCGATTGATCTTTCTTCATTATATTGTGATTGGTGATTATGTTTCAAATTACGCAAAGATTTTGTAGAAGCGATTATGTATTTAACAGTGGCATATAATTGTTAGATCAGGAGAATCCAAGAAATACATATTTTGTATTAAATTTCTAGATGGTATCATAGCATAGGAGATTGCAATTTTGAAGAAGGAGTTGAGTTTGTTGGTGGAAAGAATTCAAATTTTCATAAATACTTTCTCAGTGATATAGCTGATTCAAGATCGAAATGGCTTTCAACAGCTTGAGGTTAGAGAATGTAGTCGAGGGCAGCTTGAACTACATTTCTTCGAAGGAGAGGATGGAGGCAGTAATGGAAGATAATGGCTTGAAGGAATTCATTGACAATGATGTTCCCAAGCTTGCTTCATCAGATGCAGCCAATCTTGATGCATGGCAAAAGAAAGTGGCAAAGGCGAGGAGGATTATGTTGGAAGGAGTACGAGACCACATTGTCTCAAACCTTCATCGGAAAGCCACACCATATGCTATGTGGAAGGATTTGACAGATGTTTTCTAAAGTAGCAATGACCATAGGAAATTGGCGCTCAAGGATAAACTCAGGAAGATCAAGATGGAAAAGGGCGACAACATTCCAAAGTATCTCATGAAGTATCTGGATGAACTTGGGACTGTGCGAATAACTAATTCTAATGATGATTTGGTGAGCTTGGCTCACTTGGGACTTCCTAAGAGTTGGCACAGTTATGAAGACTTTGTCAACGGACGGAAAATTTTCTGGATTGGGAATGACTGTGGTCGGATTTGGTGCAGGAGGAGTTGAAGTGGAACACCAGAGATGGCTCTTCATAAAATCATGATGATGAAGAGGATTTTATTTGGATGCCAAGGAAAAGAAGGGGAAGGGGAAGAAATTCCATTCTAAAGCTGAGTCTAAAGGCAAGAAGATGGATATGTCCAAGGTGAAGTGTTTTCAGTGTCATGAACATGGGCATCTTGCTACTAACCGTCTGCAAAAGAAGAAGAACAAGAAAGTTGTTGGAGCTGCAGCTACTGAGGCCCTTGCCTCAAAATTTGAGCTTGAATTCTCTTTTATTGCACGCATGGTGTCAAGTGCATTGGGATCGGTTTGGTATTTGGATAGTGGCACTTCCTTTCACATGATGGGAGATAAGGAAATTTTCAGTGACCTGGAGGAGAAAGATCTCCAAATGCATATAGAGATGGGAAACGATGGATGATACAGTGCGACTGGAATTGGTACCATTACCTTTCATAGGGAGTCACTAGAGAGTCACATGTGTACCAACTCAAAAGAGCATTGTATTCTAATGTGTACCTTTCATAGGGAGCGATGTTGTATGATCAAGGCTTACCAATCCATTTGTGGGCGGAAGAATGAAACACTGCGGTTTATGTGAAAAACCGTTATCCTCATAGATTGCTTGGCATGAGTACACCTGAAGAAGCTTTCTCTAGTAAGAAACCAGATGTTTCACACTTTAAGATTTTTTGCTCATTTTTTTATGTGCATGTGACCAAGGATGCCAAGAAGAAGCTGGAGCTGACTGATGAAGTTGGGATATTTGTGGGGTACACAGAAACACCCCATAATTATCGTGTGTATTTTCCAAATAGTCAAATGACTGTGGTGCGACAAGATATAAAATTTGATGAGGGGAAAGCCATATGGTTGTCACTTGAGAGGGAGCTAAACTTGCATGCAGAGGAGGAATTGTTGGTTCCCAAAGATGAGTCTCTAGATCTGGATCAACCATAGGAGGAGGTTCATGGAGTGGAGGAGTCCACTCACGTAGAGCCAACCATCAGAACTGGAAGAAGGCATACCAAAGAAGCTGATAGGCTGAGACTTGATGTTGCACAGAATGTAGGAGCCCCTACCTCACAGCTTAGACAAAGATAGTCTCCTGGCCAATTTACTAGATACATGGCTCTCATGAGGAAATGTATTGTGACTAAGCCATCTTCCTTTCAAGAATAAATGTAGGAGCCCACATGGATAGATGCAATGGTGGAGGAGTATGACTTCATTTTCAAGAACAATGCTTGGGAAATTGTTCCAAGGCCAGTTGATAAATCAGTGGTAGGTTCGAGATGGATCTATCAGGTAAAACAAGCTACTTATGGGAGTGTTGAGAAATACAAGGCTAGATTTGTGGCCCCTGGCTTCTCATAGATCGAGGGGATAGATTATGAAGAAACCTTTGCATATGTCGCAAGGTATTCTTCCATAAGGACCCTCCTTGCTCTCTCAGCGCAGATGGGATGGAACATTCATCAAATGGATGTGAAGACTGCATTTCTCAATGGGATCATTGAAGAAGAGGTGTACATAGAGTAGCCTGAAGGATTTGAGATCTTCAACAGTGAGTCACATGTGTACCAACTCAAAAGAGCATTGTATGGGCTGAAGTAAGCACCCCGTGCTCGGTACACTCTGATAGACAACTATTTCACTGGACTGGTCTTCACCAAAAGTGAAGCGGATGCAAAGCTATACCAAACTGTGGTGGAGGGTAAGCTTTTAATAATTGTTATTTATGTTGATGATTTAATATTGACTAGTGATGAGCAGCTGATACACTAATGCAAGGAGGATCTTGCAATGGAGTTCGAGATGAAGGATATGGGCCTCCTTCATTACTTCCTTGGATTGGAAATATGGCAGCGAGATGGTGAAATTTTTGTGTCTCAAGGAAAGTATGCAAGGGAGATACTGGGAAAGTTTCACATGGAGGGCTGCAAACCCATGGATACTCCTCTTCCAGGAAACTGGAGGAAAGAGGATGCTACTTATGGAGAGGTAGTGGATGCTACTGCCTATCGAAAATTAGTGGGTTCGCTAATGTATCTAGTGAACATGATACCGGACATTTGCTATGCAGTTAACCAGCTGAGTTAAGCGATGGTTAAGCCTACCAAGCTCTTTTGGAAGGTGGGCAAGCATGTCCTGAGATACCTAAGGGGCACATCTGAGTATGGTTTATGGTACAGACAGACGGATGAGATGTATTTGCATGGCTTCACGAATGCAGATTGGGCAGGAAACCCATCAGACAGAAAGAGCACATCACGGGGGATCTTTAACATTGGATCTACAATTGTTTCTTGGTATAGCAGGAAGCAGAGATCCATGGCACTTAGTTCAGCACAAGCGAAATACATGGCAGCGAGTCAAGCTGCATGTGAGGCTATCTGGATGAGAAAGATCTTGGTTGGTTTGTTTGGTTCTCATTTAGATCCAATAATGATTCATTGTGATAATCAGAGTTGCAATAAACTCTCGATTAATCCTGTGTTTCATGATTGATCTAAGAATATATATATCTGGTATCATCATCTCAGATATTGTGTGCAGAGGAAGATCATGTTGCTTCAGTAAATTCCTACGAAAGATTAGGATGCAGATATTCTGACAAAGGCACTCACCAAGAGAAAATTTGAATACCATAGAGACAGGATCGGGGTGAAGGATAATCCCTTTCTTTTTAAGAGGAATTGTTGAGATTCAACAAGAAGATCCTAGTGAAAATTATGCATGTACACTAGGATGGAGCCTCAGGCTATTTTTAGGTAGATGTATATTTATATATGCATGAGCAAATTCTATTTATAGACGAAGTCTATTTATATATGAATGTCGACTGTTATTATCCCTTAATATTAGTTGGACAATAAACAATAATCTATTCTCAATGAGCACTTGGAAATAGTTAACTGAAGTGGAAAATCAATTAGTTATAGGAATTTCGATTTGAGTGGTTGGTTCATGGGGCATGCAAGTGGACTTAGTTTTAATTGAGTGATTCAAAGTTGTAATAGAGCTGTAAGTGTAGTTATGAAAGTTGTAAAGTAGTTTAACTCAGTTAAGTGAGCTAAAGTCAGTTGTGCTAGTTGTAACTGAAGATACACTAGTGAGAGATCAAGTGAATTAATCATTAATTAATTCACAACCAGTGGCCTCACATGAAATTGAAGATTTACTACTCTTAACTACATGCATTTCATATCCAATGGCGACCCAGTTGAGATTTAGGTGAAAGGGACAATTGACTATCAGTTGTGAAATTATCGATTGCACACATGCAACCACACACACATTGGGTGTGCCCATGAGGTTTGCGCAGTGGAGGCAAGTTGTCTGGAGACAGTAAATTGGCTAAGGAACTTGCCAAATTTTGTATGACAGTGTGAGACAGTTAGCTATTGTACTAAGAGCTCTTGGAGTAGAGATTTGCATGTAATTGATTCATCATCCATGATATCATACATAATAGAAGATAGTGGGTTTTTAGCTATATGCTTTCCCCAAGTAAATTATCTGTGTTGTGTGTGATTGATCTTTCTTCATGATATTGAGTTTGGTGATTATGTTTCAAATTCCACAAAGATTTTGTAGAAGCGATTCTATATTTAATAGTGGCATATAATTGTTAGATCAGGAGAATCAAGGAAATACATATTTTTTATTAAATTTATACATGCTGAAGAACTACACTGATCCTGGAACATCTCCCTCTATGTTGTTGATGACTTACAATGTTGTCCCCAAACTACTGTGATGCTGCATCTATGCTACTGTTGTCCCTGCATACCACTGACATCTGCTACTACACTGCAACTCTGTTGTCTAATGCAACATAAAAACATCCAAGAAGTAAACTAAGTGTTCAACATGATGCATATGGTACTGAATATATGTATGCTTCTAGTATTTTCACTGACCCTCTGAAGCTACTGCGTTGTTGTTGACTCTCCGCTATACCTTCCTGCACTGCTACCAACTCTGGTCTGCGCTACTCAAACTCTGGCTTTCTATAGCCACTGCATTATCACTTCGGCACTCCTCTGTACCAACTAAAATTGGTCCATTGTGCTACTTCTAATATGGGCTCTTGTAGCAAGGTATTGATCCAAGAGGTGGAATCCTCAAGGATCCTTCCCAACTGCAACTCTTTCAAAATACAGTTCTAGATCACCCCAATTCTCTTGGAAATACTGGGGGGGTGGGGGGGGGGGGTGGGGGGGGGGGTGCTGAATCATTATTCCTTTCAATTAGTAGTATTATTAATCTTTAATAGAATTAGTTAATCTTTAATTATTATCAGTGTTTGTAAAATGATAGCAGTAAACAAAAGGAACGCAAATGCACACATTTTTTAAGGTGGAAACCCCCTCCAGGAAAAAAACCACCTGAATGCTTTTCTAATAATTCTTTAATATTCAACTCCAATTGAAAAAAAAGCTCCAAATTCCTAGAATCTAGAAAATAATTCTTCTCCAGATCCCACTGGATGGATGCTCCAACGCCCAAGATTCTTCAGTAGTCAACTGAATGGATGCCCCAACACCCAATGAGCTACAACTCACCCTAGTAGCACCCTACCACTCTGAAGCTTTCAAAGGCTTGAACCTTTTGGTAACTTCATGCACTAACCTAGCACCACCCTACCACCCTATAGAATAATAAAAGAAGAATGGAATCTCATACCAGGGAAAATGGTCCACTTTAAAATGATATAGAATGATGTAGAAGAAGAAGACATACTAGACCATAACCCCAACTATGACACAACCACCTAATGATGATCCTAGAGCTCCCAACACTGCCTCTTCAATTCTTGGAAGATAGACACTTGTACAAATTTTACAATGATGCTTTTCCAATGACTCATTACAATGATACCTTTACAATGACGGTATGCAGTGCTCCCCACTTGAGGTCTTCATATGGTGAAATTCTTGTTGTTGTTTTGCACTTTGATTGCTTATCTTGTCATGCTACCCTTTCTCTCTCTTCATAAAATTAGATCATGCAATGAGTCTTATCTTGATGAATATATAATACCTACAAAAATTCTTCAAGGAAATACACATGACATGATAATAGCAAAACTTACCTCATCCTGCAGAGAATATGTCAGTCCTAAACAAAAAAAGAACAAATTAGAATACAAGGAACCTAATGCAATTAAGAGATGAGCATGCATATATAGAATATACTTACCTAGAGCTTGCCTCTGCTACATAATTTTGTTGCACCTTGCTTTTCTTTGCTACCCTAGAAAGTTTGGTCCTTTGCAGCCCTTGACAACACATGATCTAGATTTATCTTGCCTTCTAGGAGATCGATATTGAATCTGATGTATATCTATTATTTCAGATCCTCAGTATGTGATTTTATATCCTGTATTAGCCCTCAAAGTCTTCTTTCCAATTCCATAGGTTTGACCCAATTTGGATTCTTCGGGGCAAAATTATGCCCAATCTCTCACAATGACCTAATTATGGACCACTTCAGTAGAACAAACTTGTATGACGTGCCACATGTCACTATTTCCTCCTTTGGCTCTGAAATTGATAACATAAAACTACAGTCTGTGCACTCTCTGTTAATTTTTACATAATTCAAATCTGATGCTCAGAGAGAGAGTTACGATGATTTTCCCAAGGTCACCTCTTTGAGATGAAGTTCGGGAGCCTACGAAAACCCTAACTTCCACAGATCATATATCCGAAAATGTTGCGAACCATGATTTGAAATTTTCACCCGAGCTTCCTCAATATTTCTTCTTCGCGTGATAAAAATTTCAGCTTTTCAACCTTTGTATAAAAAACGTTATAGTGAAAATTCCATGATGACTTGTTTCAAGTAGCGAAATCCCTACATGAGGAGGATATGAGGAACAAAATTTATATAAATGCTTAGGTTGAGAGGGTTTTCAACAAGTGAACGTGGGAGGGATTTTAGGAGCTTAAAAATTATTAATTATTGAATGTTCAATCACCACAAACAATGATTAGTTTCATGCCACAACCTGATGGGGTTTTAGCCCACTAACTAGGGTTACTAACGTCAAACATGAATATCTCTCAAATTGTGAAGAATTACATGGTGTGCCATATATCAACAGACACATCTCGATAAGTAGAAAGCATCAAAAATATCCTTGACATGGAATATAGTAATTTGGTAGCTTAAAATAGCCATGCAAGTTCGGGGTAGCCCCTGGTGCTGCTTGGGTTGACATCAATGACAACCACTGATCAAAAAATTCTCCCTTGGAGATATGTGGGAAATCATGGAAAAATCTTCCTCCTCAATCCTTGCAGTTGTACCCCATCGATCATGTTTCTTTTCCTTCTCCTTCTTCTTGAGAGGACATTATGTAGCGTTGTGACCAAACTCACCACACTAGAAACACTTGACCTTTGAGACATCTTTTTTTCACCTTTTCCGCTCCTACTGCCCCTTAGATGCAAGGGTTGCATTCTCATCCTCCTCTTTGGTCTTTGTCCCACTGCTGGTACTTCCATCAAGTTTGCACTTGACTATGTCTATCGTCATCTTTTCTTGTTGAAGAGATGCCCACATCCCTTCCCAATCCGACAACTTCTCTCTGCCCAACATACTTTTCACAAAGAATTTCCATTCTTCGGAAACAGAGTTTAGAGCCAATATGACCATCTCCATTGCCTGAGGTTCTGACCCTACAAATGCTAGTTGATATCGAACATCTTCAATCTTCGCAACATATCTATGTGTTCTCCCTTTATCATCCTTGTAGATCACATATTCTCCTCCAACAACATCTTCCGCTACTCAGAAGACCCCTAGTATAACGTAGCCAATGCATCCCACATTTCTTTAGCAGTCCCTTTTCTAGAAATATGTGAGATAATGTGATTCCTCACTCCATCGAGGATTAGCCTTTAGCTTTAGCCATATATTTCTTGTAGGCTTTCAGTAAATTTGCATCTGTGGGGACAACAACCACACTGTCGATGAAGGTCTTGAGATCATGCTCATCCAAAATGAAGGATATCCTTGCCTTCCAAATTACATAGTTGGAGGCACCCTCCAATTGATCATGATAATGAAACCCGATGGCTACCATCTCACCCAACCAAATGTGGAACTCCTACCTCTAACCATCTATGCATCTAGCTCTAGGCACTCCCTATAGGAGTAAGCCAAATAAATCTTGATGTCGCTACTTCTACACATGAAATAAAAATTTCTTGGGAAATAAATTCCTTGAGGTCGAAATTCCCTCAGTATGATTCTTCTTCCTTCTCCTAACTCTTTTAGCACCAACAATTGTTGCTACAAGAAAACTGCGTCCCACTTGAAACTAGTCTGCATTGAAGATGTTGTTGCGTTGCTCCCTCTACCACTAAAAAATTTCAAACTGGAAATCGTACCTCTCTATCGACTCACTCAGAGAGATATTCCCTTGAAAATATTTCCCTCCTGGCTTGGACTGCGCAATCCCTTGGGGATTTTATCTACTTCCTACAAAGCTCTTCGATTTCCCTCCTTCTCTTCAATGTTGAACACTTTCAGATGGCTCTCTTACTTCACCTGCACTGATGTACAAGCTCTGATTCTATGTGAAAAGTCCTAAACTCGGAATCCCTATTGCAGTAAACTAATATTACTTCTCCTACATGATAAATTATACAAGTTATTTACTGTGTTCTATGAGTAAATATTCAACCAAATACACTGCAACCTCCACTGCAGAAATATAAATGCGGAAAAATATCTTAGCAAGAAGAAAAATAAACACACATGACACCATTATTTTTGGACTATGTCCCTCGAAAAACTCAATGCGGGAAAACCGGTGCAACATATGAAGGTTTGATATTATTAAGAAGAAGTTTTTGAATAGAACTGGATGAACAAAGATGGCTGGCCATAGAGAATCTGACTGATAGTGAACTAGTGAGGATTACCTCACACTAACACTGGAAATCTTGAACTGACCCAACACTGAACTAAACAACCCCACGTTGCCTCTGTGTCACTTTAATTAGGGATTGTGTCACCTCATTCTGTTGGATCTTCTATTGGTTGGCTATTGATCTTGTGCCCCTCTGGTCTCACACCCTGCAACTCCGGCACTGGATTTGACTGATCCTCAACAACATCTTCTAGAAATTATATAAAAGATACATGAATATATCCATATTCTCCTGATCTAACAATATTTATCTTCTTGCTAGATAAATAATCCTTCCACTGTTAATCTTTTACTGAAATTAAAATCAATTGCAAACACATGAAGCAATAAAAACAATCGCACATAACAAAATTGTTTAACGAGAAAGCCTGAACCTGAAAACCCCAACTATCATATATTACGTATCATGGAGATCATGCAAAAATATCATAAAAAGCTTAGTACATCAAACTCTCAGTACAATACAATCGTTACACACTAATCAGAATAAATCTGCAAATCCATGCATCGATTTCTTGCCACCTGCTAGCATGCCTCCACTGCGCAATACCTGCTGAAGAAGACCCCTGAATGAATTAAAATCTACCTTGCTTTCCCTGCTCAATCCTCATTGGAAACTCCAATGTGTGGGTGGTGCAATAAATTCATCACTATAGTCACAACAGATAGTCCATCTTGCCCTTTCAGCTATCTCTCCACTAGGTCTCCACTGGAACTGACATGCACTGTAGTTAACTGCTGTATTGTTCAGTTGATTAATGCATTATTATTTGTGAATTAATTAACTAATTATTTCACTCCACTCTCACTACTGTATCATTCAGTTAGACTAGATACAACTAGCTCAACTGAGTTTAACTGCATTAACTGAGTTAAACTGAATAACAACTCCATGAACTACTCTTCCAACTCTATCATAAATTTGCCACTTCAGTTCTAACTGATTCCTCCATGGATGAACCACTAGTAAACCCTAGGAATTGCGTAATTCCTTCAGCCCACTGATTTTCCAAATCTGTACACTGAAATTAAGTGCTCCAAGAGAACAAGTTGTTGTTTATTGTCAGATTATTATTAAGAGCTAATAATAATCGACACTTCTATTTTTAGATTGATGATCTATAAATAGAGTTCGCCCAATATTATAAAAATATAATTTCATCTATTTTTCCAACTTGATAAACCATCTATAAATAGCATCCCGCAACTTCTGAAATATGATCACCATGTCTAAAAATAGACTTGCGCCAAAAATAGCCTATGGGCCCATTTAGTGAAGGCGATTCATTTTCACTAAGCTCATTGTTGGAGAGCTAAATCCCCTTTGCAGACAGAGGCGATCCCTACTAGCCCAGATCAGGTCTAGCAACATCTGAGTCATGCTAAGACGCAGGTTCCTAGTTACAAAGACCAAGATGTGACAAGAGGCCTACCTTAAGTCCCACGCTGCTGTTGCTTGCAGAGAAGATGGCGTTTCCGTCCCTTGCTTTGGTAGATCACAACTCTCCTACTAGGCACGTTCTAACACCTGCACTTACACGAAGAAAAAACAAACACACAAGCGTAAAACCTAATACATGCAACTATGTATCAGTCAGAGAAGATACAACTCATAACATAAAACATGAAAATCTGAGTGGAACCATAATCGAAGTCGTTTATTATTAATCAGAACAAAGAAAGATACAACCTAAGCTCTGACGCTAGATCTTCCTTCGACGGGTCGACAGCGGAGTACATCTTGGTAAAGCTCATCAGGAATGGGACAAGTCTCTCTCTTCAGCTGTCTGATGATAATCTCCTCACTAATGATTCAGCTCTATTTAGGCTAGCTTGCAAAGGGAAAATGACAAGCTTATATAGATGGTGGAAGGGGAGTTTGGATCCCTACAATGGTAGGATTGGCCCTATCCTCAAGGAAGCTTCCATGGTAGGTGGAAAACCACTTCCCCTACATGGAGATCTGGAGCCAAACCTCCCAACTCGTTTTAGAGACTCCTTCAAGAGTTGGTTGGAATCAAACTTCCTCCATTTATTTTTAAAAAAAAATCCTTATTAAGCCTGGCGTGGGTGATACACTGGGACAGAGCGCCATTTGGCATGCCCTCTTTGGCGGATTTCCCCCATTGGCACGAGGGTTGAACTGTCTAGTCGCACCAAGGCCAAAAGGGCTATTTTCATGGCTTTTCACAGGAAATTGTCTTCAGGGGAATGATTGTCCTTGTCAGGGGGGATGCCATGAAAGTGGTTTTAGGTCATGTCACTACTCACAGGTCATGGAATAAGCCCTCCAATGTGCGGGATGGGGGATTGCAAGGACGGTGACAAATTACTGTGTAATAGATGCCCCCTAAAGCATGAGGCCCGAGAGAGAGAGAGGGGTGAAATGCGTTACGAGAATGTATCCAACTGAAAACACTACCGTCAGAAAACCTGCGTAGACAAGTACAACTGATATCTCAAATATATGATATGTGGTCTGGGTGCAACCATCCGTAATAGAGTATACAATAATCAAGATCCAAGGCATGGATGCAGCCATTCGGTGAGGATCGATATATAGACTCAGGTATGGTCGCATCCATCCAATCAATGAGTCATGTAACCAATCATGACAATCCACAAAATCCACAGCCTAGATTCCAAT
Source organism: Pinus albicaulis (assembly GCA_034641835.2). Classification (NCBI taxonomy): domain Eukaryota; kingdom Viridiplantae; phylum Streptophyta; class Pinopsida; order Pinales; family Pinaceae; genus Pinus; species Pinus albicaulis. The sequence continues at coordinate 196,203,450 of CM076584.1, read as the reverse complement.
AGACAAAATCCAGGGTTTTGTGCTCCATCTCGACCCGAACAGAGTACAAGTCCTAGCATGTGAACAAGTGAGCTAAAGTCAAACATGCAAGAACATCATCTGATTACCAGCCAATGATGAAAGCTGTTAATAGATGCGAGAGGGACCACCAATAATGACAATGGTCCTCAAGGTACTATAGGTACAATCCACGACATGTGAATTAGTGAGCTGACATTGAACACTCGTAGAATCATCCGATCGAAGGTCAATGATGAAAACCTTACATCGAATGCGAAGAACCTACCATTGAGGCATGCAGGCTCCAAGGTACCGAGAGGGAGTCTTTAGATTAGCTTCTTGGATAATGAGCTGAAGTTGACAGGAAGTGACCTTGATCGAAGGTGGGCCATAATGTTTCCCACATCATCGACGTGAGACAGAGTAACATAATGTTGTGAATCAGGATCAGATGAGAATTAGAGGAGGGTTGAAACTTGCAGAGGTCAACTTTTCTTGAACATATTGGCAGCACGACAGTGGACTTGGTAGTATTTGACATCAAAATATCAGAGGTCTCGATGACGAGGCAAAGAGAAAATGAGAGGTCAAAAAGGATTACCCAAACCCACAGAGGCAAACATAGAATGAGATGAGATGTCCCCAACCCGACACGAATGCAGACAAGTGCCATGATCAAGAGCGACATACTGCCGACACAACAACAATAATGGTTCCATTTTTCCCCACCATTTCTGGTGAGTACCCCAATTATTTTTGAAAACAAGCTTGAAGGGGATAGCATATGCTTGTAATATAAGTTCTTCTTTAGGACGAATCCATCCTAGTACATTTAACGAGCCCTAGGAAGGAGGAACTCGAATATTGTCATTACGACTGAATCCGATGTCATCAGGGTCTAACGAGTCTGACAAAGGGAGAAATTGGCGTTTTTTCATGTTTAGAGAGTTTGAAAAGACAGTGGAAAAGTAAACTCCAAAAGTCCCTTTTCGTAAATAGTTCCTTAGATCCGAAAAGGTAGAAAACTGTGTCTGAGAAAACCTCCTAGTCACGATAGGCTACGGTATTCTTTTTTCGTAAATAATCTATCCTAGCCCAAAAAAGGGGTAATTGTATACTGGGTAGATGTCCTTTCGCAGCCACTTTAATGAGATCAAAACGACAAGCGACTCGGAAATCTTTTAATGTTTAGAGAGTCAGAAAAAAGCTGAAAGATGACTCTAAAATGACTTTTTTTGTGTTTTTACCAAGTCCAAAAAAGTATAAAATACAACTTGTATCACCGTCCAAGCTGTGTAAAACCCTGTTGCTGTACATGAAAGTGAGCGTAAAATCTATTTTTCGACAAAATATCGCAAAATATTGGGAAAAATGACTTTCAAAACCTAATTTGACTCTGAGAAGTTATAAATATGCCACAAATAGTAAAAACATATTTACTTTTACTTTTTACCTCTTTTGGAGAGCAACATTGAGCTTTTGTTGTGCAAACTTGCGGCAGCGATTGTGACCAATCTAGTACATCATTCCAGTTCTCGTTCGTTCCAGGTAAGAGGTGCTCCCCTTAGCTTTGTTTTGATTCATTTTTTGTAAGTTTCCATTGTGTTTTTGATCTCTGGGGGAAACCCTTTGCAAAATTAGGGCTCGCCCAATTGGCGCAGGTATCGGGCATGGACTCGCGCCAATTGGCTCCTTTTTGCAAAGGGGTCATGCCAGTTGGCGCGATTGTTAACAAAACAGTTGTGCCAATGGCACAACTCAAATTTCCGCCTTAGTTTGAAAAAATGTGAGCCAATCAGTTGAATTTTTAAGTGTTGAAAAGATCTAATAAGGCGTTTTTGACCATGTTAGTGCATATATCCAGGCACAATGGTGATTGAGTGGAAGGAAAGAGAACATGGGGAAGAGGACGAAATGGCCATGCAAAATGAATCTTGCATGAATGCCCTCCGGGACTGTGGTCTCAAGAATTTCTTCCTCACACCATGTTTGAGAGCTCAACCTGAGCTATTGCAATATTTGGTTAGCATATGGGACGAGAATGAAGAGGTGTTCAAGCTCCGAGACCAAGTACTAACACTTGAGGTCTCTAATGTTTATTTCATAACCAGGTTGTCATGCAGAGGCCCAATGCCAATCATGGCCGGAATTAGACCTTTTCGGGAGAAAATGGAGATGGTAACGGTGAGAGTGTGCCCAGGGGCACAGACAGGATCGGACAGTGGGAAAGTGGACATCCACACAGTCCGCGATCTAGCACTCCGAGTAGTGCTTCACACCATTACGTGGGTTGCGAGGTTGCAGGCACTGCATGAGGCAACCAAAGCACAGCTTCTACTAGCCTCCGAAGGCATGAATCCTACACTTTTTGATTGGGCCACTGTTGTAACAAAAAACATCAAACGACAGCTGAAAAAGTGCAAGAAGGCCAAACCAAAACAATTTGGGTACAGTTCCATTCTGGTGTCGTTCATTCTGGAATGATTACCAATTTTATAGGGCCAAGGGGCGATAGTCGCTGAGCCATCATTGAGGGAGTCGAGGATGGCTCGATGGGCAGCACTCATGCCTAGATCAGGAGGGGGCCAGCAGATGTCCTGGAGGCCTGAGTTTTTTGTATGGCTATGGCATCATCTGATTGTAGTTGAGGATTGGCCCTACGCTGATACTGAATTCACGAGAGACCCAGATATTCCACTCCCGGAGGGGGATGACTGGGATGAGGAGCTGGGTATGACTCTTTTTAATTTTTTTATGTATTTATGATTTCTTTTTTTTTGTGCTACATGCCTATTCTAACAACAGTTCTATGTGTATGCAGATGTTGGCCCAGAGAGGCCTGCCAGCATGTCGCCCATTGCACGGAGGACCCCTCTTGCAGATGACCCTCAAGCTGAGGGTGGCGAAGGGAGCGAGCTGATCTAGAACCTGGAGGGTATCGTCCGGGGAATCCTGGACTATGCACGACTGGCAGACGTCCCGATGGCTTACCAGCGACACACTGTGGGGGTGCCTAGTCGCCTCCATCAATTGCTGAGGTGATTGGTGCACGCGGTGACATGTTACCATGACCACCATGCTGATTAGGCATCTAGGGATTTTTATATGCATATTTTTGAGAGACATGTTGTCTTTGGCTATTATTAAAAAACGAGCCTTCTGTATATTGCATTTTTTTTTTTGAATTTTATAAAAATGTACACAAACTACAAACTATTCGACATATATATATATATATATATATATATATATATATATATATATATATATATATATATATATATATATATATATATACAGATGGATATTTTTACATGTGATGATGTTTTTTTTTTACAAGCTGTGCAAATGCATATCTAAAACCAAATTAGCTACTACATCTGTTAACGCATTCATGTGTCTGGGTATGTATTGATATGTAATGTAATCAAAATTTCTTTCCAGTAAATGAATACGTAGATACAGACGTAAAATGGATGGGTTTCTAACTGAATAATGACCGTTAAGTTGTTGTACTGCAAGCTGTGAGTCCAGATACACAAGTAATGCATGAATATCGAGGTTAACAACCTTGTTTAATAATTCGAAAACGGCACTATACTCCGCGAAATTATTTGTGGTAGACCCTAGACAAACACCTTGCAAATTAACCAACTCACTAGCAGGATTGTAGATTACCCAGGCTACCGAAGACATATTCCTGGTACTATGGAGGCACCATCCGCGAAACCGACAAAAGGAGAAATAGACATTTGCACAATCAGGAAGACCCAATCAGCAGAATGACGCTTACAAAGCACACCACACCACACATGCACAAAAATGAAAACACTCACTTATGTACACACACACCACACAAGAATAACTCAAGCGTAGTAATTTTTTAGGTACAGCCCATTCCTAGGCTCCGCCAGAGGAAATCCGTCGTAGTCGATAAGCTCATAGGCCCCATTTTTTAATACTCGTTTAACTATATAGGGAAAATGCCACATGGGTTGGAATTTTCCTGCTCCAAGTTTATCGTGTGCTTGGTCATATAGGAGGACGAGGTCCCCTTCAATGAAAGAACGTGGCGAAATCGATTGATCGAAGTGGGCTTTGACCCACTTTTTCTGTGCCTCAATAACCAAGGAAGCTAAGCAGTGGGTTTCATCTAGTCATTCCAAATACAAGAGATGTTCTTCCTCCTGAGAAGTGTCATGCAATATTTCCATAACCAACTTCAAGGAAGGAATTTCGCATTCAACTGGGAGAGTCGCTTCCAGACCATACACCAATTGGAAAGGTGTGAATCTGGTTGCATTCTTTACAAACGTTCAATAAGCCTAGAGAGCTGAGAATAATTGGAGATGCCAGTTGGATTTTTGGATACCAATATTTCATTGAAGTATTGTGACCAAAACCTTGTTCATAGCCTCAACCTGGCCATTCGCCTGGGGGTAATATGGCGTTGAGCTATCATGGCATAAGCCCAACTTTGATGTCAGCTCAGCCATCATGTAATCCCAAAAATGGGTGCCATGATCGGTAACAATGGCTTGAGGGACTCTGAAACGCGTAATAACATGGTTAAAAAGAAATTTGGCAGTTGTCTTACCGTCGGAAACTAATGTAGGCATCGCTTCGGCCCACTTAGTGAAGTAGTCCACGGAAACGATTATATAAACATGCCCCCCGGCCGAGTGAGGGTTACATGTCATAAAATCTATGCCCCATTTAGCAAAAGGGCCTATGGTAATGATAAGATGTAGGGGTAGGGGTGGCGCGCGCATCTTGGGCTGGAAGACCTGGCACGCATGACATTTTCGGACTGCAAAAATACAGTCTTTGAATATAGATGGCCAAAAGTAACCCGTACGCAGAATATTTTGGGCGGTGGCATATTCGGACATGTGACCGCCATAGGCGCCACTGTGACAGTCATTTAGAACTCTCTCAGCCTCTTCCAGGGTCAAGCACCGGCAGAGCACAGAATCAACTCCGACACGGTACAAGGTATCTCCTACAATGCGGTATGGTTGATATTGATGCCGAATCCGACGTCGAGCATCTTTTATCAATTTAGACCAGAACGTGGATGTTTGAAGATACACGATAATTTCACCATACCATGGGTTGCGAGTGCTGATGAGAAAGAGTGTTTCATCCGGTATATGATCCTTGGATTGGAATGGAACAGATTCTGTTGCGAGAGAGAAAATTAGATCAACAAAAACCAATGATTTCATCGACTTAGCAATGGTGAACTCTAAATCGAACTCCTGCAGGATTCCGATCCACTTGGAGTACTTGCCCCCTAGCAATTTTCGAGACAAGATATATGTCATGGGGTTGCAGTCAGAAACCACACTTACGGTATGCAACAGGATGCAATGGCAGAATCGCTAAACCACCTGAACTGCAGTGAGGGCCAACTTATCGACATGAGCATAGCATGTTTCCATGTTGACAAGATTCCGAGATAGATAATAAACTACGTGTTCATTTCCATCGTCGTCATCCTGTACTAAAACCATAGCTATCGTGCTAAACGCAGCGGCCAAATAAAGGGTGAAATTACAATGATAGTTGGGAGGATGTATCAATGGAGCATTCACGAGCAACATTTTAAGCTCATCAAAAGATCGCTGGGCAATCTCATCCCAATGAGAGGGAACATCCTGTTTAAAAAGTCTCGTAAATCCCTTGGTCACTTCTGCATAATTCGGAATGATGCGTCGTAGGAAGTTAGCTTTCCCCTGCAGACTCTATAGTTGATGTAACGAGGAAGGGGATGGGAGGTTAACGATGGCCTCGACCTTGAGGGGGTCAAGGCGAATTCCATATCTGGAGACGATGAATCCCAAAAGACAGCCAGAATCCACGTAGAAGATGCATTTATGAGGATTCAGCCTAATATTGTAATGTCTGCAACGGAGGAAAATCTGGCGGAGGTGTTCAGGATGGTCCTTGCACCGAGCTGAATGGGCTGGAAAATCGTCCAGATACGGCTAAACAATATGACATATGTCATGGAAAGCATAAGACATAGCACACTCGAAGGTAGCCCCAGTGTTTTTTAAACCGAATGGGAGCTTTTTGTAAGCGAAAGTACCCCACAGATAGATAAAGGCAGTCTTGTGTTGATCAGTGGGTAAAATATTGATTTGATTGTACCCAAAGAAGCCATCCATAAGGGAATAAATCTCACTCCCCGCGCATTCATCAATAATTTGATCTATAAAGGGAGTGGGGTAATTCTCCTTAGGACAGGCCCGATTGATGTCTTGGTAATCAACACAGACCCATATAGTGCCCTACTTCTTATCTACAGGGACAATATTTGAAACCCATTCTGTGAGGGAAATAGGATAGATAAAGCCCGCGTTAAGACATTTTTCAACTTCTGCCTTTATAGCTGTAGATTTTAGGGATGCACTGGGTGTAGGCATTGACGCATAGGTTTCACACCTGGATAGGTAGGAATATCGTGTATGACTATGCTAAGATCAATCCCATGCATCTCTTCATATGACCATGCGAAAAAATATCTGAATTCACGAAAAAGATCCGTATAAACTTGTATCTCTTCAGGAGAACAATTCACTCCCACATGAATATTCTAGACTACCCCCGGTTTGACGGAGATGTCGATCGGCATGGTTTGAGTGATATTACTCAGGTTTCCCTCCGAAAGGACCTCATGAGTCAATATCGGTGTTTGAAGAGGCGGAGTGGGAACCTGAGATGCGAAGTGCTCTAGTCAATCAGACATTTCCCCCAGGCCAGGCATGAACGAGGAACGATGATGTCCATTGCTCCATGGATGATCTTCAAGAGACATGGTTTCAACAATAGCTTCATTGGAAGGGAAAATTTCTCTTAAATGGTCAGGCGAATCTGTATCGTCGAGCCACGGGGATTGAGAATATATATCCAGAGCCATGCTCGAAGGAGCATGTTGAAGAGGAGGATCAGATGAGGCGACAATTTCGCAATAATTAATCTCAACTGGAGTTAACGGCATCGATTCTCTGAAAGAGTTCAGTTGTTCAGGCGAAGGGATGATCCAAGGTTCGTCGGACCTAGAGACCATATTAACTTGAACAATGTGCGGTGGTGGTGTGGGAAAAATACCCATGAGGATGGGGTCCTTGAAGAGACTGGATCCTACACTATCGGGGGGATTGGGGATCTGATCCACGTAAGGAACGTTGTTCTCTGAGGATGAGGTGAAGAAAGATAACTGATCCATAGTGATAATTTTTCCCTCATGAGGGAACTTCAGAAGTCGAAAGAGGGTGGACAGAATGCATAGCATGGCATGAGTCCAACTGCGGCCAAGAAGGAGATTGTAGTTGAGTTTGGCGTCAAACACTTCTACTTCTACATTGACTGTCTTCCCCTGTAATGTGATCGGAAAACTCTCGAGAACACACAGGGGTTTTGACTCCCGACCATCAAATGCCTCTAGGGCATTGGGAGACGAAGTAAGAGCCGAAGAACCAATGGCCTTCTAGTAGGTAGATGACATAACACATGTGGAATCACCTTCATCCACAACGGCCCTATGGATTTTGAGGCCGTTGATCCCGACTTTGATAACAAGAGCGATTGGATGTGGAAGTCGGAGGACAAAATTTTCTAGGTCGAAGGTGAGAAGATTAGAATCGGCAGGATCGATTCCACCGATTATGGACAATAGAGCCTTACGTTGCGATGGGAAACTTTGAAGCACTTCCAATGTAGACATTGTAGAAGGCGCCTGTGCCAAATCCTCAACAATATTGTAGTGTTGAGCGGCATGTGCATTTGGATTGTAGGAAGATTTTTGCAGAACACCTTTAGAAGGTGGCCTCACAACAGGTTCAGCGCTAGGCTTTTCAATTTCTACAGGACCAGAGACAGGTGGGGGAGGTGGGCCATCCACAACTTCCTTTCCAGCTTCCTGGCACGATCTATCATAATCCTTCGAACGCGTAGCAATCGAAACAGGTGCAGCACCATTCATCATAAAGACCTGGGATAGAGTGCCAGTTGGCACGCCCTCTTTGGCAGATTTCCCCCATTGGCGCGAGGGCTGAACTGTCTAGTCGCGCCAAGGGAAAAAGGGCTATTTTCAAGGCTTTTCACAGGAAATTGTCTTCAGGGGAATGATTTTCCTTGTCAAGGGGGATGCCATGAAAGTGGTTTTAGGTCATGTCACTGCTCACAGGTCACGGAATAAGCCCTCCAATGTGCGGGATGGGGGATTGCAGGGACAGTGACAAATTACTGTGTAACACTCATCATCTTCTTGAATCTCAACACTGCCCCTCAACAATATAGGGATTATCTTGCACCTCGATCCTGCCTCTATGGCATTCGAATTTTCTCCTCATGAGCACCTTCGTAAGAATATCTGCATCCTGATCTTCTGTAGGAATGTACTGAAGAAACATGATCTTCCACTGCACATAATCTCTAATATGATGATACCGGATATCAAAATGTTTATATCTATCATGAAACACGGGATTAATTGAGAGTTTAATGCAACTCTCATTATCACAATGTATCACTATAGGATCTAGATGTGAACCGAAAAAACCAACCAGGATCTTCCTCATCCAGAGAGCCTCACATGCAGCTTGAATTGCTGCCATGTATTCTGCTTCTGCTGAACTGAGTGCCACAGATCTTTGTTTCCTACTGTATCAATAAACTGTTGTAGATACGATACTGAAAACCCCTCTTGATGTGCTCTTTCTCTCTATTGGGCTGCCTTCCCAATCTGCATCCATGAAGCCATGCAACTTCACCTCATCTGTCTGTCTATACCATAAGCCATACACAGATGTGCCCCTGAGATACCTCAGGACGTGCTTGCCTACCTTCCAAAAGGGCTTGGTAGGCTTAACCATCGCTTGTGCAAGCTGGTTCACCGCATAGCATATGTCCGGTCTTCTATTAACTAAATACATGAGGGAACCCACCAACTGTCGATAAACAGTGGTATCCACTACCTCTGCCGATGTAGCATCCTCTTTCCTCCAATTTCCTAGAAGAGGAGTGTCGATAGGCTTGCAGCCTTACATGTGAAACTTCTCAAGTATCTCCCGAGCATACTTGCCTTGAGACACAAACAGTTCACCTTCCTGTTGCCATATTTCCAATCCAAGGAAATAATGAAGGAGGTGTTTCGGGGAAAAACACCCTAGAAGTTTGTTGGGTCAAAACCTCCATAGATCAGGGCATGCCATTCAGAAGGACTCACACACAACCATTCTTGAATGCAAAAAACTAGATAACAACGATAGTAGAACTCACCCGTAGTCCTACGTTCGATGTAGATCCCGCGGGGTCCAAACCCCTAGCAACCCTTCTTCCTCCTTCAACCTGGAAAACAAGAAAGAACGTGCACGAAAACCTAGTTGTACAGCATATACTTCTCCTAAACGTTACTGCAATCCATGTGAAACATTATATAAACCATAATAAATTCTTAAATGATAATCTTTTCACACATATAAGTAAATGTTAACACATAAGTTCAAGAACAAGATGGTTCTTCATTATTACGAACAGCATGTACAGTAGTAAAAGTGGAGAGATCACCTGAATCCTTCCACGATCTTCGAACAGACCGTCGTCCGGATCCGTCCCGCCCTTGCCTCGCTAAGATACTTTCAATACTTGTGCACATGAGATGGCATATAAATGGATGAACATCTCCAGGAAACAAGGGTTTCCTGTATAAATCTGGGAAAGTGCAGGAGGCACGGGAATTCAGACTTGAATTGGGATTCCAATAGAGTATAATGTCTATAAAATTTCTCTCCCTTAGGCCATGCACATGAGGGGCTTTTATACTCCTTCAAGGTAGTTTAAATCAGTTGGAAACAGTTGGCCAGGTGCTGGGGTGGTTGAAATACTGGAGTAACCATCAACCCAGCCCGAAAATAGGGAATTTTTATATATATTTTTAATGATCTTAATGGCATACACGGAAAAGTACATATGGACTCACGTATACACGCAGAAAAGTCTGGGCATAACCGCGTATGGGAATTTTAACACTGTTTTTAAATGAATTTTGTTCAAGTCTGTGGGAATGGGTGCCCAAAGCCATAAAGACAATTATGAATCACTAGAGGGTGAAAAATGATGCTATAATAGATGCCCCCTAATATATGAGGTCAGAAGGGGTACATGATGGCCGAAATGTATTATGCACATAGAAATAACTTCGCAATGACAAGAGAGGACTTCACCAAATTTCAGCCTGCCAAAAACCAATGAGAGGAAACAGAGAGTCAACTCATGCTGAGGCAGGCATACCCATGCTCAGTCAAAAATACATCATATCGAAAGTACTGAATAGATCCAACATGTATACAAGTATAGCTGAACTGAAAGTACACAATGGATCATCTCAGCATGGCCCGGAGGTACAAGTCAGAATCAATGTTGAAGTATCACATATAGAAAGCTAATCAATGATGCTGAAACTGGATGTCTGATCATATAAGTAACTGAATCTCCAAGTACCAAATCATAAGAGGTGGAATAAACGGTACAATCACGCAACTCGGGAGCCAACATATAGGATGCTGTTGTACTGACACTGCAACATATAAGGGTGAACAACATCACTGGCAGAAACTAGATGGACTGTCAAAAGTGAACTGAGAAATGCTGATGCAACCCGAGGTATTCACCGATCACTATGGCACAATTCCACACAATGGGAATAAATGAGCTGAAGTCGACCATGTGAGAAATTTTTGGATTACTAGTCAATGATGTATACCGTTAACTAAAGCGAGACAACCCACCAATAATGAAAATGAGTGTCATGGTGCCCTAGTACAATCTAACAAGTGCGAATGAATGAGTTGAAGTCGAACACTTGAAAGAATCTACCAATTAGGAGGAAATGATGAATCCCCTCTATCGATAGCGAAGAGTCTGCCACTGATGACTACAAACCCTAAGGTACTGACCAAAATACTCTAGACCTTATTCCCAGAGCAATGAGTCGGAGTCGATGGGAAAAGATCTGCTGGAAGGAAGGCATTAAGGCATCCCACATCAGTCCAGCGCGAGTGTAACCCACAGACCAAGATTTGGAAGGAATCAGACGAAGTAGAGTGACGGAACCAAACCGAAGTACGTTTCCGACATGCACAAGATGAAGCTAGCGCACAGAAGAAACCCTCTGAACCAACCAATAATGAAATCTGACACAGAGGTGAGATATCCACCAATAGGGTCAAATGGAAATCAAGGTACTGCACGAATCCCAGGTGTGATAATGTATGCTGACGTCGAACACAGGGGAAACCACTCAGTCAAAGACCCATAATGATGATCAAATGCTGAGCACAAGGTCACCTATGAATGATGGAAATAGGGCCAGGGTGCAGCTCTAGGTTTGCTCTCAGAGCAATGTGTCGTAGTCGATAAGAGACAAACCCACCAGCAAGAAGTCAATGGAGACCTTCTCAAACCAGCACGAGCAGAGGACCAAAACATCTGATGTGATAGAACAAGATACTAACAAGACCGGGAAGGCCGACTGAATAATGAGTCAAGAGACAGCACGGGATGGCCGACTCTGGTTAGACTTCCCTTGAACAAAAGCATGACTCGTGATGACCATGGAAGTAAAAAGTGACACTGTATAAGTCTGTTATGCAGGAGGCAGAACAAACTCTCCATATGATTGGAAGAGATAACCAACCGGGGGAGGACTGACAAGTGAAACAAGTTGAAGGTTGAACCTAGGTCAAAACTAAAACCATCCCAAATGGAGGAAAGATATATAAGTGTATATGCTTTGTTCAAGGGCGACAAACTGACACTGTACGACCATCAAATAACGAAGCTATATCCCATTCCCTCTCTTTTTGTTATATTTGATTTTTTTGTCTTTTTCTTATAATAAGCCTGAAAAAGAATAAAAGAATGCTATGGTACAATGGATGGAACGAGTATCAAGAAACAGATGCAATAGTTCCTGGGATTGGAACGATCCTATGCTCAATGCAAGGTGGCGGAAACTGGTAAGCGATACTCAGAGGAATGTTCCATCCATGGGTAAAAGGGTGTCAAGTCGCGATAGCCAAGTGCATGCAATGGTTAACTTGTACATATAGAAAAGGTCAAAATTTGGCTTAAACATTGAGTCCAAATGAAGCCGGCTAAAGGTCAGGATAAACAAGTAGCCAATATGCAATGCAGTAATACAACTCAACAACACTAGGGAGCCTCTAGGGTAATAGCCAGAAAAATGATAGTGAGGAAGAAGAAGAATGAAGCTTCAACACATAAGTCATGGCGGGACTAAAGAGGACTCCCGAGCCTACATAAAACGCAGCATGGGCCTCAAGTGATAGCGAGGAACTAACTAGGAAGCCCATGTAAAGGAAGGCTCTACCACCAAGTCATGATTAAATAATCGACGAGTGAAATGGGTGTAATACTCATGACCTGATGGGATCGACCCTATGGGAAGTGATCAGAATGGAGGCTAGTATGCAAAATGTAGCGGAAAGTGGACTCCCTAACCTATATGCCAGTGAAGATCATATACCTTCCATGATGGGTCAGCAGTCATGGATCAAAAACCGGGAAAAATCTCAAATTCGTCAAAATGTACTTGAAAATATACCAATCTGGGCACTTCCAAGCATCTGGGTTATGCAGCTTAAGATAGATTGAAAAAATAAGCATAACAATTTTTTGCGAAAATTTTCAACTTTTTGGGCATAAATAGACAAATTACCTCATATTTAGTTCATTGTTACATTGCTGATTTGGGAAAAAGTGCTTTGGAGAAAAAAGCCTCTTTCGTCAAAACAGGAGCAACCAACCGTCAATCTTCACTGAATTTTTCAGGTAAGCTCATAAACCATCCTTGCTATTCATTTTGTCCGTTCAAAATTTAAAAATTAGGAATTTTCACCATGGAATCACTTGCTAAAAATCACGGGTTTGCGCATACGCGGGTTGATAATGACCAAGTCATGTATAAACGCGACTGTGCACAAAGAAAGTCGCGTATGCGCAACCCAAAATCAAAAGTGCGTAGCTAATGAACGGATTATTGAAATTTTATAGGATGACCATATCATGGAGAGAGCATGAACACAGTGCAATAGACAATGAAGTCATGCAGGACCAAGTATCACTGAATATTCTTCAGAATTGTGGATGGCTCAAGCTTTTCAAAATGCCAAATATGAAGAGTAATGTCCGGTTGCTCGAAATTCTTGTGAACTATTGGGAACCGGAATAAGACTGCTTCATTATAGATCAGATGCCTATACGCATCGAAGTGGAAGATATATATTTTATTACTGGACTCTCCCGGAGGGGGGAGCCAGTAGACTTGCACGGTAAGCCTTTGGGAGGGCTAACTGTGGAAGATTACGTCCACGTGTCCTACGTAGAGGGTTCCAAGAAATTTGGAACTCAAATTGCGATCAAAGATTTAAGAGACTTGCACATAAAAATCCTCCTTTTTACCATTGGGAGAGTAGCAGGATCAACTTCTCTACACCAGGAATCCAGGACGCAAATGAGTATAGCAGTGGAATGCTTAACTCATGTATATGATTGGTGCACGGCTCTACTGATGAACATGAAGCAACAATTGACTTCAATCCGAAAGGAAAAGACAAAATTTTTTGGATATGGTACAATTTTGATGACATTCTTCTTCGAGAAGATTCCACCACTGAGACCCAGAGTGATCTCTACCATCAGCAGCCCAAGAGACCCAAGAATCGCCTGTTGGGCAGACATGATGAAGAGATTGGGGGGAAGTGAAGTTCCCCAGACCACTTGGGATGATGAGTTCTTCCAATGGTGGAGAGAACAAATCATCGCTGTGGATGACTATCCCTATGCCGGGATGGACTTTCGTGGCGATCCAGATCTTGTCCTTCCACCAGGCGCGGCATGGGGCACAGTCGGTAAGTTTGCAATTTTTGACTTATATAATTTTTTTGGATTTTTTCAATATGTATGAAAAAATGAAAAACAAAGATGTTTTTGATTGGATTCAAAATGTCTTATAATTTTAAAATGATCATGAAACAGATATTGGACCAGTTCGACCTGAGGGATACCCATGACATAAGCGTCGTAGAGGTGAAGCGGATACAGTAGACTCAGACAGAACTCTCCATGCCGTACAGAGGAACTTGGAGGGGTTAACCCGCCAAGTGCCTATGGCTGCAGTGGAAGATCTGCCTGAGGCCATCTAGAGGCAGGCAGTAGGAGTACCCCGCGACTGGGTACGGTTATTCTGCCGCGTCGCTACTGCGATCATGTTCTATAGGAACACAACTTCTGGGCAAGGACCTCAGGAGTAGATAAATATGATGTATCAGATGACTGTATATTTTTTGAGACTGAACATGATCAGGGGCATAAGCCCAATTTCTTGTATGACTTAAGGATCCAAATTTTGTATAGTTTTTTGAACATTCTAATGATATATATACAACGATGTTTGATATGATGTGACAAATGTATCAAAATGTATGATGTTTTTGATGATTAAATTTTATTTTATGGAATGATTAATGTGCCAATCAATTGCTTGATTAGCTAATGAGTCTGCTATCCAATTTTCAGCTCGAGGAATATGAATGAAAGTTAAAAATTGAAATGATCTTTGTAACAAACGTACCCTCAAGAACAACCGGAGTAAAAATGGATCTCGAACCCGATAAGTATTGTTCAACTGTGACACCACCAGCTGAGAGTCCAAGAAAAATACCAACGAATCAACACCCAAAGATATTGCTTTCGAGAGTAGATAAACAACTGCAGTGTATTCTGCTATGTTATTGGAAGTAGGACCAATGCAGACCCCTCTTGATACTAATAGCTGACCGGATGGATAATGAAGCACCCAAGCCGCGGAAGCTAAGTTCCGGGTGTGTCTACTAGCACCATCGGCGAAACCAAAATGACTCATGACATTCGTCACAACCTGCCAAAGCAGATCAAAAACATCACCAACCCATCAAAGATCGAAAAACAACCAGATATGTACAAAGAATAACTACTATATACAAAAGCAATATGCCAGACCGAAGCCTAGGCATAATACTTCTTCAAATAGAGCCCATTTCTGGGCTTCGGCAACTCGTTCCCTTGAAAATAAACCAAGGTATATGCTCCTTTCTTAAGGACTTTTTTAACGATAAAGGGGCCATACCACATAGACTTAAAATTTCCTACCCCCAGGGCATCTTTTTCTTGGGCATATACCAAAACAAGGTCACCTTCCGAAAAAACCCTAGGTGTGACCGCCTTATCATACTGAACTTTAACTCAGTTTTTATGCGCTTCATTCATCGTGGTGGCATCCTGATGCTGCTCATCAAGATGTTCCAGATGAAGGAGACGTTCTTCAAGACTAGAAGTGTCAGGAAGAAGTTCAACAGCTAACTTAAGAGAAGGAATCTCACATTCAATGGGAAATACGGATTCCAACCCGTGCACTAGCTGAAACGGAGTAAAGCCAGTTGCAGTTTTCACTGATGTCCTATATGCCCAAAGTGCAGGATATAGCATGATATGCCAGTTGGATCTAGCTTTATCGATTGTCCTTTGAAGAATTGTCTTCAAGGATTTATTCACGGCTTCCACTTGCCCATTGGCTTGAGGATAATACGGAGATGAATGCTCCTACCGGAAACCTAATTTTAGAGCCAACTCAGCCATCATGCTATTCTGAAAATGACTGCCATGATCAGTGACAATCTCTCTAGGAATACCAAAATGAGCAATAACCTGGTTGAAAAGAAAAAGAGCTGCAGTCTCACTATCATTCCCAAAAGTAGGCATAGCCTCGACCCACTTCGTAAAGTAGTCTACTGCTACAATAATGTACTTGTGACCTTTAGCCGAAGGCGGGTTACAAGTAGTATAATCAATACCCCACTTTGTGAAGGGACTGAAAGTAATGACTGGAAAAAGCGGAGCTGGATGAGCGCGCATTTTTCGAGTATAGACTTGACATGGATGACACTTTTTGACCGACTCCATACAATCTTTGAAAATCGAAGGCCAAAAGTACCCAGCACGCAAGATCTTTTGGGCTGTAGCAAGCCCAGATAAATGACCACCACAAGCTCCACTATGGCAATCATTCAGCATAGCCTCAGCTTCTTCGAGAGTTAAGCAACGTCTCAGGATTGAATCAACCCCTCGACGGTATAAAGCATCACCAATAATCAAGTAATTCTTAGCCAAGTGACGCAACTTACGATGCTCATCTTTCGAAAAAGTAGAGGGAAACTTCGCAGTCTGAAGATACACAATGATATCTCCATACCAAGGATCTTGTGGAGAGATAAGAAACAAATGTTCATCCGGGAAGGATTCATCATAGATCATTTCTTCCCCACAGGGCAACTCGGAGATCAATTCCGCGAAAACCAATGATTTCTTGGACTTGGCAGACATAAACTCAAGATCAAATTCCTGCAAAATCACAATCCATCTATTGTATTTGCCCCCAATCACTCGCCTACTGAGGACAAACTGAAATGGATTGGCTGCTACCAAAACATAAGTTTTCGTAGAATAATGTAATGTCGGAGTCGCTGCACAGCATGAACAGCTGCTAAAGCTAACTTTTCTATCGGAGTGTACCAGATTTCAGGTCCTACCAATCCTCGACTAAGATAGTATATAACATGCTCTGCAAGAGCATCATCTTCCTGAACCAGAACCATACCAATAGTAGATTCTGCTGCTGCAAGATACAAAAGGAAATCCCTGCTATAATCAGGTGGACTCAATAAAGGAGCAGAGGTCAATGCTTTTTCAAAGCATCGAATGAGCGTTGAGCGAAGTCATCCCAAAGAAATGGAACTCCCTTCTTCAACAATCTCATAAATCCCTTGGTAACTTCAGCATAATTTACGATAAATCTCCGAAGAAAATTAGACTTTCCTTGTAGACTTTGAAGTTGACAAACAGAGGACGGGGGAGGCAACCGAAGTATTGCCTCAATCTTGAAGGGATCTACCCTAATCCCTTCCCTAGACAGAATGAATCCAAATAACCGACTGGATGTAACCACGAACACGCACTTGTTCGGATTCAACCTAATCTTATAGAAACGACATCGTTCAAATATTTGACGGAGGTGAGCAGGATGATCCATCCTCTTTCGAGAATGAGAAGCTAAATCATCCAAATACGCCTCTATAATCTTTTTGATGTCATGGAAGGCATATGACATGGCCCGCTGAAACGTAGCCCCAACATTTTTAAGACAAAAAGGCATCTTCTTGTATGCAAAAGTACCCCAGGGACAAATAAAGGCAGTCTTATGCTGATCTTCAGGATGGATAGTAATCTGATTATATCCAGAGAAACCGTCCATGAAGGAGAAAATCTCATTACCGGCACACTCGTCAATGAGATGATCTATAAATGGTGTGGGGTAATTATCTTTAGGACATGCTTTATTTAGGTCTATGAAATCATGCAAACTCGAATTTTTCCTTGTTTTTTATCTACGAGAACAAGGTTTGAAACCCATTCAGTCAAAGGAACAGGGAAAATGAATCTCGCCTTAAGCAGCTTCTAAACCTCGGCTTTGATAGCTGCTGCCTTCCTAGGATTGACCGGACGAAGTTTTTGCCTCACAGGTTTAGCATTTTCATAAGTCTTGATCTCATGCTGGACAATAGATGGATCAATACCAGGCATTTCCTCATAATACCAAGCGAATACATCCCTATACTCTTTAAAGAGCTCGGTGTAAATCTGAATTTCTTCAAGGGAACATTCAGCTCCGATGAAGACATTCTCAATAATATTGGGATCCCTGGAAATGTTCACCGGGATAGTTGGAGAAATCACAGCCATGTTCCCTTCAGCATATACATGTGTTGGTGCTAAAGGGTTCAGGACTGGGCGAACAGGACCAGGAGACTGAGGAGTTGGAAAAATTGATTCAACTTCGCTTAAATCAGGTAAAAAGTAAGACCGATGATGCAAATCATCCCACGGTCTATCTATACCAGTCATAGCTTCTAGGATGGCCTCTTTAGATGGAAGAGTGGTATCAAGGAAATCTTGGGCAGAAGAAGAACTAAGTGTCCAAGCCAGAGCCACATCTCCATCCAAATCTTCCGATGAAAGAGGAGCTGGGATGGATTCTACAGAGTCAACAATAGACTAATAAGAAATCTCAGCTACAGACATTCCACCCACTTGACCATTCCACCCACTTGGACCCTCACCAACATGCTTGTTGGTTTTATTCGCATTACCTTTCCCATTCTTTCCCTTTTTCTTATTATTCTGTCCCTTCTTCTTCCCTTCGGATTGTTGATTTCCTTTGGGATCAAAAGTTTGGACAGCATTTATCGACAAAGATTGGGAAGGCGATGACTCAGCTGGTACAGCCTGACTAGAACGAGCAGATTGCAAAGACAACTGCTGCAATTGAGTAAGCAGGCTAGCTGCACCACTATTGATTGACCCAATAAGTCCATCACCATGAGGACCAGGCTTAGTTTTGGATAAATCTAATTTGGAGCGAGGAGCATTGGGCAAATATTTATGAAGGACCCCAGACTGAGAATATATCAATTCAAGCTGCTAGGCCCTAAAAATGGCCTGTTCCTCAGAAAATACCCCAGACAGGGATACATCTTTAGAAATGTATGACTGCAGAGATTTCAGAAACCATTCCAAAAGGAATTCTCCTGGAATATGAGCTTTAATAAGCCTCTTCCTTCTCTGCCATTCCTAAATATGGTCAGAAATGTGGGTTGCATCGTCCTATTTAAAATTAGCCAGGAGTTCAGTCCCGGCGTCATAACAGACTAGCAACTGGAACTGATTTAGAAATGTTACAGCCAGTTCTCCAAATGTAGCAAAACTACCCCCAGTTAGCTCAATATACCATTTGGCAGTGTTTCTAGTTAAGGTGCGTTGAAACAATCTCAACCTAATCGAATCATCGATCAGGGAGTTAGAAGAACACCATAAATGGAAGGTGGTGATGTGATCAGCCGGATCCTCTCCATTTTTTCCTTCAAACTTTGGAATGTCTGAAGGAAGTTTGGTGGGAACTGAAGGCCACCCCGGACTATACCAGATTGGATCATTCATCAATTTCGATAGATCTGGCAAGTTTAACGTTGCCATAAAAAGTAAACGAGGCAGAGCCTGAGGATTCCATCCTTGATGGGATGAATTCCCAACATTCTAAAAAGAATACCCTGGATTTGATAAGGCACCAGGTTTCCAGAAAGAACTCGTAGAAAAAGGAGAAGAACCTCCTCCCAACACAGAGTTACCAAAGACCGGACCAGTTCCCCCCACTGAAGTATGAAATGAAGAGGAAAGCCCCTGATAGGGGTTCCAAGCATTAGAAAGAGAGGAAAAGGTCTGATAATCACTCGACGAAGGGAAAGAAGCATTCCCTTGGTGACTAGCGTAAAACTGATTCCATGCCCCTGCTGTAGTAAATACAGGGTTCCAACCTGTAAAAGTGTCGAATTATGACCTCCAGACCAAGGGTTGAAACTCTGGGTCTGAGAAGTAAACGGAAAGGACCCTAAAGAAGGATTCGAACTAGGAATGTGCCTAGTTCCAAAGGGGAACCCTTGAAAAGAAGCTGATCCACTAGCCATGGAAGACATGGGTGTAGATCCAGCTGCAACAACGGAAAAGGAGAAAGAAGGAATCCCACTAGTGGGCATTCCAAAACAAAAGGGACCAGAATGAGAAGCATGTGCTTGGGTGAAACCAGAGCAAAAAACAGCAATACTAGAAGCAATCGAAGATATAGCAATAGTGCCTCCTCCTTCAATAGAAGCAGGAGTCTGAATGCCTGCAACACTCACCGCAGAAGCTGTGTTCCCAGTCGTGGCCATCGAAAGGTATGAATAATACGGAGGATCTTCCGGTCTCTCTGACTTAGGTCCGATGTATTAAAAAATGAATGGACAATCAGGAGGAAGAGGAGATGGAAGTGACACAGAGGGTTCAGGTACTTCCTCTATTTGAAATTCTTTTTCCTGCAGAAATAAAACTCGTGAGGTGAGCGGAGCACTCCTCTCGGAACCAACACCGGAACCAATTCCAAAACATTCAGACCCTTGTGGAGGATCTCTCTCCATTGTGTCAGACGCCACAGGGTGATACTCACCTGCTAAACTACTCCTACGCCTTCTTGAAGAAGGCTCTGAACTCTCGGGAGATAACCCCCAGATTCTCCTCGATTGACGAGGCGCTTGATCAACCACTTTAACAAATTTTAATTAGACTTGAAAAGTATAAGCTAGGCAAGCTAGGAGCAAAGAGCACTCACTGTAATAAAAATCCCTGAGATACAATCAAGCAAACAGCCTTCAAGTATTTCTTCTCCGGGTGATTAGGACCAGACACCAAAATACAGGAAAGCGAAATATAGGACCTCCCGAAAGTAGTCTGGGATAATTACGGCCCAAGACTACTAGCGAAGGTAAAAGAAACAGTTACGCCGACCTCCTAACAACAGCCTTTGCCGGCACAAGTACCCAAGCTTCGCAAGGGCACCCCCCAGAAGTACTGCTGGAAGTGATACGACGTCTGCCTCAGGTACCACGGGTATTACCCCCCACAGTCACCTATGTGGAACCTAGGAGTGGAAACTATGGGCACCAATCCTTGTCAGAAGCCGAGCGGAACGGTCTTGAGGTCAGATTCAACAAATCAGAGAGGGGGTATCTCTCTTCTCAGCCTTCACTTCCCCTCACGCTTGACTCTCTGGAGGAGAGCTTTCTCGGTCCACCTAACGGAGTTGGATTTCGCTCAATTAATCAACTTCTATGTTTTGTTTGAGCGGCCTTGGAGAGTTAACTCTCCACTCACCTAATCCAAGGCCCTACAACTTAGCTAGTTGGTATATGACACTTAATAAAAACTTGCTAGTTTCTTTTAAATTATAGCGCTTATTTTAATCAACTGTTATGTTAAGTCAAAGGGATACGGAAATGAAACTTGTGGTGTTTTGACACAGAAAAGAAATTAATAAAAACCAAACTACATGCAAATGTAGTTATTGTCTTTCGATGAAAATCAACTTCTACACAGGTTCTACGAGACTAAAATTTTTATTTTTCTTTCTAGATAAAAAACTTCACACTCACAAAAACTATGAAAATGACTAAATGCTTAAGTGCACCTGATGCAAATCACTAAGAGCATGAAAATTCTAAGATGAAAAATCTACTAAAGCAGAGAGAAATTTCCCAAAGATCCTTTAGTTTTATCTCTTTTTTGGTTGTCCAAAAAGCTAGTTCCCAAAATCAGAAACTCTTAGTATAAACAAAAAACGCTTGAAACAAGAGGAAGAAACCAATGAAAATTCCTTTCCGAAATCAAGTCAAAAACCAAAGGGAAGAAATTTCAACAAAGCTCCAAAAGATATAACAAAACGAAAACAAAAATGCAAAACAAAAGCAAATGCCAAAACAAAATGTTTTTTGAGCTTTTGAATTTTATAAAAAGGAAGAGCTCGAAGAGACGAAGAAGACTATCAAATCCCAAGCCAAACAACTCTGAATCTCAAGAAAAAACTTCAAAAATACTCCAAGTCTTATAGGGCTACTTAGTAGCAAGATTTATATGAGCAAAAGAAGACAAGAAACTCAATAACTCAGCCTAGAAGAATAGTACAACCTTGCAGCAAACAAAAACTTCAAAGAACCAAGAAAGACTCTTCAAAAATTGCAACAAGACCTAGTCAACTGAACTTAAGAAAACCAACCAAAAGAAGGGAAAAAATCGAAGTGCAAGGTAAGACACAAAGGTAGGAAAGAGTAAATGAGCAGAAGCTCTATGTTCTGATGAAGCAGAACATCCAAGAATCCCCAAGAAGAGATCTTGGCACTCGAACTAGAAATGCAAGCACAAGAAACAAAATTTGCCAAATAAGCTAGTTTTCAACCAAACAAGAGAGAGAAAAGACCCAAGACCACTTTCAACACAATCCAGAGGATATAAATACCCTGCAGGAACAGGTCTCCATAGGCAAACAAGACTAAAAAGCCATGAAACCTAAAATTTCAAAATTGACCCAGAAATACGCGACTTGATAGTTATGAAACAAGCGTGCATACGCGACTGTGTTAAAGGAAACTCACGTATACGCGACTACCTTAAAAAAAAACTGCATGTATATGCGTCTGTGTGCAGAAAAACCCGCGTATGAAAAGGTAAATAATAAAAATTAAAAAAGATCAAGCCTGGATAAGAAACCAGGTGTTCAGTTTGACTGAGAAAAGGCTAACTGGACTGGAAGTAAAAGTTAAAACTGTTGGAAACCTTTCAAATAGCTGAAACCACCCAACAGGGGGATCACAAAAATGCGGTCCCCAGTATAGTCGCCAGTTTTGTTTCGGGGAAAAACACCCTAGAGGTTTGTTGGGTCAAAAACCTCCACAGATCAGGGCATGCCATTCAGAAGGACTCACACACAACCATACTTGAGTGAAAAAAACTAGATAACAACGATAGTAGAACTCACCCGTAGTCCTACGTTCGATGTAGATCCCACGGGGTCCAAACCCCCAGCAACCCTTCTTCCTCCTTCAACCTGGAAAACAAGAAAGAACATGCACGAAAACCTAGTTGTACAGCATATAATTCTCCTAAACGTTAGTGCAATCCATGTGAAAAATTATATAAACCATAATAAATGCTTAAATGATAATCTTTTCACACATATAAGTAAACATTAACACATAAGTTCAGGAACAAGATGGTTCTTCATTATTAAGAACAACATGTACAGTAGTAAAAGTGGAGAGATCACCTGAATCCTTCCACGATCTTCGAACAGACCGTCGTCCGGATCCGTCCCGCCCTTGCCTCACTAAGATACTTTCAAGACTTGTGCACATGAGATGGCATATAAATGGATGAACATCTCCAGGAAACAAGGGTTTCCTGTATAAATCTGGGAAAGTGCAGGAGGCACGGGAATTTAGACTTGAATTGGGATTCCAACAGAGTATAATGTCTATAAAATTTCTCTCCCTTAGGCCATGCACATGAGAGGCTTTTATACTCCTTCAAGGTAGTTTCAATCAGTTGGAAACAGTTGGCCACGTGCTGGGGTGGTTGAACTACTGGAGTAACCATCAACCCAGCCTGAAAATAGGGAATTTTTATATATTTTTTAATGATTTTAATGGCATACGCAGAAAAGTACATATGGACTCGTGTATATAGGCGGAAAAGTCTGGGCATAACCGCATATGGGAATTTTAACACTGTTTTTAAATGAATTTTGTTCAAGTCTGTGGGAATGGGTGCCCAAAGCCATAAAGACAATCATGAATCACCAGAGGGTGAAAAACGATGTTATAACAGGAGGCCCAAATCCTTCATCTCAAACTCCTTTGCAAGATCTGCCTTGCATTAGTGTATCAACTTCTCATCACCCGTTAGTATCAAATCATCAACATAAAGAACAATGATTAAAAGCTTACTCTCCACCACAATTTGGTACAAGTTTGCATCCAACTCACTCTTGGTGAAGCCAAGTCCAGTGAAATAGTTTTCGATCCATGTGTACCAAGCACGTGGTGCTTGATTCAACCCATACAATGCTCTTTGAGCCTGCACACATGCGACTCGCTGCTAAAGATCTCAAATCCTTCAGGATGCTCAATGTACACCTCTTCCTCAATGATCCAATTAAGGAACATAGTCTTCACATCCATCTAATGAATGTGCCAACCCATCTGCACTGAGAGAGCAAGGATGGTCCTTATGGAAGAATACCGTGCGACAGGTGCAAAGGTTTCTTCATAATCAATCCCCTCGATCTGTGAGAAGCCCCGGGCAACAAATCTTGCCTTATACTTTTCGACGCTCCCATCAGTAGCTTGCTTCACCTTGTAGATCCATCTTGATCCTATAATTGATTTTCCCACCGGCCTTGGAACAATCTCCTAAGCACTGTTTCTGATAATGGAGTCATACTCCTCCACCATGGCATCTGCCCATGTGGGCTCCTACACTGCTTATTCAAAAGAAGATGGCTCTGTCACAATGCACTTGCTCATCAGAGCCATGTATCCAGTAAAATGGTTAGGTGACTGTCTCTGTCCGCGCTGTGATGTAGGGACTCCTAAATTCTGTGCCGCATCAAGCTTCAGTTTCTCAGCTTCTGTGGTATGCTTTCTGCCTTGTTTGATGTTTGGTTCTACATGAGTGGACTCCTCCACCCCATGAATCTCCTCTTGTGGCTGATCCACATCTAGAGGCTCATATTTCGGAACAAGCAGTTCCTTCACTGCAGCAAGTCTAGCTCCCTCTCGAGCATAGCTTGTGTAGCACCTACGATCATTCTGTTTTTCCTCTCCACGACCCCATTCTGCTGTGGGTTATGAGGCTGTATGAGTTCTCTTCGAATTCCTTCTTTGCTACATAATTCTTTGAATTCGCCCGAGATGTATTCACCACCATTATCGCTCCATAGAGCTTTCACTTGCTTCCTTGACTCCTTCTCCACCAATGCTTTAAACTCACAAAACTTTGAGAATGTTTTTCTCTTCTTCTGCATGAAGAAGATCTAGCATCTACGAGAATAGTCATCAAAAAATATAACATAATACCTGTGTTTTTCTGTTGAAGCAACCGAGAAAGGTCCACACACATTTGTGTGAATTCTCTCCAGTATCATCGAAGCATGGTTCTCCTTCTCATGAAGGGTGGTCTTCACAAAATTACCCATAGTACATCCCTTGCATTGATTTTACTGCGCAAGAGTACCCTTGGGAAGTCCAGTAGAAATTTACTACAAAATCTTCAAAGTGCCATGGTGAAGATGGCCCAATCTCCTGTGCCATAATTCGCCCTCATCCCGACTCACCACTTCTTCTGCTTTGCCCACCATTGCAGCGCAACCATCTACCTCTAGCTTGTAGAGATTCTTAACTCAAATCCCTATCCTCTTGGTTTGACTTGTTGTTTTATGTTACAAGAAAGCTTTTCCATCGCTAAAAACAACGTCATAACCTTTCTCTTCCAACATTGTGACCGAGACCAAGTCCCTCTTCAAACTTGGAACATGCATAACATCTTTCAATAGAAATAGAGTATCTGAATCCCTCTCAAAGTTAATGGTCCCAATGCTAGTTGCATTGTATCAACCATCGTTGCCCATCTCTGTATGAATTTGAAGGTCCTTCTCCTCCAAGTCACTAAACAACTCCTTGTCTCCCGTCATATGGAAAGACGCACCACTATCAAGATACCACACCGATCCCATATAGCTTGAAACCAAGAATGTGATCAAAGAGAAATCAAGTTCAAATTTCAAGGCTAAGGCCTCTCCAGCTGCAACTCTAGCAGCCTTCTTGTTCTTCTTCTTCTGTGGGTAGTTAGTGGTGAAATGCCCATGTTCGTGACAGTGAAAACACTTCACCTTGGACAAATCCTGCTTCTTGCCTTTTGGTTCGGATTTTGAAGGAAATTTCTTCCCCTTTATTTTCCTTGCTTTGGCAGCCAAAGCGCAATTCTCTTCATCATCATTCTTCGATGAAGAGCCATCCCTAGTACCTCGCCTTATCTCCTCCTTCACAAGATCCGACCAAAGTTGCTCCCATCCTGGTAGTTTCTCCCGTCCATTGACAGAGTCTCCGTAGCTATGCCAACTCTTCAGAAGCCCAAGGAGAGCCAAGCTCACCAAGTCTTCATCATCAACAGTAATCCCCACAGTTCCCAGTTCATCTCTACAGTGGTCAAACTTCGTGAGATATTTTGGAATACTGTCGCCCTTCTCCATTTTTATTTTTCTGAGCTTATCTTTTAGCGCCAACTTCCTCTGGTCGCTACTGCTTTGGAAAAAATCTGTCAAAGCCTTCCACATTAAAAATGGAGTGGCTTGCCCATGAAGGTTGGAAACAATATGGTCCTTCACACCGTCCAACAGAATTCTTCTTGTCTTTGCTATCTTCTTTTGCCATGCGTCAAGTAATGCAGCATCGCTAGATCCCGACTTAAGAACATTTCTATCGATGAACTCCTTCAGTCCATTATCCTCCAGCACTGCCTCCATCCTATCCTTCTAGGTTATGTAATTTGAGCTGCCATCAAGAGCATACTCCAATCGCAACCCATTGAAATAAATTTCAATGTATAATCTACTGTCGCACCAAGAATTTTATGAAGCAAATTCGAATTGTCCACCAGCACAAACTCAGCAATTCTTCACAATTGCAATATTCAAGATTTAACAATGCTTTGATACCATGTAGAAATTATATACAAGATTCATGCATATATCCATATTCTCTTGTTCTAACAATATTTATCTTCTTGCTCAATACAGAATCCTTCCACTGTTAATCTTTTGCGGAAATTAAAATCAATTGCAAACACATGAAGCAATAAAAACAATCACACATTACACAGTTGTTTAACGGGAAAGCCTGAAGCTGAAAACCCCAACTATCATATATTATGTATCATGGAGATCATGTAACAATATCATACAAAGATTATTACATCAAGCTCTCAGTACAATACAATCGTCACACACTAATGATAAGAAATCTTCAAATCCATGCACCAATTTCTTGCCACCTGCTAGCCTGCCTCCATTGCGCAATCCCTGCTAAAGAAGACCCCTGAATGAATTCGATCTACCTTGCTTTCCCTGTGCAATCCTCATTGGCAACTCCAATGTGTGTGTGGTGCAATCAATGCATCATTATAGTCACAACAGATAGTCCATCTTGTCCTTTCACCTATCTCTCCACCGGGTCTCCACTGGACTGAGATGCACTATAGTTAACTTCTGTATTGTTCAGTTGATTAATGAGTTATTATTTGTGAATTAATTAACTAATTAATTCACTCCATTCTCACTAGTGGATCATTCAGTTAGACTAGATACAACTAGCTCAACTGAGTTTAACTCCATTAACTGAGTTAAACTGAATAACGACTCCATGAACTACTCTTCCAACTTTGTCATAACTTTGCCACTTCAGTTCTAACTGAGTCCTCCATGCATGAACCACTAGTAAACCTAGGAATTGTGTAATTCCTTCATCCCACTGATTTTCCAAATATGTACACTGAAATTAAGTGCTCCAAGAGAATAAGTTGTAGTTTATTATCGGATTATTATTAAGAGCTAATAATAAGCGACACTTCTATTTTTAGATTGACGATCTATAAATAGACTTTGCCCAATATTCTAAAAATATAATTTCATCTATTTTTCCAACTTGATCAACCATCCACAAATAGCATCCTGCAACTTCTGAAATATGATCACCATGTCTAAAAATAGACTTGTGCCAAAAATAGCCTGCGGGCCCACTTAGTGAAGGCGACTCATTTTCACTAAGCTCATCATCTTGTTGAATCTCAACACATCTCGAGGATCTCCTCAGAAATTTGTCTGCCTCTACGAGCTCTTCTTGGCCCAACGTAACTCCTACGCTACCTGTTCTACATCTTCTTCTCTTACTTCTGCTAAGTATTCTCTCCCAACTCGGGAATAGATCTTCCAACGCGAACCTATCGTTTCCCCTCACTACTCTGCACTGCTCACTTGAGAAATTCGATCTCTAGACTCACTCGGTGTGTTTTCCAAATTCCCATTGAAGTCCTTATAATCTTCTCATTTGATAACTAATGGCCCATATTAAAACATAATCAACAACTTAGATCATATTGACCTAGAATCACATCTTTTTTCTAGAAGTTCACATGTTCCATGGTGTAGATAGTGAGTAATATGAAAACAGCAAGAGAATTCGGCCCTTTGTAACTTTTCGGCCTCATGGTCAATCCCGACCAACTCCGGTTCCCCATCAATACACTTCCTTATTTTAATTTCATAAGTTTAGACTTAGGCTCCCATTAAAAATAATTAATGTATTTTAATAAAACCCCATCCAGGTGGAATTTCCCAAAACGCTTTCTGGGTATTTTGGAATACATGTGTCTAAGCCTTGCTGCAAAATTTGAGACTTAGAGCACATCTGATGCTACCAAAAATCAACAAAATTAACTTCTTCTTAAACTGATTAGGGTGATCTATAGGTCGATTTTGGTCCTCTAGAAAAGAGGAATCTAATGAAATTATAATCTCCAACCCGTGATCTTTCCAGTGTGCGATTTACTCTTGTTTCAAAAATTAACATCGAGATGCATTGGGATCTTGTATTTCTTTGACTTTTGAATGAGTTTCCACACTTGTTCGTCATTCTTCCATTCATCCCTTGCTTTAGTTATCCAATAAGGTTGGATAATAGAAATGGAAAATACAAATGCCTCCACATCCTCATCCTTTCTTGAGAGTTCATTTACAACAACATTTTGCTTCCCTTTTTTGTAGATTATTTCAAAGTCATAACCTAACATCTTTGTGATCCATTTTTTCTAATCTTATGATGATAAAAGATAACATAGTCACATAAGAAAAGACAGTTCAATGACTAGCTAATAAGCCACTTCGAGAGGGAAACCTCCCTTTACATCACATAAATGAGCAATTATTGGATGATTCAAATGACAAGACCTCATTGGTATATATAGGAGTCTAAAGGGTTAAACTATATTTAGGTTCTCCATAAAAGTAATAATTTAAGGGAAAAACAATAACAATAGTAGGCTTCTATGAAGCATACAATAATAATATAGAGGCTACACTAGTATTTTAAGGACCTAACATAATGTATATAACCATTAATAAAACACATAATTCTCAATAAATTAATAACCATTAAGATTATGTCCAACTCAAACATGTTGTGAGATAATTAAAATTAAGAATATTTCCATCTATACATAAACATGCTTGATATATTTATAAATATGATTTTGAAATTCTCCCTGAACTATGAAACAAGTATTTGATTCTCATTCAAGTCCATCGTTTTACAAAGTGAACACAAAATAAGCACATATTCATGGGAACATACTCATACTTATTCCATGTGACTACCATGGCTAAGTTTTTCCATGTGACTACCATGGCTAAAAATATAGGGTGTGAGGTCTCTATATTAAAATTCCTAAGGAAGTGCAATATTCCAACATTTAAGGAATCTTTTTACACCTATTTTCTTTTATAAAAATAACATCCTCATTATCCTTTTTTCATAATATTTTCAGAATAAAAGTATGATTAATGAGAGAAAATTAGTCTTACGAAATTTTCCTTTTGAAAAAAATCCATGAATGTATCGTAATAACATTGGAACTTAACGTATTAATAAAAATATCATGTAAGAGAAATAATGTTGATCTTAATATACCACAATTTTAATAATAAAATGTGATAATGGCCATTTTGATATGAAGTTTCTTTTTTGGAATTTATTCATAATTCAACCTGCATCATTTCCATAACATGATTGTAATGTTCACCATACACACCTCTCGAAAAGTTTTGTTACGAAAAATTATTTCAATCTAGTATAACAAAAGAATGGGTTTCCGAGATTCTAACACAATCTTTCTAACACGTTTTCAAAAGTTTTCTTGGTACGGTTGGCTACAAATAAGATCCTAACAAGAGGTTAGTTAAGTTAGAAACACTTTTTTTTTTCATTATCCTACTAGTAGCTAGTAGTTGAGCCCTCGAATTCTTTCATTCTTATTTGCATCCAAAACGTATGAAAAGTTTCTACTCATTTGAATAGCACTAGAATTTCCAATTGTTCTTGCAACATAGAAGGGGATAGGATTCTATAGTGGCTAATTATATTCCATCTATACTTAGTCAAATTAGGTTGTATATGTGTACCTATATATATTTTAAAATATAAAAACTATTATATGAATTTGAACCTGGTTAAAAAATACTAATCAGACCTTGAATCAAATACATTAAAGACTCTCGAGTTAGATGCATCGAAAAATAAGTTGACGTAAATGTACAACAATAGATTGGTACTTGCACTTCCCAATGATGCTTTTCCTAGCATCTTCTTCCTGCCTATATTTATATTGGGTTTCATTCTACATGCCTAGCATTGTCATGTTTCCTAAATTTTTATCATATTTTTCTGATTCTCTAGTATAACCCTATCCCTCGATTCATATCCCCACCTACACTCATATCTCCTTATTCATTTTAACAAACATGTTTCCTAAGTTGATTGTTGAATTACGAAGAATATATATAATTATAATTATAATTATAATTATAATTATAATTATAATTTTAATTTCAATTTCAATTTCAATTTCAATTTCAATTTCAATTTCAAGTGTCTTGAACTAAATAATTCGTAAGTTGATTGTCAAATTATGAAAAACATATATTCTAATTTTAAATTGATTGTTGAATTATGAAAAACGTTGTTTTAATTTTAGTTGATTGTTGAATGATGAAATATGTTTTCATATATATATATATATATATATATATATATATATATATATATATATATATATATATATATATATATATATATTATATTTGTTTTTTGTTTTTTTGTTAAACAAAACATGTATTTTATTTTTTTTATTTTTAAATTATTATAAATCATCAATCAAGGTAAGTACTTTCATTGTAGTCAAAACTTCGATAAAGACATGTAATTTGAATCAACATTTATGTTAAACTCATAACAAGGTCTTGGTACATGTTATTTGAAATCAAGTATTAATTGTTAATCAAAGTTAATGGAGGGTTTAAAACTTATGAATTTCTCTTTATTCTTATATTATTTTAAACAACTACATTTATATTATTTTGTATAACTACAATTTTCAGGGGTGGAATTTTTTCATTTTTATTTTTTTTACGTGGTTCACGAATTTTAGAGATCCTTGATCGTTGCATTCACAAAATATTTTTACTAGGAAGATTCACCTAAAGGGATAAATTCATTCACAAAAAAATGTACTAGGAAGATCCACTTGAAGGGATCAATTCCCGCCAACTCAACCATAGAGGGATCAATTCATTCACAAAAAAATTGTACTAGGAAGATCCACTTAAGGGATCAATTCCCGCCAACTCAACCACAGAATCTGACCCCGAGGGTGTTTCTTGAGGGTGAAATACCTTCATCTCTTTTTTTTCTTGTTGGGGCCCTTGTTTTGAATTTTGAATAAGGAACAGATTTTGGGTTGCGGATCGACACATGGCAGGCGCAACAACGGTAGGTAGTGGAGTTTTCGAGGTTGCAGAAGAACAAGAGATAGCTGATGAGGCTAACGCAGATAAGTGCAGACGAAGAGAAGATACGATAGAGAACAGATAACCGAACTCATGGGAAACAGAAAGAAGCCGAAAGCAGCTGAAGAAGAACACAAGAGAAACTAGCAAATGCGCTGGCAGGTAAATAAATAGTCCGTCACCCAGTCGAAAAGGATATCATGCATGGATGTAGAGGAATTGAAGAGGATCGAGCAGACGCCACAGAAGAGCTCTGTCCTGAGCATGAAATCCTTGTAGTTCCTAGGCTTCTATTGATCTATCATGGCTGTATTATCTATCTCTCTGTCCTGTGGGACGTCTATAATAGAAATGGAAAGCTCTTCCTGTTAAGCAATGTAACTGTGGATGTAGCTGAAGGTTATTAATATACTTGAAGGTTGTTGTCTTATTGTATGAGTTCATGTATGCATGATGTCTGTGTTACCTTAAAATTTTATTTTCTTAGTGTCTGCATAATGTTCTGAGAAGATCTTCTATGTATGATGTTATGTATGCAAATGATTCTATGTTAGCTTTGAGTTGCGGATCCATCTGCCACTACCAATTTGTTCCCCTTCTGCATGTGGTCGCGGCATGCCTCAGGTGAGACTCTCTGCCCTTCGGAGTAGGGTGAAAATGTCGGCTTGGTTCTAAACTACAGCAGAATCCTTTGTTGGCACCAATCCACGAACCTGGGTCTTGCCTGGGAGACCTGTTTCCTTGCCAAAAAATGGTTCCGTTGCCAGGACCCTAAACTTCATTAGGGGAACTAGATCATGGTATCAAGGATCTTCGAAGGAGAAATATGGAGATGGTGGGATAACCACCTGGACCAATTTATAGCTCAGCAAGTGGAGCTAATGAATCAAAAGGAGAAGGTGCTCAAGGATCTCGTCCTTTTCTCAGATTCCACTAGTGATACCTACGAGATCCTTTGTGGAAAATTCCCTAGTGACCTCTATAATTGGTTGCGATGGTTGCAGACCAAGGTGACTAAGGAAAAATTGCTGAAGATCAACCGCAAGTGGGCGCACGAAGATCTGGTGGCCCTGCATCGGCTGGATACTGAGTTGACCCGCGCTGTAGATTTCTGGGTAGAGTCTACCTTGGACGAGTATATTGTGGAGTTTGCCGCAGAGTGCTACCAGTCCTTCTCCAGAGCCAAGGCTATATTCCAATTCGAACTAAGAGGGAACTTGCTTAAGGAAATTCCATTGTGGATTAAGGCCCTGATGGTGGACGAAGGGATGATGGAATTCCAGAAATTGGGCATGGAAGCGTAAATCTCCAGTGCTGGGGGAAGGGCCTGAGGGATGAATTCTAAATGAAATGTGAAGTGGGGGAGTGGGGGAATGGATGCTAAGACTGCAAGGAGGTTGAGGGAGAGATGTGCACATCAGAGGGTGCAAATCGCCGACAGGTGGCGAGAAAGGGTGATGCGGGAGTTGAGACGGCGAGGGAGTACTACCCCCGGCCACGAACAAACTTCATTGTGGAAGGATGCGTCGTCGAGTTAGAATTTCAACGGCCTCATCTGAAATGTCTCTTCCGACATGCAAGTAGGTCGGAGGAATGTGTGCTTGTGGCTGACCCCAAACCAGACTTGCTCGTTGTATCCGTCCAGTAGATTCCTGGAAATCCTCTGCTGGCTTATCACCACATCAGTGATTAAACCATACCAACTTCGAAAGGCCTCTGCATTGACCTCTTTGGTGCTGGGATCTCCCGACACCTTCCATGGGACGAATTTCATTGCCAGAGGCTGACCCTTCACTATTTCTGTCAACAGCCTGATGAGGGGGGCATGCCACTTCCACATGGCCAGCGCGACTATCAAGTATCCATAAATGAAGCTCGTTGCCCTCTTGTAATTATCCTCATAGGCGTCGAACATCTCCTTCATCAAGAAGGAGCACCAGTTCAGCCTGGTCCCTTGGACGTAGTGCTCCGCGATGGAAATGGTATCCAGGGTACATTCCCCCTTGGTCTAATGCCTCATTGTCTTACTGGCAATGAGGTAATACGTGAAGCTGACTTTGGGATTGTTGATGAGTTCCATTTTTTCTCCCTTTCCTCCCTGCCGGGTGCCATATTTTGCATAATAATCCACATCCCTCGACTTATTTGCTCTTTTGGAGGTGTTCTAGCATGCGAAGGAAACATCTGGGCCTTCCTGTGAGAGCCCTGTGAGCTGGTGAATGTCCTCGGCATGGATTGGAATTTCTTTGCCCAACCACAAGGACTTGTTCTAAATTTGACTGAGCAAGAACTTGTTACATTGCATGGTTGCTCCTATCGTCCCGAATACTGGCAAGTTCCTCAAATGCAGTATGTAGGACTGCTAGATGCCTTGAAACTCAGGCAAAATCCTTGTTGCTACTCTCTTTGCTTCTGTGGTACAGCTCTCCATGTACACCTGGCATTTAAGCGCTGGGAACTCGAAAGAGTCTGTGAGGTTTGCATCGATGGGGGCGGCACTATCATACTTCCCAACGAGGGACTCCATTTTATGAATCTGACTGTCGAGTGCCTGTTCTACTACTGCTGGATTGTCTCTTGTCATCTTTGCATGACGTTGATACACCTTCAGCATCTTTCTCAGCCCCTTCTCTTGGCTCTTTTCTTCGGGACACCTCTACTGCTCTGGTTCTGCTCCAATTGCCTTTGCGTCTTTAGAAATTTGTAACTCTAACTCGGATCTCTCCGGCATTCTCGCGCTTTTCTTCATGCAAGCTATGTAATTAACTGGCACAAGTGAGGTTGATGACACCCCATAACGAATTAATTCCTGCTGGCATCCTCCACGACAATAATCGTGTGATCAATCGCCTGTTGAGGTGTGTTCTGACATCTCCTAACGGTGGTATGGGGAAATGGGCGGACGTGACGGCTAAGGTTACTTCAAATTATGGCAAAATGATTACTGCAAGGTTACTTCTAATTATGAAAATTTATGTTGCAAATCTTGGCAATCCTACGGACTGACACAAGTACTAAATGAAATGATAGGGACTGAAACTTGACACATTTTATTATCCTACGGGGATGACACGCTGGACGCGCCCCTCCTCGACCACAATCAGTTGCATCATGGTCCCCGCAACCTAGCGGTTATCGAAGACTTATGCATGGAAAAAAAACACTACCTACGCTCATCCCGGGTGCGGGAGAGTTATTCAACTACTCTACTCGACAGACTTCTCTTGGGTGTGAGAGTTATTAACAAAAAGCTAAAGAAACTTAGTCATGGTAGGGCTTCAGGCATGCGCCATTCACCCACCCAGGTAAAATAGTATTGTCCAGTTGAGCCAAGCAAACGGCTCCAGAATCCTTAATTTCAACGACGAAGTAGGGTCCCAACCAGTGCATCTGTAGTTTTCCTGGAAACTTCTGAAACCTGCTATCGTATAGGAGAACCTTACCTCCAACCTGGAACATTTTTCTCTTGATGTGGCAATCATGCCACACCTTCTGCCTGTCTTTTTGAACCTTTTGATGAAACTCAGCAAGGAACCTGGCCTCGTCAAGTTCTTGTAATTCATGTAGGAAGTCCTGTAGTGATTCCTCCTCCGAGAAATTTAGGGAGGTGGCGATCAGAAGACTCAGTATGGTGAAATCGGCGGGAATCACAGCTTCATGGCCATACACCAGCTGGAAAGGTGTTTGATTAGTCAAATGCTTCACCTTTGTTCTGTAGGCCCACATTGCGGCTGGAAACCATTCGTCCCAATCATCCCGCTTGGCATTGCAGATCTTCGTCAAACCCTTTTTGAGGATTTTGTTGAATGCTTCAACAGTGCCATTGGCCTGCGGGTGGTACGGGCTGCTTTTGTGATGTTGGATCATGAAGGTGTCCAGCAGCGATTTGATCATTTCATTAATGAAGTGTGTACCTTGATCACTGGTTAAGCTCCGTGGGTAGCCAAACCTGCTGATGATGTATTCAAAGATGAACCTGGTTGCCGTATCTATCATACAGTCTCGTACCACCATTGCCTCGGCCCATCTGGTGAGGTAGTCCATGGCGGTGATGATGTACCAGGCCTCTGAATGCCTGGCTATATGGGCTATGGGGCTTACAAAGTCGACAACCCACTTCTCAAATGGTCGCAACACATTCACCGGGTGTAGTGGTAGCTCGTCTCTGTGAGAGGGCCTCCCTGTTCTCTGACAAAAATCGCATTTCTTGAAAAATGATTTACTATCTGTGTGGACCATCGGCCACCATAGTCCAGCTTGTAGCACTTTCCTGGCAATGGGTTTCGCCCCCACGTGTCCTCCCACGATGCCGCTATGGCACTCAGACAGGACGGCTTCCCGTTCATGGTCGAGGATACACCTTCACAGAATCTCATCAAGGCCCAATTTATATAACTGCCCCGCAATCAGTTGGTAGTCAGTGGCACAAATGACCAGGTGTCGTTTCTGGATCGGGGTATAGTGTAGATGACACTTCCCTGTGGTTAGGTAAGTTGCGATGTGGGCCAAATAATCTGGTATGGCTTCTACCCAAAAAAGGTCAGCATCAGGCAGCTGATCATCTAGAGAGCCCTCGTTCTCACCCGTCTCCAACCTGGATAAATGATCAGGCCTGACATTCAACCTCCTAGGCTTGACAATCACTTCGAAGGTGAATTATTGAAAGAGTAGGAGCCATCGGCATATTCGTCCTTCCAAAATGGGCTTATTGACTAGGTACTCCAATGCAGAGTGATCAGTAAAGAACTTAAACTTCCCTCCTAGGAGATAGTGGCGGAACTTCTGGAGCGAGTACACCATTGTGAGGACCTCCCTCTCCATGGTGGTGTAATTCCGCTCCGTATTAGATATTTTGCGGCTAGAAAAGTAAACAGGGTGGTCAACTGACGTCTCCCCTGGTTGCACCAAGACAGCCCCATGTGCAATACCGGAAGCATCGATATGCACATGGAACTGCTTATCCCAATTTGGATGAACCAGAATGAGCGTCATTTCCAGCTTATCCTTTAGAGTGTCAAGGGTTAACTTGCAGTCATCTATCCACTGGAACACCTCTAACTTCCATAGTAACTTTTCCAAAGGAGTAGTTATCTTCGCATAGTTCCTGATGAACCGTCTGTAATAACCCGTGTGCCCGAGTAGCGACCTCAACTACTTCACCGTTTCCGCGGCTTCCATGTGAACAATCACTACTACCTTGGCGTGGTCGATGCAGACCCCTTGCCTGCACAACACATGTCCTAGGAGCATTCTGAATGGAACCGCAAAGATGCAGTTCTTCAGGTTCAAGGAAATTTTCAATTGTCGACAGCGATCAAACATTATGCATAGTAGGGTGGCGTGCTCTTTCAG
This sequence comes from Pinus albicaulis, assembly GCA_034641835.2. Lineage (NCBI taxonomy): Eukaryota > Viridiplantae > Streptophyta > Pinopsida > Pinales > Pinaceae > Pinus > Pinus albicaulis. Next base: position 196,166,942 of record CM076584.1, on the reverse strand, counting down.
CAAACTGTAGACGGTCCAATTGTCCACGTAGACTTCCAGGAACTTATGAATGTATTCCCAGAAAGAAGCTATGACAATCCTAGAAAACACAGTAGGGGCGTTCTTCAACACGAACGACATCACGTGGTATGCAAAAGACCCCCACTCGGTGGTGAACGTCACTTTCATCTTGTCCTCTTCCATGATGCACACCTGTTGCTATCCTAAGAACCCATCAGTGAAGGAGTAGGCCTCATTTCCCACAAAATTGTCCAATACTTTTTCGCTGAATGGGGTAGGAAATGGGTCATGGACGCAGGCGTTGTTCAAACTTCGGTAATCCACACAGACGTGGATTTCTGACTTGTCCTTCTTATTTTGAATGGCGATGGGACTCACCCATTCTGCTTCTTCCACAGGGAAGATTAGATCTACCTTCAACATTTTTTCGATCTCCAGCTTGAATTTCTCCTTGATCCGCGGGTTCAGCCGGTAAGGTCGATGCTTCACTGACCTGGCATTTGGGTTCAACACAATTCACATTTCTCCGAGGTCCCCTTTGATGCCCTTTAAATCCGCAACCGATGAAGTGAATAGGTCTTCATATTCCTAGAGGAGACTAAAAATTTCCTTTGTCATTTCCTCATCCCAGTAGTCCCCAACTGTAGCCAGTTTGGGTTTTTCCTCCGTGCCAATGTTTAGTTTCTTTGTCTTCAACGGAAGTAGATGGACTCCTTCAGTGGTAGGCTCTTCTTTAATGTTCCTCTCTCCTTCTGTCTCTTCAAAGTATAGGTGCCTCAGGTCCTCCAAACTATCATCATCTGGCTTGCTATCGATCTGTTGGCAAGCAAACTTACGTCTACCATCAGGATTCAGTACTAATGGCCTCCCGTCGGTGCCCATATCATGGAAAAATAGTACCCCTTTTATGGCCTGTAATGCCTAGGACACCAGCTCTGTCTTCCCCTCAAATGAAAAGCACTGAAAAAATTTGTTCGCAACCTCCTACCAAGAACTGGTCCCTCTCTTTCTTTCTTCTTTTAATTACCAGGCATGTGGGATGGTATCCAAGGAGTGGACAAATCGATGTAACCATAGCTCCTCTGGGTACCTTACACTTTGCCACTACTCCTGACAGGTTTTCAGGTGGTCTCTCGGATTAGAAGTTCCTTGGTACCTTTGCTTGCTTCGAGGTCCTTCGTCTTCCTTGAACTGCGCCCTCAAATCTTTTGGCACACAACTCCACCGCGACAAGGAGTTGTGGTGATTTTTCCACCACTTGGCTAATGTGGAATAGAGTGCTACATCCAAGAGTGGTATCCTGTTTTCCTCTGGTACCTTTCCTTCTACCTTTGTGATGAAGGTATGTACTGCTTGCATGTATGACAAGGTGGGATACTCCCTTATCTCAGCTCCAATCCAATGGACTCTGGAAATATTGGCACATCTCCTCGTGCTGGTCTCATACCCACCTTGCTGCCAGTCCTCCCAAGCTAGTTTCGACCCCAGCTCCAAGCTCTAAACACTTCGCCAACTTATAGAGCCAGTTGCTGTTGGGTTAATATAATCCTCCCGCTTCCCTGCTTTCATCTGATAGAGGTTGTCCAATATCTAAGCATCCTCCCTATTATCCACAGCTTTTGTATATCACGGACCTTGATACGGGTTGAGAGGCTGAGTGACTCGGACCTCTCCATCTTCAAAAATCATCATCTCCTTTTTGAGGTCGATGATGGCATAGTTTTCAAAAGCCCAGTCGATTCCTAGCAATGCAGGGTAGGGATCTTTGTCTCCCATAATATCGATTACCTCAAAATCCGTGTAAGTCTTTACCCCTGCGATGTCGACCTCGACATCTTCGAGTTTGCTGATCGGAACAATGTAGTACCGGTTCACCATCCTGAGCTGGATTGGCGAGTAAGTTAGCTGTGGCCGCCCAAGAGCTTCCCACGTCTTCCAAGGTAGGATATTGAGGTCAGATCCCAAGTCGAGCATGGTGTCTTTGATCTAAAATCCCACAACCTGCGTGTTTAACCATAACTCTTTTCCCATTCTTCTTTTGTTCCACTTGACCCGCTGTACATACTGGGGTGCTGTGTTCGAGGATTTCCTCGTTCCTGCGTTCCCCTGTAATACGTCCTCCAAGGTATGCTTGAGTTGTTCCTGCATCGAAGCACTGTCAACAATTTTGAGGAATAGGTGGAGCCATTCTTCAATCAGAGCCCCCATAGCGCTCTATTCTTTGGTGTCGTTCTTCACGGATACCTCAATACCTTTATTTCCCCCCAGCTGGGCAAAAGTTTCTACCACCTCCTGGAAATATTTCTTCTTCGTTCTCGGCCTGACTAGTTGTTTTGGGGATGTGGGCCTGATCACCCATATCAACTCCTTTTCACGAGCGTCCTCTCCCATTTTATTTCCTCCTCGCGTCACTATGGCTACGTTCTACATGGCTGGATTCATTGTCCCTTGAGGTTCTGCGTTTACCAGATTCGTGCCTCTCTGCTTTGCTCGTTCCTCCCACTTCTTGATAAGTTCAGGGAAGTCCTTTGTCGCATGGGTGTTCACGCGAAACTGGGAACACCACGGTCTTCTGGGTAAGGGGCATTCCAAGGCCACATGAACCTCTTGGTCACAGTTTTAGCATTTCAGCGGACCTCTTCCTCGGGTGTGCCTCCCGCGCATACCGCCTCCTCTGCCTCTGGGAGCCTCATTCACCCTATAGGAGGGCCAGTCCAATCAGTCCACCAGTGCGTCTATATCTCTGCACTATTTGGTGTTGTGAGTCATGGAAGCACAAAAATCACAGTATACGTTGTTCGGAACATTGGAGTACTTCTGCAAAATCGGACACGTCCGAGGTTGATGACCCCCCGTTTGGAAAATTTTGTAATACTCTGTTGCGGCTTGGGTTGGTTGAAGTGGGAACCCTGCATACGGTTGTTGTGGCAGATAGACCCCTTGCGGGTTTATCGGCGTGCCACTCCCGATAGGTGGAGTCCCCTGTATTTCCGCTACTGAGGGCCCCACTCCCGGGCTTAGTAATCGAGGACACTCAGTTGCCACATGCCCTTCTACCAGGTAGTGTGTGCACTAGACATTCGGCCTGGATGGTCTTATAGGCTACATCTCCTTAATTTTTTCGGTCAGATTGGCAATCTGATGTTCCAGTCCCATTAGGGATGGGTCTTTCGAGGTAGTTGGGTTTCCCGATCGCATCTTTGAACCTGCACATCAGCTCCCACGCAGTCTTTCCTTCTCTTTGCTTGATCTCCCATAGTTTGGACAGACCTTTCTGGTCTGTTTGGGTTAGCTTAAATTCTCAGACAAAATCGCGCTGGACGTCTGTAATTGCTAGATTCGGGTGGGCCTCTGACCACTTTATGAACCAGCACAATGCCCTTTCTCTCAGAGTGGTTTGGAATTCTATTAGCTTTCCTACATCTGGCATCTTTCGAGCCCTCCATATGGCTTCACATAGGTACCAGTGTTGTTCCACATCGTCGTTACCCCGCCCATAAAATTCTGGGTACCGGGTGAATGACCCCGCCATATTCACTTGCGGAGGTGTGACTAGAATGAACCCTCCAGGTCCTGGTTGCGTAATTATACCACTATTAATTGCTATACTACCAGTAATGTTTCTATTGGCATGCGTCGCTGCTGCAAATGGACTGTTATGCAATCTAATCAACTCTTTTAACTTAACAAAAATGTCACTTAAAGGTTTATAGAGTACTAGGGGAAGGTAGGGATCCTTGCCATTCAAAATTTGGGAAGTAGGAATACCTGGAGATATGAATGTTGTCCTTTCTTAGAATAACCACTGCATCGCGACGTACCACTCGCCATCGAAACCTTCTTTAGCTCGCACAACTGCATCTCCTTCATCAGACATCATCTCCCTCTTCCTCCTGGCTGGGCTCCCATGCACCCGCTGCACTCCCACAACAGTCCCTCCCATCTCTTGGGGACCCGCCTGGCCTTCCATATCCACTATCCACTAAGGCGCATCCCCTTGACCCCTATGACTTCATAAACATCCGTATTTCAACACCCCGTACCAACCCACTCCCACCTACCACTTCATCCACACCATCCAACTCATTCGCCACCGTATCAGACCTAGTAATCTGGGACCTAATCAATTGGGACCACAGGACCGAGGCCGACTCAAGTACAGTAGTGATACCACCGGTTAACCCTGCTGGGGACCCCTAGACCACTTTTTCTGATTTAATCACACAGATGGCGCAAAATAGTTGTAGACATAGCTAGGACACAGCCTGAGCCTACTCCACTTCAGCAGACCATCAAAGCAGATTAAGGGGAGCGGTCAGACCTGAATATGGCAGACTCTGCACCCCATCCAACTCCGTCGCAATCCCCTCAAGGACACTCCACCATATCAGTTTCCAGTGGGTAACCACTGCAGGAGCGGTGGCCAGATCAAGGTACTTCAAGGGCCGAATGCATGGAGACGTGGGGCACGAATTAGCTATACCACTTCATTCAGAGGGTAGCCTAGCAGGCAGAAAGGCTTCACTCCGAGTTGCAAAAGAGGTGTGAGCAACAACAGCAACTAATAATCGCACTTACAGAACAGCGCGAGCAGCTCACAATGGCACATGGGCAGCTCCAGGACCAGATGAACGAGGTGGCCAAGGTTTTCGCGGGACTATGGCATACAGTAATGGCTCACTACACTCGGATGCTTGTGGATGTGCCAGAAACGGATGTATTACAGTGAGCAATCCACCTCAGGGTGGCGTACACTGACCTCCACCAGGAAAATGTAGAGCTCCAGGCAGCATTAGCAGCATGCCTAACACTACCCGACCCAACGACAGTCTACACAGCACAGATTACGAAGAAACAGGGCCAGGTAACCAAGATGCAGGAAGCTCTCAGTACTATAGTGCGAGATGCCTATGACCTCCTGAAAGGTCTACAGTAATTCTCAACGGCCCTTACAGTAAAGAATCAGCCCATTTTGGCTCAGCTACAACAACTTTCAAAAGAAATACAGGATTCCATGGACCCCTCACAGCTGGACCAGCTGTATGCCCAGGCAGATGCTCTGGAGGTTCAGATCCATCATACAAAGGCAAGTTCGGCAATCGCCAAGAAGGAAATTCGAGAGCTTCGCTAACCCCTACAGATCAGTGCTCGGACAATGCAGTTAGCCACCGTGACCAGAACCCAAATCAACACGGTATTCGGTGCTTTTCCCGCGAACGTCGGGGAGGAAGTTGTCACCAAGATCGCCATGGAGACGAACGCATTATTACGAGGGTGGCAGTAGGCTGTGAAAACCTTCAATGAGCTTAAGGCTTCAGTGTTGAGCAAGGTCCCTGAGTTGGGGCCCTTGTTTGGACAACAAAATGAAAGTGCACAACAAGAACAGGGCACAGGATCCAACGGAGCTATGGAGGTGGAGACAGTGATTTGCGATTGACTCGGGACGAGTCAAGAAACTGTGGTCAGGGCCTGTTGGGGCACTTGTTTTGAATTTTGAATAAGGAATAGATTTTGGGTTGCAGATCGACACATGGCAGGTGCAACAACGGTAGGTAGTGGAGCTGCTGAGTTTGCGGAAGAATAGGAGATAGTTGATGAGGCTAACGCAGATAAGTGTAGACGAACAAAATATACGGTAGATAATAGATAGCGGAACTCATGGGAAACAGAAAGAAGCCGAAAGAAGCTGAAGAATAACACAAGAGAAACTAGCAGTTGCACTGGCGGGTGAATAAATAGGTCGTCACCCAGCTGAAAAGGATATCATGAACAGATGCAGAGGGATTGAAGAGGATCGAACAGACGCTGTAGAAGAGATATGTCCTGAGCACGACATCCTTGTAGTTCGTAAGCTTCTATTGATCTATCATGGCTGTATTATCTATCTCTCTGTCCTATGGGACGTCTGTAATAGAAATGGAAAGCTCCTCCTATTGAGCGATGTAACTGTGGATCTAGCTGAAGGTTATTAATATACTTGAAGGTTGTTATCTTATTGTATGAGTTCATGTATGCATGATGTCTGTGGTACCTTAAAATTTTATTTTCTTAGTATCTGCATAATGTTCGAAGAACATCTTCTATGTATGATGTTATGTATGCAAATGATTCTATGTTAGCTTCGAGTTACGGATCCATCCGCTACTACCAATTTGTTCCCCTTCAGCATGTGGTCGTGGCACGCCTCGGGTGAGACTCTCTACTCTTCGGAGTAGGGTGAAAATGTCAGCGTGGTTCTAGACTACAGTAGACTCCTTTATTGGCCCCAATCCCCGAACCTGGGTGTTGCTTGCGAGACCTGTTTCCTCGCCAACATTTCTATGTGGTTCACAAACCTTGGAGATTGATGATTGTTACATCCATTGAATATTTGTACCAGGAATATCCACTTGAAGATATTGCTTCCTTCCGACTCAGCCATAGAGCTCGACTTCGAGGGTGCCAAGAGAGTTGAACCCGTAACCTCTCAATAACAAAGGTGCTTTAACAACGAGCACTCGACCAATTCATCTAACCCTCGATGTTAAAATCCCTTCATCTCTTACATATTATGTGGTGATTGGTATGATTGATAACTCAATTTATCACTTGATAGAGATCCTTTGGAATCCTTTCTTAAGCCTTAATCAAGACTAATGGAGGTTATAAAACTTATCGTTCCTTATTACTATAGTATCTAAACAAATGCAACCTCCAAGAGCCAAAATCTTTTCATCTTTCACATAATATGTGGTAAAATATGCTTGATCACTAGCAATTAAATATTTAAACCAATAATAGATTGTTTCCTCATTTGTGTTTTCATATTATAATTTTTTATTTATTTTACTCTAACAAATATGCATTATTATACATTACTTTTTTCTAATTGTGAAGGAATCATCGCAAAAATGAATATCATAAAAATTACACAATAAACAAACTATAAAAAAAATTTGAAATTCCTATAAATTTATAGATGTTTATAAGGTCATTTAAAAAAAAATTACTTCAACATTATTATAAATATAAAATTGTATAAATTGCAATTTAAGTATTATAATATTAACTTAAAAAATTATATATATATATATATATATATATATATATATATAAATAAGGATCTTAGTTTTAATGGTTTGGAAGACAATTTATTTCTTAATTTTCTTAATTGTGTGTGTTCAAGTTTCTATAAGCATGTTGTAATTCTGTTATTAGTAACATTTATAAAATAATAATATCTAATGTAATAGTAACAAGTGATTGATATGTGTGTGTGTGTCATGTTTGTACATATAATTATAAGATTACTATCAAATTATTTGTTATAAATGATGCAAGAGCATCTTATGTTTTAAATTTATGTATTTATTTAATTAGGAGAAACTAGAAAGTTCTAGATTTTATGAATAATTATAGAATTTGTTAGAGATTAGGTACTTAAGATATATTCCTAAAATTAAGAGGATTACTCTCAACTTCCTCCAAATATCCAGGAAAAAGTTTCTTAGAAATTCTAGACTTCAAAATAAATAACTATATAATTTATTTGTAAAGCAAGTTTTTATGAAAAAATAAATAATAATGTTTTGTTTATTTTCTTATTAAAAAAATCATTTTAACTCTGCTTCAATAAATGAAAGATATATACTATTTTTTATTTTTATTTTAATAAAGACAAACCTACAATTATATAGCTTAAATTTTTTAAAATATATATTATAAAAATATTTTGTAATTTTATATAAATTGTTTTCTATGTTAATTATTTTTTAATTATATAAAAATATAATTAAGAATTAATTCAACATATTAAATAACATTATTTTTTTTTAAAATGATATCATAATTTTTTTGCGTTAAAATATCATAATTTATATGAATTACAATTTTCAAATTTATATTAAAATTTATCATCACATAAAAATTACATCAAAATTTATTACCACATTCAATAAAAAGTGTGATGCTCCTTGATGAATTCATCCAAGCGTCTTGGATATTTTTTGGGGATATTGGTTGTATTCCCTTACATAATTGAACGTTTGATAGGGATAAAGTTATGGAATACTTTCAAGGGATAAAGTTATGGAATACTTTCAATAGTTATGGAGCTTTTGTTGTGCTGGACACCATGAAAAATATCAAAAAGGTTGTAAAGTATCTTGGATGTTTGTGTGAGCAGTTATTGCATGGACCACACTCGGATGAAAACATGATAGCGATAAGGTTGACATCTAAACCATGTGAAAACATGATAGGGATAAGGTTGACATCTAAACCATGTGATGTAAAGATTTGAGGACATTTTAACTTTATCACACAAAGGAAAATGTAAAGTTTTTAGTGACTTTGTTATTTTATTTTTCTAGTATCTATATAGAGATAGTATCTATATAGAGATAGTAATGAAAAAATTTAATATGCAAGAAATTAATTATCAATAATTGTAATACAATTATTTTTAAGTTAAAAGTAGTAAAGTTGAAGTTAAGTAATTGAGTTTTTATAATTCAGCTCTATCACATTGTAATATATATTTTTCTAGATTTTATAGCAATAAAGAATCTTCTAGATTTTTAAAGGCTTCAACTTATGTAATATCAAAGATTCAAGTGCAAATAAGAATATTTTTTTGAGAGAATTCTCTAGATTTATGGTCACTTGAATAAATGGAAGATGCATTCTAAAGGATAGATTTTTAATTTTTTTTTTTTTTTAATGACTTTTTTCACTTTAAAGAAAGTTCTAATACATTGGTGCTTGCTATAACTATTTTTATTAAAGATACTAAGGAGATGGGAAAGATCCATCTCCTTAGTGTCTTTAATAACAATGGATCTTTAAGGTAGAAAATGTCATAAAATTAAAAATTGCAAGGATTTTGAAAAAGCATAAGGTTCCTTTGACATTTAGGCCCCTAAACATTATTCTAAGCTCTTTAAGATCGGTAAAATACTTTGTGAACCATAAAGTGGGGAAAAGTGTTTACATCATCCCATGCTCTTGTGGGACTCCGTGCATTGGTGAAATTGGCCGATAAATAAATAAGAAGATTTATACATGAAAGGTCCAGCTCCTCTCCTCTGCTTTGACAAAACTTGTGGAAAACAAAAATCATTTGCATTGAAGAGGCTAGGATCATTGCAAGGATTGATCATTTCCATCAAGGTAGGCCTTGGAATGGAAATTGAAAGGAGGCCTATAAATCTGAATAGATGCAATGGTTGGAGTATTATAAGGTGTTGGATCCTTGCCTTGTCTTCCTAGGTTGTTTATTTAATTTATATTTTTAATTTTTCATATCAATTTAAGTTTCAGTGTATTATTTTTATTCAAGTAATAATAAAAATAGTTTCCCCTATTACTTTTAATTTATTTTATATATCTTTTAATTTGTTTTTTTTTATTACTATTCATTTTATTTATTGAGTTTTATTGTTTAGTTAATTTAATTTGTCTTTATCATTATTTTACTTTAGGTCTTTAGGTCCTTCCTTGACTGAAACAATTTATTAATAATAATAACTAGCTATTTATCAGCATTTTCTTTATTTTAAATAAAATTTATTTACTCAAAATTAATTGTTATATCTTAATGGCTAGTAAGTATGTTTCTACATATATTTATTTGATGTCATGATCTGATTCCTCATCTTATCTTGAAAATGAATCACACTAATTAGTACAATATAATTATCACCAATTTTTTTTTTATTAAAATTAAATACCAGATTTTAAAAAAACTTCAAACACATATAATATTAAGAATTCAATACCATATATAATATCAGGAATTCAATACCATATGCTAGTAAGACTAAGAAGCCAAAATATTAACTTAACAACCTGCAACCTTTTCATCCCATGAAAACCTTTTAGTTGTAAAAAAGTAATATCAAAGATTCAATACCATATTCTAGTAAGGCCAACGAGCCAAAATGCTAACCTAACAATCTGAAGCAATTCATCCAGTCAAGTCTGCTTGTCTTGTCTTATATATAATATCGGGGATTCAATACCATATGCCAGTAAGACCAAGAAGCCAAAATTTTAACCTAACAATCTCAACCTTTCATCGAGTCAAGTTTACTTGTCTTTAATTTGTCATGATATGCATCCCCATTATTGGTCCTTCTTTTCCACGTAGTAGCTGTCATGATTTAATTTGAGTGTGATGGTGATGTGGATGCGATGAACCTTTACTTATTTGCAATGCGTTGGTGGTGTTGACATGATGTACCTTCATGCACTGTCTATACATGTGAAGCATTATAATCCACATATAGACAGCCTCACATATCCCTGGTTGTGTGTCGCTAGGGATTCCTATCAAAGTGTCTCCATGTTCTCCAGCGCGCTAGTCTCCACTTGTCTGTGAAAAACGTTATGGCGGTCTGCTCAGTTATGCACGGGCCACTCTGCATTTTTGTTCTCATATTGGTTTCATTTGGGGCCTCCGTTTCTATGGCCCCAAAACGTTCTATATTCCACTTTTCTCCAACGCGAAAATGGAACACCAGTTCTGCTACTGTACCTGCTTCTGCTGCAAAATACCATGTGCGTTACTATACACAAATTCTCGACCATTTCACTTTCGTGCCAGAGAGTTATCAGACCTTTCAGCAAAGGTATCTCATCAATTCCGACCACTGGGGTGGAGCCTCTACCAATTCTCCGATATTTGTATATGCAGGAAATGAAGGTTTTATTGAATGGTTTACAGAAAACACAGGCTTCATGTTCGACATTGCGCCACAGTTTAAGGCCCTGCTTGTTTTTATTGAGGTACATGGGCTATTCTGTTCCGACCTTAACTTTTGGAGAACCACAAGAATTTGGAAATTGTGATTTGCTCTAATTGTGTTCACATGGTTTTCTAATTTTTCATTCAGCATCGCTTCTATGGTCATTCAATGCCATTTGGAAGCCAGAAAGCCGCCTACAGAAATTCAAGTACCCAAGGGTTTCTCAGTTCTGCACAGGCTTTGGCCGATTTCGCCACATTGATTATAGATCTCAAGAAAAATTTGTCGGCTGAGGATTCACCAGTTGTTATATTCGGAGGATCTTATGGAGGAAGTAAGTTGAAATATTTTGTTCAATTGTGATTCTAATGTTTATACCTGCAAGTTCTAATGATCTGATCATAATTACAGTTAGAAATTTAATGGAGGTTGAGAGATATATGTAATTTGCAGTGTTAGCTGCTTGGTTCCGATTGAAGTACCCGCACATTGCAATCGGTGCAGTTTCATCCTCAGCGCCTATTTTGTATTTCGATAACATGACGCCTCCAGCGAGTTTCGACAACACTGTATCTGAAGACTTCAGGGTATATATATAATTCCCAGCCAAATTCAGTAATTTGAATGGGTTTTTTGAATTTATTGTTATTGTGGTACATTCATTCTAAATTTGCATGGCAGAGTGAAAGTGAGAGTTGCTTCCAAGTCATCAAAGGCTCCTGGAATGTGATAGATAACTTGACATCAAATGCTAAAGGCCTCAAATCTCTAAGAAAGGCGCTCAGAATTTGCAAGTAACAACACTGAATCTCTATGAAATATTGCACGCCCTTGTTCTATGAAATATTGAAGAGAGCGCCTTTCCTTGTTTCAGATCAAATAGCGATAATGATATTGCTGAGTATTTGAGCGAGTGGTTCTATGAAGCTTATTACACCGCTGCCATGACAGATTATCCATACGCGGCCAATTTTGTGCAGCCTCTGCCAGCGTATCCTGTCAAGCAAGTAAATGCCGTACACGCCTCTTTCATACTCACCGTGTTGTCAATTTCCATTAAAAGAATCAAGAAGTACTTTTATGGCGTGCCTATTTCAGTAGGCAGTAGGATAGAAAAACCCACAGAATAACCTAAAAATTAGGATAAGAATATGAAAAAAATTTCTAAAGATTTTTGAAAATTTAGGTGACAGTTTCTTTTTAGTGTTTTTGACTCTGCTGAATCTATTTCTATCGTTAAAAATGCAAATTCAAACACTCCAACTATCTAATTTTTTTGATTTTTTTTTTACAGAGTTTCTAAACAAAACTTACATAGTCACAGTGTTATCAATTTCCATTAAAAAAATCAAAAAGTACTTTTATGGAGTGAATATTTCTATAGGCAGTAGTCTAAAAAGACCTACAGAATAACCTAAAAATTCTGATAAGATTATGAAAAAATTTTGCAAAGATTTTTAAAAATCTGGGTTATAGTGATTTAGCTTCAGTATTTTGGATGGCTCAAGGGTTTTTTATGGTGCTGAATCCATTTTCACCATCAAAAATGCAATTCAAACACTCCAACTAATTAATTTTTTTGAAATTTTTTTACCGAATTTAAGTCTGAGCTATTCTGTTGAGTCCATACACAACTCTTTTTTGACAATAATAAGTAATATAATAATAATATATTTTTTATAATAATTTTTAGAGAACTGTATATTTAGGTTTGAAACTCTAAATTTTCAAGTAAATACTTTACTCATTTTCAAAAACAAAACAAAAAACTAAATTATTAATAAATTATTTTTCTAACTTATTATAATCTCTTTATATTGTTTTGCTGCCTCAGATGTGTAAGGCAATAGATAATCCCTCTGGCAGTACAGACCTCCTCAGTCAATTATACGGCGCAGCAAACGTTTATTATAACTACACTGGGAGCAGTTCCTGCTTTGATATCCTACCGACTGATCCTCATGGGGAGGCTGGCTGGCAATTTCAGGTTAAATTTTGTTTGGTGATTGTCTTTTGGAAAAAATTGTCGGGAGATTAATAGTAGTAGATCTTGTATTTTATGGGCATTGTGTATTTTAGTTTAAATTTTAAAATATTTTGGAAACTTGATAGAAAGATCGAAGTCGATTATTTACTACATTTTAGAATCATTTATTATATTTTAGAATCTGTAATCCAATTACTCACAAATTTATTTGACTAACCTGAAATAAACCAGATGTCCTAAAATATTAAATCTATTTTTCTGAGCTGCTGCTTATGTTGTTTGTTGATTTTCTAAATATTTGGTAATCAAAGAGACATGGGAGCTGTCAATTATTTAACAATTAATTAGCAGTTAAATAAAACCTTGCCCATGTCCATCAAATCCCAACACATCCATAGTCTCCAACTTCAAAGACACAGAGTTAGTAAAGTGATTACATATATGAAATTTTCAAAGTCTCTCCTTTCATTTCAAAATAGGATTTATTCACTAGGGTTTAAATTAATGTTTCCTTAAATTTGCAATCCATGGCGATCAGGTTTGTACAGAAATGGTGATGCCTATGGCTGACGACCCAGAGAAAAGTATGTTTCGTGGTAGTTCGACATACGACTACGAGGCGTTCGCGAACTCTTGTAAATCAACCTATGGAATTCAACCTAGACGCCACTGGATCACTACTCTATACGGTGGACATGTAAATTCCTGCAACCTACCTCTCATACATCACAATTATATATGTATATATATATATATATCCTCTAATGTCATATAGATTTAAATATATTTTGTATATATATATAGATTTAAATATATTTTTTGGTGCAGCACATCAAGAGGGTTCTCAAGAATTTTGTGAGCAACATAATATTTTTCAATGGATTGCGAGATCCATGGAGTGGCGGAGGGTAAGACGATAGCTAAATTATTATAAATTATTTCATTTTTAATTTCAGTGTAGTTTTTATTAAAATTATAGACAACAGCAATTTTGTCTCTGGTACTTTGCAGGGTATTAGAGGATATTAACGAAAGCGTAGTCGCTATTGTGGCGAAAGAAGGTATCCCAGATCATATCGCTTTTTAAATTTACTTTATAAATTTTAATTTTTGTTTGCTGTATATTTAGTCAGAATGAAAGATACACGGCGTTGAAATTTTGTTTGTTGTGTTGTCACTTATTAATTAATTAATAAATGACAGGAGCGCACCACGTAGATTTCAGATTTGCAACGAAAGAAGATCCACAATGGCTTAAAGATGTCCGTACGAGGGAAATTTCAATAATCAAAATGTGGCTCCAACAATATTACAAGGACCTTCAGAACTCTTGACTCGTATTGTAATATAATAATAAGGGTCCTTCGGTAATTTCAGTTTATCTCTGATAATAATTTGTTATATGGCTTACAATTTAATGAATGTTATCCGGGATGACCCTCCTGCTTTCTATTTCTATCACTTTCCCAATGTATAACAACTTAGCTATATCTCTTCATAAATAAACAAGAACCACAATTATATTTATATGTCTACAATGTAATTCCTAGGCATAAGCAAAGTGCAGTGTTCCGAAGGCAATGAACAGAGTAGCACTACATAAAATCTGGTTGATACGACGCCATTGAAAATACTAAGTAGGAATAAAGAGAAACGATGGGATGGAGGGAAAAAATGGGTGAAAATGTACATTATCGTTATTAAATTATATATAATATTTTTAATTAAATTTCATATAAAAGTGAAAAAATTAAAAAATATTGTTGATAACTTTTTTTTCTTGAAATAGTAATTTTATTGTAACTTTAAAACGAAACAAAATAACTTTTTGTAGATGCTAAAAAGCATTCAATATGAAGATAGTCTTGGGAGAGTAATATGTTGAAGATAATGGAGAATCTCCTATTTTAGTGAGTTAGTTCATGAGACCTTAGGATAGGAAATTGGTTTCTATTTCTTAGGGTGCAGTTCTAACTTCCCTAGATCTTGTGTGCTATATAATAGCTGAATTGTATGGAGATTGTAGAGTGTTCTGCAAAAGCCGGACTTTCCTGGTTCAGACTCTCTTTCGTAGAGTTGACCAGAGGGATTGTTGAATAATCCATTCAAACATCGCTTTTTATCTTGGTATCAGAGCAAAGTTGTGTGAGGAGGAGCGTAGTGCTGCCTGCCTACTTATCTGGGTGTCACTATAGTCTTGCGTTGCTACAGTCGAGAAGAGGAGGAGTGTTGGATGCTGCCTACGCTGCCCATGTCTATAGCTCTCTGAAGGAATGATATCCATAACTCGCTGTAGCGTGGAGCCGTGCTCAACACTCCCTAATTCATTTCTTTTGGCGATCCTATTCCGATCTCGGTATCCATTGATTGCCTCCTCCACTGCAAGCGTGGAGTTGTGTTGTGTGCATCGCTTGTGGTAGTGGGGTGAGAGAGGAGCTGTGATGCGTGGAGCTGTGCTCAACACTCCCAGCATAACATTGAGCTGAGCTGCGTAAATTGAATCTGCCAACTGAACATTGGATTGTAAATTGGAGCTGTGTAAACTGAACATTGAGCTGCCCTGCGTGCATTGTGTTGTGTGGAGCATCGCATCCTCAAAGGAGTTTAATTGGAGGTGCGGTGAGCGTGTTGGTGGAGGAACTCGTGCTGCGTGTAGTCCATAGCTCTGGAATGCCTAACTCACTGTTGTGTTGGTGACGGGACGCAGTCTGTGCTACCTCCTAACATTGCTTCTTGTGCCATCTTCTTCTTGTGCAGTCTGTAGGGATTTTCCATCCTAACGCCATCCTTGGTATCCTTGTTGCATGCCATGAGCTCAAGAGTGTTGCCACCGTTGCCTACTGTTTCTGATATGAGGTGTGCTGCGTGCTGTGAGCTCAAGAGCGCTGCGACCGTTGCCTATTGTTTCTAATATGAGGTGTGATACCACTGCATGTGGACAACCACTGAGGCATTAACACCAAGTGTTAGCCATTTCAAAGGAGAGGAACACTGCCATCTTTTGTTTGCCATCGATCGCTCGTGAGGAGTGAACCAATCCAGTGCTAGGGTGAATGTTGAGCCTGCATAATTTGAAAGGAGTGTTGTCAAGCTGTAAGTTCAAACGCTGCTCATGGCCACTCAACTAGTGAGTTTCTTCAGTTGTATCAAAAATCAACCTTAACTCATAAAAATGATGACCTCTAGCCTCGAATTCTTTAGTTGAGAAACCTTCCAAACATATCTATTGTTCTTTCAATGATTTTGGGTACACTTTAATGGTCTAGTTTGTTCGATTAAAATGAAGGCTGGAAAAAGAGGAAGGGTCCTTTTTAAAAATTCTTTCAAACTTTTTTTTCTTTAATGTTCCTTTTGTGAGAAGAGCATTGAAAAGACCTTTAAAAAAGAAGAAGAAGGAATTATTGTTGATTTTCTTAACAATAGAGGATTTTTTTTCGAAGAGACCTAAGAGAGATCTGAGCCAGTGTCATCAAGATGAGAAATCAATTAATCGAATCATACTTGAATGAGAATAACAAACTTGATGGCTCCAATTACTCAAATTGGAAATTTAAGATGCAGATGGTGTTAAAAGTACATAATGCCTGGACGATTGCAAAAGGGGATGAGCCGAAGCCAGCAGCAGGAACAACATCAATCCTAGATTGGGAGAAGCGAGAAGGTAAAGCAAAGACAGTGTTGAAGATGTCAGTGAAAGACTGCATCATACCGCACATCAGAGAATGTAAATCAGTAAATGAAATCTTCACTGTATTGAAGGATTTGTACGAGATCAGGGATACAAATCATCTCTTGTTCTTGAAGAGCAAGATTCTGTCCATAAATATGGAGGAGAATGAAATAGTTTCTTCCTTCATATTGCGGATCAAAGACCTGAAAAACAAACTGTCAGATATCAGTGAGGTAGTTGCAGATGCAGATTTGGTCACGATTACCATGAATGGTATGATTGATGACTACCAAATGTTTATCACTGGGGTAAGTGCGAGAGAGGAAATCAAAAAGTTTGAAGAACTTACAGGGATATTAATGCAGGAAGAAGAAAGAAGATTGACTCTGAAACCATAGAGTGCAGATCTGGCACTAATGGCAAAGAAGAAACTGTTCAAAGGAAAAGGAAATCCGTTGCAGCAAAATGGAGGAAACACACAGAAAAGACCAAATCAAACTCAAGGTATGCATCTGAATAAAAAGAATTCTCTAATTAAATGTTTTTATTGTGGAAAAATCGGTCATATTGCTAAGGAGTGCAAGAAGAAGAGATTTCATGAAGATCAACGAAAGCAAAAAAGACATTTAGGTCATTTTGCAAATGATGACTATGTTGAGGACTTCATGTTGTTCATAGCAGACTTAGGTGAGAAGGTCGACGCAGACACCTGGTATGTAGATTCAGGAGCATCCACACATATGACGGGGAATAGGCAATGGTTCGAAGATTTTAAAGAAGTCAACAACAGAGCACAAATCTACCTTGGTGATGATATATGTCATCAGATCAAAGGGTGTGGGAAAATTTCTGTTATCTTACCAAATGGTGATGTCAGATATATTCATAATGTAATGTATGTGCCCGGATTGACAAAGAATCTGATTGATGTATCCATGATTACAGATCAAGATTTCAAAGTTGAATTTTTTAAATCTAATTGTTATATTAAAGATGGCATGAAGACTATTGCATCAGGAATTCAAACAAGAGGTCTGTACAAATTGGATGTGAAGGCAACACTGATCAAGCTTTGACATCATTGAGTTTGACTACAGAAGAGTTGTGGCACCAAATACTTGGTCATATCAACTACAACGACTCGCTGTTACTTCAGAAAAAGGAAATGGTAAGAGATCTTCCTATATTTAAACAAGTGCATAATGATTGTGATGCTTGTGCATTAGGAAAGATGCATAGAGAAGAATTTCCTGTTTGAGTAGAAATGAAGAAGAGAGACATACTTGAATTAGTGCACACAGACCTTTGTGGACCCATGCAAACAAAATCATTAGGAGGTGCACTGTATTTTTTATTGTTTGTTGATGACCGCACGAAGTTTTCTTGGGTATATTTCATGAGTAAGAAGAGCCACACCTTTGAATACTTTAAGTAGATCAGGTATATGATTGAAAAGCAAACAGGGAAGCACATAAAAATTCTCCGCTCCGATCAAGGGGGAGAATACAGGAAGGATGAACTTACCAAGTACTGTAAAGACCATGGGGTATTACAGCAATTCACAGTACCCCATACTCCTTAGCAGAACGGAGTAGCAGAAAGAAAGAACAGAACATTGGTGGAGTGTGCTGGGAGCATGTTGAAAGGTAAGGATCTTTCGAATGGTTTTTGGGCTGAAGCACTGAATACTGCAGTTTATTTGAAAAATAGGAGTCCTACAAGAAGTCTTGAGTTTAAAACTCCTTTTGAATCATTACATGGATTTAAACCTGCAGTAAAACATCTAAGAGTGTTTGGGTCTAAAGCATTTGCTCACATTCCAAAGGAAGATAGAAGAAAACTAGATTCAAAAGCCATCAAATGTACCTTTGTAGGGTATTGTTCACAATTTAAAGCTTATAGATTATTTAATCCCTCTACTCACAAGATTTTTGTTAGTAGAGATGTCATATTTCATGAGCAGGTTTGTGATGAATCTAATAAGCACAATGAGGAATGGGATATTCCGTTTTTGGTGGAAGAAAGTGAAGAAACAGGTAACAACCAGGATCAGAAGAAAGAGGCAGAAGCAGAAAGTCCAGATATAGAAATCAAGCCGAGTCCGTCAAAGGTAAGTCAGAATGGGTTGGAAGCTACACCAACACTCAGAAGATCAGATAGGAAGATTCAATTGCCTGCTAGATACAAAGAAAATGCCTTTATAACTAGTATGATGAATGTTGTTGAATCTTCTAGTTATAGAGAAGCAAATCAATGTAGTGAATGGAAAATAGCTATGGAACAGGAATACGAATCTATCCTCAAAAATAAAACTTGGGGAGCCGGTTGAAGTTCTTAATGGGAAACAAACCATAGGGTGTAAATGGTTGTATAAACCCAAGATTAATGCAGATGGAACCATAGATAAATTAAAAGCTAGATTGGTAGCAAAGGGGTATTCACAAAAATAAGGTATTGACTATGAGGAATCCTTCGCCCCCGTAGCTAAACGAAACACTATCAGAATGTTGATTGCTTTAACTACTAAGAAACATTGGATGATTCACCAACTAGATGTAAAATCTACATTTTTAAATGGGGTATTGAAAGAGGAGGTCTACTTAGATCAGCCTGAGGGGTTTGTTCAGAAAGGGAAAGAACATTTAATCTGTAGATTAAAGAAGGCTCTATATGGACTAAAACAAGCACCCAGATCATGGTATGAAAAGATTGATTCATTTTTTCTACATCATGGTTACAATAGAAGCAAGAACGATCCTAATTTATATACCATGAAAGATGAAAAGGGGCAGATAGTGTTGATTTATTTGTAGGTAGATGATATAATTATTACATGTGATGTAGTTAACCTAATCAAAGAAATCAAGCAACAAATGTCACATATGTTCGAAATGAAAGACCTTGGTGAATTAAGATATTGTTTGGGTCTCAAGATATGGAGAGATTTAGGACAAAATTTTATGTCCCAGGGTAAGTATGTTAGAGGTCTACTAGAAATATTCAGGATGGATCAGTGCAAGGCTGCAGCAGTACCACTATAGTAGAACATTAAACTTCAGAGTGAGGATGGCTCTAAAGAGGCAGATGCAACACTTTATAGACAACTGGTTGGGAGCCTAATCTACCTAACCACCACTAGACTAGATTTGGCTTATGCAGTCAGTGTGCTAATTCAATACATGTCCAAACCACTTGAGAGTAATTGGAATGCAACAAAAGGTGTTTTAAGGTATTTACAAGGAACTATATATTATGGTATTATTTTTACTGATTCTTATGATGTTAGATTGACAGGATTTTCAAATTCCGACTGGGCTGGAAATGTCGACGACCGAAAATCCATAACAGGCTATGCTTTCAGCATTGGATTTGAGGTGATTACATGGTGTAGTAAGAAACAAAACATAGTTTCCTTGTCTTCAGTAGAAGCATAGTATCAAGCCATGTGTGCATCAACATGAGAGGCAATTTGGTTGTAGAGACTTCTCCAGGACATCGAGGAAGAACAAAGAGATGCAACAACAATCAGATGCGACAACCAGAGTTCAATCAAACTTGCTAATAATCTGGTGTTTCATAATAACACTAAACACATTGATACACAATTCCACTTTGTTAGGGAGAAATTTCAATCAAACGAAATTCACCTTGTATATTGTAAAACTTGTGATAATGTTGCAGATATTTTCACTAAGCCTCTTGGAAAAATTAAGTTTGTAATTGCTGTGGTGGATTCGACACATGGGTGTATGAGATCACATGCATCTAGAGAATGTGATATTTTCTCTAAACCATAAGTAATAGGCAGTATCTGGGAGGAGCTCAGAAGTATACGAATTAAAATGAAGTAATACACTTAAGCATGCTCTGTTGAAAAGTAAAACTAAAAACACAAAAAGAAGCTAAATAGAGAGTTCCAAACAATAACAAGGTAAACAATGGCTCGATGGCCTTCTTCTCATTGAATTCTTGGAATGAATACAAATCTTACCCACTTGCCGAAGGGCTTAGGCAGAGGCTCTAGGACCCGACGCAAGGATGTTTGTCCTTCAAGTTCTGCCTTCTAACGCAGTTCAACTCTCTCTAAACTGTAAATACGGTACATTGTTGGGTAGTAACAGTTGGTCCTCTCCTTCAACTCACCATATTTTCCTAAATGACCTTGGTGTTGATTGAGCACATTTAACACCAACTTGTGCTCACCCATTGTTCATCTCTTTGGGGTTTATATGGACGAGGCTTTCAGCCTATTGCTGTGATACATGAAGCAGAAGTGGTGGCTTAAAGATAATCCATTAGTGAAGCTATTCTTTTGTGCTCACCTGGGGAGCCTGGACGGTGCTGTGTAGTGACTTGCGGAAGCGTCGTTTCGCCTTGTGTGGCGTTACAGGGACTTTCCATTAGGGAATGGTGCTTATCGGGCTCAGTGCATGAGAAGGGCGCTCCTTCTCGAAGGAAAAGCACACATTAGGGCATTGGGCCATTCAATCTTGAATTGCTCCAAACCTTCATGTTCTTCATGTTTTACTGGTCCCTGTCTGTCCCTATCCGCCAAATCCTTGGGCTGACATTGTCCTTGGTTTTACTTTATCTGAATTTTCCGGTGTTCGCAGTTGCCCCCCTCGACGGAATGGGAAGGGCGCGCGGCGGGCCATTACTGTGGTTTTTCTTTTCTGTATCTTACGCAAAGAGAGAGAGAGAGAGCGAGGCACGTGTGGAGAAGGACAACATCTTGCACTGGTTCCAAGATAACCACTGCCTAGCGGACCCCCTGCAAGTAGAGAAAATATACAATATATTTTCAAAATTTCAACGAGGCGGGGATGTCCCATGCTCGTGATGCTATGGCTAGTTAAACAAAATTGACAGATACATGTGTTGTATGTGTCACTACTAGGGTAGTGATGCTGGCGGTTGTTGACGACGACTGCTGACGCCCTTAGGGGCGTTTTTTCTTTGACGATAGGTGCAATCTTTGGTGCCTATATAACGAATATTGGTATGAAGAATCATGTGCAATATCGCATATGCTTGGGCACTGGGTTATACATTGTAGGCATTGTTGTGGAGGCAGCATAAAGACATAGGTCTTCGGTGGATCTTTAAATGAGATACACCAGTTTGCAATTTCAGCTCTGTTGGAACATGAAAACACTGGCATGGTCAGATTTCAGGATGATGACATCTCTGGACGTGTCTCCATAATTACTTACAGGAACACACCTTTTATGAGGAGGGAGTCATCAAGGAGCACCGCTTTCCTTTTGAGAAAAAATTTGATGTGAAACAAAAAGGAAGCCTTAACAGAACCATAATGGGCTGAACATAGGCATGTTGGTGAGCAGTGGCTGAAAACGGATGATGGGGATTCAGTGGCCCGAGGTTGAAGTCTATTTGAGCAGCTTGGCAGGAATCATAGGTATTTATGAAGGGAAAAATCCATGGAGTTGGTAGGACTTCCAGGGCAGGTATGAACCGGCTATGATTGTCGTAATGGTGCGTGCATGGGGGTATGAAATACTTCGACCAAGGGAGATGGGGGACACCTACCATGGGAGGAAAAAGTGCAATATGAGGGCAAAGAGGCGAAGGGCGTTGTTTGTGATCTTTGTACACTTACCAAAAGAATAAAATAATGGATTTGGATTTAGCCTGGCTCGGCAGGTGCCAAAAACGAGGGTGGCTCACTTGGGTGGGGACAATGCTGCTAAGTGGGGGTCATTGGCTGGTCTCATGTGTGAGGTTGATGAAGCGGAAGATGTCGCAGATGAATTAATGCTGATGGAGGTATGGTGGGCCAAATGTGGTTCGCAGAGGAGTTCTTTCATTCTGCTTGTACAACCCGGTCGTCTGGGAAGGGGGTTGAGTTGGAATGGTGAACTTGACCTTATGCATGATATATGGATGGGCATGAGGTGCTTCCCGGACTAAAATAGTATGGCCATGGCGTCACTTTGTGGAGTGATGTACGGTCTACTTGAGATGATGATCGCCATGGAGGGGAGGCTCTACTGACCATCGAGGACGTTTATCATATGCAGGGTGAGGTGATGATAAACATAGTCTGGTGTGAGGACCCTAGGGTTTATTTTTGATGGAGAAATGATGTCAGGATATGCAAAGTTTCTGGGACTCTATCATACTGAGGTAGAATGATACCTGCTCTGGAACTTTCGGTGGTGAATGTTGTGAATGGTTTGCAGGTTCTTCTTGCAAAAACAACTACCTCAAGTGAAATCATCTTCTTTTCATTCAATATTATTTGAAAAACATGAATTTTGGAAAGGAAGATGGGAGGGTGCATACCTGTCAGCGCTTGGAAAAATATTTCTTTGGAAATCGAATGTGGGGCATCGCTTTTGTTCGTCATGGTATACTGATTATGGTGCAACTTACAATTTGCAGAATGGACCTTCTGATCTCCTATTATGGACCTCCGAAGTTCTGGAAAAGGGTGATAAATAAGGGATTATGGCCCTCATCCTATTCATTTGTACTTGCTGAGTTTGGGAGATCAGAGGTGATAGCAGAGCCTTTCTTTCCGTTGCGGTCACCCTGTGTACTAGGGATTAGTGATACTATGCCAACGCAACTCTCATGACGTCCTACATTTTGATTTTTCTAGTTTGGTGACGCCGAGGGTGTTAGGTCCCTATATTACTAGTATAGTCCCTTATTATTGTTAGTGTAACCCCCTTATTGTTATTATTGTACCCTTGTAACCCCCATATAGTTATTATTATGCCCTTAAATTATTATTGTTAGGTCGGCTAGGATTACATTGTGGCCCCACTAGGATTACATTATGGCCCCATGGACTCCTATATATAGAAAGGAGGTTTTGTAAATTGTATCATCCAAGAATTGTTCATTTATGTAATGTATTGGGTTTCCCCCTCGAAGTGGCTTATTTCTAAGGTGTTGATATCTCTTTTCTTCTATTTTTAGAGTTGGTTACACAACAATTGGTATCAGAGCTTGGGATTCTAGGGTTTTGCTACTCTAAATAGGTCATCGTGAAATTTTCGCTATAAATTTTTTTCTACAAAGGTTTAGAATCTGAAATTTTTAGGGTACAAAGCTGAAATATTGAGGAAACACGTCAAAAAATTTCAAAGCTTGGTTTGCAATATTTTTGGAGATATGATCTATGGAAGGTAGTGCTTTTTCAGGCTCCTGAATTTCATCTCAAAGAGGTGATCGTGGAAAAAGTTCAATAACTCTCTCTCTGGGCATCGGATTGGAGTGCCGTAAAAATTGGTCACAAGTACACAGAATTTAGTTTCTTGGCTATCAATTTCAGAGACAAAGGAAAAAAAAGTGACACGTGGCAAGTCGTACAAGTTCGCTCTACTAAACTAGTCCATGATTAGGTCATTGTGGGAGATTGGACACAACTTTGTCTTGGAGAATCCAAATCAGGTCAGACCTATGGCATTAAAAGGAGAATTCAGAGGGATACTTTAGTGCTGAATTTCAGATATTGAAAATCTGAAATAACAGAGATAATACAATTTCAATATCGAGCTCCTCAAAGCTAGTAAAAGGTGTGTATTTTTTTTCCGAATTGCATAAGTCTTGTTTGAAGAATCAAGTTGAATTGATTCCAAGGACATGTTGTAGAATAGATATTAGTATTGGGTTCTAAAAAATGCCCAGTAAAAATAATTCAACACCCATTAAGCCTTCAGAAGGCTCTACTATGACTCATGAAGATGAAGAATTGCAACATGATCTATCAAAATTACAAGAGCAAGTGCACCAAATTTTTATCTCGCAAAGAGAAGCAAAAAATGAAATGGAAGTTTTGAAGAAAGGCATGGAAGCAAAGTTGGATGGTGTGAAGAATAATATGTATGGTTTGAAGAAAGGTGTGGAATCTAAGATAGATGGCATGGAAGCTGGCATGGAATCTAAGATGGATGACATAGAAGCTAAAATGGAAAACCTGAAGAATGATCTAAAAGCAGACATGGAAGGTTTGACAAAGTTGATACAAGAAATGTTTCCTAATGGTGAAAAGATAGTAGAGGGAACTCATGATGAGAACAAAATAAATGTTAATCGTGATTTCATAAAATCTAATGTTGGCAGGAAGAACCACCATATTCCAAAAATGGATATGAGGAAGTTTGATGGAAAGGATCCTGTAACATGGATACTACAGATGGAGCAATATTTTGATCTCCATAACGTGAAAAACACACAAAAGGTACGCATTGCAACTTTACATTTAGAAGAAAATACATTTGTATGGTATCGATGGATTTGCTCCCGTAAAAAAATTGTCACTTGGTCAATTTTTACGGAAGAAATGATAACACATTATGAGGATACAAAGAGCAACACCTTCTTTAGCCAATTGATAAATCTCAAACAAAAGGGTTTAGTGGGGCAGCACATTGAGGACTTCCAAAAATTGAATATATGGGTAACTAATATTCCAGAGGAACACAGGATTGATCTCTTCTTAGGTACTCTAAAGGATAACATCCAACATGAAGTTCGTGTTTTGGAACCTGATTCAATGGAGAAGGCATTCAGGTTGGCAAGAAAAGTTGAATGTAAAATTATGGCGACAAGGAAGCCTACCACTCAATTCTATAAAGAAGGAAGTGTTGCTACGCCTAGATTTCCACAACCTACAAGGTTGACACTACAACAATTGGAAGAAAAAAGAGCAAAAGGGCTTTGCTACAGTTGTGATAGCAAATACACTAAAGGTCATAAGTGTGCTGAGAAGAAATTATTTTATATAGATTGTGAAGAGGAAGAAGAAAATGAACAAGAAGAGGATATACACCAGGAACCAGTCGTAGAAGAGGAAGAAATGAGTCCGACCATATCATGTAATGCACTGGCAGGAATCACCACTCCTCAAACTCTCAAGATAGAAGGACATATCAAGAAGAAAAGGGTAATAGTGTTGATTGATTCAGGTAGCACCCATAATTTTATTCATTATAAGGTAGCTAAGGAATTAAATTGTTTCCTATACCCAGCACCAGAATGTCAAGTGATGGTTGCAAATGGAGGAACTATAAATTGCTCTGGAAAATGCCATGATATTAAGCTAACCATGGGGGAATATGTATTGACTAGTCCAATGCTTTCAATTCCTATGGGAGGTGCTGATGTTGTACTAGGAGTACAATGGTTACAATCTTTGGGGACAGTCGCTTTTAATTTTCAAGAACTTTTCTTGAAATTTTTTTCAGAAGGAAAGGAAGTCGAATTACGGGGTATTGAAGGGAAGCCAGGAAGGATAATAAGCTCTAATGTCATGACAAAGCTTCTAAAGAAAGAACAACGAGGCGTAATTGCACAATTATGCTCACTAGAAGTTCCAACAACAAAATCATCTATTTCTGCAGATCTCCAACAAGTCTTGGACAATCATTCCAAGGTGTTTGAAACTCCCAAAGGACTCCCACCTATTGGTGATCATGATCATGCTGTTCATTTGATTCCAGGAAGTGTTCCTCCAAACATCAGGCCTTATAGATATCCTTACTTCCAAAAGAGCGAAATTGAACGTATGATTGCAGAATGTTAGAGGCGGGTATAATTCAACCTAGTCAAAGTTCTTTCTCTGCTCCTGTAGTATTGGTACACAAGAAGGATGGATCATGGCACATGTGTCCGGATTATAGGGAGCTCAATAAGCTCACAATTAAAGATAAATTTCCCATTCCTATGATTGATGAATTATTGGATGAATTACATGGAGCAATTTATTTTACCAAGTTGGATCTTCGTTCAGGATATCATCAAATTAGAATGAAGACTGAAGATATTCCAAAAACAACATTTTTAATTCATGAGGGTCATTATGAATTTTTGGTCATGCCTTTTGGCCTTACCAATGCACCTTCTACATTTCAAGGGTTGATGAATTCCATTTTCAAACCCTTCCTTAGAAAATTTGTGCTAGTATTTTTTGATGATATACTAATCTATAGCAAGTCTTGGAAGGATCATGTTGAACATGTTGACAGATTAGGAGTAATTGAGGTCTAAAATGGGCCTCCTAAGAAAAATGTACAACAAAATTAAAATTTATAACAACCAATAGGATTCAAGATGATGATGTCAACCATGGGGGATGATTCACCATTTTTTAAATAAAAGGGTAAAAATATTAAAAAATAATAAAATAATAAAACTACCTTTTCAACTCGTATTTTCAACTTATCTCCCAAAATTTTTACTCAAATTTCGAGCGGGAGTACTCGTTGGATGCGAAATTTAATTCCTCATCCAAGGAGTACCCATGTTGCATACTTTCGATGAACTCTACTACACGAAAAATGAGAAATACATAAAAAAACGTGATTGTAATCACATTTTTTTTTATGTATTTCTCATTTTTCATGTAGTAGGACCCATCGAAAGTATGCAACATGGGTACTCCTTGGATGGGGAATTAAATTTCACATCCAACGAGTACTCCCACTCGAAATTTGAGTAAAAACTTTGGGAGATAAGTTGAAAATATGAGTTGAAAAAGTAGTTTTTCCATTTTTCCCTCTAAAATTTGATGATGTCATCAAATCTTATTTGATTTTTTCCACTATTATTTTAAAATTTCCTTAGGAGGCCCATTTTAGACCTCAAAATTCCCCTAATGGTGCCTAAACTATTGCAGGAGAAACAATTATATGTAAAAACATCCAAATGTTTCTTTGGAGTACAAGAGGTGGAATATCTGGGTCATATTGTATCTCACGAGGGTGTTAAGGTAGACCCTAACAAAATTAAAGCCATTAAGGAATGGAAAGTCCCCACAACCATAAAGCAGTTGTGAGGATTTCTCGAGTTAACAGGTATTATCGCAAGTTTGTTAAGAATTATGGGAGAATAGCAGCACCTCTAACAACATTATTGAAGAAAGATGCATTTTCATGGACTCCTCAAGCAACTAAGGCCTTTGAACGTCTTAAAGAGGCAATGTGCCTAGCACCGGTCTTAGCTACACCAGACTTCACAAAAACCTTTACTGTGGAATGTGATGCCTCAGGAAATGGAATTGGTGCAGTTTTAATGCAGGAAGGAAGACCCATTGCTTTTGAAAGTCGTCCAATCAAAGGAAAGTATTTACAAAAACTTATTTATGAGAAGGAAATGTTAGCAATACTGCATGCACTAAAGAAATGGCGAACTTACCTAATGGGAAGACACTTCAAGGTAAAAACTGATCATGATAGTCTTAAACACTTTTTGAAACAAAGACTATCTTCAGAAGAGCAGCAAAAATGGGTCACAAATATGTTGGGTTATGACTTTGAAATAATCTACAAAAAGGGAAAGCTTAATGTTGTTGCAGATGCACTCTCAAGAAATAATGAAGAGGTGGAAGCATTTCTTTGTGCCATTTCTATTATCCAACCAGATTGGATAACCGAAGCAAGAGATGAATGGAAGAAGGACAAAGATGTATGGACACTCATTCAAAAGTTGCAGCAAGATCCTAGTACATCCGATACATTTAGTTGGAAAAATGATTCCTTATGGTACAAAGATCGCTTATATCTTTGTAAGAATTCCCAACTAAAACAAAAGATTCTTCTGGAATTGCACACTTCTCCTTTAGGAGGACACTAAGGATTTTTAAAAACTTACCACAGGGTGAAGAAAGAATTTTTTTGGGATGGCCTTAAATCTGATATTCAAAAGTTTGTGGCGGAATGTTTGGTTTTCCAGCAGAACAAAGTTGAGACAATTAAGACCCCGAGACTTCTACAACCTTTATCCATTCCAAGTCAACGTTGGGAGGAGATTTCAATGGATTTTATCACAGGTTTACCTAAGTCTGAAGGAAAGAGTGTCATCATGGTGGTAGTTGATAGACTTACTAAGTATGCACACTTTTGTGCATTATCTTATCCATTTAAAGCAAGTACAGTTGCTACTACATTTATGGATAGAATTCAAAAACTACATGGAAGCCCAAGGGTTATTGTGAGCGACAGAGATCCCATTTTTACTGGAAATTTTTGGACGGAGTTATTTTCTTCTTTGGGTACTCAATTAGCTCATAGCTCATCTTATCATCCTCAATCTGATGGTCAAACTGAGATAGTAAATAAATGTTTGGAATGATATCTTCGTTGTTTTGTATCTGATAAACAAACACAATGGGTCAAGTGGTTACCTCTTGCTGAATGGTGGTATAACACTTCCTTCCATACTGTAGCAAAAATGACCCCATTTATGGCACTTTATGGATATCATCCACCATCCATCACATCATATTTAAGAGAAAATTCGAAGGTTCAAGCAGTGGAAGATCACATCGAGCATTAGCAAGAAGTTCTCCAACTCTTAAAGGATAACCTGACTTTGGCACAAAATCGAATGAAACAACAGACAGATCAACATCGCAGCGAGAGAAGTTTTGATGTAGGAGATTGGGTATTTTTACGGCTACAACCATACAAACAAATGTCCCTCAAGCAAGCAAAGAAGTATAATAAATTATCGCCAAAGTACTATGGTCCTTACAAGGTGTTGCAAAAGATTGGTACTATGGCATACAAATTGGAGCTTCCTGCTTCTTCGCGAGTACATCCAGTTTTCCATGTTTCATGCTTAAAGAAGGTTGTAGGTGAAAATCTTCCAGTTCAAACAATATTGCCAGAACTTGATGAGGAAGGAAAAATCATATTGGAACCTGAAGCGGTCATGGAAACAAGAACTCGACAGCTACGGAATCGATCAATTTCAGAGTATCTCATCAAGTGGAAGAACTTACCCACTGAAGATTCTATATGGGAGGATGAGAATTTTATACAGAAGCACCCAAAGCTACTCAAGCGTTGAGGACAACACTTTTTTGAAGGAGAGGGGCATGTTAGGTCCCTATATTACTAGTATAGTCCCTTATTTTTGTTAGTGTAACCCCCTTATTGTTATTATTGTACCCCTGTAACCCCATATTGTTATTATTGTGCCCTTAAATTATTATTGTTAGGTCGGCTAGGATTACATTGTGGCCCACTAGGATTACATTATGGCCCCATGGACTCCTATATATAGAAAGGAGGTTTTGTAAATTGCATCATCCAAGAATTGTTCATTTATGTAATGTATTGGAGGTTGCCCCCTCGAAGTGGCTTATTTCTAAGGCGTTGATATCTCTTTTCTTCTATTTTGGAGCTGGTTACACAACAGGTAATGTATAAATTGGGTTTGTACGCCTCAAAGGGGCGTTTTTCCCTAGATTGTGCTAAGATTTAGGGGAATAGGCGCCTCCCTTGCACTTGTTTCTCGGTACAACCACATGAAGGTGCGTTGTCCCCGCCTTTCGCACCCAAGGACACACCCATAAATGAAATAGGTGTGACAAGGGCACCTGTATGAGAGACAAAAAGCTGCGTTGTTTTTGTTTTTTTTAAACTTGGGTTTTTTTCTACCTTAATGATTTTTCTCCTTTGTACTGATGGGTGCCTATTGCTTGGCAGGTTAGTGTGGAGAGAGCGAGATTGGTCCGAGATCCGGACTGCTCTGGCTGCTGATGCTGGGGCGCGCCATCAGTTGGCCTCATGGGGCCTCCTGAAATTTGCTGAGAACGAGTGCCTTCGGTCACAGGAGCGATTACTATGTTATATCATACGGCATTGGCACCGGAGGTGCAACATGTTTTTCCTGAGGGGGACAAACTTGATTATTCGTCTAGAAACGGATATTTACTTTGTGACAGGATTACTGCCTCAGGGAGAGGTGCTGAGGTATCCACTTCCTGCTGGGCGGGTGAACATGGATAGGTTTCGGCAGCGTCATTGTGGTGGTGTGCCTCTGACTTAAGAGTGCATTAATATCACCTCAGTGACATATGTGTCCGAGCAGTGTGCTCTAGCTGTTATTGTGCAACTGGCGGGGTCATTTGCGCCACATCGGGCATCGGGGCCACAGGTGGGAATTTTACGCCACTTGAGGAACGGGCATTTCTTTGATTTTTCCTGTTTTTGTTTTGATGGTATGGTGTCACAACTGAACAGGGTCCAGCATGGAACCAAATCATTTTCGTACGCCAGCATTTTGTGTAGCATCATGTACGAGAGGGTCGTGTTTATGAGGCCCGTAGTGCCTGTGCCTATCAAGGGGCCTAGGGAGCCACGTAACTCCGATAACGGCGTCATATTCTACCTGATCGTTGGTTGTTGAACCAATGCAAACGCCGTTTGAACACAATGGTGATCGGTCAGGGTGATAGATGACCCAGGTCACTGCAGCTAAGTTTTGAGACCATCGCGGTGCTCCATCAGCAAATCCGAAATAAGGTTCAAGTTGGTGATCCATGGTGAAATTTTGAGCGCGTTTAGGTTTTTTGGGTCAAAAAAAATTTGGTGTTGGGGTTTTTGTGTACTCTAACTCTAGGGGATAAGGGCTTTGAGGGCCCTTATGGGTAGAACTTCTTGAGGTAAAGGCCATTGACGGGGTTAGTGAGGTAGGTCCCATCTGGTTTCGTCAAGATGTATGCCCCCTGCCAAAGGCAATGATTGATGATATAGGGCCCTTTCCACAGGGTTTCAAAATTTCCTAGCCCTAAGGCTTCTTTTGCGACATCATAGCGAAGGACTAGCTCTCCTTCGATAAATGAGCGAGGGGTGATGTGGCGGTCGAATGACGCTTTTACCCTTTTCTTATGGGCCTCATTGTGTTGCAGCGATTGGCGCCTATTTTCGTCAACTAGCTCTAGTTGTACTAGGCGCTATTCTAGAGGCTGGGTGTCATCCAGGAGTTCGATAGCTGTATGCAAGTTTGGGATCTTGTGGACATCGATACACAGGTGTAAGGTGCCCTAGTTTTTAGTGATAGGAATAAATTTGAATTCCTGTGACGGAGGGATTGTTGAGATCCTGTCTTGGGCGTGCAATGACACAAGTCGTATCTGATGAGTTGTGTCACTGGCATGCGGCGGGGGAAGGATCTTCACAATGGAGTCCTGAGTGAGCCGATAGTTGGCATTCCCGCTAGGATAGTCGATTCCTGGTAGATGAAATTTGATTTTATCACAAAGATGTCTAAACGTTTGTAGCAACAGACATCCCTCTGGTGCGTGATTATGACTGGTGCAAATGGTGCAGGGTATCACAATGCTGACAGAGTAGATAGTGTGAGAATCTACACTACTCGATGTTCCAGATGTGGACGCTTGTAAAGGGTCAGTTGCAGCTCAAGTTGTCTTCTGTTTCCATTTCTGCATCATGGGTTGGGACCTGCCTCCCTTTCTGGTGGGTGGCTGACTTAATGCTGCTCTAGCTGCTCTTAATTTGGGGAGATGCGTGCACTTGAATGTATGATGAAAGTGTGAGAAAATTCGACAGTAAGTCCGTGTAATCTTCTCTTGATTAGAGAGAAGCTTTTGGGGAAGAGACGAGATTATGTGGAGACTATTTACAAGGAGTTTGAGTTCTCTGCATTGATTGATCCGGTGATCGTTTAGATCACATAGGCCGCATGTTATCCTCGGCTGGGCCTGACGTTTCTGTAATTGGTTTATGGTCTTAGCAGGCGTGACAAACCATCCTGGTGCCGGGGTCGTAGTAGGCTTATAACACCATCGTGGTAGTGGGGGTGTCAATGGGTCGAAGACATATCTTTTATGCCATTCTTGGAGGTCGCTCGTCCTCTTTTCTACGGCATTAATCATGTCGATAGTGGGACGAATTTGTGAGACATTAGTACAATGTCGGTTGTAATGATTACACTGACATATCAGGAAAAAATTCCATGATATGGGTCTCCCATCGTGCGTGGTCTGAGGCCGGGCGGGGTACCATCGCTGTAATGCTGCTAAGTCGGGGTAGTGGACTACTATATGGTCTGTCTGCCTGCACAATGTGCATGCGGGTGGCTTTTGTGACACGTCTGTGATGGTAACTATGGGTTGCTTGCTAGGCCGTTCTTCGGCTGACAAGAACATGATTGACCCGCTCATCTCCTCTGCTTGGGTCATGGAGCTACCGATAGATTCGGCATCCATATCGTCTTCTTGGGAAATATGAACTATGGCTGAGCGAAGACTAGCAAGGGCTAGTCGGAAGCGAGGTATGTAGTGAAAATCCTCCAATAAGTGATTGTCGGCGCATAATGGGCATGTGAATTGTGCTGCCCGTAGCCCTACATAGTAGACCCTTTCAATTGGATACCATCTATGGATGAGTTCCAATACGACACACGCTTCGAGGTAGTGGCCACGTTCATTGCATAGTGTGCAACGTATAATGGGCATTACTGGGGGGTGCTCTACGTATCGGTGCTCCTCTTGTAAGTACAAGATGGAGTGAGGCTCTTCATTGATAGACTGGATGGAGGGATTCTCTTGATAGGATCACTCGATCGCGTGTAAGGCGTCCTAATACCATCGTATTTCTGGACAGTGGTGCGTATAGTGCCCATAGGTGTCACAGAGGGCACATGCGTGATTGGTACGCAGCGGGTTTCCTATACTTTTGGTGGCAAGTTCCTTTTTATGGGAATGTCATTTTGAGGTGCCTGCCTCGCAGCCGAGGAGTGGTTTTAATTCATCCAAATTCGAGCATATGTGAGTAGGGTGTCCTATGACATCACATATAGCGCAGGCTGATGACTCCTTTTGCATGGTGGGGGTCACCACTTTCTTTCCTTTCTTGGTAATTTTCTTTATTGTGGTCGCCGGTTTCGCAGTGAGGATTTCCCTTGCGAGGGTGGTTTTAACTGCTACTTGGGTAGGTTGGGGCTCTTTGGGACAGGGAGGCTTTAATCCAAATGCAGTAAAATTGGTATCTGGTGTTCCTGGAGGGGGAATGAGGTACCACACTAGGAATGCCAATGATATTTTGGGTAGTACCAGTGTTGCTAAGACTGCTGGGAGGTGAAGCCAGGAGGTGGGTATAGGAAAGGAGTTTTGGAGGTGGCATAGACCAAGGAGACTACAGTAGCTGATGCCTCGGTGTCATTACTGCTGAGTCTGTGTCCTGACCAACCTCAGTGCTTGACGTGGACATCATGCATACCGGGGCCACTGTGGTATCGAGTGATACCTCAGGGATAATAGGAGGATCTCCTAGGAAGGATCCTAGGATGGACGATGGTTTGAATTTTCCAAGGCCATATTCTTGATACCATGAAAGACCTTCAGTGGCTATGTCTACATAAGGTAGAACCATATCTGTGTTGGTCAAAGGACGCTTTTCAGTGTGCGTCAGTTGGTCTATTGTAATGATTCGATCCTCGTGGGGGAACATCATGAGGAAGAAAATGGAGGATGCTATGGCAGACATGGCGTACATGTAACTCTGCCCAAGGAGTATATTGTAATCCAAGTGAGCATCCAAGACTTCGATGTCTATGTGGACCATTTTTCCGGCTAAGCAGACCAGTACATTTTGGAAAAGACCGACGGGGGTCGAGGGCCGACCGTCATATGCCCTGTGAATGATGACAGAAGGTTTGAGTTTTGGGGCTCCTAACTTCTGCCATACATTCTTTGACATGATGCATGTAGATGCACCCTTGTCAATGACACATCGGTGAATAGTGATATTCTGTACTGATACTGGTATCTGGAAGGTGACCATGGAGGGAAGCCTAGGGGTGGCTTTGTCTAAATCAAAAGCCATCATGTGCATGTCGGCGGGGTCGACGGCACCTAAGGTGGAAAGTAGGGCTTTCTGCTGCTTTGGGCACAACTGCAGTACCTCCAAAGCAGACATAGCAATAGGTGAGTGGGCTATATCGTCTACGATGCTGTAATTGTGGGCTGCTTTGGAGTAGTTACCTGCTTGCCTATTAGGCCCTTTAACCATTTTTTGCAATGGTTCCAAAGCAATATTTGGAATGGTCAAAGGTGCAGTTGGCACGCTTGTACCAGCCCCTGACGAACCAATGTCTGGTGGGGAGTTGTAGCTACAATTGCAGGTTTGAAAAAACATTTCTTCGCTGGTCATGTAAATTTCATTGCTGTTTTTCTCGGAATCGTTGGGGTTTTTCTGCTGAGTGC
Organism: Pinus albicaulis; assembly: GCA_034641835.2. Classification (NCBI taxonomy): domain Eukaryota; kingdom Viridiplantae; phylum Streptophyta; class Pinopsida; order Pinales; family Pinaceae; genus Pinus; species Pinus albicaulis. The sequence goes on along the minus strand of CM076584.1, from coordinate 196,132,572 downwards.
TAACCATTCATTGATGGAGGAAGGGCTCTTGCATGACTGTAGTTGTCTGGGAGGATCCGTCTTGTCCTCGGTTACTCTGAAGCTTTTTAAGCTTAGGTATTTCAGGACAGTGGTGAGTATAGTGCCCGTACTCACCACATATCGAACAAGAATGGTTTGTTCATAGAGGTGGCCGTTTACCTTGCTTTTGAGCATTGCTTGGCTCTTGGTTCTGGTTCCAGTTGAAGTTATCTCTAGGCCGGGGTCACAGTGGGCGCCGTTGACTGTTGCCCCCATTTCTAGGGTTCCCTTTGGGTTTGTTTTTTACCTTTATTTTGACCACATTGGGAGGGTAATTCTCCTGATCATACTGGTGTGGTTGATCTCGGGACGACTGCACAAAGTTCACTTGTGCATTGTTCTGCGTTGGTGGGTTATGTGCTTGGGACTGAGCATACTATTGTCCCATATTTTCACCTAGCCGTTGGGGGGGAGTTCTTCCATCAGTTTTTATTTCTGTGTACTGGGTCCCCCCGGCCGGAGGGTAAGTTCCTCCTTAGTGATATGCTGGTGCCCTATTATTCAAATTTTGCTGCTGCATATGATGACTTTGAAATCTGAGTGGAGACATGTTCTGGGTAGACCCACGTGTGTAGCCAAGATTCTGACTACTGCTCCCTAGGTGCCCTTGGGTCATTGACCCAATAAGTCTGTCTGCAGAGTTCGACGCGCTTGGAAATTCTTGATAGGATTGCAGGTGCGGGGTGTTAGGTAGGATATTGTATATGTACCTTGATTGTGTATAGATCATTTCAGGCTACTGGGCTGTACTGATTGTGTCGTCTTTGGATGCGGGGTTACGTTGCACCACATCATTTTAAATCTCCGCCATCAGAGTTTTCAAAAATAAATCTAAAAGGACTCGGTCGTCGAGTTGAGATTTGCATAAGCTATGGCGCTGTCTCCACTCGTGGAGATGTTCAGAAATGTGGGTAGAGGGATATTGTCTAAAATGAGTCAGTAATTCCATTCCCAAATCATGGTGAATGGGTAACTAAAAGTAATTGAGGAACGTAGTAGCGAGGGCACTAAAGGTTCTATGTAAAGCAGGGGGTTTCTCGACGTACCATTTCGTGGCCACTCCCATGAGAGTGCGTTGAAATAGCCTCAATCAAATAATATCATCAATGATGTTATTCTATGAGCACCACTGGTGAAAGGTCATTATATGGTTCCCTGGGTCTTTCGCTTGCTTTCCCTCAAACTTTGGTATGTATGAAGGGAGCTTTGTGGGCATAGGAGGCCAATTGGGGTCATGTGAGATGGGGTCATTAGTGAGCTTTTTTAAATCCAGTAGATTTAACACTGCTAAAAAGGGTGACTAAGAGGTAGAAACCATCGCAACGTGTGAAGACATGAAGTTCTGGTTAGAACTAGGGTTAGTCTATGATGTACCCGGTTGTGAATTCAACTGGCTTCCCATATGGGATGCACTCTTCTGCCCCCTAGGGGATGAGGGGGGAGTGATGTGCGGTGTGGTGTTGGGAGATTGGCTAGGGTTCCCAACGAAGGTTTCTCTAAGAAAGGAGGAACCAGCCACTATGGCAATGTTCTGTATTTGATGCCTAAATGATGAAAGACCTGGAACCCCTCCCATTAATGGGGGGAGGCCCAAAAGACGCTTGGAATGACGAGGTTCCGTTGGAACCATTTGAGGGTCGTCCAAGTTAGGTTTTGGAAATTTTTTTTGAGGGGATTGAGTCTATGATCACGTCAAATTTATGGCCACATATATAAAACAAGTGAAAAAAGAAATGATTTTTCCTTTAACTTAATCTATGTGATCAATCATGCAAAAAATGGTTTTTTTTGTTTGCGCATGATACTCAAAAACCTAGAAGACCTAGTAACGTCCTCAAACTCTCAAAAGTAACTAGGTCTTGAGAGGATTTCTTGCGAGTGCTGGCACAACGTCCTGAAAGAACTGGCGATGCCCCCAGTCAACCGAAGAGAATCAACCAAGGTAGGGGTAGAGGGTCTGGTGCTTTCCTGCATCGTCACCTATAGGGTAAAGGATGCCCTAGTTTTGGCCACTAAGAACCACCATCCCACGTGAGCGTTCGAGTCTTGGGCTTCTTGGTAGTCAGCTAATAGTACTGAGTATCAGACGGGTTAGGTAGCCCCAATTGATACCGCATGCACTACACCTAAGCCTAACCCCCTCTGAATCAGGTCTCTGCCATGCTTGGGTTCTATTTTCCATGGGCTGATAGGTGGATTTTAACCTCCCTAAAAATAAAATTTCTATGTTTCAAATGTGAAGCGTGATCAAGGCGGCTTATTGGATGCCTACCCCCTTGATCCTAACTTAAACTATAATTTTTCTTGTGGCCCCTGTGGGGAGAGTTTAGTGAGTTGGTTTAAGTTATTTTTAGGTGGCTTTCTTTTCTTAGTGGGTGAATGTGTGTGAGCGTATGGTGAACAATCTCATAATTTGAACATATGGATATCGGTGATCCTTTACAAATGTCCCGTAGTTAAACTATGTGATGTTGTTCCTTGCTCAAATAAAAATCATTTGCGGATAATGGGCCGCTTCCAAAACCTCTTAATTAGTTTATGTGAGTGACTAAAGGGAGATGGAAAATCACAAATATAGAGTGTTCATATGCTTGTCTAGGGTCACCCAATGGTGTAAATACAGTAGAGATTAATTACTCTAACTTGCAATTAAATCCTTGTCCTGCAATTTCCTAAATGAAAAAATTGAAATTTAAACTAAACAATTTCTACACTAGTTTGTGCATGTGTGGTCATGAGCCACTTACTTGGGCTAGTTAAACTATGTGTGCATACCAGAATTTGCAAAAAACATAAATTGTTCGGAAAGAAATGGTTAATTTTCCCCCTACTTAAACTATGTGAACACTTTTTGCAAAAAAAAACCAACTTAAATGAAAAGTAACTAAATGCCTACAAAAAGCAGAAAAAATCAGTTTTCAGAAGCTGTGGGGTATCAAAACAGGTGTTGGAAGATACATTAAGGGCTACCCAACACACTTACAAGCAGGAAAAAAGTAGCAGATAGGGAGAAAAAATATCTCTGCAAATTGCGCGCAAAACCTTCTGACAGTTGCGCCTTCCTGTACGCAGGTCACTCTTGAATGCACGCCCTGTGCGTCTATGTGTAAAAATAGTGCGCAAAATTCCTGCAAGTAAAAAAAATTAGGAGCTGCCTTCTTCAGTCTGTCACCTTAGTGAGTCTAGGGACTATAAGATGGGTCAGAGGATTGTTAGCTCCACTCCAGCATAGACTAAGGGTCTCTTGTAAACAATGGAACAACCACATAAACTTGAAACACGTCAGTGGAGTCGCCAATCCTATTGTGGTGGATTCAACACATGGGTGTATGAGATCACACACATCTAGAGAATGTGGTATTTTCTCTAAACCATAAGTAACAAGCAGTATCTGGGGGGAGCTCAAAATTATAAGACTTAAAATTAAGTAATACACTTAAGTATGCTTTGTTGAAAATTAAAACTAAAAACACAAAAAGAAGCTAAATAGACAGTTCCAAACAATAACAAGGTAAACAACGGCTCGATGGCCTTCTTCTCAATGAATTCTTGGAATGAATACAAATCTTACCCACTTGCCGAAGGGTCTAGGCAAAGGCTCCAGGACACGACGCAAGGATGTTTGTCCTTCAAGTTCTACCTTCTGACGTAGTTCAACTCTCTCTCTCTACTGCAATGGACTGAAATTGTTGGGTGGCCAAAAATTGAGTCCTCTTCTTCAGCTCCTGCTCCTTGGCTCACACAAATAGCTGGTGTTGCTTGGGCAACTTTGGCCAGCATAACCGTGTTCTCACCCATTGTTCATATCTTTGAGGGTTTATATAGGTGAGCTTTCAAACCTCCTTCCCTCCCTTGGTACATGGTAGATAGTGACCCAAAGGAGGGGAAATATTCCATTGTGGGCTGAAATATGCTTTTGTGTGCTCAAAAAAGGCCTAAGGAGGCGATGGTGTTGTCCTTAGGCGGCTTTCAAATAAGGAGAAACTATCATTTGCTTGCTTGTGGTCCCGGAAAGGGACTTTTTTCCATTTCTAGGAATGTGCACTTATCGGGCTCCAGTGCACGTAGAAGGAGCTCTTCTCAAATGAAAAAGCACACATTTGGGCATTTATGACTATTTAAATATTGAATTTATCCAAACCTTAGAGATTCTTAATATTTTTGATTCCATAATATATCCCTGTCCTGTAAATCCTTGGGCTCGACATTACTTGATGTCGTTTTCTACTGTACGATTTTCCAGTGTTAACAGTAATGTTTAGGTAGATGTTAGGAATATTTTTGAACCCCTTATCCATTAAGGGGGAGTGTTGAAGATAATGGAGAATATCCTATTTTAGTGAGTTGGTTCACGAGACCTTAGGATAGGAAATTGGTTTCTATTTCTTAGGGTGCAGTTCTAACTTCCCTAGATCTTGTGTGCTATATAATAGCTGAATTGTATGGAGATTGTAGAGTGTTCTGCAGAACCTAGACTCTCCTGTTTCAGACTCTCTTTCATAGAGATGACCAGAGGGATTGTTGAATAATCCATTCAAACATCGTTTTTTATCTTAATAATCGCTCAACTTCTCTTTATTTCCTTATCCCATGAAGTAGGGTCAACATGTACTATTTCCAATTCATTCATTGTCACCACCACAAAGGGAGGGGTGCTTCTTTATTAGAATGTGAATTTCCTAAAACATGGACTCTCTTTGAGCCCACCAACCCATCCTATTCGCATGCCACAACTCAAGGATATCCTTATTAAAGGATCATTTCTATTTTTGAAACCTTCTGCATGTGTGGTACATTTCCATTAGAAATCTAAGTACTCATATCTTCTTGTTTTGGAGGGTCATCATTGTTTTTCCTTTATTCATCCCCTGAAAAAATGGGATCAAAAGGTTGGAAACCTTTTGTTTAATGAGCCTACCCCTTTTTCTTTTGGGGGGGATAATTTTCCTGAGGATGTGAATCTTCTAAGCATCTTGTTTCGAAACATGTGTGACAATTAAATGTCATGTTTTCATAGATGAAGATTTGGATCCATTGATATTATATGTGTTTCAACGATATGTGATCGAGTATACCTTTTCTTAGGTCTATTTCTATACATATATAAGAAAATCTAAATAAACCTCTCTCTATTCTTTCAACATCCATATTTTGGAAAGAACCCAAAGCATTTCCAACATCTTCGATGTACCTTTTGATGAAAAAAAGGAAGAGGAAGGTTTGGGAACCTTATCCAAACTGACATCTTTATTATCACCATTGATGAGGAATCAAACTCTGGAAACCAAGGGTTTATGAAGAACTTTACTCTTCCCCAAAACCAAAGCTCTTCCTACAAGACTTTCTCCAAGTCATCACGGGAATCAAATTGAGCAATGAAAAAACATTTTGAACAAAAACATATATCATAATTTCTAGTCTAGGTCATATAAACCCAGTGATGCAAAGCTTTGGACCTTGTCAAGAATCCATTAAATATGGAAATCACAACCCTAGAATGAAGAAAAAGAGAGTTGATTTACCTCTTTTAAATTTACTTCCCGTGTTGGAATTTGTTGTGATTGGTCAACAATATATAGTCTTTTAATGAATTGAGGTTGATCCTTTGTAATATACCTCTTAGCCCAAGTTGCATGAGTGGATAAATTTGGAGCATTTAGGTTCCTGGATCCCATTGTACCCCATGATGTCTCAAAAGAAATATGATGGTGGAGTTCCTAGAATTATTATAGCCATTCAACTGTGATAAATTTTGCACATGTTTCCCTTCCCGTAGTGTTTCTATAATAATCCCAAAATGTTTCTTTAAGGTTTTCTTTAGAGTTGACATAAAATCATATTTAGAGACCTAGATTTGGATCTAGTTCATGCTGAAGGACTTAATAAAAACAAGAAATTTGTACGCATGGTTCATATTTTCAAATCTTTCCACTAACCCGTGTGAAGAAGGACAGGAGATATCATTCAGATCTACTTCGATTTCAGGGGGCTTAGGTAGGATAGTGAGATAGAGGGAACCAAAGGCTAATTGATCTACACATGCAAACCAAGATTATTGGGAAAAGTGAACCATAAAATTCCCATGTTGGATGAGATATAAAGACAAAACCTAGCGTTGATAATCTTTGTCATGTTTGGTTTTTCCATTGGTATTGAACCCACAAATGGAGTGTTTCCATTTAGGCCCATTGTTGGAGTTTTCAAAATTTTCAATGATGGATTATAATTTTTCTCTAGCTCGCCTAAACTTGTTCCAACACTCACGACACTAATTCTGATAGTCCCCATCCACAGAATCTACCTTAGGGTTTGATCTCATGACTTTTTGAAAGCATGATTGGAATTTGGATTGGGAGAAATTTTTTTTCTGAAAATTCAAAGTGGTCACAATCACACCAAACTAGAACGACCGGATCCATCCCATCTCCAGGAATCTGGTGCACTTTATTTCACTCAAAATAGAGTCCGTATGTGAAAGTTATAGGTTGTTGATCGCTGTGTCAAATAAGCGAATTTTCAAAAAAATGGTCAAACACAGTCAAAGGTAAAAATTAGGGTTTTCAAAGGCCCAACGATAGGATGAAAAGTGTCATTAATTTTTAAGCCTATGGGAAGAGGACATGTGGCAATCCTGGAGGCTACCACGTGCACCCCCTCTAAGGCAAAATTTGAATTTATTTTGGCGGGAAATTTGAATTTATTTTTGGCGGGAAATTTGAATTTATTTGGGTGGAAATTTTTTTGGGTAGAGGCTGGGGTCGAACCGCCAACCTCCCCCACAATAATCCCAAGCCTTACTATCTTGGCTACACATTAGATCTTACCATATGTTGCAATGAAATTAAATTTAAGTTTTAACAATGGTTTGGGCAGAGGCAAAAAGGGGCTAGCCCCTTACCACAAAACCATGGCCCAAGAAATGAGGAGTGGAGGCTCCAATGTAATGGCATATTTAAATAGTTAAAAATGGTTTAATTACCATTAATCCCATGCATTAGCGCTATGACTATTTTTAATGCTGATTTTTATTAATTGCATAATTAGCACATTTAACTATGGATTATCCATTAGTTAATCGAGCTTAACATTAATTAACTGGAGTTTAATTTGGCAGTATATTCGGTAAAGTCACCAAATTCAGAATTTCCCTAGATTTAGCTACATTAACTGGAGCTTTTCCAGTTTTGGAGGAGATTCCTAGGGAAAATTGAATGAAGCATACTTTTGCTAATTTCAACCAATTTTGGCTCAAAAAGAGTCATTATTATATGATTTTGATGCTCTAAGAATGATGGAATAGGTTTCAAAGGCATTGGAGCACTTCTAATTTTTTTTTTGCCACTTTGAATATTAAAGAAGCCCATGGCCACCAGGAGAGGAGGTCATGCCTATATCAGCTGGAGACCATTTTCAGATATTGAATAGTCTATATTGAGGTTTTTGGGTCTTCTGAAGCCAATGGAGTAGGTTTCATAGCCATTATAGCACCGTAGGTGCATGTAATCATACATTTTACCATTAATCCCAAGAAGGCCTAGCCAGTTGAAGTAGGTCCATGGAGATCTAGCCCAGGAGGGGTGAAATCTATTATCAACTATTTTGTTATGTGTTTGTTGTGTCACTATTTATCTACCTTTTATTTGTTGTACATGAGTTTTTAAAAGCTAATTAACTCATAAATTTCTCATCAAAGACACTTAAAACTTGACACATAAACCACTTCACAAATGGCTAATTTGAGACGATCCTAAACACACTATTTTTATACTTATGAGGGAGCTATCACAACAAAAATAGTTTGCCCAATTCAAACCAAGTTGGTATCAGAGCACAGTTTAGCTCATTTATGCCAAGGCTAGCTAGAAGAATTAGTTATTGGTTTTTTGAATTTGTGCAAGGAGGATTTAACTGTGTGTGAAGGAGAAGGTCAAGGTTGAGAGCTCAGTTCTCAAATCACAACAAAGAAGCTTTATATGCATTACAGGTGTGATGGAAGCTTCATTAAGCATTGTTTCTAGTCATTATTCCTTAGAAAAACTCTTTGATAAAGATATGTTAGAGAAACTCTACATCATGAATGTTATCATGCAAGAGATGTATGAAGATAAGAGGGAGAGCATTATACTTCAAGAGTAGTTGATTTCCATGAAGTAGGAGAAGCAAGAGCTTCCTGAAAAGATGCATGATATGGAGAGTCAGCTCCATATTGGGAAATAAAATCTAGCAAGGATGCATGACATGGAGACTCAGCTCCATATTACCACTAGTACATATGGTCAATTTTCCAAAACTTTAGTTTCGACATTTTAGACGTATTGTTGGAAAGTTCACCAAATTTTCTCAATTTTTTTAATCCCGCCACATGATGTTGCTCTTGCGACCCCGATGGTGATGTTTCCACTCTTGTGACACTACAAAAAAGCATCACTATTGTGACCCACCCGGCTAGGGTGTCGCAATAGCAACAGTAATAGAAGACAATGTCACTATTGCGACAGTAATAGAATACAACATCGCTATAGCGACGTCCATGTTATTTGCATCGGTAAACCAAAAGATATGAAAATACCATTATGGAACGGTCACTTTCCCTTTGAAAAAGTAAAATTTGACTTGGTCAACTATCGTCGCAATAGTGACAGTTTATTTTAAATAGATAGGGCGCATTGTAAATATTTTTTCCGACAACTTTGTAGCAAGGAGGACATAATGGTATTCTAGCATAATAGAGTTTTTTTGGAATTTCATCCAAAAGCATGTCAAAGATATTTCTTGTGGTAGCAATGGATATTTTTTTTTTGGATATGGACAAACAAGGTACACCATTTGTTATATTGAATCAAAACTAGGACCATATGGAAAGATGAATCACATCTTATAGTTGGAGGAAGTCTAACATGGTGTGTGTATATTATGTATACTGGTCATTGATGTTTTTGAGCTTAATATTTAGTTAGACTTAGTACTTGTGAGGAGTATTGTAGGAGCATATGATATTATAAAAGCTTGTACTTATTTCCTCCATGATATGGAGCATGTAAATAATATGTAACCATATCTATCTATTTATTATGTAAAGTTCATATCATTGTATGACTCTTGTAAGAAGGCATACCCATTATCCATGTGTCTTTGATGATCTGGATAACTTGTTTAATATAGTGCACAACCTATGATAGAGTATGGTCAATGTGTCATTTAAATTCTCTATGAGTGAATTGTGTTGGTTGTAAACTCTAGGGGGCATGATAGTCCTAAAAACATGAAGTTTCCTATACATTTAGGTGTAGTTCATTGAGAATATAAATGAACCATGTACTCGAAGGAGATCTTAGTGGGTTGGTAGTTGCAATAGATAGGTACTCATGTATTTTGGTGGATTTCCACTCCTTTATGTGGATGTTGAGAATTTGATAGTGTCTACGTGTTTGAGGAATGAGACACAAATGACAAGTAAGATCATATATATACTTTATTGATCAAAAGTGTGTTTGATTCATTGAACCAATGGAATATGATAATGAAGACTTACCTAACAAAGATAAAGAAATATCCAACTTAGTAAGGGTGAAAGTTGGGATTATCAACTCCTACCTATCATAAATATTATTATGTGATGCTTATGATTATACATGAAAAGATTGTGGTTTGTTAATGTATTGATCATTGTGATGTAGATTTGGTATCAACATGTGTATTCTTCTTATGTGTTTTTAGGAGGTTGTTGGATCATGTGCTATGTGTCAAGATAACACATCTATGTCAAAATAAACTCTTATTTATTTATATATGTACTATTACATTGTTAAATAAATTGAACACATAATTTTGGTGTATAAAATATGTTCACTCTCTTATAATTTAGATTTAAATTTCAACGATTTTTTTTTGGATATAGCTAATAAATATAAACCAAGTAAAAAAATAAAAATTAATCTTACATGAATTTCATTCATTCACATGCATCCATAGGTTTTTCATCCATCAGTACCTATGTGAACCCATGAAACAAAAACTATATGGTTAGGTATATCATGATCCATACAATTTTCCTCGTTACTGCTCAAACAAACCATCTCGGGAGAAATAAATGGGAAACAATTGGGGTAGGCCCACAATCCACATGAATCCATATGTTTATCGAGTAGGTTCACATTAACGTATTGATGTCACTTTTAGAGATGGTGTACCAATTACCCTTTATAGAATAGATATTAAAAATTTAACCAACCATAGGTTTTTTTCTTGTTTTTTCTTGCTTTTTGTTGTCTCTCTGTTGTGAAGGAGACATGTGTGGACGAAAAGTAACATAATAAAACACAAGTGAAAATGATATATGGTTACTTATAGCTATGCAAAGGCCAAGAGTGGAGGTGATATATGCATTTTTTTCACTTGAAAAATATCCTCCATCTACTCATATCAGCTTTCCTTTGCACCTTTTGATGCAATTGCCAACTTTTATAAGTTAAAAGATTAGAAAAGTGAGTGCTATAGCAGTGACTTTGACATTAAATCACATTGGAAGTAAAATGTTTATATCTCATCCCTTTATCATTCCTTTTTAATGAACTATCTCAATCTTTGAAACCTTCACATATTTGGTCCAATTCATGGTGATCGACTTCTTTTTCCCTCCTATTACCTAATTTCAAATGCTCTATTTATGAATTATATTGTTTTTTCTCTACCCCCACTTTTAGGGAAAATCCAAGTTGTGCATTCTTGTTTATATAAACCTAAAAATTGAAAATTACCATGCTATATTCACCATACTCAACCAGTCTCATGTTCGATTGAAAAGGAGCCCAGTAGAGAATGAACACCTTATCTGTGTCCTCAATAGAAAATATGACGCATAAGCTGAGGTTCAGAACCATCATAATATCAGGTAAGCAGAAGGTCTCGCATTCAATTGCAGAGGATCCTAGTAGAGAAAGTTATTTTTCTCTGTGTTCTGAGCAGTAAAGATGATGCATATGCTGGGGTTCCAAACCATCACAACGTCGGGTAAGCAAAATGAATTTTATCTTTATCTTGCAATTCCTTTGACTCATACAATCTTGGGTTCAATTTCTCTAGCTAGGAGATTGAGGTTGGTGTATTGTGATGAGAAGAGAAAGTTTAGAATGGATCCGGGGCCTTGCTGCTCTTCAACTATTCAAAGGGCCTACTGGTTGTCTATTTAGACTCTCTTAATTGCTGCTTGAAACTTTGAAAATGCTAAAACTAGACAAATGCAGTTTTACCCAGTGAATAAATATGTATGAAATAATTGTCTAACAACAACTTGAAGACACAAAAATGGGAGTTAGGAAGGAGGAGAATAGTTGTGTAGGTGATAGAAAGAACTGAAGAGTTAAATGAATTCATGCAGATCAATTAATCTATAAAATGATTGAAATGGTGGAAGGGATATAATTATTTGCAAGGAATGTCGAAAGTTTCTTCTAGGATTTTTTTTTCCATGGAGAAATGTTTTTTTGTTTGTTTGTTGAGAAAATCCAGAAATACAATCTTCAAGTGCACACTACATAGTCAAAATATAGTGTTTCATCACTAACTATATATTTGATTTTAGTTTACTTTTTCATATGCCCTTGAAAAAAATATGATTTTTTTTCTAAAGGGATACCATTTCCAATGCCCATGAATTAACTTCAATTCACTCTTCGACCTTAAATAAAACATATGACTAGTCTAATAACAATAGTGCTACAATAGAGTAAAAAGTACATAAAACTGACATATTGCATATAAGTTTAACGAGAAGATAAAAATTAGAAATGACTTAAGACCAGTTTCCTTGAGGTTACTAAATCACCACCAAGGTATTCCTTTTCCAGAACTTTTTTCTCCTACAATTGAAGTCCTTCCATTGAGAGATTCTCTGTTGTCCTATCAAGTTCTCTATGTTGAGAATTAGGTAGGTCTAGCTTTAATTCAAATTATCTAATTGATAATGAGTTGTGAGATTACTTCATTTACTTATGTCTTCTCTTCATAGCTTATTATGTCTTTCATCAAGTCAATTTCCAAACCACAAGAGACACAAATTTAGGCTCTTCAAGCTAGGGCTAAAACCTTTCCCTATTGGAGAGGAAAACCCAAAAGAAATTGTTCTTATAGACTTTCAGTTGAAAATTACCATGACCATGACATAGACACTTGACCCTTGTATGCCTCCAAGACCTTGTCACTGCTTCTTTCTTGACTCCTTAAGTTGATCCTTATTTTCTGCACCATCCTTCACTATTATGCACCTTTCTGCACCTGGACTAGAGAGTTTGGTCTCTAATTGTATTCTTCATTCTTTCTTGATTCTAAAACATCTTGAATTACCTTATAAACTTGTTGTACTTATGTTACCTTCTTACTACACCTGTGAATTGTGTTATGCATCTCCTTAATATCCAGAAGAGAGATATAACCCAAGACAATTATCCAAGGCTATATCATTTTCTTCACTGTGAGATAGTGACCTGAAACAATGTCTTTATTTCCTCGTTGTGGTGTATATATTACTTCACAATATGTCCAATCATATTCTCACTTCTCTCTAGTCTCAAACTTTTATTATGTTATATATTTATCCTTGATTTCTTCATTGTTCCACCTCCTACCTCTGGACTTTATATTTGTTGTGAGCATCACATTATATCACATAATTGTTCATTAAGCCACCACAAAGTTGTCACTGTGATTAGGCTTGCAAATCCCAGAGGAGTCCCAGCTGATAGTTGCTTTGTTCCAACCTGTATTTTAGCTGAGATATCACCAGTTATGAGGCCGACCTGTTCATTGCATATAATATTACTTGTCTACTAATTATAGGCCATCTTGGAGAGGTATTTTAACACTAATATGAACTAGAGTATCATCATTATTCTTGAGCCATGTATTCAATATTATTTGACAAGGTCTTTGAAGAATACATCACTTAATTTGACACTTCGTATACATGACTCTTAATTAATACATTTGTGACAAGATCACAAATCCTAAAAGACATCAAGAAGAAGTCTCTAACCTATAATAAAATCCTTGCTCATGAAACACATGAAGAAAGCTCAAAAATACATTTTATTACCTTTGTCTTCTTCATTACATATATACATAATTACATAGTGAATATGAAGACCGAATCTAGTTACACTTTTCAACACTCCATCTTAACTAGGGAGGTATTCATAATGGTACATGGTTACGTTGAATATAAATAATCTCAAAAGAAGAATCAAATTGGCAATGGCATTTGTATATCATCATATCAACTAGAATTGTCCTAATGCAAGGCCTTTACTAACATTCCCATCTCTCAATGAGACAATGGGCTACAATTCTAGAGAGACACATGACTTATAGATACCATCGTAATTATCTCTCCAAGATACATACTCCACCAAGGTGTTCCCAAAGTATGACCTTCTTGGACTATTCTTGCTCTTTCATAGCTAGCCCTTAAAGAATATCAGTCCATTACTCCATTACTACTCTTATCTTGAATGCCATATCTCATTCTCAAAGAGCATCAGATGCCAGGTGATTACCCAATCCTCCATTATTTCTTCCCAGTTCTAGACCAAAATGATGTGTCTATCTCTCCCTCTCATCCAGGGAGTACCTATTCCACAAGGGAATGTATGCATTCTTGTACAACGAATGTACCTAAGCTCATTCTTAGGAATTACCCAGCTTCTTCCAAGTAAAAACTTACCACCGGGATCCCTCTTAACTAGAGACCTACAACAACAATGGTGATACACCCAAATTCTCATGGAGAATTCCTTCCCTCAATGTGATGCATTTTGACCTTGAGGAATCTTCAACTTTAGCTTCATAGGGCACAAATCATCCATGACTTTGATCCATGAGTCATGCCATCAACCAGAAATTTATTCACTAGTATTTCTCATCTGATCCCCCTTTATGCCATGTTGTTTTCCTTCAAACCATCTCCCAAGGATCTTACATCCTTACACATGGTTGGGAGCCCTACATAAACTTATTTAGATAAACATATACATGAGAAATTTTAAATCAAAATTTACCTCAGTGGTGATCTTTCACCATGACATCTTCCTATAGGAATCGACATCCTTTATTTAGATTGACACATCTCCTAAAGATATGTGTTTTCAAGGGTCTTATTCTTTACCAGAATTCTATTAGAGTCTACATATCTTCCCAGGAGATCTCCTAGTCACATATTCTTGGCTTTCGGATGATAACCACCTTTTGACATGGTTGAATTTCATGATCTCTTCCTTTATTTCTCCACACAGTTTCATTTTTTCCCAGGAACTTCCAACATACAGTTCCTAGTTTGTATACAAACACCTCACATTCCATATGGGGATATATTTGATTTCATATGTTGATGATAACATGTGTACTAGAAGAGATCCTCATTTCCTTGATCATACTAATAAGGATAGAAGTCCATCACCTACAACCATATGGCATGACTTCAAAACATCTAGTGTTAGCATATATGTACCTTATCTTATCCATTTGAGTCATCCTGTAGAAATTTCCTTAGAATGATGAAATTCGTTCCATTGACCTACTTCATCAATATGTCATCATATCCTAATCTCAGAATTCTACAAGATACAATTATCGATGAAACCTTTTTCTTTCTTTCTAACCAGTGAATCCAAGGAGGACTCCATTAGAAAGTGCCAACTCCTATTTCATGGATTGCCCTTGATCCAGATGACTATCTTCCATCAATGTTGTTATCAATGAGGCTCCCAGGAGCCATTTTTTCTAAGACAAGTGCTCCTTCCATGCTCCTATCATGATGCTATTAATATACAATGCTTCCTATCATACTAATTTACAACCAACATAAATCACTTAAAGAGGAAGATAATCTCAATCATAATAGAGATATTTCACTTCTTATTTCTTATATTTATTTGCATCAGATTATTCCCTTTCATCTGTGAAATGGGTTCTTCAATTTTACTTTTGTCCTTTCCAGATTTAGGAAAATCCCTTTTATAATTCCAAAGTTCATTACATCCAAAGCATCGTACTTTGTCCATATTTCTTCTTTATTTAGAGGACCAAATTTACCGAATCTTCCTTTGTTCCTCAGCATGGCTGCAAAGGCTTCATTCCCTTCACTTGATCTTGTATCAACTTTAGCTTTCAATCTTGTTTCCTCTATTTTACATAGAGACCATAGATCCTGGAATGGTGTTGCTCTTTCTTCCCATATAAGCTTGAAGGGAAGTTTCCCCATTTTTCCAGTAGAGCATTCAACACCATTGTAGTCATTTCACTATCAGACATTACTTCTCCCAATTCTTGGAGTTGGTCTCATATTTCAGAAATCCTAATAAAATATGAAGTGATTCATTTCTCTCTTAACCATTTAATCTTGTATAACTCTTATCTCAGAGAGATTATTTCTCCTGCGGTACTCACAAAGAATAGCTCCACTAATTTCTCATATATTTATTTTGCAGTTTCTAGTTTTGAAACAGAGGGTATGAGTGATTCCTTAATGGATTATATGAGAATCCTCTAGTCTCTTATTTCTCCTTGCATGTACTTGGCATGAGTTGGAGAATCTTCTTTTGAGGGTTGAGTTGTATATCCTTTGATGTAGCCCATAAGATCATCTTCGATTAGATTCAAATATATCCTCTTCTTCCATGCACTATAGTTTGATGACCCAACCAATGTTTTGTTGTCTTTGCAATAAGTCATTTTGATAGATTCAAAAGAGGTAATATAAATACTTACTTAAGTAGAGTGACTTCCTCTTTCTATCAAATTCCTTGATGATGATGATTAAGATGATGACAAGAACTCCTTCTTAGATTGAATTCTTCAAAGTAGGTGACCTTGGATCAAGCATGTATTAGATGATTACCTCATAATCATGATGTCTTCAAATATGTTGGATAGTGTTGGATGGAGCTTGATGACGTTTCTTTCAACAAATTTTTCAATGTCAAGAATCTTTGATGGCAAACATTATCTCCTTGGAGAGTGGATCCTTAGAATGAGGTTGAAGGTCTTCTTGAGATGGCTTGAGAATCTTCCTTGCAATTTGATTTCAATTTTCAGTGAAGACTTTGAATTTGAATTTTATGCTTTCTAGAATAATTGATTCTTTCCTTTTTATCCTTGAGTGTCTCTTTGAAAATTATCCCTTTAACTTCAACACCTTAGCTCTAATACCATGTTGAGAATAAGGTAGGGCTAGGTTTAATTCAAATTCTCTACTTGGTAATTACTTGTAACCTTACTTCTTTTACTTATGCCTTCTCTTATTATCTTATTATGTCTTTCATCAAGTCAATTACAAAAATACAAGAGATACACATTTAGGCTCTTTGATCCAGGGCCAAAACCTCTCCCTCTTGGAGAGGAAAACCCACAAGAAATTATTCTTATATAATTTCAGTTGAAAAGTACCATGTCCATGAGACAACCCCTTAACCCTTGTATGCCTCAAATAAATTTTCACTACTTCTTCCTTGACTCTTTAAGCTGATCCCTCTTTTCTGCATCGTCCTGCACTGGTCTGCACCTTTCTGCACCAGGACTAGAGAGCTCGATCTCTAACTGTATTGTTCACTCTTTATTAATTCTATAACATCTTGACTTACCTTATAAGCTTAATGTACATATGTTACCTTCTTGCTACACTTGTGAATTGTGTTATGCATCTCCTTAATATCCAAAACAGAGATATAACCCAAGAAAATTATCCAAGGCTATATCCTTTTATTCACTGTGAGATAGTGACCCGAAACAATGTCTTTATTTCTTCGTTGTGGTGTATATCTTACTTCAAAATCCTTCCAATTATCTTTGCACTTCTATGTAATCCAGAACTCGCATCATGTTACATATTTATCCTTGAATTCTTTGATTTTCCACCTCCTAACTTCACACTTTATCTTTGTCCCGACCTTCGCATTATATCACAGAATTGTTCCTTAGGCCATCGTAGACTTGTCACTGTGATTAGGTTTGTAAATCTCAGAGGATTCCCAGCTGACTGTTGCTCTGTGTCGCATAGCCTATATGGGTATATATAGTTTTTCCAACCTATAGTTGAGTCGACCTATCACCAGTTATGAGGCCTACCTATGCATTTCATATAAGCCAACTTGTCCATTGCTTATAGGTTGACTTGGAGAGGTATTCTACCATTGATATGATATGGAGTATCATAATTATTATTGAGCCATGTATTCAAGTTGATTTGATGAGGTATTTGAGGCATACATCACTAAATTTGACACTTCATATACATGACTCTTAATTAATACATTTATGACAATATGACAAATTCTAAAAGATATCAAGAAGAAGTATTTAACCTATAATAAAATCCTTGCTCATGAAACCCATGAAGCAATCTCAAAAACACATTTTATTATCTTTGTCTTCTTCATTACATAAATACATAGTTACATAGTCAATATGAAGACCGAACCTAGTTACACTTTTCAACACTCTGAACTCATGAGAGATTTTGATCATCTGGAACTGTCTACAGAGCTCTTTCAACTGAGCAACTAAGGGAGATAAGGAAGCATTCTGAATCTGAACCTGTGCATTCATCCAATTAGTATCTAGTGATGAGTTCTTAAATACATGTACATGACCAATATGTTTGGCCAAGAGAGATGTTGTAAATAAGGAAAAATGAGCCTGCATCTTCCCGAAGTTATTTTTACTTTTTTCCATGTTTTCCATAGTTTGGAAATAGTGAGTGCTAGAGAAATAAAGTGAAAACACATGACTACAAATCTGATGAGGGTATTGGCAAGCAATTATACTACATGTAATAATTTTTTTTTGTTTTGTTTCAGTTATCTTTCCTTTAAGTTATCAAACTGTGGTGTTATCAAATGACAATAGATACATGTGTTGATGATAATTATCACAGTTGTAAGATATTCAAAAGTAAAATTTTAAAACCATTTTTATGAGGATAATGTTCATTTAGTATCATTTGTGTTATTATTTTCCATCAAATAGATACAGGAAAAATACAAATTCAGGGAAAAATCCAAAAATGAACATCATTATTTTCCAAATTGTCAATTAATGTTTTCTAGGATTATCTTGAAACAAGAAGATCTATTCAATTTAAAATGTGCTAACAAGATTCTTCATGATTTCATTGAACAAGTATTTTTATTTTAATTTGTCAGTTTTGCTTGTAGAATGTGGTACTGACCCTGTTTCATGTGAAAGGGTTTTATTTCTTGGATTATGAAAATTCTAGTAATATGTCGGTATTTTGTACCCCATGATCATTTTTTCAAGATGCATGTCCTGTGTGGACATAAATAAACATTTGGTTATTACCTCCTAAAATAAAGGATTGTTCCTTTTATTAGGTGCCACCAATGTAATTCAGGTTATTGCAAGGTTATGATGTGATTGATCCTGACTCTCAAAAGTTTTCTCCATCAACTGCACATCAATTTATTCTTATGGTAAAGAAGCTATCTTTCATGTCTAAACCATGTTGTAATTTATTTCAGTGGCTATTTTAATCACAATTAGAATCATACATTGTATCTAAAATTATGAGTAGTTTGAACTAGTATTTATAGCCCGTTTCCAACTCTTAGTAGTCTAACAAAAAATGATACTTGTGCCAACTCTTGCCCAGTTGATCATGTAATGAAAGTCTTCATCTAACACAACATGATGATTTCAAGTAGCTAAAATCATTCCTTCCTATTCTATTTCTGACAACTTAACAATTTCTGGAACTTGGCATTGAATTTTATTCATGTATGGTTCGGTCTAGTCTTCTAAGGTGGTATATGTTGTCTTGACATTACTTTATTTCAGTTGGAGATCTATTTTTTGGAAATGGAAACTCTACTTCCAATAGACATACCAGTTGTGGCAATATTGTAAAAAAAAATTCATCTGTTGTTTACACACTCAATATAAGTATAAATAAATGATGTAGCAATACTTATAAACATTCTAGCTAATGCACCTGCAGAAGCATTATTTCCCATTTTTTGAAATGAATTCCTGGATCTTGTCTATTGTAAATGAGAGTCTATTCCCAAAGACTCCTCACTTATATGAGGACCCACCACCTACTTTGTTGATCTCTTATCAGATTTATATTTCTAGACATTTTTTCTTGAGTAGAAGAAATATGTACTACAAACACACGCAGTGAGCTATTAGAATGCCATATGTATTTCATAAACTAATGAAACCTAGTTTGGTTAGCAGAGTAAACTAATGAAACCTGGTTGGGGTCTTGTATTACCAAAAATCTTGAAACATTGATCTTTGTACAATGAACTCTACTCACAACATAAACAACATTTCTATATGGTCTGTCATTATTAGTAATTGCATGAGAAAATAATCACTCACAATAATTTTTCACTTGACAATTTTGGAGATTAACTTGGTGGTATTGTGGCAGTCTCCACAAACACCAAGGTTCTTTGCGATCTAGATAATTATTTAAACTTTCATTTTTACAAAGATTCATCACCAGATTCTCCAAATCCATATTTGTTCCTAACTGCTGCAATATTCTCTCCTTAACATAGAACTTTATTATCACCGATATACAATCATTGGTTTATCTTGGACAATTTTGTGAGATCATGATTGATCTCATAAATAATAATTATATCTGCACTTGGAAAATTTATTACAACCCCCACCCTGCCCCCACCCCCCTTGCTTGAGTTGAAATAAGGAAAAAATTTCATTATCTAGGCTACTAAATTTATTTATTCAATGTTTCTTTTATAATTTTGGAGTGCTCCCATCCATTCAAAAATATAAAAATTATAAGAACTTCAAGAAGTCTTCCAGTATATCAAGCATCCCTATCCACCTTGTTTCAATTATGGAAGCACCTCTCCAATACCTAAAGCTTTCTATACGCTCCAACTAGCATCTCAAATACCTTTCTTATAGAATCACTCGTCTTGGGAAATGATATGATGATTTACAACCTGGAAGGAGGATAATTTTTGGAACTACATATTCAAGTACTAGTTGTAACAGGATCGAGTAGGACTCATTAATCAGGGTTTGCTGAACAATTTTCTCTTGAAATGAAATTTTTGCACCTTGTCAAATAGCTACATGAAGCCTTCCATATAATGCTCAAATAACAGAAGAAAGTGATGATTTTACTTGACATGAAATTCATAGAGGAAGTGAATAAAGGGAAATAAAATAATGTTGTGATAATGTTCCTCCCATGTTCAAGCATATCTGTGAGTTTTGCAATAGCTGCAATAGATGCGAGGCAGCATAGAACTGCTTTCTAGAGTTGCATGAGGTCTCCATTATTTTTGTTGCTTTTATTTTTTTCCCTTCTGCGCGAGAAACAATATTTATTTTTAAGTTTGGTCACATTTTAAGTATCAATAAAAATCGTATTTTCACTTCCATAGTCTCCCAGAACTTCCCAACCTCTAGTCAAATCCCTATAACATCCATGCAATTCATTGTGTTCTTAGTGGAGTATTGAATACAGACGAACAAGCCCAAAAAAATATGAAAGCTTGAGGCAACGTTTCATGTTCCCTTGCTAGCCCCTCCTTCATCCAATTTACTTGACAATGAAATTCTTGTTTCCAAACCAGTAACCCAAATTTTGGCCTTTGTTAAGAATACATATTTCTTGGAAAATGTATTTTTTTTTCTCTAGTGATTTTCTATAACCAAACACTGTAAAAAAACTTTAGCTAATTTTGAAATTTTCCAAAACTCCTTAATGAAGTCCTAAACTTGGTCGAGGACTTTCCTGATTGATTCATTTTTTCCAACATAAGGCTTCAATCAAGACTTTTCCAATGCTTGGAGCTTGTCATTCTTATCTATTTCCAACCACCTTGAGGGTTGTTGAGGAAGGATGCATGGTTGTTGTTTGGTCAAGAAGGTGACTGTTTTTAGAGGTAACCTTAATGATTTACATTAATTATCAACCCAGGGCAAGTCTTGTTATTTCAAGAGTGCAAGAAAAATATATGCAAGTGACATCAGAGGTTAAATACTCTAGATCGTTGTAAGAAAGATTGTCTAATTCTCGAAGTTCAATCAAACCAACTTGAAAGTGAACTGTGAAATACTCCAGACCAATCAAAGGAGAAAATTATGTTATGAGATTATGCAGAAATAGCCACTCAAGACTGCAATAAAGAATAGATATTGAACAACATGCTTTGATAAATTTAACAACTACCTTCACGAATTGAATATCAATCCTAATGAATTGAACAACAATCAATTATTCTAGATTTTTCAATGGAATTCTCTATTAATCAACTAATAGCATCATTTGGAATTAAACATAAAACCAAACATTCACAATTATGATAAAAAGATTCAAGAATTAATTATATGCAGAATTGAACAACAATTGCGCTGAAAATAGTCTAACGAGTATAAAAGCATTAACTCCTGATAAGAGAACATGAATTATGAATCAAATATAGTGAAAAGGAAGTTATGACATGTCACACTTATGATTAACTAGTTAAATGATAACGTTGTGAAATGCAAAGGATAACTGGAAATGCATGTTCCGTAAATAAACGTATAGAACAGGATAGCAGGAGAACCCCCAGGGCTAGGCCCGAAGCCTCTAGAAGCCTTCTACTAAGGAATACTTAGAATTTGTATATACTAAAAATGTCGATTTCTTCATTAATCGATAGAGAAATACATTAGCATGATCTTGACGATTTTGTCCGAATACGTTTACGTTTATTACAAGAAAATTATAATACATGAACTGTCCTTCGTCTCATTCACCTTCGGCCTTTTATAGCTTAAAGGCGAATTCAAACAGAGTAACGAATCCTTCCCATTATGATATCATGCTGCTTCATGGCTATTAACTGAACTTCCAAGGGTAGGTGTGCCTCTACATCTTCCGTTGATTCATAGGAGTCGATACCATTCCGTTCAATTTCCTTGTTTACTGTCATTTGGTCATCCTGGTTAGTAGTTTGACTGTTTCACTTCTCTATCAATAAATAAAACAAAAAATCAGTTTTAGGCTATTAAAAACACCTTTTATCAACAATTCATTCTACCTCACTTTTTCATTATTTTCCTTTAATTTATTGCGAAGATGAAGGAAAAATATATAAAACTAAATGAAAAATCGTGGTAAAGATAGGGGTAAAATGTACCTTATCCTTAGCCCAACATACTCCCCTGCTTACCTTTTTGTAGGTTCTCATGCAAACAAATGGTTAACGTGTAGTTGGGTTAAAGAATATGCAGGATATACTTCTTCCTTGTAGAATCTAAAACAATGTTTTTGTTTTACCTTTGCAAATGCTGAGTTTGTGTTCCTCTCTAGTAACTCATAATCATGATGACAGTCTTCAGGAGGGTACCATATGATGGGGAATCTATATTTTCACCCTATTCGTGTAGGACCCATGTTCAAAACTAGGTTTTTGTATAGAAGGAAACAGGAAGCAGCAACTATAAAGTTCCTATACCCAAATGGTTCTCTATTCTTAACATTATTTGTAGAGGCTAGCCGTCTCTGTTTGGCTACTGATAATGCTTCTTCCTTAATGTCCTGGAAGTATGCCTACCCATTCTGCACAATGTCCTTGTGAATAGGTCCCAATTTGGCTATCACCCCTTTCTGCTGAATAAATTTCTTGTGTTGAGAAAACAAGTATATGGGTTTAGTAGGTTCCCCTTTGACCCATAGATCTAGGCTATGTTCTCTTTTCTGAAAGGTATTGTAGGCCTTAGCCCATCTAGTCTGATTTTTGGCAAAGGATAGAAAAGCTTGGAACTGAACATCCTCTATGAAGTTACTGGGGTTACTGTCTCTATCCTCCTCTAGAAAGAATGTGCAAATACAATTCAGAAAAAATATGTTGAACTTGATCATCCTACTCATTGCAACATTGGACAAATTCTTCAATGGTTTTAAAAGTAGTGGGCTTCCCTGCCCTTACAGCTTTTATTTTTAACAATAAATATCTTTCCACAAAGAATAAAGCATAATTGGTGGCTGGTGTCCTACAAGTCAATACATCTGAGTAAAGAGAACAAACCATACTAGTTTGCTTCTTAGCCTATTCTAATTGATCCTGTGCCTTCTTCACTTTTTCCCTTTCTTCCCTAGGTTATGCAAAGGTTTCGTCTTCAATTCCAGAAAGGTCTTTGAATCTCTTTAATAGTTTCTAATGTTCCTGTAAGGGTAATACTTCTTTCTTATACTGGGCCAATTCATGCTGAACTTGAATTAATTCATTGCGAAGCTTCTGATGGCAACTTTTTCTACCAGGGGAGTGTAGGAAGGTCTTACCTATGTTTGAGTCCCCTTATCTCCTGTAAGTGTCAAATCAGTCTGCACAAAGGCTTTATAAGTGTGTATCAAATTCGTTTGTACAGAGGCTTCAACATTATCTATTGAATCATTCTGTATAGGAACTTTAGCAGTGTCTATTAAATAAGTTTGTACAGAGGATTCAACATTGCATATTAATTCAGTCTGTATAGAAATTTCGGAAGTATCCACCATTTGGGTAACAAAATCTGTTTGTGTTCCCATGGTAGAAAATTCCTTCTTAGGCTTTGAAGCACTATCTACTTCTTCCAATCGTTTCCTTAGAATTTTACCGTTTTTGTCAATTTCCTGCATTTCTTGTTCATTTTCCTTAACTTAATCTCAGTTGATTTTTCTTTTAGTAGGGTTTTGGCAGGAGAAGGAGTAGCAGTGGCTTCAGTTTCAAGAATGGTTGTGCTATTTCTAAGGTTATCAGAAATGATGTTTTCTTTAGGCATCCAAGAGGTTATTTTAGCATTAATGTCCTGACTGGGTGGAATAATATTTTCTTCATGCGTCAGGGGAACTGTCTCAATACTTGTGTCATGTTCTAATAAAAAAGTGTCCCTTGATTGGTTTCCAGATTTAGATATTCTCTCAGTCTGGTATTCCCTACTCACCCATTCATTATCAGAGGGAGATAAAACCATCAAAGCCTGCAATTCATCATGGGGAGGTAGGATTTCAATATGGCTAGAGCTACTAGCAGCGACAGACTGGTTCGAAAGGTCCCTTTTTTCTTCAGATTGTTCAGATGGGCTTCAAATTTCATAAGATGTTCTCATTTTCTCTATTACTTGAGCCATTTCTTATTCGTAGTCTTCTAAGGACATATTTTGAGGGCTCAAAGGCAGTGTATGGGATGGTCCCACCTCATATAGCAATACAAAGGTGTTTTTCCATAGTTGCAACCTTTCAAATTGTCTCTGTTTTCATGGTTCTGTGGTCGAAACATGGGCTCTCTTCCTTCTTTCTCTCCTGGGTATGGCTATTCTAGGGAGTTCAATCTCTGCTCTGTCAGGTTTTTCTTCAGGGACCGACAGGGCAGGATTAACAAATTTGTCCCATGTTATCTGATGTTTTTTTAATTCATGACTGATGATCAATTTAATGAAGCCATGGTGACTGACAAATTCTTGGGGGTTTTTGGCTCTTATAATCCAAATGACAGTATTATGCAATACAAAATTTAGGAAAAAGGGAAAATTAACTGAATTTTTTCACTTGAGAACTAATAGTTTAAGTTGACGGTACTTTACCACATCTTTGTGTCCGCCACATGTGATCTATATTTGAATGAAGACTACCAATTCTTTCTAAGGTTGCTCCAAGGACATAGGATTAATACCTTTCCCTTTTCATTCCAGCAGCTTACCTGGGTCCTCATTAGGGGAATTTTGAGGTCTAAATGGGCCTCCTAAGAAAATGTACAACCAAAATAAACTTTATAAGAACCAATAGGATTCAATATGATGATGTCAACCATGGGGGATGATTCACTATATTTTAAGTAAAAGGGTAAAAATATTAAAAAATAATAAAATAATAAAACTTCTTTTTCAACTCGTATTTTCAACTTATCTCCCAAATGTTTTACTCATATTTTAAGCGAGAGTACTCGTTGGATGAAAAAATTTAATTCCTCATCCAAGGATTACCCATGTTGCATACTTTTGATGGACCCTGCTACGCAAAAAATGAGAAATACATAAAAAAACGTGATTGCAATCACGTTTTTAATGTATTTCTCATTTTTCGTGTAGCAGGGTCCATCGAAAGTATGTAATATGGGTAATCCTTGGATGGGGAATTAAATTTTGCATCCAACGAGTACTCCACCTTG
Organism: Pinus albicaulis; assembly: GCA_034641835.2. Classification (NCBI taxonomy): domain Eukaryota; kingdom Viridiplantae; phylum Streptophyta; class Pinopsida; order Pinales; family Pinaceae; genus Pinus; species Pinus albicaulis. The sequence goes on along the minus strand of CM076584.1, from coordinate 196,107,322 downwards.
AAATTTGAGTAAAAAATTTGGGAGACAAGTTGAAAATACGTTTCGAAAAGGTAGTTTTTTTGTTTTTTCCCTCTAAAATTTGATGATGTCATCAAATCTTATGTTATTGTTTCCACTATTATTTTATAATTTCCTTAGGAGGCCCATTTTAGACCTCAAAATTCCCCTAATAGGGACACTTAGATTCCTTCTTGTAGAAGGACATGTTTTTCAATCCATCTTTCTCCTTTTATTGGAAGTCTAGAGACCTCAGCAATGATTTCTTTGTAGACTGGTATGATTCTTCCTTTGACTATGGTATGCCCTTCCTACAGGTTTTGTAAGAATTCAACTTTTGTATCTGTATTAAATGCTTGTAGTCTGAGTAGATATGGATTCCAACCAACTTTCTGGAGAACAGTTCAAGTTGATTCTGAGGCTTGAAAAATTGTGAGTTCACTACGAAGAGAATTTCCACCCATGGATACTATGTTATCAGAACTAGTTTCTTCATGCATTTCTTTCGGCTCTGTTGGTTAAAACATCATAAACACTACATGTGAATTTTTTAAAATATATTATAAAAATGCAACTTCATGACTTAAATGCAATGATTCTTTATTCCAATCAACATATCCAAAGGAAGTCACGTGGTTAATTCACATGATTATTCATTATGAATATTCGTGCCCCCTCCAATAAGAGAAGGGCGTCCACGGTCTTAAAGGTCAAGAGAAGAGGAAAGATGGTAAAAATCATGAATGCACATGAACTAAAGGTTAGAAGTTGGTAATCATCACAAATATACTATAGAAGGGCGTCCATGGCCTTGCAACTCAAGAAAAGAAGAAAGATGGTAACAATAATGAATGCACATGAAGAAAAAGTCAGAAATTGGTAATCATCACAACAATACATCAGGTGGAAATGATCGAGGAAGGGGAGAAAAGCGAAGTAGTAATTATTATGAAAGAATGTCCTATTTTTACGGCATAGCATGAAAAAAGCATGATAGGTGACAGGTTATGATTAACGTTGTCATCCCTTAATTCAACATGAAAATATAATTCACTCATAGTTAATTATGTGGGTAGGCAGTGATAACAATTATCCAAGTAGTGCATTTATTTCAAGAATGGATCAATAGGAAATAGGGCATATAAAAGTAATTGGATATTGTTAGAAAAATACTTCAATACCACAAGCAGATCCATTGCTACCAGTAGGTGTTCATATCCTCGCCGAAGGTTGCTATTTTAACCTGGAAATGAGCCAGAATCCTCTATTTAAAAGTAGACATTTTTCTTGTTTTATGGAGAGACCATTGTGCTAGTGTGCTGGCCAAATAGTCATAGTGCCATTCACAGGGATTGTAATAGAGTGATCAGGCTAGCTCGTGATGAGACCTCCTGTCCTTCAAGAAGTTTTAGCTATCAAGAAGGTCACTACCTTGGTGTGTTTTCCATTGTGGTAATGTCACCTGTTAAACCCTTATGATCATGGTAGGTGGGCTTGTGATGAGACCCCCTATTCTCTCTTAAAAAATTTGCACATAGACATAATATTTTGTTTTCTGAAAAGTAGACATTTTTATTTTTTCATGGAGAGACCACTATGCTGGTGTGGTGGCTAGATAGTCATAGTGCCATTCATGAGGATTGTAATAGAATGATCAGGCCGACTCGTGATGATACCTCCTGTCCTTCAAGCAGTTTTAGCTGTCGAGAAGGTCACTACCTTGGTGTGTTGGCCATTGTGGGAATTTCACCTGTTAAACCCTTATGATCATGGTAGGTTGGCTCGTGATGAGACCCCCTATTCTCTCTTAAAAATTTGCACATAGACATAATTTTTTTCTTCTTATTTATAAATGGAGGGAGGCTCATTAACTCCTTAAGAGTTATGGATGGTTTAAGAAGTAAAAAGAATTCCAATACAATTAATACTCTTATTCCTATATCCTCATGTCAAGAAGAATTACTACTTGAGAGTGTAGAAAGATATACCAGAATAAGACTACGGAAATGAATTGTGTAATAATATGTTGGAACAGGAGATATCCAACCTTTCATTATACAGATAAACCATGTCAACTTCCGTAGTAGAGATTTCCATCAAAATTTCAAAAGATCATAATATTAGTAATATCACTGATTTTCTCCTCTTTAGGTACCAATTCCTTTTCCTAAAGTGGATTTTATGGTGAGGATGTGTGAAGGAAGAGTGGAAATTCGAAAAGAAATCATCAAAAGAAAAAAAAAATGCCAGAAAAGAAATCATCTGTTCAATTCGATTGAATAATAAAAGTAAAATCACGCAAAAAAGACAGTTGTTCATTTGAATTGAATGACAACTGTTCAATTCGATTGAACACCAGCTGTTCAATTCGATTGAACAAAAAATGTTCAAAGGTTTGAATAACAGGAATAATCACACTAAAAAAACACAACCGTCCATTCGAATTGAACAACAGCTGTTCAATTCGATTGAACAACAGCTATTCAATTCGATTGAACAACAATTGTTCAAAGGTTTGAACAACAGAAATAAACACACTAAAAAAACACAGTCATTCATTAGAATTTAACGACAACTGTTCAATTCTATTTAACAACAGTTGTTCAATTCGATTGAACATCATCTGTTCAAAGGTTTGAACAACAAAAATAAACACACTAAAAAAACACAGCCATTCATTCGAATTGAACAACAATTGTTCAATTCGATTGAAAAATAGTTGTTCAATTCAATTGAACATCAGTTGTTCAATGGATTGAATAGAAAAAAAATCACGCAACAAAAAACATCTGTTCATTTAATTTGAACGGAAATTTTTTAATTTGATTAAACAACAATTGTTCAAAGGTTTGAACAGGAGAACACACATAAGAAAGAAAAAAGAAAAAGAATGCAGCTATGAGCATAAAAATAATGAAAAAAAGATGGAATGTACAATAATGAGAATAACTATAAATTGCAGGGATCATATATACAATATTTACAAGATGAAATAACAAATTTTTATGAACTTAAATTTGTCAAGTCATTATCCCCTGCATCTAAAATTTGGATGGTGGGGTTGTCACACACATGCTGGCAGAAAGACTCTTTTGTAAGTGGTTTATGATAGAGGTGCATCCAGTGTCCACTGAGTTGAAAGGTAGAGCTAGATCCATCTATGGTGGTCAAGGTAATGGTACCGTTGTTGTGTACTTCTTGAATTTCATATGGTCTGAGCTACCTTGTTTGTAACTTACCTGGGAAGTCTTGGAATCTGGAGTCGTAGAGAAGTACCCAATCTCCTTTCCTAAATTTCTTATTTTTCATGAGTTTGTCATGCCACTTAGCTCTTTGTTGTTGAATAATTGCAGTGCACTGTAGAGAAAATAACCATGCTTCATATAATTCATTTATTTGCTGGAGTCTTCTAACTTGGGCCTCTGTCAAGTCCAGCCCCACTTCCTAGGTTGTTCTTAGAGTATTTATTTAAAATTAAATAGGAAAAATGGGTTCCCTTCCAAATACCAGATGGTACGGAGAATATCTAGTGGTGTTTCTTCACGTTGTACGATAAGTCCACAAGGCCTCTGGCAGTCTAGTAGCTCAATCTCGGCGATGTGTTGAAACTGTTTTAGTGATAATTTCCTCAAGGACTTTATTGGTGCTTTCGACCTGCCCATTTGCCTATGCATGGTAGGGAGAGTTGACTCTATGGGTGACATGGTGGTTCTTTAGAGTGGCCGTGATTTTATTTCCCACAAATTGTGCCCCTCCATCAGTTATCACTTCCCGACATAAGCCATACCGCACAAATAGCTCAAAAATAAAATTGACCATATATTCTTTTGTAGCTCTTGATAAAGCCATTGTTTCTACCCACTTCGTCACGAAATCTTTGGCAACCGGTATCTAGGTCTTCTTATTCAATGGTGGGTTGAATGGTCCAACAAAGTCCAGTGCCCACCGTTCGAAATGTTCCACTACCAATTGTGGCTACAGTGGAATTTCGTCATATTGGCCAGGGCGGCCCATTCTTTGGCAACTATCGTAGGCTTGGACATATTTGTTGGCATCTTTAAAAATTGTAGGCCAATAATAGCCCATTTGTAATAATTTGTGCCCCGTCCTATGATCTACAAAATGGCCACCACATGGTAAATCATGACAGGACCTTAAGATGTCATAAATCTCATCTTCTTGGATGGATTTGTGTCTATGCATATCAGCTCCTGTATGGAAAATATATCCACCGATCAAGGAGAATCTAGCACTGCGCTGAATAATCAGCTTCCTTTCCTTTTATGTCAAGTGTCTTGGAAGATTTCCTACTACCAGATAATTCGATACATCTGTGTACCATGGCGTTTTGACTGCTACCACGAACAAATTCTCATCAGGGAACTGATCATCCACCGCTAGTGGGTCATCTGAATTTGGAACTTTAGATAGGAAATCTGCAACTACATTCCCTTTTCCTAGACGGTCCTTGATAGTTATGTGAAACTCCTGTAAAAGCAACAACCAACGAGTCACTTTTCCATTTGCAATAGGCTTATTAGCTAAGTATCTAATGGTAGAGTGATCGTTATACAGGAATACTAAATAGCTAGTTATGTAATGTATAAATTTATTAATAGCATAAATGACAGCTAAGAACTCCTTTTCTGTCATTGTATAGCTTAATTCAGTAGGAGTGAGATTCTTGCTGATATAGTAAATAGCGTAGGGCTTCTTGTCCTCTTCTTGACCAAGAACCTCCCCTATCACTGCGTTGGATGCATTTGAGGAAATATGAAAAGGCAACTCCCAATTGGAGTCACATAAGACTAGTGTAATCGAGACCAGTTTATTCAAATCTGAAAAAGCAGTGTCACATTTGTCAGACCAATGGAATTCAACATTTCCAATTAATGCATACAAAGGTGCAGAAATTTGTGAGAAATTATTAATAAACCTACGGTAGTACCCTGCATATCCAAGGAAAATACATACCTCTATCTGAGTACAAGGTGTGGCTAATAAAAGAATTACCTCTATTTTTTTCGTATCTACTTGTATTCCAGCTGCAAAGATGTGGTGTCCTAGGATTAATCCTTCGGTCATCATCATGTGAAAGTTTTCTTTTCTTAAACACAATATGGTAGCAATACTTCATTACAATACTTTTTCTAGTGTTTGTAGTGCATGATCAAAGCCATCTCCATATGGATTAAAGTATTCCATGTAAACCTCGAGACCTTAATTTATTAAATAAAAAAAAATGTTGAGTATGGCCCTTTGAAATGTTGCTGGGGCATTACATAATCCGAAAGGAAATACGTTGTAGGCCAATGTACCCAATGGGCAGGTAAAGGTCGTTTAATATTGGTCTTTAGGGGCTATCTGGATTTGATTGTAACCATTGAAACCATCAAGAAAAGAGAAGAACCATTTTCCTGACAATGTATCAAGGACCTAATAAATAAAAGGGAGGGGGAAGTGGTCTTCCTATGTTGCTTTATTCAGATCCCTGTAATCCACACTGATTCACCAGTTATCGTTCTTCTTAGAAATGAATACTAGAGGAGAGACCCATTTTCTGTCTGAAATTGGATAAATGAAGTTTACATCTAGCAGCTTTTGTAATTCATCTTTTACAATGTCTTTGAGATGCAGGTTTAACCTCTGCTGACGCTTCTGAATAGGCCGAGAATCCTTTTGAGTATAAATGTGATGTGTGCATACTTGAGGATCTATACCCTTCATGTTTGGGTAGTCCCAAGCAAATGCTCCCTTATATTTTTGTAAAATTTTAATGAGCTTTTGTTGTTGGTTACTATCCAGACTGCCACTGACATTTAAAAATTTTCTTGGCTCAATTTCAATTTCCATGCTATTTCGAACAACAGTCATGGGTATATGATGGTCATCAATGCCTGCTAAGGGGTCCTCTTGTGCTTCATTATCAAGAACTGCTTTTAACATTTGAAATTTTAACTTTTTTGAAGTAGATGGTTGGTTCATGAAGTTATTGATTACATCTTCTTCAGCTTGATCTGTGAATTCGAGTGCTTCAACTATTGTCAGCAATGAAAAAATGTTTGTTTCCCAGTATGTATGTGTCTATTTGTGAATATTTACAGTGGGAATACTTGGTTTGGAAAGGGGGTATATGACAATATTCTTTATGACATCTCCTCTAACAATGATCATGCTGCCTATTCGACAGCCTATGTAAGCATCGACCATTGCTAACCAAGGTCATCTTAATATCAGGGGATGTCCATCTAACCTACTTTTTGGGTTAATCACTAAAAATTCTACCGGGTACTCCCATAAGTCCACAAAAACTAGAATTTCCTATAATATACCTTCTGGTTTGATAACAGATATGTCAGAAAGTTCCAGCAAGGTAGATGTGGGTTCCAAAGTTGTTATACCTAACTTCTCACAGGTTTCTGTAGTTAAGATGTTGATGGTTGCCCCCAAATCAACTAATGTCCTTGAAAGGGAGTGACCAGAGATTTTTACTGTGACTATGGGGTTTCCTGGATCCTCATATTTTACTAGTGTTTCTTTACCCAGGAGTAAGTTTGGCAACGATCCCACTACATGAACAGTTGGTACAGTCTTAGCTTTCCTCACCTATTTATTTCCGCACAATTCTTTAATTGTTTTGGCATAGATAGGAATGTCTTGTATAGCCTGTAGGAGAGGAATTTTAATGCAAATATTTTTTAATTCCCCTAGGAGATAAAAATATGAAGAGACTATTGATTTAGGTAGTTTTAATCTCTCAGGGAATGGAGGGGAGGAAATAATAAGGTTTTCAGGATCTTTTTGGTCAACTATGTCCCTCCCCTGCTCTATCTATATTTTTGTCACAGTTGATTGTTTAGGTACTATTGGAATTTTAGACTCAAGTTGTCATAGTGCCATATCTCTTTCAGGTGAAATAACACACCTTGATCTCAACCTAAGTTCATTGCACTTATTCTGTTTAGTTTTGGGGTTTGGGTTTTCAACAATATGGATTAGCTGAACCGGTCTATAAATGGGATTAATATTGGGTTGAGCTAGCAGTTCAGGACACATAATAGGCTAAGGATTGTGTTGGACTGGGTATGGGGCTGGTAATGTGGATTGATTATGAGCCCCTATTCCCATAGGTAAATTGGTCATTACCAAGGGTCACTGCTAGTTTTGAGACCAATTTTGATTGCGTGAAGTGGAGGCAGTCCACTAGGACTGATATGGATTTTTTTTCCAATAAGGGTGAGAAAAATAAAAACTTGACCAACTATTACCTGAAGGGGATTTTGTTGGCCAAGGAGGCCTATAAAATTATTGGGATGGCCAGACAGAAAAAGGTGATTGGCCCTGCCATTCTATTCCAGGGTTCTATTGATTAAATTATGGAGGAGAAAATAACTGAGACGGGTCTTGTGGCATACCTGGTTGTGCTTGTCACTGTCAACGTTGATTCATTAGATACAATGGTTCTGTTTCTTCTTTTGCCTCTTTAAAAACCATTTTCAACCCTGGGAGTGAAGGGAAATGGTCAATGGCGTGCTCCTTGGTACAAATAGCACATGTCTGGACCATGTCTAATGGACACTCTCGCTAGCTATGCTTCTTCCAATAGCATGGGAAAAAAAAAACCAAGTCCTATTTTGCTAAAGCTTGCTTTTGCTTGGCTTGTACTACATCTAGCTCCATTATGAAGGTGCCTAAGATATCGGTTTTAAAATCCTCTAAAATATTACCGAATTCTGCTCTGGTCACGTTGCCACCTGACTATTTATAATTCCTTGTAGCTGAATCCCCTCTGGTTCGCCTGCTTCACGTACTACCTCGAGAACACCTGATGCACAATGTAATAATGTCATCATATTATTCTTGATAGATGTCACCTTTCCCATTATATTAAGTGTTTCAACCCATTCTTCTTCCATCCATTTAATCATTGTTGCTTTTAAAATATCTTTAGACAGTGTAGTATATGGATATCTTTGCAAATTATATTGAAATCTTTCAACGTATTCTTCTAATGTCTCATTTTCTTTTGCAGACATATTGGATATTTCATCTTTTAGCTCTCGAGTCTGGTAGTAATCTTGATATTTGTTAAGAAAATATTTTTTCATGTGATCCCAACTATTAATGGTTCCTCCACCGATCCCCATAAACCAATGTAATGTTGTCCACTTCAAAGAAGAGGGAAATAGTTTCAGTTTCTCAGGGGCAGTGGTGTAGTCATATCCCCTACACAAGACATCAAATCCAAATAAAAATGCATCCGGATCTTCCGAGGTCAACCCATGGAAGGTGGGGATGCTTTTTTAATGGAATAGATTTCATAGGGGCATTTGTGGCTGAATCAACAATGGGATACTTCAATGTTGATGTTTTTATTTATTTTTGGTTGTTCGCCATCTGATAAAAGATGTGCCAATAATATTCAAGGATTTCTTGATCCGGGGGAATAATTTGAGTGGGATTAGGGAGTGGATTTAGAGGTGGCCTTACAACACTTCCCCGATCTACGATACTAGGTGTCTCTATCTTAACCACTCTCTCAGGGGATCCAGTCTCTGGAGTTTTTACTTGTACTGCACTGCTGGTTTCTCCCTCTCCTTCCTGAAAATTGCAATAATTTCCCTCTCTCGAAGGGTCGGGACTTAAGTGCTCAACAGTCTGAAGGTTTTGTTCAGACCCTTGTGTTTCGCTGTGAATCTCGACATGGGTTGCAGATGGTGAGGCTGTTGCCTGAGGGACTATAGTAGGACTCCGTGTAGGAATGGTTCTGGGTCCTGTGGATGCCTAGGATTCAACCTTCTTAGTGATTTCATCTATATACGTTGTTCTGCCAAGGACCACCGATCCTTTGGGTTTTTTGGATTTAAGTGGGGGATTTTGATCCAATTATATCTTTTTCTTCTTGGTAATAAAAAACAAGAACACCTATCCTATTAACCTCTGCACAATTTCTGAGAAGCAGGCTAGAGAGAAAGCATTTTTCTTTCTATTACGTAGGTTCTTACCTCTCGTTTTCAATACCCAATTCTTTCACAACAAAAGGAAGAAGAAATAAAAGACATTTCTCTTACACACTCTCCCCGGAAACATCGCCAAAATGTTGGGTCAAGAAGGTGACTATTTTTAGAGGAAACCTTAATTCTTTACAATAATTATCAACCCAGGGCAAGTCTTGTTATTTCAAGTGTGTAAGAAAAATATATGCAAGTGACATCAGAGGTTAACTACTCTAGATCATTGTAAGAAAGATTGTCTAATTCTCGAAGTTCACTCAAACCAACTTGAAATTGAACTATGAAATACTCCAGACCAATCAAAGGAGAAAATTTTGTTCTAATATTATGCAGAAATAACCACTCAATATTGAAATAAAGAACAGATTTCAATTGAACGACATGCTTTGATGAATTGAAAATCAACTTTCATGAATTGAACAACAATCCTAATGAATTGAACAACAGTCAATTATTCTAGATTTTTCACTGGAATTGTATATTAATCAACTAATAGCATCATTCGGAATTAAAAATCAAACCAAATGTTCACAATTATGATGAAAATATTCATGAATTAACTATACGCAAAATTGAACAACAACCACACTCAAACTAGTCGAACGAATGTAAAAGCGTCAACTCCTAACAAGAGAACATGAATGATGAATCTAATATAGTGAAAAGGAAGTTATAACATCTCACGCTTGTGATTAACCAATTAAATGATAACGTTATGAAACAAAAAGGATAACTGGAAATGCAAGTTCCGTAAATAAACATATAGCATAGAATAGCAGGAGAACCCCTAGTGCCAGGCTTGAAGCCTGTAGAAGCCTTTTGCTAAGGAATACTCAGAATTTTTTTATACTAAAAATGCCAATTTCTTCATTAATCAATAGAGAAATACATTAGCACGATCTTCAATATTATGTTTGAATACGTTTATTACAGGAAAATTATAATACATGAACTTTCCTTCGTCTAGTTCACCTTCGGCCTTTTATAGCTTAAAGGAAAATTCAAATAGAGTAACAGATCCTTCCCATTATGAGATCTTGTTGCTTCGTGCCTATCAAATGAATTTCCAAGGGTAGGCGTGCCTGTACATATTCCGTTGATTCATAGGAATCGATACGATTCCATTCGATTTCCTTGTCTGCTGCCATTTGGTCATCCTAGTCAGCAGCTTGACTATTTCGCTTCCCTATCAATAAAGATAGCAAAAAATCAATTTTTAGGTTATTAACACACCTTTTATCAATATTTCATTCTACCTCACTTTTGCATTATTTTCCTTTACTTTATTGTGAAGATGAAGGAAAAATATATGAAAGTAAATGACAAATCGTGGTAAAGATAGGGGTAAAATGTACCTTCTCCTTGGACCAACAGTTGTAACTCCTCCATGTCTCTCATTTCCATGGTTTTGGAGAGGAAAAATTCAAATGAAGAGGGTTTATTATCATGGAAACTAAAATACATTGTCGAATGGTTTCCATGATATATTTCAAAACATCCTAAGTTAGCAGTAGCTGGAACTGTCTGTGAAAATGAGATGTTGGTTCCTTTTTTTAAATTCCCTTATAGGACATTATATTTCTCAGGTTGACTACATTATCCCATATAAGTAACACAAATGTTCAAAAACATCACATATGATCCATTTAAGTGTCTCTAGTCGCCGAGGAGGTCAACCATGCATGCATAATGCTCCACTTTAGGCTTCATGCGAAACTTTCTACTAATTCAATCAAAATGATGCTAGCCTTCATCTACTATAGTCCTACATGGTTGCGGGCAGATAAATTAGCAATGAAGATGATATGGCCTACCTTAATGTATGCTTCTTGTTGTGCCGAGAGGCGCATCTACAGCCCAATATGACCCCGATGTCAAGTGGGTCACGTCCTCATACAAAATTTCGGCTTAAGTTTTAAATTAAAAAAAAAAAAAAAAAATCGCATTGTGCTATAACATATATCAATTTCTAATACAATTATGTATTATTTATATAATTTGAATGGATAGTAAATTATATACGTGAATTTAAATGGATCATAAATTTACCTTTAACAAAAAAAATTACCACATTGAATTTCCAAATTAAGTAAAATTTTAAACATCTTTACTCTTTACTAAAGTCAATAACATTTCCTAAATCAAAGGAAAAGAGTTAATTCAACACAATCAATCAAAATCCAAAATCTTTTAATATTTCTTTTAATTAAATATTTGTAAAATGAATTTATACTTACTCCAAAGCTATGGTAAATAAATAAAAAAATATATAAACTAGATGTATGGTAAATAAATAAAAATTCTTTTTATATTTATTCCATAAACCTTTTTATATTTAAAAAAAAATTAAAAAGAGGTTTTATTTAGATGAAGCCTATGGGACAAATACCATGGGACAAATTAATATTGATACCATGCGCCAAATACCATGGGTAAATAAATAAATATAAAAGAGGCATACAGAGGTAAGGTAAATAAATAACAATATATCAAATAGAATTATAAATAAAAATCTAATTATATAACAAGCCTATGGACCAAATACCATAGTAAAGAAAAGGGGTATGCTAAATAAATAAAAATATAAATAAACTAGAGGTATGGTAAGTAAATAAAACCTCTTTTCATATTTACTCCATAATCTGCTTTATATTTACAAATATTTATGTTCATTAGTTTACATAACTAAGAAGAAATAGAGAGAGAGAGAGTGATAAGGGAGAGATGGAGAGAGAGTGTGTATGTTTAGGAGTGAGATAAAGAGACAAAGTAAGATGTATGGAAAGAAGGGGGGAGAGAAGAAGTGAGAAGGAGAGAGGGAGGGATATAGTAATGTAGTTGGAGAGAGAGAGGGGTGGAAAGAGAGAGATAAAGAAAGGGATGGGGGAAGAGAGAGGATTAGAGAGAGAGAGAGAGAGATATTGGGGAAGAGAGAGGATTGGAGGGAAAAGAGAGAGAGAGAGAGGTGGGAGAGAAATAGAAAGAGAGGAAGGATTAGAGAGAGGAGGAGAGTGATGGGGGAAGAGAGAGTGTTGGAGAGAGAGAGAGAGAGAGAGAGAGAGATCAGGGAAGAGAGAGGGATTTAGGGGGGAGAGAGAGAGGAAGGACGAGAGATAGGACTTGAGAGAGAGGAGGAGAGAGGAATCGATAAGAGAGATGGAGTTGGAGGGGGAGTGATGTAGGAAATAAGAAATATAGAGAGTGAGAAGTGGAGAGATAGAAGGAGTGACAAGGGAGAGATAGAGAGAGAGTGTGTATGTTTGGGGCTGAGATAAAGAGACAAATAAGGAGAAATGGAGATAAGGGGGGAGAAGGAGATATAAGGAGAGAGGGAGGGATATAGTAACATAGTTAGTGGGTGAAGAGAGAGAGAGAGAGGGAGAGAGAGATGGGAGAGAAGGGGAAAGAGAGGAAGGAAGAGAGAGGATGTGAGAGAGTGGAGAGAGGGAGGGAAAGAGAGATGGACTTGGAGGGGGAGGGGGAGAGAGGTAAGAAGAAAGAAATAGAGAGAGAAAGGTGGAGAGAGAGTGAGTGAGTGAGTGATAAGGAAGATGGAGAGAGAGGGAGAGAGGGGGAAGATAGAGATATAGATGGAAGGTGAAGAGAGGGAATAAGAGAGAGATGGGGAGAGGAGGGGATTGACAAAGAGATTGATATATATGGATTGTGAGAGTGTGTGTGTTTAGGGGGGTGAGATAGAGAGACAGAAAAAAAGAGATGGAGGGGGATATAGATATGGATGGAGGGTGGAGAGAGGGAAGAATATTTCTCACACTAGATGGATTGATATAAGTGGAGATGGTGATTTATAAACCTATTTGATTATTTGCACTATATGCATCGATTTTAGTGTAGATATTTATTTCTAATGATATTTGATTACTTGCACTAGATGCATTGATTTCAGTGTAGGTGGTGATTTCTAATACAATTTGATTGCTTGCACTGAATTTGTTGATTTCAATTTAGATGTCAATTTATAATTATATTTGATTACTTGCACTAGATGAATTGGTTTCAATGTAGATGATTTCTAATCCTATTTGATTGTTTGCACTAAATGCATTGATTTCAGTGTAGATGGCAATTTCTAATCCTATTTGATTTATTTGAGTAAATGCATTGATTTCGGTGTAGATGTTAGTTTCTAGAGAGAGAGAGAGAAAGTGATAAGGAAGATGGAGAGAGAGAGAGAGAGAGGACAAAAGGAGGAAAGAGAGATATTAATGGGGGAGAGGGAGAGAAGGGGAAGATAGAGATATAGATGGAAGGTGAAGAGAGGGAAGAAGAGAGATATGGGGAGAGGGGGTGATTGAAAAAGAGATTGATATATTTGGAGTACGAGAGCGTGTGTGTTTAGGGGGGTGGGATAGAGAGACAAAAAAGAATAGATGGAGGGGGATATAGATATGGATGGAGGGTGGAGAGAGGGAGGAATATTTCTCGCACTAGATGGATTGATATAAGTGGAGATGGTGATTTCTAATCCTATTTTATTATTTGCACTAGATGCATCGATTTTAGTGTAGATATTTATTTCTAATGATATTTGATTACTTGCACTAGATGCATTGATTTCAGCTTAGGTGGTGATTTCTAATACAATTTGAATGCTTGCACTGAATGTGTTGATTTCAATTTAGATGTCAATTTATAATTATATTTGATTACTTGCACTAGATGACTTAATTTCAATGTAGATGATTTCTAATCCTATTTGATTGTTTGCACTAAATGCATTGATTTCAGTGTAGATGGCGATTTGTAATCCTATTTGATTTCTTTGAGTAAATGCATTGATTTTAGTGTAGATTTTGGTTCCTAGAGAGAGAGAGAGTGAGTGATAAGGAAGATGGAGAGAGAGAGAGAGAGAGAGAGAGAGAGAGAGAGAGAGAGGAAAAAAGGAGGAAAGAGAGATATTAGTGGGGGAGAGGGAGAGAAGGAGAAGAGAGGGAAGAATAGAGAGATGGGGAGAGAGGGTGATCGACAAAGAGAATGATATATATGGAGTGCGAGAGCGTGTGTGTTTAGGGGGTTGAGATAGAGACAAAAAAAAAGATATGGATGGGGACATAGATATGGATGGAGGGTGGAGAGAGGGAATAATATTTCTTGCACTATATGGATTGATTTAAGTGGAGATGGTGATTTTGTTTTCCTATTTTATTATTTGCACTAGATGCATCGATTTTAGTGTAGATATTTATTTCTAATGATATATGAATACTTGCACTAGATGCATTGATTTCAATGTAGAATATTCCTAATACTATTTGATTGTTTGCGCTAAATGCATTGATTTCAGTGTAGATGGCGATTTCTAATTTTATTTGATTGCTTTGAGTAAATGCATTGATTTTAGTGTAGATGTTGGTTTCTAATCTTATTTTATTGATTGCATTAGGTGCATTGATTTCAATGTAGAAGTTATTTTCTAATCTTATTTGATTGCTTGCATTAAATGCATTGATTTCAATGTAGATTGATTTTTGTGTTATAGAAATTCAAGCTATTAATATTGGAGAGCAAGAGAGACAAGGTATCATGTTTACTACAATAGATCGAGCTAAAGATTTAAATGGTTTATGATTTAAATTTTCTTTTTCATATAATCGATATGAAAAGATAACAAAACTAACAAGGGAGGAAATAAGAATAATAGAAGAAAATAGTTTGAGATTGATTGTAACATGAGTACGTTCTTATTGTTCACATTTTATATCTTTCAACACTATTATTTTCACTTTGCATTTAAAAAAAATATTTCATCATTTTTCATCATTATAGTTATTAACAATAATTATCATCTCAACGAACTGAGGTAACTAAGAAAATTTAAAATTAAAATTACCAAGTTAATCTCAGAAATATTTGGCATGTTTAAAATGATTATATTAATATTTGATATATTTACATATTACTGATAAAATTAATCATATCTTTGATAGATTTTACTTGGCAGCACACAACTGAAACCAGCCTAGATCCATCTTACATCTCAAAAATATACAAAAAATTTAATAATTTGAAAAATGTGACGTTGATACCTCCAACTGGAACTAGCCTAGATCCATCTAACTCTGGATCTATCATGCGCCGAGAGGGATCAAATCTCTCGAGGTGCAAACCTTTCCTCAAGTTTTGCACTCAAAAAATAGGTTTGCACCTTGAGAGATTTGATCCCTCTCGACGCATGATAGATCCATAGTTAGATGGATCTAGGCTGGTATTTCATAAAAGAGTGCCATAGCATCATGCCCATGTATTTGATACCCATGCTACAGAGCCACTAAGTCAACACATGAATGAAAATAATTGTTATGATAACAGAGCTAGGATTCACCTTTGAAACTTGCATTCAACTGAAGAGTTTCAAGGATTAAACACTATGACCAAATTGAGTATATCTGACAATGACCGCACTCCATGTAATTACAGTTGGGTTCATTCCCATCATTTGAAGTTGATAAAAGAGTCCTAGCACCTAAAAAAAAAATCCATTCAATGCATACCAGAAAATTATTAGATTCCATGAGATCAAATCCATGTTTAGCATATTGACAGACACTTCATATGCATCATCCATATTTTTTTTGTTGAAACATTTCTAATTCTATACAAGAAGTGAAAGCACTGGCAATAATGACTAAATTCGATTTCACTCCATCCAGCTGTATTTTAGAAATGATCTCACTGCAACATTTCTGTGACCATTCTACTCATACTTGGATATCCCCACACATCACGTAGGGTTTTGATCTTCCAATCTACATTTCATCAAGAAACTTTCCTTCCTCTTACACAATTTCTAATTTCGAAATATCCAGTATTCATGGTGTTCCATGTAACTATGGATTTCCTTGCCCTGCTCTAGGGTTGCAATCTCAGTGCATGCCTTGAGGACAATTGGAAAGGTATGTCTCCACTTAGTCTCGCCTATTGCGTTTGGTAATACAACTAGAGTGCTTCCTGGTTGTTTCCATCCTTGAAACAACCTCTGATAATAAAATTCCATGCAGACACATTTCGCTTAGGATTTTTCTCAAACACATGGTGTGTTCCCTTCATACTTCCAGAATAAGCATACAAGTAAAAAGTGTAGCACAATCTCTAAAAAAGAGGAAAATTAATGATATGGGAATTTCAATATGTATGAGCAGTTGTATCGATCTCATATTCAAGCCAGTATACCTTTATCTACAACTTAATCCATTTGATATTAAACAAATCTATCAACCAACACCCTTTGGGTGAGATATACCCATGAAAAAAAAGTTACCAACACCTACACAAACTATCTATATTTGTATCTCTTGTTTGAGTTCAAATCTATTTCAATCCCACCCTACCTTGGGTTCCTTTCTCTTAAAAGAGACTATTGATGTTGATGATTGCCAGATGACTACTTTTCCCATTTGTTATCAAAGGACCTTCCAAAACTACTACATTGTTTTGGTTCTACTCTTTCTTCTCTACCCTCTACTTTAGAAGTCTTTGGGCCTAAATTCAGATCCAATTTTGGCCTGGAATAGATTCTATCATTGTTGGGAGTTGGAATTTTTGTTAATCCCACTAAGTAAGGATGTTGGATATGGGGCAGGATAATTGCACCAGAGGTAAAAATATAAGAAGCACCTGGAGTGAATGGGTGAGAACCTGATCAGTCCAAGAAAGATGTAGAAACAACTGGAAAAGAGGCAGAGCTTAATCCAAATGGGTACCCAGTGTATCGAAAACTAGGTGACTAGATTATATATGAAAATGTTGCAGTTGTAGATGATGAGAACCCATCAAGTGGCCTATATATATCTGTATGGAATGAAGGAATAACTTTCTCTTTTCATACACTGAATAATGGCTGGGGAACAACCACACAAAATGGATATTATGGCCTCACGGGTGCATATGATGGAATTGTAACTACAGGAATTGGTCCTCTAGTGTGCAACCAAGGAGTTTGATTTATTATTCCACCAACCATTTTAAGGCCCTCAAGGCAGGAAGCTTGATTTCCCACAAATTTTGCACTTCCATGAGAAGAAATAGAATCATAGGCAACTATTGTGATATCAATACAAAGGCCATCATTCAAGTCAAAATCATGCTTAATGCGTTTTTCTCCACAGAAGAACCATTTTTTATGTTATATATGTCCACTAATTCACTCTTCATGTGATCTCAAATTAAGCCTCGTCCATTTTCTTCACTCTCATCTACACTATTCAGATCCAAATCAACTTTCACTCAAGTGTATATTTCTTTGGGTGGTCGACGATGAATTATGTGCAGAAAAATAAAAAAGAAGCTGAGATGCTCTTTTTCCAGAAGCCAAGGGTATATCTATTTCAGTTTCATCTTGGCACCTGTCTAAATTTATTCTAGTTGATTTGCAGCTTGGAACCTATCTGGATTCCTATATCTTGTTTTTCCATCTACATCAGTTGCATTTTAATACCTATCTAGATTCCTATCTATAGTTCTTTAAGGTTCAGTAGGGAGAAAAGAAATTATTGCTGTAGAGCCTCTCCATCCCCGCTCATATTTTCCTTTAAGAGGATTCACTAGAAGTAAACATTTTCCTTTGGTAGAAGCTACAACTACAATTGGAACACTTAAGCTCGAAGAAGAAACTACAAAATGAGAAAAACTAAGAAGCTTGGAATAGAAGAAACATGATAAGAAACTTCATATGGCTATTGTGGGCCTTCATCTAGCATGATTCCTTAATTCAAATTGAATTCATGCTTTTTTGGTGCTTCAATATTAGTAGATGATGCAACCTTCATTTTTTGGTTTGAGGTTGTTGTCCTACTCCTGGTACTATTTGGAACTGCCAAAAATTCAGGAAAAAGATTGTATATTTTTCTTTGAAATGGCTTGGATGAAGATGGGATCCCATTTTGGGCCTCATCAACAACATGTTTGAGCTTGTTTGGCTCATGTGTCCAACCATCAAAATATTCAAAGCTACAAATTGAATTTTCTATTTCTTTTCAAGGAGGACACACTATGCGTTGCTCTATGACTTTTTAATCTCACTTTTCAGTGTTCCCTTCTTCCATCTTACAAGTTATTTCATTCATTGTACTCAAGTTCCCATCAAGCTGGTTATGCATATCCATATCTAACACGTCAGCATCCTTTAAGAAATCTATGAGATTTGGTTTTATTTCCTTAAAAATTTGAGACTCTACATTATCTTTTGGTATGATCATGATTTGATGGCGTGTCCCTGTTTCCAAAATCTGTTTCTCTTCCATTTCTTACTTCACTTCCTTCACTACTTGCATTGCGACATATTGTGCATCTTCACTTGGAAATCTAAATGTAGGCTCGATGGCATTTTTGGTTACATCATCCTTCTCATCCCTATCATTATCCTCCTCTCCTCAATACCCATACCTTCCACTTCTAGAGATAGTAAATGAAGTTTCCACTGTATTTATGTTTGGATGGTGTAAGAGTTTTTTCTTGTCCAAAGAATATTTACTTGTCATATTAAGTTAAGAACCATAATATCTAGATAGGTCTAGTTCAACCTCCCTTTCTTTTGGCTTGCGCTCTCCAAAAGAATACAAGTCTACAAGCTTACCAGGAAAACACTCTGGGTTAATACTCATGTGACAAGCATCTAGGCATGGAATTTATGGCATTTTGTGTAATATTCCCAAATTTTCACATCATATTTGGAATATTATAGTCCTTGATTTTCTTAATAAATTAAGTAAATAAAAGGGTGGAGTGACCCAAAAACCTCAAAGAAGAATAAAATCCACTTTTAATGTGTGAATGTGGATATTTTAGATCTAGATCTAGATTCATGGAGTAGCGGAGCAGCTCCATTAATAGAGATCATGTCTCATTTATGAGAAAGATTATGGAGGATGAAACAATCAAATGAGATCATGGATCTTAAATATAAAATCATGAGGATATTTGATAAGGTCAACTAAGATCATAGTGCATTCAAAGAAGAGCATGAAGAACTTATGATAAGATAGTGGAGGAAGTGATGCACTTAATGCACACATGATGGAGAGGGTAATCACCCCATGTGAACATGATGGAGGACATGGATCAACAGCGCAGTCAACCTTGGAGACTTTTGTCCACATGTACAATGCAGTAATAGAGTGGGCCTAGGATATGGAAGGCTCATGCATATAATGAAGGTGGAGGCACAATGGAAGGCATGATTTGGATTATTCATTTCTTGATCTGTTTAGATCTCGATTTGTCTTAGGACATTTCTATGCAGACTTGGGTTTTTTAGTAGAGTTTGCAGTATTGTTTAGCACATGGTGTTCCCGTGTGGGAATCCCACTTATTTCTTTTAGTATCTCTAGAAAGAGGATTGTTATTCATTCCTTATCAGGCATTGGTGCCATCTTCAAGAGGTTGTTTCTAGCATTCATCCAGGAAACCAGTGGAGGATTCATCCTACCACTTTGTTCTTCAGATCCAACCTTTCAGGAGTAGCAGATCTACATCAGGCATTCAAGCCATTAGGTTTTACCTCCATGCAGTAGCAGTCCCTTCAAGGATTGCACAGTTTAGTCCTGTAGATCTATTGGAGGAAGGAAGTTTCTAGTATTTCAGCTAGAAATCCTATGAGGGATCACCTCCTCACTATTGGGTGTGGAGCCTGATTATCTTATTTATTTTGTATCACAGAATTGGACCCCTGTACCTTAATGGGGTGGCAACGCCACCCATAATTAAACGCTGCCTGGGGGGTCCAGGGGGGGCAGCTGTGAATTTATGGAGCCCCCCCCCTGGCGGTGGGTTTTGGGGGTAGCGCCCCTGAAGCTAAAAACAGATATAAAATTGCCTTGTAAAAGTATAGTAATTTCTAGTCAATCTGGGCGATTCATTAGGCGAATGATCTGATAGTAGAAGTTATGTTTAGTTTAGGTTTTTTTTTTCCCTAGAAGGCAACCCCTCGCTGGTATGAGGGCATTGTATTACGGCTGTGTATTGTATGTGTATTCTTAGAGCGAGAAACAGATAGGGAGACTGTGAGAGAGAACATAGGATATTACAACGGATCTGTTGTAGGTTGTGTCTCTTCATTTTTTTGGATAATAAAAAGGAAGGACTGGATGTTCGGGGTGGATGTAACCCAAATTGGGTGAACCACATATATCTGTGTCTCTCTGGTTTTATGTCTTTTGTGTGTTTGTGTTTTTCGCATATTTTATGTGTTGCATTGCTCTGTAATATATAATTTTCTAACAACTGGTATCATAGCCAAAGGTCTATTTGGCTGATAAACTTGTAGGAAAGAAGGGTTCCTGGTTCAAGTTGGAGCACTGGAGGAAGGTGGTAAATTTAGGGTCGATAAATTTAACAGCCAAAACTTCCTGTTGTGGAAGATGCAGATGGAAGATTATTTGTATCAGAAATATTTGTACCTACCATTGAGTGAAAAAACAAAGAGCATGTCGACTATGGAAGATGTAGAATGGGAGATTCTCAATAGAAAGGAACTCGGAATAGTACAGTTGTGCCTCACGGCGTCAGTAGCCTTCAATATTTCAAAGGAAACAAAAATAGAGGGTTTGATTAAGCCATTTTCAAAACTATATGAAAAACCCTCGGCCTCAAACAAGGTATTTCTTATGAAACATTTATTTAATATGAAGATGTCGAAAGGTGGATTTGTTGCAGATCGCTTAAATGATTTTAATACAGTTACTAGTCAGTTAAGTTCTGTAGGGGTAAACTTTGATGATGAAATTAGGGCTCTTTTATTTCTGTGCTCATTTCTAGAAAGCTAGAATGGTTTAATTATGGCCATTAGTAACTTTGTCTCTGGATCTAGTACTTTAAAGTTTGATGATGTTGTCGGTGGTATCCTTAGTGAGGAAATGCGACGGAAAAGCTCCGGTGAGACATTGGGTAATGCTTTGAGTGCAGAGTCTAGGGGAAGAAAAATAAAAATAGGAAAGAGTGCGCGATATCGCAATAAATCAAGGAAAGGAAGATCCAAGTCCAGATCATGGATAGTGTGTTGGAAATGCGGAAAGAAAGGACACCTAAAGAAAGACTGTAGATCTCAAAAGGGAAAAGAAGGAGACACACAACAAGAAAAAAATCATGAAGCAAATGTGACAGGTGATGTGTTACAAGATGCTTTGATTATTTCTTTCAAAAATGTTATTGATTCCTGGGTTTTAGATTCAGGGGCCTTATTCCATGCCACACCCGATAAGAAATATTTTCATGACTATGTTCAAGGAGATTTTGGACAAGTTCGTTTGGGTGATGATAAACCCTGTAAAATTGTTGGAATGGGTAAAGTTCTTGTAAAATAATAGAATGGAAACCAATGGAAATTAAATGAGGTAAGGCATGTTTCAGATCTAAAGAAAAAATTGATTTCAGCAGGGTAGTTAGGCGGTGAAGGCTGTGTGACAACTTCCACAGATAAAACTTGGAAGGTCACCAAAGGAGTCCTGGTAATAGAAAAAGGTGAAAAGTTTGGTACATTGTATTTATGCAATGGTATTTCTAACTCTGTTAATGCTTTAACTTCAAAAGGAGCAGATGCAACATCATGGATTCATAGGCTCGGACACATGAGTGAGAAGGGGATGAAGATTATTCACTCAAGAAATTATTTTCTGGGTTTGAAGAATGTTGATTTGGATTTCTGTGAGAATTTCATTTATGGAAAACAGAAGAGAGTTAGATTTCTCAGAGTTGGGAAAGAAAATAAGAGAGAAAAATTAGAGCTTGTGCATATAGATGTATGGGGACCTGCTCAGGTATCATCTCTTAGTGGCTCTCGTTATTATGTTACTTTAATTGATGATGCAACTAGAAAAACTTGGATTTATTTTATTTAGAATAAATCTGATGTATTTGATACTTTCAAGAAATGGAAATATTTGGTTGAGATTGAGACAGGAAAGAAGTTTAAGTGTCTCAGATCAGACAATGGAGGTGAATATTGCAGCAAAGAGTTTGATAGGTACTATTCAGAGCATGGAATTCGCAGAGAGAAGACAGTTCCAAGAACACCAGAAGAAAATGGTGTGTCAGAAAGGATGAACAGAACAATCATGGAGTGTGAAAGGAGCATGAGATTGCATGTAGGATTTCCTTTACAATTTTGGGCAAATGTTGTAGATACTGTTGTTTATCTAATAAACAGAGGGCCTTCAATTTTCTTAGATGGTGGTATTCCAGAGGAAGAATGGACAGGTAAAAAGGTAAACTACTCTTTTTTAAAGCCTTTTGGTTGTGAGGCCTTTGTCCATATTAATAAAGAAAATAGAACAAAGCTTGAGGAAAAATCGAAGAAATGTACCTTTATTGGATATGATGTTAATTATTTTGGTTATCACATATATGATTATGAAAATCACAAAATCATTAGGAGCAGAGATGTAATATTCAATGAAAAGGTCTTGTATAAGAATCAATTGCAGGAAAAGAAACAGGAAAAAGAAAACAAAGAATACATAGTTCTTGATGAGATCACAGAAAAAGTAAATGTGCCTTAAAATAATAATAATCAATGGCCACAACAACAACAACAACCACCACAATAGCAACAGGCACCTCAAACACCTAAAAGTGGTGTCAGAAGATCTACCAGGATAACTAGGCCCCTTGAACAATACTCTTTTTCATTATATTATTTATTGTTCACTGATTTTGGTGAACCCGAATGTTATGAAGAAGCAATGCAGGTTGAAAATAGGAAGAAGTGGGAGCTAGCCATGAAAGAAGAGATGGACTCCTTAATGCATAACCAGACTTGGGACTTAGTCAGGTTGCCTGTAGGTAAAACTACATTGTAGAATAAATGGGTTTACTGGCTGAAGGAAGAATATGGAGGAAAACAAAGGTACAAAGCTAGACTTGTGGTGAAGGGGTTTGCACAAAAGAAAGATATTGAATTTTATGAAATATTTTCTCCTATTGTTAAGATGACTTCAATTAGAACTATTTTAAGTCTTGTAGCAGCGGAAGATTTACATCTTGAACAGTTAGATGTAAAGACAAAATTTCTCCATGGAGATTTGGAGGAAGAGATCTATATGGAGCAACCAGAAGGATATGAGGTCAAAGGGAAAGAAATATTAGTGTGTAGGTTAAAGAAGAGCTTGTATGGCTTAAAACAAGCTCCAAGGCAGTGGTATCTAAAATTTGATAGGTTTATGTCTGAACAAGGTTATACTAGATGTCACTCTAATCATTGTGTTTATCTGAAAAGAAAAATGATGGCAGCTATATTATATTGTTATTATATGTAGATGACAGGCTTGTTGTAGGGTCTAACATGCAGGAAATAAATGTGCTCAAAAGCAAACTGGAAAATTACTTTGCAATGAAGGATTTGGGAGCTGCAAAACAAATCCTTGGTATGAAAATAACTAGAGACAGGAAAAATCGCAAATTAACACTATCTCATAATGAGTACATACAAAAGGTGTTGAAAGTATTTAATATGCAGAATACAAAACTAGTTAGTACACCTTTTTCTATCCATTTCAAAATTAGCAAGGAGATGTGCCCCAAGACCCAAGAAGAAATGGACTATATGTCTAAAGTTCCATATGCATTAGCAGTTGGAAGCTTAATGTATGGAATGGTCTGCACAAGACCTGATATTGCACATGCAGTGGGAGTTGTAAGTAGGTACATGAACAATCTAGGAAAAGAAAATTGGATGGAAGTAAAATGGATTCTCAGATATTTGAGAGGTACCACAAATAAAGCATTATGCTTTGGTGGTCCAAACATTGCTCTGCAAGGATATGTTGATGTAGATATAGCAGGTGACAGAGATAACAGGAGGAGCACTACAGGGTATGTATTTATTGTAGGTGGAACAACTGTAAGTTGGGTTTCAAAAATCCAAAGTGTTGTTTCACTTTCAACAACAGAAGCAAAGTATGTTATTGCTACAGAGGCTAGTAAAGAAATGATTTGGTTACAAAGGTTTATGGATGAATTGGGTAAGAAGCATGATATGGGCACGTTATACAGTGATAGCCAAAGTGCCATTCATATTTCCAAGAACTCATCATTTCATTACAGGACTAAAAACATACATCTTAAGTAACATTTTATACAGTCAATATTGGAAGATGGATAGTTGAAGCTAGAAAAGATACACACTAGCCAAAATCCTGCAGTTATGCTAACAAAAGTTGTAACCAGGGAGAAAATTATATTATTCTCAGTTTCAATTGGTCTTCAAGGATGACGATGAAGATGAGAAACAACCAAGTCCAAAGTGGAGTCATTGTCCAGCAAATGAAGCATTGGTGGAGTTGCTACAATCAGTCTCCAAGTGGGAGATTCTTGGGTGTGGAGCCTAATTATCTTATTTATTTTGTATCACAACATTTGACCCCTATAGATTAATGGGACGACAACGTCTCCAGTAATTAAATGCTACCTAGGGGGTCCAGGGGGGGTGGCTGCGACTTTATGGAGCCCCCCCCGGCAGGGGGTTTTGGCGGCAGTGCCCTTGAAGCTAAAAATAAATGTAAAATTTCCTTGTAAAAGTATAGTAATTTCTAGTGAATCTGGGTTGTTCATTAGGCAGATGATCTAACGGTAGAAGTTATGTTTAGTTTAGCGTTATTTTCCCTAGAAGGAAACGCCTCGCCGGTATGAGGGAATTATATTGCGGCTGTGTATTGTATGTGTATTCTCAGAGCGAGAAACAGATAGGGAGATTGTGAGAGAGAATAGAGGATATTACAATGGATCTACTATAAGTTGTGTCTCTTCATTTTTCTAGATAATAAAAAGGAAGGAATGGTTGTTCGGGGTGGATGTAGCCCAAACTGGGTGAACCACGTATATCTGTGTCTCTTTGGTTTTATGTGTTTTGTGTGTTTGTGTTTTGACATCACAATTTTCTAAAGCTGTTGTTCATCCAATAACTATTTTCAATAGAGGATATTGGAGGAGCTAGATCTTAAGCTTTTAGCCCAAGGATCTAGTGAAGGGATCAACCCTTCTTGCATAGATCTGATTGTACATCATTGAAGCCATCATATCATTAGATCTAGCTTTAGATCTGCATTCCCAACAACATATATGTGAAGCCCTAAGAGGGTGGTTTTCTTAGATTTACAGATCTAAGAAATACCTTCTGGGTTATCTTGGAAATCCATCATCGAGCCTAGATCTACAATTTCAGCATCATCAGAGCTCCCATTCTACCTAGATCTGAATTTTTATCTTTCAGGTAGTTTGAGTCCCTATAGTTGCAGCAGGGACAATGCATTTTACCTTCCAGCACAGCAGCAGTTACACAGTCCCTATTGGAAAATCATTGCAGGGTCATTCTAGGCCACCCTTGTTGCTTGAGTGTCTCATATTTTGAGCACTATTGTACTTGCTTTTTGCACCTCCAATATAATAAAATGGCT
The DNA here is from genome assembly GCA_034641835.2 of Pinus albicaulis. NCBI lineage: Eukaryota > Viridiplantae > Streptophyta > Pinopsida > Pinales > Pinaceae > Pinus > Pinus albicaulis. The sequence goes on along the minus strand of CM076584.1, from coordinate 196,081,908 downwards.
CAGCTATTTCTGTGCATTCTGATGTGTATATAGATTTATTTTTTACTTTGTTGCAGTTATTATATTGTGTTTTAGTATTACTGCATTCTCCCTTTGGTATATTACAGTGGTATCATAGCATGATCTTTGGCTCAACTTGTGTACACTTCATCTTTTCATCAAAAGAAGAAGCAGATAGATGAGATCTATCATGAAAGATGATAATTCTGCCACTCATTTCTTTAGATCCATGCAAGATCTCTCCAAGTAGGTCAATCCAATGAATAAAGAAGGACAGAAAGAAGATCCAAGAAGAATATGTGATGAGGAAGGTCCAAGCACTTCCTATCAGCAAAGAAGAAAACCGGACAATCCTAGATCTCCTCATAGATCCACTATTCACACTTTCTTTGAAGAAGGTGAAAGGTGTAGAAATGAAGAAAGGAATGAACCTGAGACTCATGAGACTCTCAATTTATATATTGAAGAGTACAAAGCACAGTCTAAAATTATATATTCAAGGAGAAGCTAACTCTCCAACAATTATTCAAAATCAGAGAAGAAAGAGGATCCTATAGAAGTAATAGAAGAAAGAGGCATAATAGATTCTATTTTCCTACATTTTATGGATCATCCTCAATCATGGTTAAGGCTTGGAGGATAGTGTTAGATGCATTTTTCAGGTTACATCTTGTAGCTGAAGGAGAGGTTGTTCAAATTGCAGCACTTCATCTTTTGGGTGAAGCCAATGATTGGTGGTTTGGTCACATGGAGCATGCAAAGGTGACTAAATATTTAGATTTATTTCACAAGTTGAGGAAGGAATTTGATGTGATAAAACCTGAGATGTGTCACAAAGTGACATTCCCTAAGGAAACAAAGGAGGATTTCAATCTTGTCAGTCTGGACAAGAAGTCACTACATTCACCACCAGCTACATAAGTACTTGCATTCAGAGAAGAGACACTTTCATTTTTGCAAGATAGTCTTGAGCTCTTGACATATAGAGTCCCATGCATGATTTAGGAGATTCATGAGGGAGAGGAGGAATATTATAGTGCTGGTACACTTGGAGAAGAGAACCCATCACTCTTACCAGCAGTTGGAGACACTATTGTCCCAGTTAGAGGAACTCTTGTGTTCTAGAAAGATGTTTCTACACATCAGTTGATCCAAGGTATGCATGAAAATTCATCACATATTGTTTTAGTAGATCTTATTGAAACTTATGAAGACATGCCATCAGGGCGAATGCATAACCAAGGGTTAGAACAAAATGCTTATTTGAAGAAGCAACATATCACAACGCAGAGTACCCTTGATCTAATCAAGGAAGAGATTAAGAACTATCCCACTTCATCATTGTTGAGCTACATTCAACCCCTTGAGTTGAAGTTTAGAGTTTCAGGAAATGGGATGGAAATGATCCTATGTACAATAACTGGTTGTGAGATCAATAGTGTACCTTGTTTTGAGACAACACATGTATTACCATGTAGATCTACAACATTTTCACTTAGCACCTATGAAAATGAAGAGGCCCCATCATGCTTCGAGCATTCTGAAGGTAGCTTCACTCATGAAGCAATGGAAGTAAAGATGACAAATGGTAGACATATTGAGATGAGGAATCTTTTCTCCTTTCTAGATGACCCTTTCTCAATGATCATCTCATAGCTCAAAGAGAAACTTCTACCTGTAGTAGATCCAAAACTTCCTTCATTTTGGATGGCCTTTGGTGAAAAGAGAATCTCATTGAGAGATATCATTGGAGGTGCACTTCAACATTTCATGAAGTGCAAAGTTCTTCAACAGTTTGGGGAGGATGGTATTATACAAAGGGAGGATACCATGATTATGCAACACATCATTCATTATCCACATTGGGATGAGTGGGTGAGGATGATGAGCAAGGTGTTGCATGACCACTTGCAGATATATGACATGGTCCAACAAGTTTGGTTATGTTGGTTGCCCAAAGGCTCCTATTTCTTTGATCCATGCCTTGAAAAACACTTATGAAATGAAGAAGGAGGAATGGTTGTGCTGGCTACTCTTGGGTGAGTATGGTCACCACCCAATAGCTCTTATTTTTCTGATTCATGCCTTGTGTATCAATAATAAAATGTAGAAAAAGAAGGCATGTTCATTTTGGTTTCCCTAGACAGAGTTTGGCCACCAAATGACATGTCCTATGTCTATGTGTTTTGTATTGGGAAAAGCTTGCCATGATGCTCTCATGATGTGTATTGATGGTGTTTATTTGTATTGAGATGATGTGACATTCCATATGTCTATCAGTATGTTTTTGCTCCATGATGCACTTAAGGAGGAGAGAAAGCAACAAGATCTCTTGTTGCTTTGGTTTTCTTTGGGAGAGTTTGGCTTGTCCATCTTACATGGAGGGTACAGAGGATGGAAGCAAAGGGCCTTACTCTAGTGGCTACTATTGGGAGAATATGGTTTGACATATTTGTCTACCCATATAACTCCTTTTCTTCTTTTGCATAACGTTGGAATGATTCTTGGATCCAACAGGGCTAAGGATGAGAGCATATCAATGCTCAATCAAAATCATAAAGCTTTGGATGAAGAGATCCATTGTGAGATGGAGCTTTTCCTTTATGGGAAGAGCCACCTTATTTTATGTATATTATGTATTAGTGAAGATGTTGGAAATCATATGGTTGTCACTTGGTACCTCATGGTGAAAGGAGGACATCTAACCATATAGTTAGAGGTCATTCTATGTAAATTTGAAAGAAAACTTTGGAACCAAACATGCATAACACATTGCAGCAAATTGAGGAAGCCTTCCTCATGTGGATGCCATTTAGAGGGGGATAGATGGCTTTGCATCTACTTTTGGAGTTGCTTGAGGACAAGCGACATTTTTCCAGGGGGGACTATAATATTTCCAAATTTTCATATCATATTTGGAATATTAGAGTCATTGATTTTCTTATTAAATTAAGTAAATAAAAGGGTAGAGGGACCCACAAACCTCAAAGATGAATAAAATCCACTTTTAATGTGTGAATGTGGATATTTTAGATATAGATCTAGATTCATGGACTAGTGGAGTAGCTCCATTAATAGAGATCATGTCTCAGTTATGAGATAGATTATGGAGGATGAAATAGTCAAATAAGATCATGGATCTTAAATATAAAATCATGAAGATCTTTGATAAGGTCAACTAAGATCATAGTGCATTCAAAGAAGATCATGAAGCACTTATGATAAGATGGTGGAGGAAGTGATGCGTTTAATGCACACATGATGGAGAGGGTAATCACCCCATGTGAACATGATGGAGGACATGGATCAACAACACAGTCAACCTTGGAGACTTTTCTCCACATGTACAACACAATATTGGAGTGGGCCTAGGCTATGGAAGGCTCATGCATATAATGAAGGTGTAGGCACAATGGAAGGCATGATTTGGATTATTCATTTCTTGATATGTTTAGATCTAGATTTGTCTTAGGAAATTTCTATGTAGACTTGGGCTATTTAGCAAAGTTTGCAGTGTTGTTCAGCACAGGGTGTTCCCGAGCGGGAATCCCACCTCTTTCTTTAAGTAGGTCTAGAAAGAGGATTGTTCTTCATTCCTTATCAGGAATTGGTGCCATCTTCTGGAGGTTGTTTCTAACATTCATCTAGGAAACCAGTGGAGGATTCATCCTACCACATTGTTCTTCAGATCCAACCTTTCAGGAGCAGTAGATCTACATCAGGAATTCAGGCCATTAGGTTTTACCTCCATGCAGTAGCATCCCATTCAAGGATTGCACAGTTCAGTCCTATAGATCTATTGGAGGAAGGAATTTTCCAGTATTTCAGCTGGAAATCCTGTGAGGGATCACATCCTCACATTGGATCTATTGTTCCGATCACTCAGGAGCTTATTTGACACATCTAGTAGTAGGTTAATGAGCCTCCCTCTCTGAAAGCACAATTTTTTGAAGCTGTTGTTCATCCGACAACTATTTTTAATAGAGGAGATTGGAGGAGCTAGATCTTGAGCTTTTAGCCCAAGGATCTAGTGAAGAGATCAACCCTTCTTGCATATATCTTATTGTACATCATTGCAACCATAATATCATCAGATCTAGCTTCATATCTGCACTCCCATCAACATATATGTGAAGCCCTAAGAGGGTGGTTTTATTCGACTTACAGATTTGAGAAATCCCTTCTAGGTTATCTTGGGAATCCATCATTGAGCCCAGATCTACAATTTCAGCATCATCGGAGCTCCCATTCTACCTAGATCTATCTTTTTATCTTTCAAGCAGTTGCAGTCCCTATAGTTGCAGTAGGGACAACACAGTTTACCTTCTAGCAAAGCAGAAATTATGCAGTCCCTATTGGGAAATCATTGCAAGGTCATTCTAGGCCACCCTTGTGGCTTGAATGTCTCATATTTTGAGCATTGTTGTACTTGCTTTTTGCACCTCTAATATAGTAAAATGGCTCAGCTATTTTTGTGCATTTTGATGTGTACATAGGTTTATTGTTTACTTTGCTGTAGTTCTTATATTTTGTTTTACTATTACTGCATTCTCCCTTTTGGGATATTACATTTTGATGGGGTTTTCTGGGTTAATACTCCCATGAAAAACATCTGGGAATGGAATTTATGGCCTTTTGATGGGGTTTCTTGGGTTAATACTCCTGTGACAAGCATCTGGGCATAGAATTTATGGCCTTTTGATGGGGTTTTCTTCTTGACACATTCCTGCAACAAGAAGTAATAGACGTTTAAGTCAATGGTGTATGTTTCATTGGCACCCTGAAATTTCATCTTTATATTAAAAGAAGGTATCATCATAATCATGGCTATATTCATCATTTTAGTTGTTTTCGTAGTGAATGGTTTTATTTTTTGGCATCGGAATCCAACCAACAAACATATACAATTCACAGTGAAACCACCATACATACCTCTAAATAGAACCATCGAAGACGTCATTCATTTTGTACAAGAATTATGTCAAGAAATAGGTATGAAAACTCTAAGTTCTGGCACCTACCATACAATATAATCCTTAATAGAAATTCTCCAAGAGAATCCTCTTATCTGTTGGTATTTATAACCCTTCTATAATCTAGGTTTGGTATTTTGTCAAATGGCTTGCAACTATGCTAGGTAATTTTTATTGTGTTATAAGTTTTCAGCCCAAGTAGGCCTAGTATTGCAACCTGGTCACTTTGATAACATTATAACATCCCTAGCCACCTCTGGTAAATTCCACTCACAAAACCCCCAAAATTGCTCCAAATTTTAACAAAAGTGGAAGCATAATTTAACCACATCATATACCTCCCGCACACCGGCAAACCCTAATGCACAAAACACATATACATTTCAAACGTAACCAAGAATGCATATACATACACAAAATTAACCATAACAATAGTTCCATGCACATGTAGACTGTAAATCCACAACCCTAGGAAAAATTAAACCAAAAATATTTGCTTATGTGAATTGTCCATATTCATTTAATCGATTGTATTTTTCCCAAGTATAACCAGAAATATATTCTCAACTTAACCATAATATACGATATTGAGCATATTCAACCACAATATTACAAAACCATATGTAAATTTAGCGGGATGAACAATAACAATTTATCAAATACTTATCCGTGAATGTTGTCGGCTGGTTTCGAACCTTTGAAATTCCACCCCACCATAGATCGCGTAGGCGACACCAATATATTGTTCTTGAAATGAAGAGGAATTTATTCAGGTATGTTTTGAAATTGTCAACATATGTTCTAACATTATCATAGGAATTCATCTTAGTGTAAAAAATAATACAAATATTACTTGTATTTTTTGTAAAGATAATTATGGATGTTGAATTACTTCGCATCACAGGTACAAATCCTCTTGCATCATGAGCAATAACAACTAGTTGCATATGTGGACAAATAGCCTCCTATACTGATTTATTCTTTTAAAGTAAAATAAACATCTTTACTGAAGAATACAATTTGCACCATATTGATTTAGATGATATTTATAACACATAAACCAAATACTACTTATTAAGGCATCCCCTTGGATGTGGTTTTCAGCAAAATCAATGAATTATTTTTTAATTTATACATATGTTTAGTGTTTTTTTCATGTAAAAGTTGCAGTGTAAAGAAATTCTACCCCTAATTTGTTCAAGGTCACGTGAAATATTTAAACTAAAAATAATTCACACAAAGGGCTATTAAAAGGTAGTTTTTAAAAATGAACATGCCCTTGATCTTATAAAAAAGGTACCAAATTCTTACTAGAGATACCTTCGTAGGGGAAAAATTAAGCTTGAGATGATCATCCACTTTAGGAAGGAACTCAACTTTCACTTCTAACATGATGCCAATAGTTGATAAATGAGAAATGAAGATTGACAACCTCCCAAGTGAGATAGGCTAGGATGCCAGACAACTGAGACTATTGTCTTGCATTCTAGCTCGCTTAGGAGGTCATACATATTCCTTTCTCCTTTATCAACTACTGATATCATGCCATAAGGCAGATGTGAGTTCCTTCTCAAAGTGGATGATCAACTCAGGGTTAATTCTGCCCCCCAAAAAGAATTATAGGAGTTGCGTCGCAATTCTGATGGTTGTTTCAGTCGGTGGTATGACCCAAACATTGCAAGGCTAAGACCAATGTCAGACTAGCAATGAATAAGGTGGCACTACCGATGGTTGTTTCCTTTGCTGGTATGGCCCAACCCTCTCAGCAATGTTATGCCAAGTGCCAGATTAGTGACGACTATGGTGTCACTTCCGATGGTTGTTTCCATCATTGGTATGGCCCAACCATCACAATAATGTTATTCCAATTGTTGCAATAGAGACAAATTTGGTGTCACTTCCAATATTTATTTCCATTGTTGTTATGGCCCAACTATCGCAACAATATTATGCTAGTTGACAGAATAGCGATGACTATTGTGGCACTTCCCATGGTTGTTTCCATCGCAGAAAAACTAATAAAGCTAGACGTGCGATGACATGTGTGATGACATGCCATCGGTATTGTGACACATTTTGGTAAGGAATTGGTGTCGTAATACTGACGTCTCCACATGATGTTGGAATAGTGACAATAAACAACAGGATTCAAATATTGACTAAATGAAGACACATGTTGTGTCTAGTGTCCTCTTCTAAAAAAGATTAGAAGTGTCGCATATGTGACAGTACAGGAGGTGATGTTTTTCCCAACCTCAAAGTGTCATTGTTAGGATGCCTATGTGTCTTAATAGAGACATTTTGGCCATCAGAAATTGGGCCAAATATTATAGTGTTCAAAAGAAAACCTAGCAAGGATGCATGAGATGGAGACTCAACTCCATGATGCTAAGGAAACACTAGCCAAGTATGTGCATGAAAAATAGGTATGAAATTCAAGTTATTCTTCAATTTCCTCTCAAGATGAATGTGTAGGTGCTCACACTAGAGGAATAGGGTCCAAATTATTGATGAAAATGGGCTATGAAGGTAAATTATTTGGAAAACATGCACAAGGCATAGTTGAGTGAATTGTTGTTGAGGAAATGCCTAGGTATTTGGGTCTTGGTTATGGACAACATGATGGAGAAAGCTCTAAAGCCAAGGAGTCACATAATGGTGTTCCAAGAAGGACTTTCATTTCATGTACCTCAAGCTTGTGAAGATTGTGTTCATGAGGAATGAAAAAGTTTTAAACCCACTTTGCAAGAAGATTCTCATATGCATGCAGCTAATGAGAATGGAAAACAAAAGGATGTTAAAAGCTATAAATTAATTGAATGCATTGTTGGTATTCCAAAGAGAGCCACTGCCTCATCAAATTCATCTGCTCAAGAAGGCGACAAAGGTGAATTTTCAAGGTATAAATCTAATTTTAATCAAGTTTCTTTTGATTATGATAAACATGGTAAATATTCACATAAGATTTGGAGAAAAATTTCATGTTCCTTCTGTGGTTTGAATAACCATAATGTTTTGAGGTGTTGGAAGTATATATCCATGCATAGGAAAATGTCAAAGCAAAGGAGGAAAAAAGCCAAAGTTCCATTGGATACTGGAAACCATGTTGAAAAGAAGATGCAATTGTTTTAAACTCATTTCCATAAGCAAGGTCATCTTGTAGACAAGTGTTGGAATTTGTATCCAACAAGTCATCCACAACATTTGAAGAAGGTGGAGAGAGAGATTGACAAGAATGGAAAGGATGATTCCATAATCGATGTGGGTCAAGATGATTCACATGATGAAGTGCAGTTGAAAGCAGCACCATTGAAATGTTTTGGTAATAAGGGTTAGATTTATTATCCAATTAAGGACTTTCATGTCTTTTGATGATTGATGCATCTGTTTTCCAATTGAATGCATGTTGCATGTTTACGCCAGGAAGGTGTTTTGAAAGTGGAGCATGTTGATTCGCTTTGTTGTAGCAAGATTTATCATTTCAGCTCTTTAAAGTACTTGTACATGTAAATGGAATTCTTGTACTTGTAACTGTAATTGTGGGAGAGTTGAGAGTTTCCATACATGCTTTTCTTTGACTTGAGAGTCATTTGTTTGAAGAGGCATGTTTTGTCGATGATTTTTGACACCAAGATGTGAGAGTACATGGCGATTTTTACATGATGTGAATTTTGTTTCTTTGAAGGAGAAAAAGGATATGTCGTTGAGTTATGTTTCTTGCACAAGGTGTTTTTTAGTTTGATGGTTGTGTTTGTAACAATATGTCAAAGAATTTGCAGCCAAAATGTTTGCAGCTATTGTAGACCATTTTAGGTGTTGATGCCAAGAAGCGAAAGAGATGGTGAATGCATTCTTGTAGATGTGGAAATTGGAACTGTGAAGGTAAAAGTATGGTCATTTATTTTCTCATTATTACTAATGTTGGAACGCATTGTTGTAGTTCGCTCAGATGGGCTTGACTTGGGAAAATGGTTTCCAAGGAAAAGCTTCCATCAAACGCATGTTTGTGCAAAGGAGGAACATGATTCTCAGTGGGAAGGTTGTCATTTATTTTTCCAAGCACTGAGGGATCACTGTGGTATATCAAATTGTTTTATCAATCATCAAGTAGCCAACAAGTGTTGAATTGGGTAGCAACAAAAGGAGGGCATTGGTTGAAGCGCCAAGCCATTTGCAAGGCAAGGCATATTAGTGAACCCAAGTGGTGGTCATGGAGGAATTTCCAATTAGAATCAAGATGATAGAACTTGCGAAAGAGAGGAGTATTCAGCTCTCATGAGATAACCAGCTTTTGTGGGTCCAAAAATCCTATTAGTGGGAAGGAGTGATCGAAATCTAGATTGGGGGAAAAAATTTGCCAAAAATTCAAAGTTCTTAGAATCACACCAAACTAGAACAACATGATTCGGCCCGTCGCTAGGAATCTGGTGCACTTCGTTTCACTTAAAACAGAGTCTGTATGTGAAAGTTATAGCCTACTGATCGCCATGTCAAACATGCAAATTTTCAAAAAAATTGTCAAACAGGGTCAAGGGTAAAAAAATGGGTTTTCAAAAGGCCAATTATAGGATGACAAGTGTCAGATTCTCATTGGCCCAAATTCTAGACACATGGGAAATTTTTGATTGTTTTGATTTTTAAACCAATGCAAAAAGGACACATGGTAAGCTCGAAGGCTGCCATGTGCCCCCCTCCAAGGCAAAATTTGAATTTATTTGGGTGGAAATATTTTTGGCAGAGGTTGGGGTCAAACCCGCAACCTCCCCCACACTAATCCCAAGCCTTATCATCTTGGCCTCGCATTAGTTCTTACCATATGTTGCAACAAAATTAAATTTAAGTTTTAAGAATGGTTTAGGCAGAGAAAAAAGGGGCTAGCCCCTTACCACAAAACCATGGCCCCAAAAAATACGAGCGGAGGATCCAATATAATGGCGCATTTAAATATTTAAACATGGTTTAATTATGATTAATCCCATGCATTATTGCTAAAAGTGTTGTTAATGCATATTTTTATTAATTGCACAATTAGCGCATTTAATTTTGGATTATCCATTAGTTAATCTTGCTTAACATTAATTAATTGCAGTTTAATTTGGGGGTATATTTGGTGGAACCATCAAATTCGGAACTGCCCCCAGATTTAGTTGCGTTAACTGGAGTTTTTCCAGTTTTGGAGGAGATTCCAAGGGAAAATTGAATGAAGCATAACTTTTGCTAATTTAGACCAATTTTGGCTTAATAAGAGTCATTCTTAGATGATTTTGATGCTCTGAGCATGATGGAATAGGTTGCAGAGGCGTTGGCACAGTTCTAAAATTGTTTTTCCACTTTGAATATTAAAGAAGCCAAGGGCCACCAGGAGAGGAGGTCATGCCTAGATCAGCTGGAGACCATTTTCAGAGATTGAATAGTCTATTTTGAGGTTTTCAGGTCTTCTAAAGCTAATGGAGGAGGTTTCAAAGCCATTGGGTCACTGTAGGTGCATGTAATCAGACACTAGACCATTAATCCCAGAAGGGCCTAGCTAGTTGAAGCAGGTCCATGGAGATGTAGCCCATGAAGGGTGAACTCTGTTATCCAATATTGTGTTATTTGTTTGCTATGTGTTATTTCTCTACATTTTATTTGTTGTACATGTGTTTTTAAAAGGTAATTAACTCATAAATTTATCCTCAAAGACACTTAAAACATGACACACAAACTACTTGAAAAATAGCTAATTTGAGACGATCCTAAACACACTATTTATATTGATGAGGGAGCTAGCATAACAAAACTAGTTTTCCCATATTCAGATCAAAGCATGAGGGTCAATTGTTTAAGCACTCATTGATCAACTAACAAAAAAAGCAATAGGATAAATGTAGGCATGTGAATGTGAGGTTGTGAGGGCATGTGTTAGATTCATCCATCTTCAATCAGGGTATGTCCCCATAAGGCGACTCTGCTAGAGATCAAACCCTACTTGATGATATTATAGAGAGATTTAAATTTGGTTCATAAAAAAATAAATTATAAAATTATTCATTAAATTGAACTTAAAAAAATAAAAATAGTTGGCCATATTAGAGATGGATTTATATATAGTTTAAGGATTCATCAAAATGAAAAATATAAAAAGATAAAATTATAAAACAAATTCCCGAAAACCATATTATATAGAGATTTATATTTAGCTTAAAAAATTATAAAAATATATATTTTTTGAAATTATAAAGAAATTTAAACCTCATAGGAATAAGTTTTAATATATTAATACATGTTTGACAATATTACATATATTCTTTTATTTTCTATATGATTTATATCATTTATTGTATAGCTAAAATTTACTAGTTCCAAATTTATAAAAAAGGATAACTCATATGTTGAAGGTATCTTAAGTTTGCTTTCTCAACATTTCCTTTTACGGAATGTCTTTTTGTAGTTTTGTGGGTGGGTGAGTGAAACATTATATATATATATATATATATATATATATATATATATATATATATATATATATGATTTTTCCATCTCTAATTTTCAATCATTTTGGTACTTTTTTTGGGGGAATTTGGAGGAACTTACTTGTAGGGCTCATTATAGTAATAAGTCAAATTTTGGTGATTTGTGGCCTATAACATTCCATAGTGAGTTTGTGGCATTGAATGACTCTTTTTTGGGTTGAAAAATAATAAAAATATGTCTTAAATACTAAATTATTTACACACACTAAATTCATTTTAGGATGCAAAAGTCATCTCAATCATATTTTGTATTCAGAAGTAAAGTTAACCTACATTGTTGACTACCATAGTTCTAAATTAATACCACATTACTCTTCATTACTTACATGTGGGTCTAATCATGTGTGGTATTTAAGAATATTATAAAAGGTCAAAAAACCTAAAATTAATTTAGCGTTGACGCATGTAAAATCACTAATCCTATCCCTCAATAGCTATCATGTTATGTTCAATAGAAGGTTACTAGGAAGATAAAAATTTCCATTCTTTTATCATTGCACTTGTTCCACAGTTGCATATAAAATATTAAAGTATGACAGGGTACATAAAAATGTATAATAAGATTTTATAGCATCCACTTAGACCATAGTGTTAAAGGAAACTTCATAGGAAGTGTCCTTTTATTTGTACTATTGATCTATTTTTGTTTAACATCATCACAATCATATGTTTCTTTTTCCTACACTAAATTTGATGCATTGTCATTTTCCTAAAAAGTAGTGTGTGAAAACTTTTCATCACTCCATGCTCCACACATGTCTCCATCTTTTTTACACTCCCCCCTTCATACATTACTCACCTTTGCACTACTCCATATTTATATAATTTTAAATTGTACGAAATAGCCATGCATTCATCCTTTTACACATTCATTCTTCTGCATATCTATTTCTTCACACATGTAAATATTTTGCAAAACTCATATTATAGCACCAACCAGTTGCTTATACTCCATACTTAGTGAAAATGAACCATATGCTTCTTTTATGGATAACTGAAAGCTGATTTAAAAAAGTGTGATCTCCAAGGTGAAAAGGTATTGATAGTATAGTAAATCAGTTATCCACTAGTATGCCACTCAAGATACACACCATGGGTTGTTAACTTCTCATTATCATTCTCACATGGCTCAATGAAGATGTTACGTGGAGAATGAATGTTTTAATAAATGCTATCGTAAATTGATGTTTATATAAGTAAGAGCTCTATAAATCCTCATTGATCTTTCATGTATATCTAAGTACATTGTACATATAAGCAATATGGAAAGTAAAAGGAAGAAGGAGACCACTTGTGGAGATACAACTAATTCAATTACATGGTAGGATAATAAATTTAATTTTCATTCACCTATTAGTAGTATTTGAACTTGATTCTAGATGAGAGATTAAATAATTAAATTTGGAATATTGAGTTGGCTTATGCCGCATGTGTTCTAAAAGTATTCAATTTCAAGGAAATTGTTTTATTAGTGCACAAGTTGATTTGATCCATGACATGAACTATTAAGCTTACTCTAAAAAATAAGGACCATGTTCTTGTTAACTCCTAAGGTTTTTAGAAACATTAGGAGGTTGTTGTAGCTTAATAGGAAACTCAAATTACCCGAAGTTGATACCTTCCTTAATTCTCAATGTTGTAGGATGAATATTATCTAAGACTTCATTCGCCAGTCTACACCTCTTCTTGCCAACCTCTCCTAAATTGATGTTTCATTATTAGAATATTTTTATAGAGATGTTTCATGGTTTTTTCTTTCTGTTTCATGGGGTTTGAAGCAAGTTCTCATGTACCTATGTCAATTGTGTACACATTATATGTTTATTTGAAAATTGATGCTATGATTACTAGGAAAAGGTCATTTCCAACAAAATTTCCTTCCAATTAGCTAATTTCCATAAGACCCAAATTTTTTCATGATAGCCTACCTTTTAATGGCTATCACTTTTGGTAGTTTATTCAACAACCTACAACTTCAAAGAAATTTTAACCTAGAAATAGTAATGCAATTCAGATATACTGTCATATGGAGAGGCAAGGCTTAGTTTTAATTTTTCCTTATGTAGGATAAATTTATCAAATAATTTAGGTACGTGGTGATAAGAAGCATGCACCCGAGGATATCTTTAGAAGCTCAAGATTTTCTCATAGGAAAAAGAGTGCATGTAATAGGGGAAAATCATACAAATTTTAGGATTTTTGGATATTAGAATAAAAAATTATTGTTTCTTATATATGTTTTTGTTTCCATTATCTCGGTCAATTTTGTTTGATGATAAAAAGTGAAAATATTTTATTACACTATTATTCACTACCACGGATGTCAAAGTGAAGAATTTTTTACATCTTGTAGAATTCCTTAAAGTACTAAATCCTTTAAAGATGATTGAATTTGAGCTTCCCTAAGGATTCAATCCTAAGAGTGTATTTTTGAAATGTTTGGAAGTTGTACAATAAACTAATTTATTCATAGGGACAATTGAAGAAAGTATATGTTATCACTTTGCTAGATTCTCAAGGCTGAGGAAGGAATCCCAATAGAGGTAACCACAAACCAAGCTTTTGACTTGGCATCTAGCCCTAGCAAGTCGAAGAGGCTCTCTCCACAAAAATCACAGCTAAGAGGGCTGGATGAAAATATTTTAGGTTAGATATGAAATGCAGGGGTTTGTTTGTTTTGATTTTGGGTTTGGGCTCACTGAATGAGGATTAGGTCAAGGGGACTATATTAGGGTCAATAAAATGTAATTGTAGTCCATTCGATGGGGCAAGGTAGGTAGAATTATCAACATTTGAAAGTGATTTTGTGAGATGGTTTAAGACTGATGAGGAGCTAGGAAGAGCATAGGGGACGAGTTCTTCCTAAACTGAAGAAAATGGACATATTATGAAAAATTTCCCAAAACAGAGCATGAAAAACATGTATTCTACCTTTCAGCCTGAAATTTAACATATAATAGACATGAAAAGGTTTATGAGATTACAAAACGTTCATACAAATGACCACAAAGAAGAAACTATGCCAAACATTCATACCACATGAATCGCAAGGAGATAGCTGCAATTTTTCATTAATATCCAAGCCAAACTAGTTCTTGATCAATGCACTAACATTCAAATTGATGCCAACCTTTGAATTATTTAAATATCTGAGCTAAATAGACCACAAAACCTGAACTGATATTACACAAAAATCGGACCTGATAGCTATAGTATAGGATGAGAAAAGTGACTCAATCCTATCTCTAATGAACTAATTCATTACACCTCAACTGATTGACTTACCTTCTATATTTACCCTAGATAAAAGTAAAAACATAATATTTACATTCATCTTGACCATTTACATAAGTAATTTCCTCATTTCCCAAGGTAAAAGTCAAACTGGAGTGAAACTCAAAAAATTGCTGAAGACTATGAAAAATGCATTTTCCTTGTCAAACACATAATGTCCAGGCATAAAAAATGACCTATGTTCAAGGCTGGTTTTGAGTGCCTTCCCGGTGTCCAAATCCGCTCCATGATATCTCATTGGAAAGCTCTTTGAGTCTATTTTCCAAAACTACCTCCAGTTTTAAAAATGGTGCTCACTTCCTTGTCAAAACATACTCTCCCAATACTGGTAAACGTACAACAACCAGGCACATTTGGAGGTAGAAACATGAAATGTTGATGGTTTTTGGCACTTTTGATGGACCAGTTGACCCCCAAAAACTCTAAAACTTTATAGGGTTGATGTCCTCATCAATAGGAACATGGTGGTGGTGGCTATTTTTCATTTTGAGTACCCAAAAAAGAGTGTAGCTCTATGTCGCTGCTCCTTTGGAAACATTTATGTGTGCAAAAATACCCAGAAGCATATAAATGAACAAAAGTGAAAAGTGTGCCAAAATTTTGTCAAAATGGTGAGGGTACTTGCTCATCTAGTGTTTGAGACATGGAGTGACACTTTAGAAAGTATCTCTAACTTCTCTTTCTCTCCTTTCTTGGTCAAATATTCAATTTTAGCATTGGCTCTTTTGAGCTTGGCCAATGCAATTCTCTCTTTCTGTGCATGAAGTTTGACCCTTGTCCTCAACAAGTCATTGTGCTTGTAGGAATTCTCTAGCAACATTTCCAAATGTAGATTGGATCTATCAAGCCATGGTTCCCTGTCCTTGCTGATTTCTAGGGCAAGGAGTTCATTTTGGTGTGAGCTGCTCTGCTAGCTCAGCTTCCCTTTGTCTCTCTAGGGCTAGAGTTGTTTTCAGCCCTCTAGTCCTTGGTCTCTGTCTTGGAGGCTGATCCTCCTCATCATCAGGTTCACCAAACCTTTCCAATGTTTCCTCATGCAAGGCTTTATCCTTTTCTACCTCTCTTTGTGCTTTGATATATTTCACCTCATTGATGGCCTGCTTGGTTTTCAGTTGCTGATTTTCTTGCTCAAAGAAGTCAATCACATACTTGTCCCTCTCAATATTAGTTTCAATTTCACTAATATTTTCCTCTTTGCCTTTTATTGTTGCATTGGTGATTTTGTCTTCATCTTCCTCACCTAGGTTAATCAACTGAAATTCATGCTCTGTTTCATGTTTTCCCTCCTCATCATCAATGTTTGGCTCTATTACTTTTTCCTTAACTTTGTCTACCTGTTGTGTTTATGAAGAAGGCATGCCCCCTTTCACTCCAAGTGAAGGAAACACATGCCTATAGCCTCTCTGGTAATTTTTTGGAAAAGGCTCAACCTCAACCAAACTAGCCCATGCTGTCTCAATATCTTCCTCACCACTTGATGAATTTGAATCATGTTGTGATGATGATGTAGGGTTATAGAAAGGTGAAGAAGAAGGATCAATATGAGGTGAATGAGGTGAATGAATCTGACTTGGTAATGATGTATGAATAATGGGCTGAGATGGAGGAATAGATTTGGGAGGATGAGATGATGAAGGGATATTCTGGTCATGTTTACTAGGTGGGGTAGTAAAAATTTCATTTGATATGAAGGTGTCCCATGGAATGTTCATTTGATCAAACTGATACATGAGTGTCATTTTTATGAGGGAGTGGTGGAAAATACTCTACATTTGATGACCATAATCTCTCTTTTGTGCAATATATGCAATTTTGTCAATGTTGCGGGAGAGATAATAAGGTATGTGAAGCATTCTGACTATGGTGAAGTGCATGAGGAGCCAGATATGATAGGAATAGAGTCTAGAAAACCTCCCCTCATAGGTGAATTATTTCATGATGACTTTCATCATGGGGACATATCTGTCAAGGAGATGAGAGAAAGAAAAAATTGTGTTTTTGTCATCCTTGTATCTTGGTTTAAGATATGGCTCATAGTAGCAATGATCGAGGTTTCCTTACTTAAACCATTTTTCTCCTACATTTGGGATCCCTGTAGCAGCTGCAATGATATTAGTGGACATAGTGAAATGAACCCCAACAAGAGTGACTTGTCTATCATGAAGATTGGAAATGAAAAATCTTGTCAATATAGGATGATACTAGATCTTCTTCACTTTCTCAAAAAATTCAAAATACTTGCACCCTTGCTGGAGAATGAAGAGACAAACATTTCCCTGGGTGTACGACAAAGATCAATTGGAAACTAATCCATTGGATGATATGATCAAGTTTTGGAAGGCTGATTTCATAAGTGCAGTACCTCACAGTAGAACTGGCTTCTACAAGATACATCAGATCGAATCCATACCCTGATCTAGTTGATCCTGTTGATGATCCGGAGAAATTATTTCGAAGACATCGATATCAAACTCCACAAATTTAATCAGGACCAGCTCCATTGGTAGATCAGTATTTGTACCTGCAAAAACTATATCTCTAGAATATATACCCTATGACATAAAGTTTGAATTATCTTTATTCAATTCCAAATCTGTAACTTCCTTGTTTGATATAGTTTTTGATCCTCTGAGATTATTCGAAATAAAATCTTTGTCAGAATTAGATTTAAGTTCTTTGAGAGACTGGTTTTATGAAGAAATCAAGCCTGAATCTGACCTAGACATTAAAGGGTGGATCAAATTTTATCCTCACAAAGAGGTTTTTGTTACATCTGAACCTCAAAATCAGTCAATCTTAGTATATTCATCTGCACCTTCAACTTGATCATACATACCAGCTACTTCAGCACCAACAATTTCAACTCCTTTACCCATTCATCCCATCCCTCCGGTTGTTAACCTAGTACACCATCCATCCAGAATTATGGCTCGTTTTGGACCATTAGTGCTATCTGGTAATATGGTTGTCCTGCCTCAAGGGTATGGTCAAAGGCTTCCCCTTTTTGATGAGAACTCTGAAATCACCGCTTGTCAACACATAACCAAAATCACAACCTTTATATATTTGGAGGAGTTAAATGGAGATGATGCCATATCATTGAACAAAGTTTTTCGGGTGAAGTCAAAGTCTGGTTTCGTGCCCTAGCATAAAATTCAATTAGGACTCCTGCTGAATTGACTATTGGTTTCTTAGCTAGGTGGGATGAAAATAAAAACCCTTTAGAGATCCTTGTTGAATATGATTCCTTGAAATGTAATCCCAGTGAATTAGTGCCTGATTACAATGCTCGATATCTTAGAATTTATAATTCCATTCCTAATGAAATGAAACCACCTCCTGGTTTATCACTTTTGCGCTATCTTGATGCCTTTGATCCAGATATGGCATATTCATTGACAGAAAGAAACTCCGCCACCCTTGAAGATATGATGAATAATTCAGTGAGTGTTAAGGAAAATATTTTAATTAAGAAGGCTAAAATTAAAGGTGAATGGAAAGTGACTATCAAAGAGTAACCCTCCACTTCATCTGATACCAAATTCGATGCCTTACTGAAAACAATGGAGAGAATGGTTGATAAGATGTTTATTTTAGATAGACAATATGAGCCTCAAATCAAAAATCCAAACTTCCGAGGTCAGCAGCAACCTCAGTTTCGAATAAAACAGCGAGAACAAAGACCTCCTGAAGCACAACAACAACAAATCAAAACACCACTTCAACAGAATTATGCCCAAAGTAATGAAGAAGAAGAATTGACGGTAGAACAGAATATTCTTTTCATAGTCGATGGTCAGCCCATTTTCCTCACCGAGGATGAATAATATGTGGATAATAGAAGTTCACCTAATGAAAAAAATTTCATAATGGAAAATGACCATGAATTAGAGGTAGAATATGATGACTATCAGAGAGGGTACCTAAATGCATTAAGTTCCCAACAAAGACAATATACCTTGAGAGGTTGGGATTTTCCAATAACTCCACTCCCTAAGAAAACAGCTCAGCAAAAAGAAGCAGCACCGAAACAAGTTTAGAATAAGGGTAAAGAAATTGTAGCACTGAGTCAAAACAGAAATAATCAGCCTACTACAGATGCACCATTAAAATAAAAATAAATTCATAGAAAGGAAGCTACACCCATAGATCATGTTGAAAAAAGGGATGTTACCACGAAAGAGGTAGACAAAACTGCACCTTTTAATTTTGAGTCTGAAATTTCTAAATTAAAAGTGTCTAATCCTCTTACCGAGTTGGTCAAAATTGATAAGTTCAAAAACCATGTAGCCAAAAACTTAAAATTTGACCCTTTATCTGACATGGTTAATGTAGAAGATGACCATCCTGAGTTGATATTTGGTCCTGCCAAGATGGCCAATCCGAAGACGGTGAATTCCCACCATTCTATCTGAGTCTTATAATTCATCAGTGCATTCTTCATAATACTATGTTAGAATCTGGGGCTTCTCACAACCTCATGCCAAAATCCATCATGGAGAAGCTTAGCCTTGATATTACCCACCCGTATCATGATCTATACTCTTTTGATTCTGGTTGTGTCTATTGTTTAGGTCTGATCAAAGATCTAGTAGTCTCCTTAAAAAAAATCCCAGCCAAAAATGTCATTATGGACGTGGTAGTTGCTGATATTCGACCACGTTTCGGTATGCTGTTGTCAAGATCTTGTGGGGCCAAATTAAGAGATAAATTGCATTTAGAATTTTCCTATGCCACTATCCCTATATTTGATCAAATGAGAAAGCTTTATCGTGAGACCAAAATGAAGTACATGATCACTAATAAGGAAAGGCCTAAAAATCATCCAATCAACATTGTACATACCGATCTACAATATTTTATATTGTACAATGATTCCAGTTTAAATGATATATACTATCAAATAGTAGAATTAGAGGATGTTCTCAAAGTTTTTGATTGTATTATAAAAATGCTAGAGGAAGAGAAAGAAAATCTACCCATTGTAACCCAACAACCAACAAAGAAAGTAGATAAAAATTCAGAGCAACATGAAGAATCAGATCGCCAAATAGTGTTAAATAAGGATCAAGAATTTCAGCACCTAGAAGAAGAATAAGATGGTCTTTGGAGCATGGATTTTGATGGTTCCATTGGCAAAGACGTAGATATCATAGGTTTGTGGATCCTCAGCCCATGGCAACTAAAAAACAAGGTCCCAAATAATGTAAGGTTGTGTTCCTATAAACTAGTGTTTGATTTTACAAATAATGAGGTTGAATATGAAGCGCTCATTACTAGTTTGAAAATTCTAATGAAATTGGGAAGAAATATAATTGCAGTCTAAGGAGATTTAGAGCTAGTGATCAAACAAATTAAAGGTGAATACCAAGATAATCACCCAAGAATGATACAATATAGGAATGTATCACTTGGCATTTTAAATATGTTTCCTGAATACACGCTTAAGGTAGTGCCTAGATTGAAAAAATTGATGGTTGATTTATTAGCTACTACTGCGAGTAATTTCAGATCTACAATGTTTTATAATAAAGAATTTGAGATCTATATAAAGCACATGCCCTCTATTTTGGATAACTTGAAATTCTAGAAAGTTTTCTGGGATGATAAATAAGTGAACAACTTCTTGCAGAGTGAGGGAGAATTCGAAAATTGCTCTATGGATGAGGTATATGATAAATATGACCAGGTTATTGAAGTAGATCAGATTGATATTCTTGAACTCAAAGACAATAACATTTTGAAAGTTCTCATACCTTGGAAGATTTATTTGATTAAGATGATGTGGCGAGAAAACCAACTTTGGTTCCCACAGAGAAAGGAGTAGAAGATGTGAATATAGGAACAACCGATCAGCTGAAGTTCATCAAACTTTCAAATTCCTTGCCATCATAGGTAAAGCCTAAATATATTGATTTGTTTACTGAGTTTTTTGATGTATTTTCTTGGGATTATTTAGAAATAAATGTGTATAATCAAGATATCATTCAGCATACAATCCCGATGAAGCCAAATCAGAAGCCCTTTAGACATAATCTTAGGAGAATTAATCCAAAAATGTTGCCATCCATTAAGAGGGAGGTAAACAAGCTTTATAGGGTAGGCGTCATTGTTCCAGTCATATTTTTCAGATTGGATCTCTAATTTGGTGTCGATGCAGAAGAAGACCTATGAGATTCGACTTTGTATATATTTCAGGAATATGAACAAAGTCTCGTTGAAAGACGATTACCTGCTGCCCAAGATGGATCACATTCTTCAGAGAGTTGTTTGAGCCAGTAGGATTTCGTTGTTGGATGGCTATTTAGGTCACAATCATATCCTACTACATGAAGATGATTAGGATAAAACAACATTCACAGCACCATTGGGGACCTTTAAATATGCCAAAATGCCATTCAGGTTGAAGAACGTCGGAGCCACTTTCCAGTGGGCAATGGACATGGATTTTGGTAATGAAAAAGATTTCTTCCTAGTAATTTATTTACATGACCTTACTATTTATTCAATTTAAGATGAAGAGCACTTACATAATTTGATATTTGTATTCCAACGATGTATAAAGTTTGGGATTTCCTTAAATCCTAAAAAAATTCTGTTTAATATGGAAGAGGGTAAGTTGTTGGGACACATCATCTCAAAATATGGAATCTGAATAGATTCCACTAGAGTTGAAGCAATTCATAAAATATATTTCCCTAGAATCAAAAAGGAAATTCAAGCCTTCAATGGTAGGATGAATTTCCTACATAGTTTTATTCTGAACCTAGCAGAAAATTTCAGAGAATTGACCAATATTCTCAATAAATAAAATGATGTTAGATGGTCAGAGAATGCCCGTAAATCATTCAGATCAGTAACATTCTCTTTAGCTACTGCCCCAGTGTTGAAAAGTCCTGATTATTCTTTAGATTTCATCGTATTTTCTTTTGCTTCTGAGCATACCTTAGAAGTAATACTTATGAAGAAAAGGGATAGGACATAGCTGTCTATGGATTTTTTCAGTCGCACCATTAGAGATGCACCTCTCCGATACAACATAATTAAGAAATAGAAATTGGCCTTAGTCAAGGCACTCAAAGACTTTCATGTTTACATTCTGCACTCTCATATTCTAGCATATGTTTTGAATGCAGCGATTAAAGTACTTATAAAAACAGATCCAGAGGGAAGAAGAGGTAGGTGGATAGCATCACTTTTAGAATACAACCTTGAGATCAAGACAACCAACATGATCAAAGGGCAAGGCTTAGCCAAGCTCATGGTTGAGTCTAATTTTCATGCGCATGATATCAATCTCATATTAGCATTGTTTGATGATGAAGAAGATGTAATTTTAGTTCAGATATCAGATATTTTTTCATCGTCCCCTTAGTATGATGATATTATTTATGTTTTACAACATTTTAATCCTCCTCTGGACATGACAAAGATTAAGGCAAGGTCATTAAAACTTAAGGCTTCTAAATAGTTCATTCTTGATAGTGCACTCTACTGGAAGGATCCAGGAGGAGTATTGCTCAATTTTTTGGTGGAAGATGAATCTAGAGAAGTGATGAAAGATTTTCACAAGGGAGATTGTGGAGGTCATTTGTACTAGAAGACTACGGACAATAAAGTACTGAGAACGGGTTACTATTGGCCTAATTTTTTGGTAGATCTATACAAGACGTTCATGAGCTATCATGAATGTCAACTTTTCCAAGGTAAATGTAAGCTCTTACCTTTTCCATTACAACCTATTTCAGTTGAAGTTCCCTTCCAGCAATGGGGTTTGGATTTTATCGGTGAGATACACCCACCTTCATTTGCTTAGCATAAATGGATACTTACCACTAAATATTATTTCACAAAGTGGATCGAAGTGATTCCAACCAGGCAAGCTACTGACACAGTAATTATTCAGTTTCTTGAAGCTAACATTTTGTCTCAGTTTGGTTGTCTTAGAAAGATAATCACAGATAACACTGTTGCTTTCAAATCAAAGAAAATGACAGAATTATGTGATAAATACAACATCAAATTTGGTCATTCCACAACATATTATCCACAGGGAAATGAATTGGAGGAGTCCTCCAACAAGTCTCTAGTCAATATCATCAAAAAGGTGTTGGAAGCTAACGAAAAGAATTGGCACAAGAAGTTCATGAATGCACTATGGGCAGATAGAGTAAGTAGCAAAATATCCATCAGTATATCTAAATTTCAAGTAGTTTATGGGGTAGATATATTTTTTCCTACTTCATTATTAGTCCTAATCATGAGACTTCTGCAAGAGGCCAGAAGTGAAGAAAATGATAATCAAAGAAGGATAAATCAAATGATCCACTTGCAACAAATAAGGGAGGAAGTGTTCCACAACAGTTCTAAACTTCATGATAAGATCAAACAGATTTATGACAAGAAAACTAAACAGGGTGATTTCAAGATTGATGATATGGTACTCTTTTGGGATGCAAGAAATGAAGACAAAGGTAAACATGGGAAATTTGATAATCCGTGGAAAGGTACTTTCAGAGTTGCAACTTCTCATGGACAAAATGCATATCTTTTGCAAGAAATGGACAGGAAAATTTTCTTAGGAGGGCTAGTAAATGGTAGGCTCTTGAAGAACTATCTCTTCTGATCTGAAACTTATGAAAATTTTTCATCCTCATTGTATATATGAGTTTAATATTTCTGCAAGTGTGAAGTGGAACAAGCATTGGAGTTCAAAGCCTGAAGTGAAGGTCATGGAGCTTCATTGAAGTTTCTACTTTTTTCATGTTAAGCTTAATTCATTAGGGTAAGTTTAGTTTTTGAGTCTTTATTTCAGTCAAGTCAAATTGAATCAGTTTCATTCAGTTTGTGTCATTGATTCTCAAAAAATCAGTCCTACCTTTTAGCTTCAGTTATTTTTTACTGTATTTCACCCAATGGAATAAAGCACTGATCTGTTCAACTCAAAGATATGCGGTTCTTGACACCTCTGTCAGAGCTGCCATCCCCAATAAGGCCAATGTGTAATATTCCTACTTACCCTAAGCTAAGAGGAATATTAAATTTTGTTTTACTTTCTGTTTCATGAATAAATGAATAAAGGAGGACATGTAAAACTCCTAAAAAGATTGAATAAATCAATGCCCATGTGAACACAGTTAAATCAGGGCCATGTAAATAAATCACTTGCAGGTGTGAAAGGGGTTTGAGCTGTGAGACTGGGTCAACCTTGACCAAATCTACAACGCTATCTACGTTCAATGTATCTCATAAAGGGACAGTGCAGTTCTAGAAGGAGGCCCCTCATGTGAAAGGAGCTAACTCATCAAGGTGGTTTAGGCTTTGCAAAGGCTTTCATCTTATAAAAGGAAAGGGAAGGAATCAAGAGAAGGTTTTTGTTGATTGATCATATTTCTGAGTATCTTGTCTGTTTAGACAAATACTATTCTCTGTTGTTTAGTGGAGGATTTTGCTGCTTAGCACTTGAAGTTCCTATGCAAGGATTTCACCTCTTCCTTTGAGGATTCTTGGAGGAGTATTTGATGATTTGATCCACTATCAGGCTTGAGGTTGAGATCTAATTTCAATTGCAGCGTAGATCCAGTGAGGTTTTTTCTTCTTTTGCAAGCTGCAGCAAGTGGGATTCTATATCTGCAGAGATCTAGCTTGTTTTGGGAGCCTCTTCTCATGGAATGTGTCTTTTAACCTCCTGGAAGAGTGCCTCTCCTGTTTTCACTTCAGATCTATAACTTGGTAGTGGGCCATCCATTTCATTTGAGCTATACGCTATTTCCATTGAGGAACTGCATTATTTTGATATGAGATTCTTTATGGTGTTTTGATCATAGTTTTGATGAGAGATCTCTGGTGCTAAGATTTGCCTTCCACTTTGGTGATCCATGGATGAGCTTGTTGATCCATGTTCTATTTAGATATGATCTATTGTAATGTAATGTTATATTAAGAAATTACTGCAAAATTTTACAGATCTGCAACTTGAAGCTCATATCTACACTTTTTTATGCATGATTTGGTCAAAACCCCAAGGGGATCTTGTAAATAAGACTGTCTAGTTTCCAGATCTGAAATAGATCTGATGTTTTGTCCATAGATCTTTCCTAGATTTGAGTTGTAATATTTAGCTACTAAATCTCCCTTAAATAACGCCATTGATCCATTTCTGCAGCTCTATATGTGTTGTATCTCTCTTTTATGAGGATCTCTTGCTCTGTTGCCTCATGTATTATATTGTATATTGAAAGAGTTTCATTATAATTCTGAATTTTTGATGTACATTCATAAGTTAGTCATATTTGATTCCCTCCTACTCATACTATCCAAGACTGCATTATTTCTGAAGCAGTTTTTTGTGCATAGCTGCAGCCCCTCTTGTAGGGTGTTTTTCAGCTAGACTAGGTGGTGGGAGATCTGTTTACCACACCTAGTTTGATTTTTTTTTGCTCCCATTTTTGATATAGACTCTAGATCTTCTGATCTAAGGGATCCAAGGGTTTTAAACTCATTTATGTACATCAATCTCCCAGGAGTGCGTTATTTCAGTAGGCTTTCTATGCTTTTCCATAATTGGAATATTACAGTGGTATCAAAGCTCCTTTCTTGGAACAACCTGTGCTTTCCTTGGAGCATCATAGCCATGTTGAATTCAGAAGAAGATGAACCTATTACTGAGAGGGAGAAGAGGTATCAAAACATAATTCATAAGAAGTATGATTATACTACTGAGGATCAAGACAAGGGTAAATCCCCTGAGACTGCAAGTGACAAAGAAGGGAAGAGTTTACAAGAACTCTTTTGGTGGCCATGCAAGATCTTGCCAGAGATATCAATGAGATGAGGGTGGATAGAATGAGGGAATATTTTGGGAGATTTCATTTGGGAGAAAGATCTGACATGTCTCATCATGGGACTGGCCAACTAGTGAATCTGCCACAAGCCCCACAAGCTTCACAATGCTCCACTATGCCTACTTTATTGGCTGTGGAGAATGAACGGCCACAATAAAAAGCTTCCCTTGAAGATTAATCTATGGAGTATGATTCTTAGATTCATATATTCAAGGATAACTTGAGTTTCCAAGACTTTTTTCACATCAAGGACAGAAGAAGACCAAGGCAACAATATAGAGATGGTGGGTTCTTTCATAATCAGGATAGACACCACTCTATGGGCAGATTATTTTTTCCCAAGTTTGATGGATCATCCTCTAGTTCTGCCAAGGCATGGGTAGAAAATTTGGATATTTACTTCCAGTTAAAAAAGGTCCCTAAGACTAAAGCCATCAAGATTGCAGCGTTGCACTTTGAAGGTGAAGCACACAATTGGTGGTTCCATGGGTTGTCTACATTGGGACATAACAATGTGACCACCTATTTTGGGTTTACTATAAGATTGCTAGAGAGGTTTGATAGGAAGGATCCTGAAGCACCCTTCATAGGCCTTGCAAAGCTGAAGAAATTAGGGGATGCAGAGACTTATATCTCTGAGTTTCTAAGATTATCAGTCATGGTTCTTGATCTATCTGTAGCAAGGAGAGTCTACATGTTCATCGATGGCCTGGAGGAAACTTTGCATGGGTTGGTTAAATCTACCAAGCCCATCACTTTGCATGATTCCATTGAGAGGGATAGAGACCTCCAAGATGCCTTGCTAAAAGAAAAGGCAACTTTCCAATGCAAGGCCCCTCACTTTTCTAAGGGGAAGGATGGAAAAGATGCTCCTCCCAAAGAGAGCTCTATGAAGAAGCCTCTTGATATTGATCTTAGGAGGGAATTGAGGAAAAAGAAACTATGTTTCACTTTCCAAGAGTCATGGGCACTAGGACATAGGTGTGCTGCAGGAAAAGCACACTACATAGAAGTCTTCTCAGATCTTGAGGAGGAAGATGGAGATGATGAACCTAGGAGGGGTCACAGTGCTGATGATGATGAGGAAGATCAAACACCATCCAGAGATGGGAAGGGAGCCTTTGCTCCAATGAGTGGGACTCTTGCATCTTTGATAGGAGTGCCTAAGTAATTGACCCTAAGAGTACAAGGTTCAGTCATGAATTAGAGAGTATCTGTCCTGATTGACAGTGGGGCAACCTACAACTTTATTGATGTTCATCTTGTGAAAAGGAGAGAAATCCCCACTGACACTTTTGAGGGATTTTATTTTTTGGTCCCAGGAGATAGGACCATGAAATGCATGCAATATGTTTCATCACTCTCTGTCACTATGGGATCCTACACTCTGGTGGATCACTTCTTTGTATTTGACATACAAGACACCAACATCATTTTGGGTGTCCAATGGTTGATTACCTTGGGAAGGTTACCACTGATTGGAAATATTTGAAAATGGAGTGGGTCGACTTGAAGAGTGGGAAACCACAAATTATTCAAGGAATGCAAACTTATCCTTCACCTAGTACTTCCAAACAAACATCAGAGATGGATTTGTACAGTGGAAGCAGGGATCTCACAGTTCCTTCTCTCATGTTCATGAGGATGCTGTAAGGGACATTCTTATCTAATGGCAAGCCACCTGGAATGCCATCAGATTCAGATATTGTGGGGGAGGATCCACAAAGTGCTGCTCCAAATCTAGATCAAGGAAGGATTGTAGAAATGAGAGACCAAGTCACAATGTTAGAGGGCTTGGGACAACCCAAGTATGAGGGAGATATTCTTCTTGCATCACTATATCCCTCTCTCTTTTCTAAATCTGCACTGTGGGAGGAGAAGAATGGAAGGATCAACCTTCCCACAAATAATTATGGCATGTGTAATGTCAAAAGGGAGATCAACAACATGACAAACACTTCCATGGATGTATCAGCAGCGCTGTCATTATTGAGTAGTGTGGATCTTTATTGGAAATCTCAACTTCTTGTAGAGTATTCCAAATATCTCCACACATGTATGATACTAGATGGCATGCAGCAAGAAGAGGGCTACGTAGTCTAGGGGGGTTCATCTATTATCATAGTAAGGTCTTCTTGGCTAGAGCTTCCAAGCTCAAGTAGAATATCCTAAAAAGGGCCTATGAAGAATTATTCCTCAGCCATATGTACTCAATGGAGATCTATACCCTGATCATGAAGAGTTTTCATTGGGAAGGCACGAGAGAAGACTTACATCAGCACTTTCAAGAGTGCAATATCTATGGAGGATTGGGGCAACCAATGGAGTCTTTGTAAGAGTCATCCCATCCAGCTCTTCCTTTGTTTGAGATGAAGGGAATGCTCATGCACAACTCCATATGTATGAAGGACTATGATGGTAAAGGATTTGATCATGCCAAGCAAGTTGTATTTTCTGATCTATTACATTACTTTGCCATGTTTTTGTAGGATATGACTCCTAAAGGGAGTGAGAGATCATGTGGATCTCATAGCTTGTTGGGGGCCAATAGAAATTCTGAGCTTGTCCACTCCCTTGTTGTAAAAAGGGAGATTCCTTTTCATGATGGGTGATTCCCAAAGGCACCAAACTTATGTAACATCTTCAGCCATGTTAAGGTGACTCATGCAACAAATGTGTGGTGGGAATGCCACTTGCCACACCTGGATCTAATGAAGACAAGATGTGCACTATGCTGGCATCACATGTGGGATTTTGACGCACCTCCTCAAGTTCAGATTTCAGTCTGCATATATCTAGTCTTGCTTCCATACTTTGATGATATAGTTGTATTATTTTTGGGATTCTATGGACAAGAGATGGTCAGATTGTATGTGCCACATGGCTTGGAAATTCTACCTGTACTTCATGATACATGTTTTATATGTAGCATTGCTTCAACCATGTTTATTTCTGTTGAATTTTTCACTCCTGAAGGGATGGACTATGCACATAATATGTTAGCTTTGGAGGAACAATTCATGATGTATTGGCTTGTTGAGCACTTGGCTTATGATGAGGAATTGATCCTTGATGATGCCATCAATGGAGGAGGAGAAGTACTACAGCTCTTACCCTATCAGTTTCTTGAGGACAAGCAACATTTTGGAGGGGAGGATTGTAATATTCCTACTTAGCCTAAGCTAAGAGGAATATTCAATTTTGTTTTACTTTCTATTGCATGAATAAATGAATAAAGGAGGACATGTAAAACTCCTAAAAAGACTGAATAAATCAATGCCCATGTGAACATAGATAAATCAGGGCCATGTAAATAAATCACTTGCAGGTGTGAAAGGGGTTTGAGCTATGAGACTGGGTCAACCTTGACCAAATATATAGCGTTGTCTAGGTTCAATGTATCTCATAAAGGGACATTGTAGTTTTAGAAGGAGGCCCCTGATGTGAAAGGAGCTAACTCATCAAGGTGGTTTAGGGTTTGCAAAGGCTTTCATATTATAAAAGGAAAGGGAAGGCAACAAGAGAAGGTTGTTGTTGATTGATCATATTTATGAGTATCTTGTCTGTTTAGACAAATACTATTCTCTGCTGTTTAGTGGAGGATTGTGTTGTTTAGCACTTGGAGTTCCTATGTAGGGATTTCACCTCTTCCTTTGAGGATTCTTGGAGGAGTATTTGTTGATTTGATCCACTATCAGGCTTGAGGCCAAGCTCTACTTTCAATTGCAGTGTAGATCCAGTGAGGGTTTTTCTACTTTTGCAAGCTGCAGCAAGTGGGATTCTAGATCTACGGAGATGTAGCATGTTTTGGGAGGCTCTTCTCATGGAGTGTGTCTTTTAACCTCCTGGAAGAGTGCCTCTCCTGTTTTCACTTTAGATCTATAACTTGGCAGTGGGCCATCCATTTCATTTGAGCTACAACGATGTTTCCATTGGGGAACTGCGTTATTTTGATATGAGATTCTTTATGGTGTTTTGATCACATTTTTGATGAGAGATCTCTGGTGCTGGGCTTTGCCTTCCACTTTGGTGATCCATGGATTAGCTTGCTGATCCATGTTCTATTTAGATCTGATCTATTGTAATGTAATGTTATATTCAGAAATTACTACAACATTTTACAGATCTGCAACTTGAAACTCAGATCTACACTTGTTTATGCATTATTTGGTCAAAACCCCAAGGGGATCTTGTAAATAAGACTATCTAGTTTCCAGATCTGAAATAGATATGATGTTTTTTCCATAGATCTGTCCTAGATCTGAGTTGTAATATGCAACTACTACAGCTCCTTTAAATAACGTTGTTGAGCCATTTCTGCAGATATATATGTGTTGTAGCTCTCTTTTCTGAGGATTTCTTGCTCTATTTCCTCATGTATTCTATTGTATACTGAAAGAGTTTCATTATAATTCTGATTTTCTGCTTTACATTCATAATTTAGTCATATTTTATGCCCTCCTACTCATACTGTCCAATACTACGTTATTTTTGAAGTAGTTTGTTGTGCATAGCTACAACCCCTCTTGTAGGGTGTTTTTCAGCTAGACTAGGTGGTGGGAGATTTTTTTACCACACCTAGTTTGATTTGTTTTTGCTCCCATTTTGGATCTAGACTCCAAATCTGTTGATCTAAGGGATCCAAGGGTTGTAAACTAATTTCTATACATCAATCTCCTAGGAGTACGTTATTTCAACAAGCTTGTTGTGCTGTTCCAGATTTGGAATATTACACAATGTTAGAGTCAGAATATGCATTCTTCCATTAGTGATCAATATCATCTCTTCATTTCTCAATTTAGGTGTCTCATTCTGAAATTTTCATATCATTCCATTAGGCCATGCTAAAAACTATTTCACTGATTGTAGCTTTCCTCAATAAAACTTCAATATCCTTCAAAGAACCATATATGTTGACTCACTCCCATGTCTCCTTGAGCCTAATAACACCTATGAAAATGCTCTTTTCACCATGATTTTTCTTAGTCAAAGTCAGTCATGAATATTAGGTCTTAAAAGTCTCATTAGGTCATTAGGGTTTTGTTTTTCAAGGTCCAAAATGCATTACTTCATCCAAATAAAATCAGCAAGCATATGAGAGTGACTCAAATAAATTTTATCTTCCTTTACAGAAGATCATTACTTTGTAACTTTTTTATATTCAAGTGGTAATTGTTTCAATGATTTTTATATCAAAATCCAATTTTGATATAAAATCAAATATGTAATTTTTATTTTTATTTTTAAAATGTAATTTTATGTTTTTATATGTAATAATTTTTCCCCTAGCTTCCAATTTAATCATTCTTTCCAAACAGAAAGCAAAGAAAGCCAAGCTCCATTAGCTAAATCAACTTGCAAAGCAAAAATTTAGAATGTTAAAGAGCATCAGTGGAAAATTTTGAAGAAGAAAAAGTGAACATAAGGAAAGTGGGTAATTCAAATTATAAATCTAATCCACTAGATTATAAAGCCATGCTAAGCCTCAAAGAAAAGTCTATTTGTTTCATTCATCCTTCAGCAATCCTCAGCAAAGGAGAAATTTCACATTTTCAGCGAGCAAACAAGCAAATTTCCAGGGTCACTGCGCATTTGAGATGGTCATTGCATGTTTGAGGGAGACACTGCACGTTTGAGGGAGGTCACTGCACGTTTTCCCGAACTTCTCAGACCATTTGACCTAGACGTTGTGCATTTGGAAGTGGTCGTTGCATGCTTGCAGTGGTTGTTGCGTGTTTTCTCCAGGTGCTGCACGTTTTCTCAAGAAGATAGAAAACCATCTTACAACCTCCTTCTTCATTAGCAAATTCCAGATTTATGCATAGGTTTTCTTCAAGGCTCCATTGATCAATGGGTAAGCCTAGCATCATCTCATTGATATATTTTATGCTTTGTAATCATTTGGATTTTTTTTCTAAGGAAGAAACCTAGTTTTCATTTCAAAAACCTATTCCCTAAACTGTTATATATTTCCCATATCCCTATTCCCTAAAGCAATACCATTCCTAATACCTCTAAATACTAGGGTTTTCACTAACCTAGGTTCCCATTCATATTCCCATTCCCTCGATTTCCCAAAACATTTCCTTTCACCTTATATTCCCTCCATTTCATTCCATTACCCTAGGGTTCCAACTTCAAATATGGCTAAAGAGGAGAACATAACTATTAGTGAGGAACAAAGACAGAAGAAAAAGTCATATAAAAAGGGAGGGAAAACCATTATACTTGAACTAGCAACCACTATAGATCTTATGTCTTCCCCCCTCACTATGTCATGTTTTGAGCATGTGGGATGTTTTAAATTTTGTGAGAAAGTGCAGAAGATCCAGTATCATCCTATGTTGACAAGATTGTTCATTTCCAATCTTCATGATAGACAGGTCACTCTTACTGGGGTTAATTTCACTATGTCCACTAATATCATTGCAATTGCTACAGGGATACAACATGTAGGAGAAAAATGGTTTCAGCAAGGAAACCACGATCATTGCTACTATGAGCCATATCTTGAACAAAGATACAAGGATGTCAAAAAGACAATTTTTCCTTTCTCTCATCTCCTTGATAGATATGTCCCCATGATGAAATTCATCATGAAATAATGAGGGGAGGTTTTCAACACTCTATTCCTATCATATCCAGCTCCTCATGCACTTCACTACAGTCAGAAAGCTTCACATACCCTATTATCTCTCCCGCAGCATTGACAAAATGGCATATATTGCACAAAAGAGAGATTATGGTCAACAAATGAAGAGTATTTTCCACCGCTCCCTCATCAAAATTATAGTCATGTATCAGATTGATCAAATGAACATTCCATGGGACACCTTCATATCAAATGAGATTTTTACTACTTCACCTAGTTAGCATGACCAGAATACCGCTTCATCATCTCATCCTCCCACATCTATTCCTCCATCTTATCCCACTGTTCATACATCATTACCAATTCAGCTTCATTCACCTCATTCAACTCATATTGATCCTTCTTTTTCACCTTTATATAACCCTACATCATCATCACAATAGATTCATATTCATCAAGAAGTGAGGAAGATATTGAGGCGACATGGGCTAGTTTGGTTGAGGTTGAGCCTTCTCCCAAAACTTACCAGAGAGGCTATAGACATGTGTTTGCTTCACTTGGAGTGAAAGGGGCCATGCCTTCTTCATCAACACAACAGGTAGACAAAGGTAAGGAAAAGGTAATAGAGCCAAACATTGATGATGAGGAGGGAAAACATGAAACTGAGCATGAATTTCAGTTGATTGACATAGGTGAGAAAGATGAAGACAAAATCACCAATGTAACAATCAAAGGAAAAGAGGCAAAGATTAGTGAGCTTGAAACTAAACTTGAAATGACCAAGTATGTGATTGACTTCCTTGAACGAGAAAATTAGCAGCTAAAAACCAAGCAGGCCATTAGTGAGGTGAAATATATCAAAGCACAAAGAGAGGTAGAAAATGCCAAAGCCTTGCTTGAGGAAAAATTGGAAAGGTTTGGTGAAGCTGATGATGAGAAAGATCAACCTCCAAGACAAAGACCAAGGAATAGAGGGCTGAAAGGAGCTCTAGCCCTAGAGAGACAAAGGGAAGCTGAGCTAGCAGACTAGCTCACACCAAATGAACTCCTTCCCTAGAAATCAGCAAGGAAAGGGAACCATTGATTTGGATTTATGTAGGAACGCAATAGAATAAACATATAACCATAAATACAGAGATGCAGCGGAAATAACACTTCATTTCATTAATATCAAAGAACTGAAATTTGCTTACAGACAGAATGGAAATAAAACTAGCTAGGGCGCTGGTAGCTATCTCTGAGAAGAGATGTGGCGGCTACAGGCCTCTAAACTGAGTTACAATGAGGCTCGAGGGCCTATTTATTATTTAAAAACAATGGGAAATCCTAAACAGCCAAAACCCTAACCCTAGGAGATGAAGCGCCAAAACTATGGGCCCCGTTTGGGTAAATTGGTGTTTCAACTTCCTAGGGGCGTAACTTTGGCATACGATCTCCGTTTGACGCGTACCATACCTCATTAGAAAGATCTATCCGAGGACTACAAATTTGGAACGGGCAACATCGGTCCATGGACCCATGTTGCCCTCCGTTTTCCCAAAAAACGTCGTTTAGGGCCTCAAAACGGCTCCGGAAGTTTAGGACCCGAAAAACTGCTAAAAATAGTAAACTTTGCTGAAACTGAAAAACTGAAATAGACAATGGTGGAGCCCCAAGTGGAATAGGCGGGTGACCACCAATATCCACCTGGATCATTCCTCCCCCCTTAGGAAGCAATGGTCCCCATTGCGTTAATTTCCTCCATGAGATGAGGAAATTTCTGCTGAACTTGGTCCCTGGTGAACCACTTTCCTTGGTGCAGGAGTTGGCCAGCTTTGACAACCCGATACAGTTGGATCTGTTGTTGACGAGTGTTCTTGATTTGCATGTCCATGATACAATCTATGGTGGCATGTTCCATGCAGTCTGGGTTTAACTCTGTTGGTGTGAGTTGTTCTGCAATGTCCGAGGTGTCCAGTAGAGGTGGGAAGTAAGGACGAAGGCGATCCACATTGAAGACTGGGTGCAGACCAAGGAATGGTGGAATACTGAGCTCGAAGGCATTATTCCCTACAGCCTTGGTGATGGTGTACGGCCCGTATCGGAGTGGGCGAAGCTTGCGGTGGGGTCCAGTGAGGCGCTCCTTCTACAAATGTAGCCATACTTTGTCGCCCACCTAGAAGTTGTGTGGCACCCGGTGTTGATCATGGCGCTGCTTGTACTTCGCATTGGCTCTGTCCAATATATCATGAACCTGTTGGCGGATGTGTTGAATGCGCTCGATGAAACTACTTGCTTTGTCAACTTCAGACTGGACGTGCGCTGAATCGGCCTGAGCAGCTGCAAATGGCATGGCTACGTCAATGGGACATAGTGGCTGGAATCCCAAGCCCACCTGAAAGGGGCTATGGCCAATTGAACTGTGGAGAGCCCGATTATAACTATTTTGTACATAGGGGAGGCTCTCGTCCCATGTGCGTGGATGCTTTGAATTGTACATGCGCAGAATGTGTACAATCATTCTGTTGACGACCTCTGTCTGGCCATCTGTTTGGGGATGGAAAACTGTGGACTTGGTGAGCTTGGTATCCAACATTGACCAGAGGCTGGACCAAAATGTGCTGAGGAACCTGCTATCCCGATCTAATATGATAGACTGTGGGATCCCAAAGTGCACCCACACTCGTTCAAAGAAGAGTTTAGCAGTGGCTTCTGCTATGATATTCTTCTTGCAGGCCGCCATAATGGCCATCTTCGAGAATCTATCGACGACCACAAAAACACAGTCATTTCCCTTCTTAGTAGAAGGCAGGCCCGACATGTAATCCATGGAGATGGATTCCCAAGGTCGACTAGGGGTAGGTAGAGGAGTATATAGGCCTTGCTTCTTGATGGTCGGTTTGGCAATGGCACAAGCAGTGCAGGATCTGATGTGCTTCTCGACATCCTTTCGAAGATTCGGCCAATAGAAATACTTCTGCAGGATTGCTACTGTTTTCTCGACCCCGAAATGCCCAGCGACTCGACTGTAGTGTGCTTCCCATATCATCTTGGCACGCTCGCTTGAAGGAACAAAAAGGTGTCCCATGTGACATAAAAGTGCATCTTGGAGGTGAAAATTTGGAACTTGCATACCCCCCAAGAGTGCCTTGTAAGTGTGGCCGAATTCTGGGTCACTCTCATAGAGAAGCGGCCAATTAGAAGTCTCGTGCCCACAAGAGTTGAGCACAGTGGTGAGCGCCACGATCGGTGGTTGGTTGAGGCAGTCTGCAACATGATTGGTGCTACCCTTCTTGTACTTGATGTTCAAATGAAACTGTTGCAGATATGTGGACCACTTCTGATGGCGATCATTCTGCAACTTCCCTTTTGTCTGTATGAACTGCAAGGGCCTGTGGTCTGTGTGGATGATTGTTTCCTTCCCCAAAATGTAATGTTTCCATTGTCGACAAGCTTGCACAATGGAGTACATTTCTTTGTCATATGTGGGGTACTTGCGAACTGTGTCAGACAATGTCTCACTGTGAAATGCCACTGGATGTCCCTGTTGAGTAAGAACTGCCCCAATAGCATAGTCAAAGGCATCTGTCTCGATCTAAAATGGCTGTTGCAAGTCTGGTAAAGTGAGCACTGGGGCAGAACAGAGGCGATTTTTCAATTCTGTGAACGCCTTCTGTTGAGGTTCCGACCAAAAAAAATTTTCTCTCGCTCCTCCCTTGGTGACTTGACTCAAGGGCCAAGTGATATGAGAGAATCCCAACACGAACCTTCGGTAGAAATTAGCAAGACCCAGAAAGCTGCGAAGCTCTGTTATAGTGGTTGGGGCTGGCCAATCCCGAATGACTTGGATCTTGGCTGGATCCACATGCACCCCCTTTCATCAATAATATATCGCAGATATTGAACCTGGGTCATGCCAAAAGTGCACTTCTCCAAATTGGCACACAACTTGTGTTGCCGCAGTGTTTGGAGGACTTGTCGGATGTGGTGAAGGTGCTCTTCCCAAGTCTGTCTGAAGATCAGAATGTCATCCAAGTACACCACTACAAATGAGTTGGTGAATGGCCGCAAGATGTCATCCATCATCCTCATGAAGGTTACAAGGGTATTCGTTAACACGAAGAGCATGACCGATGACCAGAAAATGTACCTTGGCTTTGAAGGCAGTCTTCCACACATCGGAGGGTTCAATCGGTACCTGGTGATACCCAGACTTCAGGTCGATCTTGCTGAAATATTTTGCACCTTTGAGTTGGTCCAGAAGGTCATCAATCCGTGGGATTGGGTACCTATTCCGGACAGTGATCTTGTTCAGTGCCCGATAGTCAATACAGAGTCTCCACGTCCCATCCTTCTTCTGTACCAACACGATCGGGCTCCCACAGGGCGATGAACTTGGTTTGATGTGACCTTTCTGCAACAACTCCTGAATCTGCCTCTTGATTTCATCATTCTCCAGAACAGAGCGCCGATAGATCGGTCCATTAGGTAGCGGCGCACCGGGGGTCAGATCAATCGGGTGCTTGACCTGACAGTGCAGAGGAACTCCTGTGGGTGAGGTGAATATGTCCCCGTACTCCTCCACAGCCTTATCCATTTGTTGTTGTTGTGCAGAGGAGCCCTGTCTGGAGGTCGTGGCCACAGTCTTCTTCTTGCCCTGGGGGCGGATCATCAGGAAAAAGAATTTCCTGGTTTGGGAAATGAGCTTACTGCATTGTTTTGCAGTAACGAAGATAGGCGGGGGAGGTGGCACCTCTAGTATCCTTCCCACAACAACTCCCAAAGTAACAACTGTGACCCTGAGTCGAGACTCACTTTGCAACATGACGCTTCCACAAGTATGGTTGTCCTAATAATACATCAGAAACATCAATAGGAGCAACGTCACATAATACCTCATTTGTGAAGGGCTTGATGCTATAGGGAAGGCGACACTGCTGGCTGACGCGTAGATCTCGTCCTTGGTGAAGCCACCCGATGGTGTATGGATGTGGGTGAGTTGTGGTCGGCAAGCCCAACCGCTTCACGGTGTCTACTAAAATTAGGTTCTTTTGGCTCCCATTGTTGATAATGAACTGTACCAGGGAGCCCTTTACCCACATCTGGGAGTGGAAGAGACGTTCCTCCTCCTCTGGATCTTCCGGTTCCTCCTTCTGGATCTTTGTAGTGGAAATAGTGGCATTGGGCTCTGCATCAATAATCTGTTTCCCTTTTTCATTCCCCTTTTCAGGTTCTGATTCGCAGTCAGAGCATGCATCTGACTCAGAAGCCCTCATCTCGGCCACTAGTGACTGCTTGGCCCGACACTCACTTGTGTTGTGAGTGGAGCTCTTATGGAACTCACACCACTTTCCCGTGTCCTTCTTTGGCTTTGCGGTGATGTTATTTTCTTGTGGCTTAGATGAGTTGTCTTTAGCCACCATGCCTTGGCTCTGTCCTTTGTTCTGTGGTTTGGAAGCACCTTTCCCTTACTTTTGATTCGCAGATCCAAAGTCTCGCTTCTTCTGTTTTAATTTCTGCTCAATCTTGGCAGCATACCGGTATGCCGTACCAAGCGAGGAGATGTCGAGGAACTCCATTTCCTCCTGAATGTATCTATGTAGATAGCTGCGATACTTTAGCACCAGATGTTTCTATGAATCTTTGATACCCAACTTTGTGCGCATGGTATGGAACAGATTCGTCAGCTCATGCACATCTTGATCCCTTTGTTGTCGCAGCGTGGTCCATTGTATGTACTTGTCCTCATGGCTCCCCATAGGATAGTACTGTTCCTTGACGGCATCTCGGAAAGAATTCCAAGTTGGTACGGATGAGAATAGAGAGGGTTATGTCTGGTCCTTGTTCTCATAGTAGGTTTCCCACCGGTCCTTAACATGGGGGGTAGCTTTGAGGAGTGCAAAAATAATCTTCTCCCAGTCTGAAAAGTCATGAACCGAGAAATATCCTTCTAACAGATTCAACCATCTATCTACGGCATCTGCGTCTATTTGACCCTCAAATATGGGAATGTAAAAATTTACTTGTACCTTAAAAGGAGTCGCGCCTCCAGAGTGGCTGCTGGATGCAGATGCACTGTCGGTGGGTAGCCGTTGAAGGATCTGAGCAAAGTTATCCATCATTGCGTTCCTTTGTTTTTCGAGGGCCTCCTCGAGCAATATTTTGATAGGATCTCCTGCTCCCTCATCTTTCTTTTCGTCCCCCATGGGCGTCCGTCGAGGTTTGCGAGGCTGATCTTGCAAAGGTTCCACTAGATCGAGCCCTAGCTCCTTATACCTCGACCTCGTTGGGGACATGCAAAGAAGGATCGAGAAAAAAACAAACCGCTCTGATACCATTGATCTGAATTTATGCAGGAACGCAACAGAATAAACATATAACCATAAATACAAAGATGCAACAGAAATAACACTTCATTTCATTAATATCAAAGAATTGAAATTTGCTTACAGACAGAATGGGAATAAAACTAGCTAGGGCGCTGGTAGCTATCTCTGAGAAGAGATGTGGTGGCTACAGGCCTCTGAACTGAGTTACAATGAGGCTCGAGGGTCTATTTATTATTTAGAAGCAATAGGAAATCCTAAATAGCCAAAACCCTAACCCTAGGAGATGAAGTGCCAAAACTATGGGCCCCGTTTGGGTAAATTAGTGTTTCAACTTCCCAGGGGCGTAACTTTGGCATACGATCTCCGTTTGACACGTACCATACCTCGTTAGAAAGATCCATCCGAGGAATACAAATTTGGAACAAGAAAAATTGGTCCATGGACCCATGTTACTCTCCGTTTTTCCAAAAAACGTCGTTTAGGGCCTCAAAATGGCTCCGGAAGTTCAGGACCTGAAAAACTGCTAAAAATAGTAAACTGTGCTGAAACTGAAAAAATAAAAGAGACAATGGTGGAGCCCCAAGTGGAATAGGCGGGTGACCACCAATATCCACCTGGATCAACCATTGTTTGATAGAGCTAATCTACATTTGGAGAATTTGCTAGAGAAGGCCAACAAGGACAATGACTTGTTGAGGACAAGGGTCAAACTTCATGCATGGAAAGAGAGAATTGCATTGGCCAAGATCAAAAGAGCCAATGCTAGAATTGAAGATTTGGCCAAGTAAGGAGAGACAGAGAAGCTAGACATACTTTCTGAGGTGTCACTCCATGCCTCAAACACTTGATGAGCAAGTACCCTCACCATTTTGACAAAATTTTGGCACACTTTTCACTTTTGTTCATTTCTGTGTTTTTGGGTATTTTTTCACATAGAAAATATTCCAAAGGTGCAGTGACCTAGACACTACACTCTTTTTTGGGGCCTCCAAATGAAAAATGGCCACCACCAACATCTTCATATTAATGAGGACATCAACCCTAGCATGTTTCAGAGTTTTTTGAGGAGAAATGGTCCATCGAAAGTGCCAAAAACCATCAAATTTTCATGTTTCTGCCTCCAAATCTGCCTGGTTGCTGGGCATTTACCAATCTTTGGAGAACATGTTTTTGACTGGGAAAATGAGCACCATTTTTAAAATTGGAAGTAGTTTTGGAAAACAGACTCAAAGATATACACTGGGAAGGCACTCAAAACCAACCTTGAACAAAGGTCATTTTTTTTCCTGGACACTGCGCATTTGACAAGGAAAATGCATTTTTCACAGTCTTCAGTAATTTTTTGAGTTTCACTCGAGTTTGACTTTTACCTTGGGAAATAAGAAAATTACTTATGTAAATGGTTAAGATGAATTTAAATATCATGTTTTTACTTTTATCTAGGGTAAATACATTACGTAAGTCAATCAGTTGAGGTGTAATGAATCAGTTCAATAGAGATAGGATTGAGTCACTTTTCTCATCCTATACTCTAGTTATCAGTTTAGCTTTTTGTGTAATATCTCCCTAACCTCATGGATTCGACCCCTATGGATGAGTGGAGGTGGTTTTGAGGTTTATTTAGCTTAGATATTCATAGGACTCAAAGGTTGGCATCGGTTTGAATGTTAGTGTATTGATCAAGAACCAGTTTGGTCTGGATATTAATGAAAAATTGCAGCTATTTCCTTGGGATTCATGTGGTATGAATGCTTGACATAGTTTCTTCTTTGTGTTCATTTGTATGAATTTTTTGTAAGCTAATAAACCTTTTCATGTCTATTAAATGTTAAATTTCAAGATGAAAGGCAAATTACATGTTTTTCATGCTCTGTTTTGGGAAAATTTTCATAATCTGTCCATTTTCCTCAGTTTAGGAAGAACTCATCCCCTATGCTCTTCCTAGCTCCTCATCAGTCTTAAACCATATCATAAAATCAATTTCAAGTGTTGAGGATTCTACCTACCTTGCCCCATCGAATGGACTGCAATTCCATCTTATTGGCCCTAATCTAGTCCCCTTGACCTAATCCTCATTTAGTGAGCCCAACCCCAAAATCAAAACAAGCAAACCCTTGCATTTCATAGCTAACCTAAAATATTTTCATCCAACCCTCTTGGCTGTGATTTTTGTGGAGAGATCCCTCTCCGACTTGGTAGGGATAGATACCAAGTCAAAATTTTGGTTTGTGGTTACCTCTATTGGGATTCCTTCCTCAGCCTTGGGAATGTAGCGGAGTGATAACAGTATAGAAAATGGAATAGAAAAATTGAAGGAAAATGGGATAGTAACTCCTAAAGATGAATTTTCAACTAAATTAATCACTAATTTTCATGAAAAGACCAAGAAAAGAGGGGAAAATATATTAATGCTCAAAAATCTCTAGCCGCATTCCTTCTAGCCCACAAAAGATAGGAAAACATTACAATATAAGGGCATGGTCATGAAAGAAAATCTGGTGGAGATGAAAAGGAAGAAACACACCCTTGTGGTAGCTTGGAAAGGTCCCATATTTTTACTTCTTCCAAAACTAAAATTTCAAGTAAAAGAGGGTCACAACAGGTAGAGGGACCTGTAGGCATGGAAATGGACAATGCTACCATATTTGAATTGGTAGCATCATGTTTGGATGAGATTTAGAAAAAAGTCGAAGAATTAGCTACTAAAGAGCTATTCTTTTTTCAAGAACAATAATTAACCATTCACAACACCCATCACAAGGCTGGTTGAAATTTATAGTTTCAAAAGTTGCATGTGAAATATAAGAAAATTACTACAAAGTGGAAATCAAAAGTCAATGTCTTAGGAGGAGGACCTATTGGACTCCTATGGCTACATATGACTATTGGGGATTAACTTGATCACTTTGTCACGAAGCAAGATGTTACTATTATGAGGTTAAAAAAATGTGCGATATGGAGGAAGCTCTTAGTCCCGAACCTCTATTTAAGCCCCCTTTACCTATTCAAGTGCATAAAAATATAGTATAAATTACCCTCAAATCACTTGATAAACTTAATGACGTAGCTAAATTGTTAAACGATATGATATCCTATGTTGAAGTAAGTATTAATAAGTGATTAGAAATAATTCAAGAAACATGGGGTACTTCTTTACATTTAAGAACTCTGTGTTACAAAGTTTCTTCATTATTTGAATATTTGAAGAAAGATTTGGAGCATGACCAACAATTTGTTGAAAATGATTCAATGAATTTCATAAATAAAATTAATGCTCTTAATTATATCTATAATATCCAAGAAGGTCTTCCATCAGGGAAGAGAATCAAGCAATTCAAAGCAAGATGTCGTGAAGGATTAGTATATTGGAGGAAGCTATTTTTGAACATTTGAGTATTCATGATAGTTGGAGCAATCATTTATATAAGGCTATTGTTTGTGAATTACAAGGAACAAGAATGAGTTGGGATTCTTTGCTAATTTTGAAATATATGTTACAAGAAGAGTTTAATATTATTAAAGCATCATTGGCTAGCTATTTGAACAACTTATTGGATTTAAAAATTATATTTAATGGGGGGGGGGGGTTAAATTAGTATAATGTAATTTTACACTCACTTAAATCATTCAAATGTGAAACAATACACTAGAAACATAAGAGCATTTAAAGAAATATATATGTGGAAACTCACCCGAGATAAAGCCAAAAAAATATAACAGCCCTAGTGAAAATTCCATGTAATAAAGTTATAAATAATAACCACGGTTGATGGGACACAAATTCCAAGATGAATGTTAGGAAAAACATCCTAGAGGGTGTTCATTTTAGTTATTATGGCTAAAGGAAATTGGAAAAGGTATTGGAAAAGGCTTTGGAAAGGACAATGGCATATTTGGCACATTTATTTATGAAAAATAATGGAAATTAGGAAAAAGAGGGAGATGAAAGGTCACAAGTTGCACATGGGGAGGAAAATTAAGGAAAATAATGGAAAATGGAGAAAATAGAGGCCTCATTGATAAAAAGGCTTCTAAGGATTAGTTGGAAATATTTTGTTGGTTCGCTTTTTGTCAGTTCATTTTTGGAGCTCTCTCATTATTCTCTCTCTCTCACTCTTCGACACATAGTTTCTTGGAGTAGTTTTGAATTGGAGAAAGAAAAGAAAGAAATAAGGAAGAAGGAAGAAGGAAGCAAGGAGGAGCAGGAATCAAGAATTTACAGCAGGATTCTTGTTAGATATTGATTTGCATGTATGATTTCCTTGCTAGATTTGGCATGCATGGTATTGTATGTGGTTCTTTGTTGTATTGGCATGGGTTTTTGTGAGGTCTGATAGTGTTTTTAGCCTAGCCTTTCCATCTCGAAATATCCATGGTGTTGTGGAATTCTCATGTTTTGGTTTAGCTGGAAGATCGGAAAGATTAAAACTTGAGTGAGGTGGATATTCGAATGATTATATAACTGGTTCATGTTTTGCATCGATTTAGTGCCTAATAATCTGAGTTTGGATTACGGTAAGTCATGAGAGGTATTTTTCTCTCCAACAGGACTAGGAATCTTAGGTTTGGGATATACGGTAAATCATGGAGAGTGTATCTTGGTTCAGGGCCTAGTGACCCTTGATTCAGACTGTGGGTTGCAGTAAATCTTGAGAGACTAGGAGACAGGAAAATTCCTCACGGTTTTGGTGGAGATAATCCAGTGATATCCATGCTTGTGTTTTCTTAGTCATCGGGTGTAGATCACGATAAAGCTAGTTATGACATGTTTATCAGGTTGGCTTAGTGATTCAGGTTGGATCACGGTAAAGCCTGATTTCTATTGATGAGGGTGAAGTTTTTTAGCCTTGGGATGCATTGGCTGGGTATTTCAGTTTGAGTCCCACATTCATGTTTGGAATATGGCACGGGGGTGCTTGGATGGAGAGAGATTTAGCTCATCCAATATATGGCCGAGTGGAACATGGAAGACCCATCTCCAGTTGTTTTTTACATTCAGTAATGAAGAGCTAATTCCTTGGGTATTTGGTATGAAAATGCATTGGTTTCTATGTTGATTCTATTGTTGTTGTATCAATTTTATTTTTGTGGTTATTGTGTTAGTTATAAGCATGTATTTGAGTAGTGATGATGTATGTATTTATCCATTTTTTTACTTGTAAATTAATGCATAATGTATCTATGGTCAAATAGATTGTATTGCATTTAATGATGTAAGGGAGAAATGATTCTTTGCAATTTTCAAGTAAGTATGAGACGCCCGTGCCTAAATCTATTGTTTACACTTGTAGATTCAATGTTTGTGACATGTTTTGCAAAATTATTGTCATGGCTAGGAGGGTCTAGATGAGTTATCATTGATTTTATTGCTTGTATATCATTTCCCTATTATTATCTATCATCCCTTAAGTTTTCATGAATTTCTGGGAAGTGACTTGGGCTCTGGGCCTGAAAAGGTTGCTTAAATCTTAGAGCTGCAAGCACAGAACTGAACATTTGGGGCCCTATCCACTGGCATGCATTGTTATGC
Source organism: Pinus albicaulis (assembly GCA_034641835.2). Classification (NCBI taxonomy): domain Eukaryota; kingdom Viridiplantae; phylum Streptophyta; class Pinopsida; order Pinales; family Pinaceae; genus Pinus; species Pinus albicaulis. The sequence continues at coordinate 196,037,855 of CM076584.1, read as the reverse complement.
CTGCATCTATAGCCTCCTAGCCCCTGTAATGTATTTTTATTCCAATAGCAATGGGTAAAAATATCATTGTGAACCAGGGGTAAGAGGTATGAATGGTTGGGTTACCTCCTTGGGTGTTGTGGTTGTTGTACAAGGTTTGTAGGTTGTGTTTTCCATTAGTTCCAATTCCTTAAGGTAAACTAGGAGGTTGAATATCATTATAGTGGCATCTCATCACATGTTTACCATAGTTGGATGGCTACTTAGGTAGATGTGGGAACAGGTTGTTGAAGAGTTGTATCAGCGCACAGTTCAACCCTTGGACTGGATGGGCGATGTGTTGGTCATGTTTTATGTTGGTTTCATCTGTGCTTCTCATACCTATGGTGTATGTGCTTGTTTGATCCGTGTTGTGTTGGCCATCATGGCAGTGGTGTCATCATGGAAGTGCTAATGGTGTTGTTGTCAACATGTTTTCATGAGTGTATGGCTGGTTATGTGTTACTCATTCTTGTATATTGTTCGTACATGTTTTCTGACATATTTTTACATATTTTTCATGCATTCCTTGGTTATTCTAGAGTTAAATATCGATAATTCTTCATTGTTATCTGTGTATGCTTTCTTTTGTGATGTCATATGTTGAACATGCATTGGTCATTCATGATTGGTTATAGATGTCAAGTGGGTGCATATGGTCATGTTTTAATTGGTTTTATTGATGTTGTTGTGCATAAGTTCATTGTATTAAATTAGGTCATCATGATGATAATGGTATGTTATGTTGCTAATGTGTTTGCTAAGATAGATTAGGAGATGCAGATCATTAAAGTGACGTTGCAACAATGGAATTTGGGATAGGAGAAGATCATCATACAAGTTTGTATTCTTGACATGCTAGTATTTTACTCATGGTTGTTGTAAGCATTAGGGTTACTTATATATTTATGTCTATGCCTTTCATTCTATTGATTTTATGGTTACATATGATGAAAAACATCATTAGGTATATTCTAAGGAGTAAAAATTTCACCTTTTTAGCTTAATTAATCTCTCTCACACATTTAATTTCATTTTGTCATATTTTGCTTAGTGAGAATGGTGTATTAATTGTTGTCATGATTTGAGGCCTAATTCGGTTTAAATGAAAGAAAATAAAATGGAATAATGCCATTTTTTGGAAAGATTACATACCAAGGCTCAAAGTAGATAGCAAGGAGAAATCATAGGGAGGTTAACCACCTTCTCAACTCCTAAAATCAACCAATATATCTTCAAGATCCTCCTCCAACAACTCGAAGTTAGAGGTAGTCGAGCAAGTGAATGATAAGAAGGAGCTAAGCTCGAATTCTATTGAAGCTCCAAGGGAAAAATGACCTACCTTTTATGGAGTTTTTGGTAGCTACCCTTTAGCATAAATCGAAAAAACTAAGATCTCATTATGAATCAGATTCTATAGGTAGGAAGTGATCTCTTGACTTTGTATTAGATATTTTTAAATTTCATGGTTCATGTAAAATACTGGTTATGAAATAAGATGATAATTTGGTTTCTTTTCCACTGGGTTGATTTCAATGAGCTTAGATTGTGGGTTAGGGACCAATCCATTGGATTAAGTCTCTATTGTGTGCATGTCTTCCTTTGTTTTATGTTTCAGTAGTTGATTTCTTCCATTACATTGTTGGTAGCATATGAAACATTAAAATTGTGTTGCTAAGCCTCCCTCTCTCACCTCTTCCATTGGAGCTTGAGCATGAAGGTCTTCTACCACAAAACAAATATATTTTCAGTTTATCATTTCTTTGAAAATTTAGGATAGTATTTACTTTTCTTATCATGAACATGTTGTAGGTTTAGACGTCTATTTCTATTTAAAATGCATAGGTAGATATATTCAAATTAAATTGATATTTTCCACCATTTATTTTATAAGTGTGTTGATGATTAATGCATGAGTAGATGTATTGTTTGAAAGTTTGGATAGAGAATCATAGAAGTACCCCTTCAGCACCATCATCTTGAGTTTCCACCTGTCATCAGATACCTTCCATTCAAGTCACCTACAACCTTGTTTTTGAGGTCACCATCACACCACCGAGAGCAGCGTTTTTGGCACATGACAAAACTTTTGAGAGCTATGAGCTGGGTCCAAGGTGTTGATCATCTTCCATGCACTTGGATCTATTTTTCCCTTACCTTCCCTAACCTTCTTTCCATCATTTCTATCCTCCAAACCCTATCGTCCCGTTTCTTGTAACTTTTAAGGACATCCTATAACACTACATGAAATCCTGCAACATCTTCCTGTAGTAGTGCCAAACACCCTCTCCTTCTACCAAAAATCATTCATTCACCTCACCTAAGCCTATAAAAGCCACAAGTAGACCTCCAGCCTTGAATATTTTGTACAGTGACAGTCTTATACCACACAAGCACCTTCTCCTTTTGTTGAAAAACAAAGAAATTTCAAGCATGATTAGTCCATCATAGAAAGAATCATTAGCAAAATAGTTAAGCATGAATTATATATGAGTTATTTAGTCATTGATTCAGCATGTGAGAAAGGATAGAATAGTTCCTTTTCTACAAGTCAATACAACAATCTAGAAAATGAATTCCACTTAGTGTATTTTCCTTTCTTGTACTAGCATAAGTGTGAATCTTTATTTCTTGTAAAAGTAGACAATAGTTAGATGAATTATTTTGATAAAGAGTAGTTTATTTTCTTGCCAATATAGTAATGGTTATGATCTGTTTTTAGTCTTAGGTTGCAGTTATAAGTGTGACAAAATTCCTTCTTCAAGATAACCCTAGCACCTCTTTGTAGAACTAAGCTGAGGGTGGAATTAGTAGAGCTCATCTGTTGTGCATATAGCACTGTCACCTCAAATTTTGTACAAACCCCTGGTTGATAAAGTAAAGTTGAGTAGCCTATGGGAGTTGCAGCACTCTTGGTGCAATAACAGGGATCACCACTTTTTGTCATTGTTCTCGAGGAGGTTTCTAAGTAGATGTTTGTTTCTGCTTTATGTTTTTCATTCAGTTTCAAAATATTGAAAAATACACAAAATAAAATTTTTCTTTCATGCCTCGTAGGAGTAGGGACAACCATGGAAATTATTTACCAAAAACCCACGCATCCCCGCACAGTCACCCTTGAATCTTCTTCAGTGACTGTGAGGTAGAACACACTCTAGCTGAACCACTTTAAAACTTTTAAGAACCTATTGGGGAAGAAGAGGAACTTGCTTCACCAGAGGAACCTGCTTCACCAATTCAATCCATTGCTGAAATCAAGGACCAAGGAGTCTTTCCCATTAGAGAAATTGATGGAGAAACTAGAATGAAGAAGATCAACCCCTCAACCCTTCCACATTTCCATGGCCTTACTTCTGAGGATCCTGACACCTTCATGTTTGAGTTTTTTGTTGTCTGTAGGACTTGTGGCTATGCCTCAGATGAAAAAATTTTGAAAATTTTCCCATCCACCCTCAAGGACGCAACCTTGCACTGGGTCATGGGTTTGCCTGGGAAAAATACCACTACCTAGGCAGAGATGCAATAATCCTTCAACAACAAATATAGAGACTATTGCAGGTCCAATGAGAACAAGGAGGAGAATTTAGGATGAACCTAGGACTTGATGAATCCCTGAAGGATTACGAAGAAATATTCCAACTGAACTATAAAAGAGCCAACTACACCCTTGATCCCATATCACTCAAATTGGTACTTCTCTAAGGGATCATGGAAGAGGTGATAGGGATAGTTAATACACTATCTAGAGGAGATATTTACTGGCTACCTTATGAGGACATCAATATTTTATTTAGAAACCACTCTAGGGCAGCAAGAAAGAAAGGTAGAGCTAGAAAAATCATGACCAACACCCCTTCCTCTTCCACCTCCATCAAGCATGAGATTTGAAACGTGTTGGAGGAATTCAAAAGTGAGATGTTGAACAAATTTTCTTTGCAAATGAACACAATGAAAATCAATAGGAAAGACGAGGAATTAGAGAGGGATGTAGCTATATTTTTCCCTAGACTCTACTAGAAAACACCCTCGAAATGAATGTCCACTGGAAGTCATAGAGGTTTGCTTATTTTATGAAGAGAATCATGCCACAGATAAATGTACCTCCTTACCTGGTCTAAAATTTGTATATCAAGGTGGGGAAGGAGGACTAGAGCAACTATATTTCATAAAGCAGATAAGGCCTCAAGGGCCTTGTCCATATCAACAGGGCATGCAAGGTGCACCTTACTCATACTACAATGCAAACAAGAATGCACCTATGCAACCTTGGTATTCTTCCACTCCTCCATCATGGCCTACACCTCCTACTCGGTCTTATGCTCCTCCATGTCACCCTCAACCTATAAATCAACCTTTCCAGTAGTATGTTTCTCAACCACCTTAGTGGAGAAACCCATCACAAGGGTGGAGGCCCCAACACAAGGAACCACCTACTTTACTACCTCCACCCCAACCTCAACCTCATCTCACTCATTCTGCTCCACCTAATTTTCTGGAGATGCCTGCCAAGCCCAATCCAAACTAGAACAACAAGTAGGCACAATAGGTTTACAATGGAGAAACATCCTATCCAACTTACACTGTGTAGATACATGAAATTAACCTCAGGTCTGGAAGAGTGCTCTAAGGCAATCATCCTTTATCTCCACCCGCAGAAGTTGAGGAGGAAAAGGAATAAAGGAACCCTAAGACCAATCAACCTCCTTTTCCAAAGCGCCTGATCTATTTTTAGGTCCCTATATTACTAGTGTAGTCCCTTATTGTTGTAGTGTAGCCCCCTTATTGTGATTTTTGTACCCTTGTAGTCCCCATATTGATATTATTGTGCCCCATAAAACCCCACTATTGTTATTGTTCGCCCTTAGATTATTATTGTTAGGTCGACTAGGATTATATTGTGACACCATGGACTCCTATATATAGAAAGAAGGTTTTTTCACTTGAATCATCCAATAATTGTTAATTTATGTAATGTAAAGGAGGTTTCCCCTCAGAGTGGCTGATTTCAAAGGCGTTGATCTCTCTTTTCTTCTATTTTGGAGTTGGTTTCATAACATTTGGTTTGGGAGCTTTGGATTCTAAAGTTTCACTGCTTCAAACAAGCATCGTGGCATTTTCACTATAAATTTTTTTATATGAAGGGTCAGAAGCTAAAAATTAAAAACCATTTGCGAAGAACTCCTGAGAAATTTCATGTAAAAATTTCAGATCTTGGTTCGCAATATTTTCGGAGATATGATCTTTGGAGTTTAGGGTTTTTGCAGGATCCCGAATTTCATCTCAAAGAGGCGACCTTGGGAAAATACTCATAACTCTTTCTCTGACAATCAGATTGGAATTCTGTAAAAACTGGGCTAAAGTACACAAAATTTATTTTTCTTTTTATCAATTTCAGATCCGAAGGAGGAAGAAATGACATGTGGCACTTCGTACAAGTTCACTCTACTGAACCAATCCATAATTAGGTCATTGTGGGAGATTGAGAATAACTTTGCCTTGAAGAATACAAATCAGGTTTGACCTATGGTATTGGAAAGAAGACTTAGAGGGATATTACAAGACCGAAGCTTAAACCTTGGGCATCCCAAATTACAGAGATACATCAGTTTCAATATCAAGTTCCTCAAAAGAAAGAAAAATAAGTGTATTTTTTTTAAGTCTTGTTTGAAAAACCAGCTTGAAGTGATTCCAAGGGCATATTGAAGCATAGATATCAGTATTGGGTTCTAAAATTCCCCTTGAAAATAGTTCAACACCCATTAATCCCTCAGAAGGCTCTACTATGACTCATGAAGAGGAAGAAGTGAAACATAATATATCAAAATCACAAGAACAAGTGAACCAAATTTTTCTCTTGCAAAGAGAAACAAAAAATGAAATGGAAGTTTTGAAGAAAGGCGTGGAAGACAAGATGGAAGTTTTGAAGGAAGGTTTGACAAATTTTATACAAGAAATGATTCCTAATGGCGAAAAGGTAGTATAGTAAACTCATGATGAGAGAAAAATAAATGTTAATGTTGTTTCATAAACTCTAATGTTGGATTGAAGACCCACCATATTCCAAATATGGATATGAGGAAGTTTGATGACAAGGATCCCGTTACATGGATACTACTGATGGAGCAATATTTTTATCTCCATAATGTGCAAAACACACAAAAGGTACGCATTGCAACTTTACATTTAGAAAAAAATACATTTGTATGGTATCAATGGCTTTTCTCTCATAAAAAAATTGTCACTTGGTCAATTTTTATGGAGGAAATGATAGCACATTATGAGGATAAAAAGAGCAACACCTTCTTTAGCCAATTGATAAATATAAAAAAAATTGTTTCAATGGTGGAGCATATTGAGGACTTCCAAAAATTGAATATAAGGGTAACTGATATTCCAGAGGAACACAAGATTGATGTCTTCATAGGGACTTTAGAGGATAGAATCCAACATGAGGTTCGCCTTTGGGAACCTGATTCATTGGAGAAGGCATTCGGGCTGGAAATAAAAATTGTAAGTAAATTTATGGTGACAAGGAAGCCTACCACTAACATCTATAAAGATGGAATTTTTGCTACTCTTAGACTTCCACAACCTACAAGGTTGACACCACAACAATTGGAATAAGAAAGGGAAAAAGGGAATTTATACAGTTGTGATAGAAAATACACTAAAGGTCATAAGTGTGCCGAGAATAAATTATTTTACATAGATTGTGAAGAGGAGGAAGAAAATGAACAAGAAACTTTAGAGGAAGAGGATATATACCAGGAACCAACCCTAGAGAAAGAAAAAATGAGTCCGCCCATATCCTGTAATGCATTGGCAAGAATTACCACTCCTCAAACTCTTAATATAGAAGGACATATCAAGAAGAAAAAGGTAATAGTGTTTATTGATTCAGGTAGTACCCATAATTTTATTCATTGTAAGGTAGCCAAGGAATTTAATTGCTTCCTATACCTAGTACCATAGTGTCAAGTGATGGTTGGAAATGGAGGGGCTATAAATTGCTCTGGAAAATGCCATAATATCAAGCTAACAATGGGGGAATATGTATTGAATATTCCAATGCTTTCCATTCCAGTGGGAGGTGTTGATGTTGTACTAAGAGTACAATGGTTACAATACTTGGGGACAATAGCTTTTAATTTTCAACAAATTTTCTTGAAATTTTTTTCAGAAGGAAAGGAAGTTGAATTATAGGGTATTGCAGGGAAGTCGAGAAAGATAATAAGCTCTAATTTCATGACAAATATTCTGAAGAAAGAACAACGAGGCATAATTGCCCAATTATGCTCACTAGAAGTTCCAAAATCAAAATTATCTATTTCTCAAGATCTCCAAAAAGTCTTGGACAATCATTCCAAGGTGTTTGAAACTCCTAGAGGACTCCCACCTATTTGTGATCATGATCATGCTATTCATTTGATTCCAGGTAGTGTTCCTCTGAACATCAGGCCTTACAGATATCCTTATGTCCAAAAGAGTGAAATTGAACGTATGATTTCAGAAATGTTACAAGAGGGTATAATTCAACCTAGTCAAAGTTCTTTCTCTGCTCCAGTAGTATTGGTGCATAAGAAGGATGGATCATGGCGCATGTGTCTAGATTATAGGGATCTTAATAAGCTTACTATTAAAGATAAATTTCCCCTTCCTGTGATTGATGAATTATTGGATGAATTACATGGAGAAATTTATTTTACCAAGTTGGATTTTCGTTCAGGATATCATCAAATTAGAATGGAGACTAAAGATATTCTGAAAACAAAATTTCAAACTCATGAGGGCCATTATGAATTTTTGGTCATGCCTTTTGGCTTTACAAATGCACCTTCTACATTTCAAGGGTTTATGAATTCCATTTTTAAACCCTTCCTTACAATTTGTTTTTAGTATTTTTTGATGATATACTAATCTACATCAGGTCTTGGAAGGATCATGTTCAACATGTTGACAGGGTGCTCAAACTATTGGAGGAGAAACAACTATATGAAAAAACCTCCAAATTTTTATTTGGAGTAAAAGGGGTTGAATATTTGAGTCATATTGTATCTCAGGAGGGTTTTAAGGCAGACCGTAACAAAATTAAAGCCATTATGGAATGGAAATTCCCCACAACCATAAATCAGTTGCGAGGATTTCTCGAGTTAATGGGGTATTATCACAATTTTGTTAAGAATTATGGGAGAATAACAGCACCTCTAACAACATTATTGAAGAAAGATGCATTTTCGTGGACTCCTGAAGAAACTAAGGCCTTTGAACATCTTAAATATGCAATGTGCATAGAACCAGTCTTAGCTACACCAAACTTCACAAAAACATTTATTGTGGAATGTGATACCTCAAGAAATGGAATTGGTGTTGTTTTAATGCAAGAAGGAAGACCCATTTATTTTGAAAGTCGTCCAATCAAAGGAAAGTATTTACAAAAAGCTATTTATGAGAAGGAAATGTTGGCAATACTACATGCACTAAAGAAATGGCGACCTTACCTAATCGGAAGACAGTTCAAGATAAAAACTAATCATGATAGTCTTATATGCTTTTTGGAACAAATACTATATTTAGAAGAGCAACAAAAATGGGTCACAAAAATGTTTGGTTATGACTTTGAAATCATCTACAAAAAAGGAAGCTAAATGTTGTTGCAAATGCATTCTCAAGAAAGGATGGGGAGGTGGAAATATTGCTTTGTTCCATTTCTATTATCCAACCAAATCGGATAACCGAAGTAAGGGAGGAGTGGAAGAATGAAGAAGGAGTATGGACACTCATTCAAAAGTTGCAGCAAGATCCCAGTACATCCGAAAAATTTAGTTGGAAAAATGAATCCTTATCATACAAATATCACTTATATCTTTATAAGAATTCCCAACTAAAACAAAATATTATTTTGGAATTTCACATCTCTCCTATTGGAGGACACTCAGGATTTTTAAAACTTAGCACAAGGTGAAGAAAGAAATTTTTTGGGATGGCCTTAAATATGATATTCAAAATTTTTTGGCAGAATATTTGGCTTGCCAACAGAATAAAGTTGAGACAATTAAGATCCCGGGTCTGCTACAACCTTTACGCGTTCCATGTCAACGTTGGGAGGAGGTCTCAATGGATTTTATCATAGGTTTACCTAAGTCCGAAGGAAATAGTGTAATCATGGTGGTAGGTTATAGACTAAACAAGTATGAACAATTTTCTGCATTATCTCATCCATTTAAAGCAAGTACAGTTGCTACTACATTTATGGAAACAATTCAAAAGATACATGGAAACCCAAAGATTATTGTAAGTGATAGAGATCCCATTTTCACTGGAAATTTTTGGACGGAATTATTTTCTTGTTTGGGTACTCAACTAGCCCATAACTTATCTTATCATCCTCAATCCGATGGGAAATATGAGATAGTGAACAAATGTTTGGAAGGATATATTCATTTTTTTGTATCTGATAAAAAAACAAAAAGGGTCAAGTGGTTACCTTTGGCTGAATGGTGGTATAACACTTCCTTCCTACTTCTTGAGTGCACCTAGTTTTCCATGTTTCATGATTAAAGAAGGTTAAAGGTGACAAACTTCCATTTCAAACAATATAGCCAGAACTTGATGAGGAAGGAAAAATAATATTGGAACCTGAAGCTGCCACGGAAACAAGAACTCGACAGCTACAAAATCAATCAATTTCAGAGTATCTCATCAAGTGGAATAACTTACCCACTAAATATTCCACATGGGAGGATGATAATTTTATACAAAATCATCCAGAGCTACTCAAGCGTTGAGGAAAACACTTTTTTGAATGAGAGGGGCATGTTAGGTCCCTATATTACTATTGTAGTCCCTTATTGTTGTAGTGTATCCCCCTTATTGTGATTTTTGTACCGCTTTAGTCCCCATATTGTTATCATTTTTCCCAATAAAACCCCACTATTGTTATTGTTGGCCCTTAGATTATTATTGTTAGATCACTAGGATTATATTGTGACCCCATGGACTATTATATATACAAGGTAGGTTTTCCCATTTGAATCATCTAAGAATTTTTCATTTATGTAATGTAAAGTAGGTTTCCCCCTCGAAGTGGTTGATTTCTAAGGCATTTATCTCTCTTTTATTCTATTTTAGGAGTTGGTTTCATAACATCCACCTTAATAATCGCACACCATAAAGGACTCAAGTTATAGGAGAACTAAAGAATCTATATGTAAAAATACCCCTTCTCTGGGTCATTAAGGATGTTCTTATTTAAAATAGGCTCATTAAATAAAAAAAATTTAAAAATACTAGGAGAAAGAAGAAAGACACCCCCACTAGCAATGTTGTAGGACAAACGTCCAAATTAATGTTGGGAATGGTAATCTTCTCGAGGTACTTGGACCCTTGAAATCCAGTAGTAAATGTACACATCGATGCTGTCATTTTCCCCATAGTTTGATTGATCTTTGGGTTGCCATCAATGTGATAAACAAGGAAACCATGCTTAAACTCAGCATCCAATGAGGCTGGAGAAAGACCACCACAATTCTATGACTTGCAGAGAGATCCATAGTAGCTCCAGAAATATTTGTTGAGGATGTTATGGTCTCAGTTAACTCCTGGTATTATCCCAAATACTTCCTGGTCCTTCGGCTGAAAACCAAGTTTAATGCATATCCTCTCAGTTTAGGAAGTACTTGGTTGGCCACTGCCAATGCTTATATCAGTTGTAGGGTCAAAAACATGACTATCAAGAATGGTCCCTTGTCCAAAAAACTGGCATTATATCCTCCTTCCAAGATTTCCGTTGACCATGACCTAACCTTGTGGTTGAAGGATGAAGAAGAAGAAGATGAGTGTACAATAACACACCCTATGCCATTTGTACCAAGGTATTGTTCTTAGAGGGGGGAATCCTGATTAGGATGATTGCATTGACTGCAACCTTCAAAGCCATCCCCCTGCTACCATTTCACTCGATGACCTAGTGAGAGAATATGAAAGCCACCCTTGGATTGAGCTAAACTCAATTAAATCAAACTATGACGCCACTAGAGTTGTGGAATTTGACCCATCTCGATCCCTGAAGATTAACTCATCCCAATCGGCCAAATAAGAAGAGAAAATGTGCCATCTCCTGAGGGAAAGCTTAGATGATTTTTCTTAGGACTACAAGGACATTAAATGGGTGAATCCCTTAGTGTGCAAAAATCATATCTATATTAAAGAGGGATACAAGCATGTGCGCCAGCTCCAAAGGAGCATGAGCCAAGCCTTAAAATACATAGTGAAGGATGAATTACAAAAATTGATGGATGCAAGTCTCATATACTCCATATCAAACAATGAGTGGGCATCTCCTCTTGTTCTAGTCCCAAAGAAAAATGGGAAGTGGTGAAATCTGTTGACTATTGAGAACTGAACAAAGCCACTAAGAATGGCCATTTCCCTTTGCCCTTAATTGATCAAGTCCTAGAAGGTCTTGCAAGAAATAATTTTTTCTCTTTCCTGGATGGATTCAGTGGGTAATACCAAATTTAGACCAACTTGGAGGACTAGGAAAAGGCCACATTCACATGTACTTGGGGAACCTTCTCTTACAAAGTCCTTCCCTTTGGCCTATGAAATTCCCTTGCTACTTTCTAGAGAGCGGTCCTGAGCATTTTTTCTAAACTTTTCAATGATTCTGTAGATATTTACACGGAAAATTTCACACCTTATGGGCATGATTTCAAGGAATCTCTCTCCAATATAGGTAAGGTGTTGAGGAATTTCATTGAAACACATCTCTCACTGAGTCCTGAAAAGTGTGAATTTTTTAAAATGAAAGGGATTTCCCTAAGACACTCCATATCACAAGCATGAATACAGGTAGACTCTAAAAAAATCACCACCATAAAAAGGGTTCCTATTCCTCAAATGAAGAGAGATGTCAGAAGTTTCCTAGGTTTGGTTGGTTACTATAGGAGGCTCATTAAGGACTTCAACAGAGTGGCTTCCCCATTATTTGGATTTTTGGCCAAGGATTTTGAGATTTTTTGGTCTAATATTTGTCAATAGGATTTTGATATCATCAAGGGAAAACTAACCACTGCCCCTATACTTCGAGGTCCCAATTGGGCTCTTCCCTTCCACATCCATACAACTGCATCTGATAAAGTTGTGGGTGCGGCTTTTGGAAAATTAGAAGATAAAACACCCTGTGCCATTTAATTAATTATCAAGAATCTATCCAAGGCTGAACTAAACTCTACTGTCACTGAAAAGGAGGTCTTGGCTATTTTCCATTCCCTGAATAAATTCAGGCACTACATTACTAGTTATCAAACTTTTTTACATACAAACCATCTAGCAATCAAGTACTTAATGAATAAACCTGATGTCAATGGTAGAATCATTAGATGTTTTTTATTGTTGAAACAGATTGATTTTACCATTATTGATAGCCAAGAAAATAAAATGTTGTTACAAATTTCCTATCTAGACTAAATTTATGTGAAAATGAGGAAGAGATGGTTGATGATCAAATTTCAGATGAACACGTATTTTCTATGTCGACACTCTCTCCTTGTTTTGCTAACATAGAAACTACCTGATTCCTGAGAGGTTTCCTCCAAAACTTTCATCCAAATAAAATAGCATAATTATAATAAAAAGAACCCCTTTCACATGGATTGGTGGAAATATCTTCAAAGGGGTCTGGGTCAAATTATCAGGAGATGTGTTAGGGAAGAGGAGGTATTTGACATCCTCTCAGCATGTCATGATGGTCCCCATGGGGGTAATTTTTCTTCTAACATGATAGCCTTCAAAGCCCTACAAGCTGGCTACTATTGGCCTACTTTCCACCAAGATGTAATATTCCAAAATGGACAAAACAGGAATATAGAACAAAATGCTTGAAATAGCAGTGTATAACATCACATCAAGATATGAGGCCAATATGGATCCTTTTTATTCATCATTATAGAAGAAAAGAAGTGTAATATAATGGGGCATAAATCATACACATGAGCTAAAAAGTATCCAATAAGTAAATCCCCTCAAGAATGAGGTACTACTACTATACCGAAATGCTGGAAGACTGCGACAATGGAGTCATAAGAGAAATTCTAAAACATATGCATATACCAAAGATGAAATGGATGATATATGATTCAAGAGATAATATACATGAAGATCAAGGCTCTATACAACCTCCAACAAAGAAACCAAGGGGGTTTTCATAAATACACCAATATACAAGAAATGAATCAAACCCCTAGGGCTGAAGATTCACTACAACTAAAGAATTGGAAAGATGTGTCTCATTTTATGTAACAAATAATGAAGCCTCCTCCAGTAGACTCTCCAGATCAAAGCCCGATCCCTTTACTGGAAAACATTCTCCCCAAATGGTGTATTGAAACAACCTCTGCAACTCCCCCAAAAAATAACATAGTTCAAGACTAAAAATACGTTGTTGGGGAAAATGATATTGTGACCCGGTGCCAAATGATGCAATAAGGATAAAGGGCCTTCCTTACTAGCCTCCCAATGGAAGGAAACCTTCCTCCACTAAAATCTAGTTCAGAATTCACCCAAATCAACTCTCCAAAACTTCTTCCCTCCAACACAACACAACCTCAACAGGAACTGCATTGTACCATAAGACTGAATCTTTGGCCTGATGCCGAAATGTGGAAATACAATGCATATGCTTCTCCTGAGTAGGCACTCAAATTCCCCCAAGGATGAAGGTGGGATTCCCGTTTGGGAACACCCTGTGCTAAACAGCACTGTAGTCTTAGCTAAACAACTGAAGACAACAAATAGTTATACAAACCATACCAAAATAATAATCGAAAACATGAATACAATGGATGCCATCCCCTTCCTTATATTCTAGGCGAGCTTCCTGACCTTGGGCCCCATTCATTAAAGCCACTACTTCCATGCATGGATTCTCCCTCCTAAATTGTGATGTCCCGCAATGAATACCACTCCTTTCATACCAACGATGTTGATTTGGTCAAGGTTGACCCAGTCTAGATGCTCCAGCCCCTTTCCACACACAAGATTCCTTTATCAAGCCACTAAAATGATCTCCATTCACATTAGTAGTCAATTTATTCCTACTAAGGAGATTTATGGGTCTCCATACCCTCTTATTCATCAAACTAAGAAGCAAAAGCAAAATTTAATATTCCAACTAGCTTATAGCTAATTGGGAATATTACAGTGCTCCCCTCACAAATGTTGCTTTTCCTAAAGCAACTATAAAGGTGAGTGTTGCAACTCTTCTCCTCCTTCATTGGTGACACCTCCATGTCATAAGCTCCCCTTATAAGCAAAGTGTCTCCCAATCAATCCCTACATGAAATTCTCCTCCCAAGTACTCATGAGATGCCAATGATAACTCATAAGGAAACAAAAGTCCCAATGTAGCAATCATGGTTTGCCCAATATTCTCCCTAAAACATGAAACATGAGAAACATGTAGAATATCACTCTCAAAGGGCACATTCAATCCTGGCATCCTCCCTCCAATCATTCCCATAAAAAGAATAAGGAAAACATCAACGTATGGGATCAAAACCAATGATACATAAGCTGCCATATGCAATAATGGAGGTGGATCATAGTCCCACATGTGGAACCAGCTTAGTATATCTCCTGACTCCCTCAGATCTTGATATAATAAGTGGTTTCCCCACCACTTACTTTTTGTCATAGTATTATCACATGATTTTAGAAGGTGAGCAGTGTTTGGTGCCTTTGGAGTACACCTTGAATGATATATCATCTCCCTATATCCTCCTAAGGAGTGGACATGCTCAATATTGTGCATGGCCCCAAGTTGACCATGAATTTTATAAGGAATAATGCTCCCATTTGGAGCAATGGCCTACACATGTATGGTAAAGGAATGAAAGCATTCATCAAGTAATTCATTATGTATAAAAACATGATCCTTAACATAGACTTTGTTCATACTAATGGAGTGACTCATATATAGATACCCTCTCATTCCCAAAGAGGAAAGAGGTGGTTGTGATAACTCCATCAAAGAGTTATGTCTCTCCTCCATCTCCACACAATCCATGCATATCCTCAAATGCTGATATATATCCTGTTCAAAGCATTCCCAAGTATATCCCTCCATGATGGTATAGTATGCTTTCATGGAATAAGTGTGGCTGAAGAGAATATCTTCATGTGCTGCTTGTGGTAACTTTTCCTTGAGCTTGGATGCTCTAGATAATAATATTATACTCTGATAGTAGATGACCCCATCTCTTACTAAATATCCCTCCTCTAATAGATGGTCATCAAGTATCATACATGTAAAAATATCCTTAGAATAATCCACCAATAGCTAGGATTTCCAATAAGGATCTATCCTCCATAGTGACAGCACTGATGATCTATCGTATAAGGAATTTTTCATGTGGTTTCCCCCTTCCTTGACATCTCCCATGCCAAAGTCACATAACAATATGCTGTTATCCACCCTCTTCTTCTCCTCTTGTAGCTGCTCATGCTCAAGTAAAAGTTGAATATTTTTGGGGTTAGTATTCCATGGGAAGCTATCACTGATCCAAAACCTCCTGAGTCTGGCCAATGCATGCATGAGTGGCCACCATCGTCTACAATGTGTGGAATATTCCTCCCCAAGTGAGAACATCTTTTGAGCATCCAAAGTCAAGGAGTAGTCTCCTTGTACTATTATAGTGCCATCCTCCATCCCTGTAGCATCCTCTCTTAGCGCAAGATGTGAGGTGAGAGTGGGTAATGATGATGTTGGGAGAATTCCTCCCTCCTCCTTGAGTCTACCCAAGACTCTCTACGTTGTACAATGACCTCCCAATGTTCCCACTCCTCGTGGATCTATGAGTGGTGCAACATGTTCTGAGACATTTCTCACAAACTCCTGATCAAGTGGCCTCCTAGGTGGTTTTCCACTAAACAGTAATGTCTCATGGGCCAAATTCATCTACATAACGGCTGGGACTATTAGGTCCTTACTTCCACTGTGCAATTCTAACTCTGTTTTCTGTGTGGAAGCTGTTTGTGAGGGATATGTGTGCATGCCCCTAATCATCTAATGTTTTCCACTCTTTATGTCCATCCACTCCATCTGCAAAGTCTCCCAATCTGTGGTGACCTTCCCCAATGTAATCAACCATCACACACCCAATATCACATTGGTGTTAGGTATTTCAACCACAAAGAAGTGATCAGTCAATGTATATGTCCCCATGGTGACAGATAAAGATGGAACATAATCCATGCACTGCATAGTTCTAGCTTCTAGGACCAAAACTAAAAATCCCTCAAAATAATTAGTGGGTATTTCCCTCCTCTGCACTAGTTGGGCATCAATACAGTTGTGGGTAGCCTCACTTCCAATCAAAACTGAAAACCTCTGATCTTTAATGGAACCTCAAACTCTCAAGGTCAACTACATGGGTACTCCTCTCAATGATGCAAGGGCCCCTCCAATGTTGGAAATGTTGTCAATGATGGCAAAGGAGATGACAATGGAGGAGCACCGGAAATAGAAACAAGGAAAAGAGAGAAGCAAAGTAGCAGAGAACAGAAGCAGCAAAGAAGTAGACAAGAAGCAGAGGCAGCAAAGAGAGCAGTAGAGATAGCAAAGAAGTAGAGAGGTAGCAAGGAAGAAAAGGGAGCAAAGGCAGCAAGGCAGATAAGGAACAGAGGCAGTAGACAAAGCAGAAGTAGCAGATCTGGAGAGATAGAGTAATGAGGATAGAAAGGCCATTGTTTAATACAGAGGTTAGTTTCTAAGTTATGGTGTATTAGTGGAAGTGTTAAAAATAGTTGAAGCTTGTCAATTGTACTCTGGAGCCATAGGGAAGAGCTGCAGAGGGTGGTGTTCTGAAAAGCCTCGGACAAAATTGTTAGAAAGGCCATCTACTGAAGACCAGGCCAGAGATGAATGTAAGTGATTCCATATATATATATATATATATATATATATATATAAGAATTCATTCCTGAACCATATGTGCATTATCGGAACTAGTCCTGTGTGAATATGCTTGAATTCAATAGATATATGGTAACCTCTGAAATAGGCTATGAGATGACACTATGCAATGAAAGGAAGAATCGATGTCAATTAAGGTCGATTTTATGTTTCGAATCAAATGCGATTAAGGCTTGTATATGTTGTGGAGAAGTTAATTGAAGTATTTTCTGTATCGAAATTCCACGGGAGGCTGAAGAGAATCACTCTGAAATAGGAACCTCTGTTTATATATGAACCTCTGTTTATATTAATGCTACATAAAATTTCATGACAACCAAATCCATAATATTTGAGTTTTAATTGAAGAGCCGAGAAAGTGTGTGTCCCACAAAGTCGTGGAGGAAGCCTCATTGAAGAGAAATGAAGGAAAGGGCCTTCGGTTATACAATGGTGATGTCCATATCAGGTCAGAATGTGATTACATTATATAGAGCGTTCGAAGAAGGAGATTACACATTCTGTTATGAAATGTCATACGACGTTCTGAAATCTTTGGAGAAGGTCTCGCATTAAGGGCACAGTGAGTTATTTAACCTCTGTGTAAGCTGCAGATGAAGTGATGTGAATGCAAAGAAAAAGCGAGGGCGGAGTTTATATCAACAAATCAATTGAAACGTATAGAATAACGAAGTTAAGAAACGAAGCGGAACTTCGAGTGCAACTGAACGGAACCACGAGGTGTGAACAATGACAATGGGTTTGGAACACCCGACGGTTTTCATCGCACCGCTTTTATACGTGCTAGGAGCTAAAACGTGGCCTTAAGTGGTTTGGAGAACCCGCTCTCATCATGAATTAAAGACCATATATCTAACTGGCGCGATATTGGATTATGGTCGTCGGATCATCCTGGACTGCGCAATAAGCCTCCCACCGTTGGATGAGAAGGATGCGTTAAGAGGCTGGGCCCCAAGAACGTGTGTATGTTAAAATATGTATCGAGATTGATATTCATTGCAATATTGAATATATATTAAAATTGAGTGCACATATAGAAATGGGTTATGAGCATCAGTTAGAATGTACTAAAAGTGCAGATTTTATCAAACAGATGTGGGCTCCATGGAATGGTTTTGTATTAAAATGTTGCGTTGGGTTTGTGTTAAAGTTGAGTGATTATTCGAATGAAATGGTACAAAGGGTGCGGACCTATAGCAATGTATATAATGTGGATATACATTATGCAATGCTCATATAATGTATATAATGTTTAACTGACAAGGGTGAACAGTAGAATGTGGGACCACCCTACATAAAATTCCAAGAATCATTACCCCAGCTGGAGGATACATTAAAGCGGAAGCAGAAGCTTATATATATATATATATATGTGTGCAGCACGTTACATATATTGCGCCTTATACACAAAGGTTCGAAGCATATATATAAATTTATATGTAGTGCTTTATGGACAAGGGACCAAAGGTATAATACAAGGCATATGTATCATATTATTGAGCCCGAGATCAAAAGAACCAAAGGTAACAAAATCTTATACTGTGGGACCCTCATCCAATCGCATCGGAGAAAAGTTGGTAGCGGAACTTGTTATCAAAAGATTGCGATTGCGATTGAGTTCCAGACCCGATATGGTCTAAATGATGATTCATATATGTTTGAGTTCGAGTAAACAATGTTACATCGCATTGGAGAAGGAGCAGAGCATCGGAACATACAAATGCAAGTTGCAATTGTGATTAATTGCAATCGGAAGAACTCGAAAAGTGATTAATCGCATCGACATTTCAAAATGAGCAATAATTGATCGCATCGGAGGTGAAAGAGTATCAAAAAACTAAAAGGATGGATGACTTAGCGATTGGATGAGAGCCGTTAGATTCACTAAGGGATGGACGACGGAGATGATTCGACTGACTATATGGTGGGCCTTTGCTAATTGGATCAGCGGAAATCAAAAGACCAAATCGCAGGAGTATTGTGAATGTTGCGATTGCGATTGAAATACACGAGTGGAGTATAGCTGGCATGTGGGGTCCATCCAAAGATAAGACTAAGAACAATTTTTCTCCAAGTAAATTAATCCAAAGCTAAAGAGGAAAGGAAAGCACCGCGGCACACACACACACACAGATATATATATATATATATATATATATATATATATATATATATATATATATATATATATACGTGTGTGTGTGTGTGTGTGTGTGCTGCAATGCTTTCCTTTCCTATATATATATATATATATATATATATATATATATATATATATATATATATATATAAAGATACATACACATTTCCAATATGTGGACAATAATGCATCACATCAAAAGATAGAACAAGTTCAGCGAGTGGGCCCATAAGGGAATTCAAAGTATTAAAATAGTTTATTAGTTGTATAACACCGAGAGGTGAATTTCACAGTTACACGTATGCAGCAGTTGCACCACAACAGAGAACATGAGAGCTAGCAGAGCTGAAAGGGACAAAACACAGTTACAGAAAAGACAAGTGCAGTGAACCAAGAGGCTAAATGAGTGAGCTGGAGCTCTCATTGTAATTAAGTGTAAATGATTTTACTGATTTATATTGTTTGTGATGCATTGGCAAGTCTCCGGAGGAGAATAAAATTCCCACTGTAATATTAATGCGTATTGTTATATTTTTCTGAATGAGCGGGTAAAAGAAATGAGGAAGCAGAAGCCAAAGAGTTATGGCTATCCATTTAGAATTCCCTGAGGAATGCTAACAGTAATAAGGGAATTTATATAAATAATATCATATTGATATGCATAGAGAGGTTAGAGAGAGAGAGGTTGGAGAATGCGGAATTGAGGCAAAGAAGATAATAAGAAGGAGGAGCAGAACGAGATGCTGTGAAAAGTTAGAGAATGCAAAAATGAAGCAATAAGGAAGAGAAGAAGGAGGAGCTGAGCAAAGAAGAAGGAGGAGATGATAGTGAATCTAAGAAGATGCTGAAATGATATAAGGCAGATATGAAGACTGATGCACAACAGTGAAGATGGTACAAAACATAACTGATATCCAAGGTAAATCAGCAAGTGTTTTTCTTTTGAAAGAGTAAGGAAGTTGGAGCTTCCCTATCAAGTTGTAGCTTGATAGATGTCAGTTGTAGCTGACTGAGGTAGGAGCCTCCCATAGGTTGTAGCCTGCAGAAGATGGGAGTCGGTGCTTCCACATCAAGTTGTAGCTTGATAAAATGTCAGTTGTAGCTGACTAAGGTTGGAGCCTCCTGTCGGTTGGTGCCTGCAGAAAATTGATGGGAGTTGGAGCTTCCTTTCAAGTTGTAGCTTGCAGAATTGAGGTAGGAGCCTCTTGTGGGTTTGGGCCTACTGAAAATCAGTGTTGAGAGGGAGTTGGAGCTTGCCTTTGCATCACAACAATAATAAGATATGGTTTTCTCCCCTTATGGGTTTCCACTTATATCCGGTGTCTATGCGCATGATGTCTATGTGTTGATATGCTATATCTATTCTAATTAATACTTACTTCTCACATATTAAGACTTCTGGTACATTATCTAATCTGCTTATTAATTGCTACTCACAAATAAAGATTGCTCACATATTATGTTGATCATGAAGTGAAGGTGTTAATAAAGTTTAATGAAAAGTTTTAAAAGTCCATGAATGTGTTAAACTGATTCACCCCCCCCTCTCAGTTTAACTAAGGGTTCAAAAATTGGTATCAGAGCAAGTTCCTTTGGTGTAAGCTTAATAGCTTGAAGGAGATCTTGAGTCATGGACTATCAAAATGTACCTGTGCTAAATACAACAAACTTTCCTGAATGGAGAAATAAGGTTAAAACAGGTTTAATGGCTGACGAACCTGAGGTATGGAAGCTTGTTTGTAATGGTTAGTGCATAGACTCCCCCACGGTAAAAGAACAACAAAGGAATGCCAAGGAAAAAGGTGTGATATATAACAGTCTTCATAACAAGGACTTTGAGTTGATAATGGATTTAATCCCTGCAACAGAAATCTGTGACAGATTGCATTTCATGCATGGAGTAGCCACTGAGGATTGCATTGTCAAGAAGGAGAAGAGAATTAAGAAAAAGAGAAATTCATGTCAAAAAGAAGATGTTCAATCAAATGAGGTACCTGCTAGTGTGAATGGAAGTAAGAACCATGAAGAAATTGCAGCTGAAGAAATAGCCAAAATTGACACTTCTTTGACTGAAATAGAAAGATTGAAGAATGAAAACAAAGACCTTAAGATAGTGGTGAAAATATGTGATGAGAGAGAATATGAATATAAGAAAGAAATTATTGGCATGAAGACACAGCTTGAAGAAGAAAAGAAAGTAGAAGATACTCTGCTACAACAAATGAGAGAGAAAAGTCAGGAATGTGAAAGATTGGAAGAAGAAGTAGTGAGCCTGAGAAAGAATTTAGAAAAATCCCAAAGAGAACTATTAATGAATACACCTCTAATGAGAAGCACTGAACAATTGGACAAAATGCTAAATGCTCAAATGTCACCTCTCATAAAGGCTAGTATAGGATATGAAGGAGAAACTAGTAAGTCCCAGATAGAAGATAATAGGAAAATCATTTTTGTAAAAGCTGTAAAGAACAGTGAACCAACTTAGAAAATTCCTACAGAAGCAGAAACCAACAAGAACATGAGTTGCAAAGAAACAAATAGAATCAAGAAGAAACATGAAAGGATAGAGAACGAGAGGATGAAACAGTCAGCTGAAAAGGGCTCATACACTCATAAGGAAGAACTAAATAAATTTGGAAGATGTCAAAGAAGGCTCTTTCCTCCTATGAGAAGTATCACTTTTTTCTCCTGCCACAAACCAGGACATGAAGCAACACATTGTAAGACAAAGGGAATCAATGTTAACCAGCAAAAGATGTATCAAATGAAAAGAACACCCCAAGCAAACAAATGGAAAAGACAATCCTTCCCCAGGTGCACAAATCATTTCCATGGCTACTGTTATGCATGCAATAATTTTGGACATAAAATTGTTGATTGTAAAATGTATTCAAGAAGGGGAACAAAGTATTATACATCAGCTCAAATGTGCTTTGACAAAATAAGATGTTATGTATGCCTCAAGCTTGGCCGCAAAGCAAAGGACTGTAAACTGCCATATATATTAAAGAACTCTAGACAGATGATGGAAACAAAGAAAATCAAACAAAAATATGAATCTAAAAGAAGTGCAGACATTATGGAGAACCCCAATAAAGTATGGAAGGAAAAGAGAAAGGGGGAGCCTATTATCTCAATAACATAACGAATCCTCCATAGTCTTAGGGGGAGATGCTCTAGGAAGCAAAGCTAATATCCAACCAGTGATAAATATGAAGCAACATCTCAGGGGGAGAGCAGATCATAATTAGTCCCCACAAAAACAGTCTAAGAAGAGCTCCATGAAATGTAAGCCAAGAAGACACCAACACATAAGTGATGATCATAGTGTGCATCATACAGCCAGACTGAACAAGTGAACCACATTAAGAAGGAGGAATAAGATAAGAGCCTATCATCATTATATCATTACATCTTTCATCTATAAAAAGTCTCCTTGGAGGAATGCAGTAAAGTGAGTAATAAATCCTTGAGAAATCTACCCATGAAGATTTCTAATAAAATAATTGAAGATGTCTTCCTAAAGATCTTTATGTTAGAACAATTGAATTGAATATTAAGCAGCAATGATTCTGGATTAGTCCTAGAAAGGAACATGCAATGGCTTTCCTTTGAACAAAATGACAAGAAAAAAGAGAATGGTTAATGATGCCAAGATCAAATTCAGGAGAATGATGATTTTTGGTGTGAACAGTGGAAAGATCAATAGTAGAAACTATGGGTTCATGTGCAAGCTAAAGTGAAATATCTGCATGGTTTATCAAAGTAATATCAATTGGTGTTTAGGTACAAGAAGCATGCTTATAAATAGATTACCAAGCATTATTAGTGGAGCAGCAGTATGATACAGGTCCACAGGATCAAAGGACTATGGCAAGAATGCATCAAGGTAAAATTCCCAGGGTTATCTGCATTCAGCATGAAAAGATGAGTATTGCAGAAGAAGACATATTCCATCCACAATCTTCCTCAACAGAAATGTATTGGCGCACTACATCAGATAGAGACTGAAGTATATTTGAAGCATTCTCAGTATTCTAGGTTTAGTATAGTGATGCATCCCTGATTAGATAAAGTTGGTACAATGTGTTCTATGAAGTGTCATTATCCTCACTTTCAGCTTTATACAAGTGAAAGGATAAGTGCTTTGGGATTGTATCAACTTGCAGTGTACATTCAAGACCAATAATCCTCAAAAGTGTTCTCTCAACAACTTTTTTACACTAGTTTGGAGTAGCAGGGTAAAAATTCAGAAGAAGAAAGTCTAATCACATCTCAGAGAGAGGAAATGTAGAGATAGAAAGCACACTAGGAAATGTGCAACCCGTTGCCATTAATTTCAAAGGGGGAGGAAAAGAAAGTGACAGAAGAAAGGGTCTTCTAAAAGGCAAGCAGAGGAAGACTTGGAGGAAGCATTGGATTATCAATGGATGTGTTTCTATCAATGCCAAAGGGGGATACTATTGGAAATGTTGTCATTGATGGAAAAGGAGATGACAATGGAGGAGCACCAGAAATAGAAACAAGGAAAACAGAGAAGAAAAGTAGTAGAGAACAGAGGCAGCAAAGAAGCAGATAAGAAGCAGAGGCAACAACAAGAGCAACAGAGATAGAAAAGAAGTAGAGAGGTAGCAAGGCAGCAAAGGGAGCAAAGGTAGCAAGGCAGATAAGGAACAAAGGTAGCAGACAAAGCAGAAGTAGCATATCTGGAGAGATAGAGTGATGAGGATAGAAAGGCCACTGTTTAATACAGAGGTTAGTTTCTGAGTTATGGTGTATTAGTGGAAGTGTTAAAAATCGTTGAAGCTTGTCAATTGTACTCTGGAGCCATAGGGAAGAGCTGTAGAGGGTGGTGTTTTGAAAAGCCTCGGACAAAATTTTTAGAAAGGCCATCTACTGAAGACTAGGCCGGAGATGAATGTAAGTGATTCCATCTATATATATATATATATATATATATATATATATATATATATATATATATATATATATAAGAATTCATTCCTGAACCAGATGTGCATTATTGGAACTATTTCTGTGTGAATATGCCTGAATTCAATAGATATATGGTAACCTCTGAAATAGGCTCTGAGATGAAACTCTAAAATTAAAGGAAGAATCGATGTCAATTAAGGTTGATTTTATGTTTCAAATCAAATGCAATTAAGGCTTGTATATGTTGTGGAGAAGTTAATTGAAGTATTTTCTGTATCGAAATTCCATGGGAGGCCGAAGAGAATCACTTTGCAATAGGAACCTCTGTTTATATATGAACCTCTATTTATATTAATGCTACATAAAATTTCATGACAACCGAATCCATAATATTTGAGTTTTAATTGAAGAGCCGAGAAAGTGTGTGTCCCACGAAGTCGTGGAGGAAGCCTCATTGAAGAGAAACGAAGGAAAGGACCTTCGGTTATACAATGGTAATGTCCATATCAGGTCAGAATGTGATTACATTATATAGAGAATTCGAATAATGAGATTACACATTCTGTTGTGCAATGTCATACGACGTTCTGAAATCTTCAGAGAAGGTCTTGCATTAAGGCCACAGTGAGTTATTTAACCTCTGTGTAAGTTGTAGATGAAGTTATGTGAATGCGAACACAAAGCGAGGGCGGAGTTTATATCAGAAAAGGCATTGAACCGTATAGAAGAAAGAAGTTAAGAAACGAAGCGGAACCTCGAGCGCAACTGAACGGAACCATGAGGTGTGAACAGTGACAGTGGGTTTGGAACACCTGACGGTTTTCATCGCACTGCTTTTATACCGTAAGTTGTATTTACAAATCGAACGCGATATATGCCAGGAGCTGACACATGGCCTTAAGCGGTTTGGAGAACCCACTCTTATCATGAATTAAATACCATGCATCTAACTCACGCGATATTGGATTATGGTCGTTGGATCATCCTGGACCGCACAATAAGCCTCCCACCGTCGAATGAGAAGGGTGCGTTAAGAGGCTGGGCCCCAGGAACGTGTGTATGTTAAAATATGTATCGAGCTTCATATTTATTGCAATATTGAATATATATTAAAATTGAGTGCAAATATAGAAATGGGTTATGAGCGTCAGTTGGAACGTACTAAAAGTGCAGAGTTTATCAAACAGATGTGGGCTCCATGGAATGGTTTTGTATTAAAATTTCGCGTTGGGTTTTTGTTAAAGTTGAGTGATGATTCGAATGAAATGGTACAAAGGGTATGGACCTATATAAATGTATATAATGTGGATATACACTATATAATGCTCATATAATGTATATAATGTTTAACTGACAAGGGTGAACAGTAGAACGTGGGACCCCCCTACATAAAATTCCGAGAATCATTACCCCAGCCGGAGGATACATTAAAGCGGAAGCATAAGCTTATATATATATGCAGCGCATTACATATATTATGCCTTATACACAAAGGTCCAAAGCATATATATAAATTTATATGGAGTGCTTTATGGACAAGGGACCAAAGGTATAATACAAGGCATATGTATCATATTATTGAGCCCGAGATCAAAAGAACCAAAGGTAACAAAATCTTATACTGTGGGACCCTCATCCAATCGCATCGGAGAAAAGTTGGCAGTGGAACTTGTTATCAAAATATTGTGATTGCGATTGAGTTTTGGACCCGATATGGTCTAAATGATGATTCATATATGTTTGAGTTCTAGTAAACAGTGTTACATCACATCGGAGAAGGAGCAGAGCATCGGAACATACAAATGCAAGTTGTGATTGCGATTAATTGCAATCGGAAGAACTTGAAAAGTGATTCATTGCATTGGCATTTCAAAATGAATAGTAATTGATCGCATCGGAGGTGAAAGAGTATCAACAAACTGAAAGGATGGATGACTTAGCGATTGGATGAGAGCCATTAGATTCACTAAGGGATGGATGGCGGAGATGATTTGAATGACTATATGGTGGGCCTTTGCTAATCGGATCGGCGGAAATCAAAAGACCAAATCGCAGGAGTATTGTGAATGTTGCGATTGTGATTGAAATACACGAGTGGAGTATAGCTGGCATGTAGGTTCCATCCAAAGATAAGACTAAGAACAAGTTTGCTCCAAGTAAATTAATCCAAAGCTAAAGAGGAAAGGAAAGCACCGCAGCACACACATATATATATAAAATGATACATACACATTTCAAATATGTGGACAGTAATGCATCGCATCGAAATATAGAACAAGTTCAACGAGTGGGCCCATAAAGGCATTCGAAGTATTAAAATGGTTTATTAGTTGTATAACGCCGAGAGTTGAATTGCACAGTTACATGTATGCATTAGTTGCACCATGGCAGAGAACAGGAGAGCTAGCAGAGTTGAAAGGGACAAAACACAGTTATAGAAAAGACAAGCGCAGTGAACCAGGAGGTTGAATGAGTGAGCTGGAGCTCTTATTGTAATTAAGTGTAAATGATTTTATTGATTTATATTGTTTGTGATGCATTGGCAAGTCTCCAGAGGAGAATAAAATTCCCACTATAATATTAATGCGTATTGTTATATTTTTCTGAATGAGCAGGTAAAAGATATGAGGAAGCATAAGCCAAAGAGTTATGGCTGTCCATTTCGAGTTCCCTGAGGAATGCTAACAGTCATAAGGGATTTTATATATATTAATTATTGATATGCATAGAGAGGTTAGAGAGAGAGAGGTTGGAGAATGCGGAATTGAGGCAGAGAAGATAAGAAGAAGGAGGAGCAAAACGAGATGCTGTGAAAATTTAGAGAATGCAGAAATGAAGCAATGAGGCAGAGAAGAAGGAGGAGTTGAGCAGAGAAGAAGGAGGAGCTGATAGTGAATCTGAGAAGATGCTGAAATGATATAAGGCAGATATGAAGACTGATGCACAAAAGTGAAGATGGTATATAATAGAGCTAATATCCAAGGTAAATCAGCAAGTGTTTTTCTTTTGAAAGAGTAAGGAAGTTGGAGCTTCCCTATCAAGTTGTAGCTTGATAGATGTCAATTGTAGCTGACTGAGGTAGGAGCCTCCTGTAGGTTGTAGCCTGCAGAAAATGGATGGGAGTTGGTGCTTCCACATCAAGTTGTAGCTTGATAAAATATTGGTTGTAGCTGACTGAGGTTGGAGACTCCTGTAGGTTGGTGCCTGCAAAAAATTGATGGGAGTTGGAGCTTCCTTGCAAGTTGTAGCTTGCAGAATTGAGGTAGGAGCCTCTTGTGGGTTGGAGCCTATAGAAAATCAGTGGTGAGAGGGAGTTGGAGCTTGCCTTTGCATCACAATAATAATAAGATGTGGTTTTATCCCTTTATGGGTTTCCACTTATATCTGGTGTCTATGTGCATGATGTCTATGTGTTGATATGGTATATCTATTATACTTAATACTTGTTTCTCACATATTAAGATTGTTGGTACATTATCTAGTCTGCTTATTAATTGCTGCTCACAAATAAAGATTGCTCACATATTATGTTGATCATGAAATGAAGGTGTTAATAAAGTTTAATGAAAATTTTTAAAAGTCCATGAATGTGTTAAACTGATTCACCCTCCCCCCTCTCAATTTAACTAAGGGTTCAACATCCAATTGGAGAAAAGCTCCATTACCACCTCCTAGTGGCGGTGGATCCTCTCCTGCTATCCCAGCACTGTGACCTCCTTCTGGTTATTCTTCTTCCTCCTCCTCATCATCTGAAAAGACCTCTATATAGTGTGCCTTTCCTGCTGCAAATCTATGTCCAAGTGCCCATGATTCTTGGCATGTGAATCAAAGCTTCCTTCTCATCAAGTCTCTTCAGACATCATCACTAAGAGGTACTTTTTTTGGCTCTCCCTTGAAAGAGGAGCCTTCTCATATTTTCCCTTTGATGGAAAAGTGAGATTTTGCTAAAATGTTTCCTTTGCTTTTGGCAAGGCATCTTGTAGATCTCTAGCCCTTTCAATGGCATCTTGTAGGGTAGTAGGCTTGATAAATTTAACCAACCCATGTAGAGGTTTTGTTAGCCCATCAATAAAAATATAGACCATCCTTGCTGCAGATAAATCAGGAACTATAATAGAAAGTTTCAAAAATTTAGAAATATAAGTTTCTGGATTGCTTGATTGTTTGAGATTAGCTATCCCCATGAAAGGTGCCTTCAGGTCTCTTTGGTCAAACCTCTCCACCAACCTCCTTGTGAACTCTAAATATGCAGTCACATTGGCATGACCTAATGTAGAAATTCCATGAAACCACCAATCATGTGCTTCACCCTCAAGGTGCAGCGCTTCTATTTTGATGGCCTCCATCTCTGGTACTTGGTTTAGCTGGAAGTATATGTATAGCTTCTCTACCCATGATTTGGCAGTGAATTTTGATGATGCATCAAAATTGGGTCAGATAACTCTGCCCATAGTCTGGTGTAGATCATGATTCTGTATGAATCCTCCACCTCTATTATGATGCCAAGGTATCCTATTTTCCTTGATTTGATAGAAATCTTGAAATCTCAATTGGTCCTTGAATCTCTGATATTGAGACTCATACTCAAGAAAATAATATTCAAGAGTTTCTTGTTCTTGAAACCCTCCATTTCCCAATGTTAAAATGTATGCATTGTAGAGCATTGGGAAACCTATTGCTTCACTGGTTGATCACTCCAGTGATGAGAAATTTCGGAGCCTTCACCATGTTGAAACCCTTTATAGGATTCTTTGTGTCTATCCATCCTAATCTCCTTTATCTCTCTTTCAATGTCTTGTGTAGTTCGAAGAAGAATCTTAAGGAACTTCTTCTCCTCATCTTCTCCTGATAAAGGGGTCTTGCCCTTGTCTTTTTTATCATCTGTATAATCATACCTGTAGTTTCTTTTGAGATACCTCTTCTCTCTATCTCTGAGAGGATATCCTTCTTCTGATGACATATTGGCTTAAGATGCACAAGCTCAGCAAAAATTATTTTGTGATACCACTGTAATATTCCAAAATGGACAAAACAAGAATATAAAACAAAATTATTGAAATAATAGTGTAGAACATCACATCAAGATATGAGACCAATATGGAACCTTTTTATTCATCATAATAGCAGAAAATAAGTGTAATATAATGGGTCACAAATCATACACATGAGCTAACAAGCCTCCAATAAGTAAATCCCCTCAAGAATGAGGTACTGCTACTATACCAAAATGTTAGAAGACTGCTACAACACAGTCATAAGAGCACTACTACAACATATGAATATACAAAATATGATATATCTGATATATTTCTCAAGAGATAATACACATTAAGATCAAGGCTCTATACAACCTCCAACAAAGAACCCAAGAGGGTTTTCAAAAATACACCAATATACAAGAAATGAATCAAACCCCTAGGGCTGAAGATTCAGTCCAACTAAACAACTGTAAAGATGTGGCTGATCTGATATAGAAAATAATGAAGCCTCCTCCAATAGAATCTCCATATGAAATTTTTATCCCTTCACTGTAAAACCTTCTCCCCAAATGGTGTACTGAAACCACCCCTACAATTCCTCCCAAAAGTAATGCAGTCCAAGACTGAAGCTGCACTTTTGGGGAAAATGATAGTGTAGCCTGGTGTGAAATGCTACAAAAATGATCAAGGGCCTTCCTTACTAACCTCCCAATGAAAGGAAACCTTCCTTCACTAAAATCTAGTTCAGAAATCACCCAAACCAACTCTCCACAACTTCTTCCCTCCAACACAACACAACCTCAACAGAAACTGCATTGTACCATATGACTAAAGCTTTGGCCTGATGTCAGGATGTGGAAATATAGTGCATATACTTCTCCTGAGTAGGCACTCGAAGTCCCCCAAGGATGAAGGTGGGATTCCCGCTCGATAACACCCTGTGCTAAACAACACTGCAGTCTTAGCCAAACAGCTGAAGAGAGCAAATAGTCATACAGACCATAACAAAATAATAATCAACAACATGAATACAATGGTGCCCATCCCCTTCCTTATATGATGGTGAGCTTCCTCACCTTGGGCCCCACTCATTAAAGCCACCACTTCCATGAATGGAGTCTCCCTCCAAAACTGCGATGTCCCACAATGAATGCCACTCCTTCCATACGAGCACTGTTGATTTGGTCAAGGTTGACCCAGTATACATGCTCCAGCCCCTTTCCACACAGAAGGGTGCTTTATCAACCCACTAAAATGATATCCATTCACATTAGCAGTGATTTTATTCCTACTAAGGATATTTATGGGTCTCCATACCCTCTTATTCATCAAATTAAGAAGAAAAAACAAAATTTAATATTCCAAATAGCTTATAGCTAATTGGGAATATTACACAAGATGCCAAGAGATACACCAGTATAAGTGATGAGTGTTAAAGGATGGGAAGACCTACAGCAGGGATGAAATTCCTCTACAACCTCAAGTGGATTTAGAGACATTTGAAAAGTGAGGGATGCACTTCATTGGACCCATTGATCTACCATCTAGGCATAGGAGATATATCATAGTCTGCACCCATTACTTGACCAAGTGGGTTGAAACAAGGGCTGTAAAGGAAACAACATAAGAGAAGGTGGTTGTGTTTTTTAGAGAGAATGTGTTATACAAGTTTGGGTATCCTAGATAAGTAGTAACCGATTTGGTTTCTCAATTCAAATCTCATATCATTGATAACCTCATGAGGCAACACAAAATAAAGCACAAAAATTCCACTACCTATCATGCTCAACAAAATGGGCAGGTGGAAATGACAAATAGAGCCTTGGAGAACATCCTTACCAAAGTCATGAGCAACAACAAGAAATACTAGGCAGATAGTTTTTTGGAGGTCACTTGGGCTTACAATACGACCTAGAAGAAAACTACAGGGTTTACTCCATATGATCTAGTTTATGGGAAGAAATATTTGATTTTCATTAAGTTTGAGTATAACACTCTTAGAATGGAAGCTCAATTAAATTTGGACATAAAAAAGGAACAAAAAGAAAGATGATGCAACTGAATTGTTTGGATGAATTTAGAATGCAATCCCTCCTTCACATAGAAGTAATCCAGCTGCAAAGAAAATTTTGGCATGACAAGAACATCAAAGAGAAGAAATTTCAGGAAGGAGATTGGGGTATTTTCTATGACTCTAGATTCAAGGACATTAAGGGAAAGTTAATTACCAAATGGCTAGGACCTTATCATGTCGATAAATTCCATGACAATGGCGATGTTCAAATCAGGTCCATAGACAAGGAGGGTATCCCTCTACTCGTCAATGGTTATAGGCTAAATATTTACAAGAGGCCCATATCTAAGGAAGAATTCATCCATATAATAAACATAGAGGTGAATGTAATTGGAAGCTCCATAGTTTCCAGTCCCCCACCTTCCTAGAAAAAGAAAAATATAGGGAAAAAATAAATATGCCTCAGTGAAAACCTTTTTGAGGCATCTAAGGAAAACTCCAGGATTGAAAACCTCCATGAGGAAATATTGGAGAAAAAAAAAGAGAAAAAGAAAAATATTGAGAAATAAAATATCCTTGGGTGAAAACCCCTTGGAGGCACTGAAGGAAGACTTGTGGGGTGAAAACCTATGCTGAGGAATCCCACCTGTCTTAGAAAAAAAGGGGAGAAAAAAAATAAAAAAAGAGAGAAAAAAATCCAAAAGGAATAAAGTAGCTGTAATATTCCTAAAATTTAGCTTTTAGCTAAATGGAATATTATAGAACATGTTGTCACTAAGTAGGTGAATAAGTGGGTAGGGAGGCCTTTAAATCTCCTAAGCAGCAATAAAAACACTTCAAGTGTGAAAGAAGGCCTTCTAAGTAGATAAATAAAGCACCTTTGAGTGTGAACAAGGGTTGGATCATGTTGAACCAGTCAAATTTCACCAAGTCAACAACGTTGTTATGGAGGAGTGGAGATTAAAAGAGAAATAACGCAGTTTTGGAGGGAGGTGGATTGCATGGAGGAAATGACTTAATTGAGTGGGGCCAAAGGCAAGGAAGCTCATAATATATGCAAGGAAGAGCATGGCAGCCATCTGGGGTTTTTTTTTTGGATTATTATTTTGTATGTGGTCTGTATAGACTTCTTGCATTCTTCAGCTATTTAGTTGAGATTATTGTGTTGTTTAGCACCGGGTGTTCCCGAGCGGGAATCCCACCTCTTCCCTTGAGAGGCCTCTTGGAAGAGCATTGCATTTCATTTCCACATTCAATTTTTCTAGCCAAGCTACAACTTTCCTCATCAACGTAGTTTCTGTAGGATATTGTGCTGTGTTGCAAGGTGTTGCAGTGGAGGGTTGAGAAACCCACTTTCTGAGCTAGTTTCTCATAGGAGGAAGGATTCCTTCTCTTGGGAGATCATTTTGGAGGGCTCTTAGACATATTTAAGATATTTGGCACTGGGCCAACTATTTCCCATCATTTACATCATTGTTCTAGCTAGGAATTTCATTATTTTGGAGGGCAGCTTCAGTGAGGGATCTTGTGGCTCCTTTGGAGTGTTTTCTTGTGATTGAAGGGTTCAACCTTTCATTAGAGGATACCTTTGAGGGGATCTACATCAGATCTACAATATTTAAGCCTTCTACACTCATGTGCTTCATTTTGTAGTGAATCTTCAGCCCCAGGGCTTTAGATCCCTTCTTATACAGGGTGTATTTCTGAAAACCCTTTCCGGGTTCTTTGTAGGAGCTTGTGGAAAGCATAGATATGTATTTTTCATATCTTTTAAGGCATATAATAGCCCTTCATCTTTTGTACATTCCTTTTTTGTAGCAGTGTATTTATAACTGCACTGTAGCAGTCTTCCGACATTTTGCATTGTAGCATTAGTTCATATTCAGGAGTGATTGCTTATGGGAGGCTTGTTTCCTCATTGTATATGATTCATGCCTCACTATTTTGTGTTGATTTGATGATTTAATACATGATGTTATGTCTCCATATTTGTCTCCAATGTTAATGTGTTGATTTACACTATTATTTCTAGTTTTGTGTTCATATATTGCTGCTTCCCCATTTGGGAATATTACAATGGTATTAGAGCATAATCTTGGCTCAACCTATGCATTCAGCCAATATGTCACCATAAGGAGAAGCTTTTCACAAAGACATGAGGTGTAAAGAAAAAGAAAAGAAAAGAAAACATGACTCCATTATTTGGAGGAAGGAAGGAAGAGAGGCTCTAAAAGCTTATTTTTCAAACTATGCAGAGCACCCATGGATATATCAAGAATGTGATAATGGATATGTACGAGGAATCTCCAAAGGGGTTTGAATCTGAAGGAAGGCCTATATTTTTTCATGATGGGTGTGAACATGCAGCCACACTTTATGATTCATAGTGTAGTCTTATGCCCAGAAAAATGCCAAAGATGGAGACTCTTAGTGATTATTTGCAAGAATATGAATCTCAAACTAAGAGATTCAAAGATCACATCTACTTCCAAGAATTTTGCAAGATCAAGGAGGAAAGGAGCTAGCAGCATGATGTGGGTAGATTCTTTCTATCTACTTTTGACGGTTCACCTAGATGTTGAGTTATGGCTTGGGTGGAGGAACTAGACACCTATTTGCAGCAACACCAAGTTTCAGAGAATGAAGCCATCAAAGTTGCAGCGCTGCATTTTGAAGGTAAGGCCTATGCTTGGTGGATATTTGAATCTTTTTCATTAAAAAATGCAAATACTTCTACTTATGCAAAGCTCACTAGGAGAATAGTGGAAAGGTTTGATGAAGAACATTCTAAAACACCTTTGGTGGAGCTAGACAATCCAAAACAAACAAACCCTTTGCATGTGTTGGAGGAATCTATAAACCCAACTCCACTTCAGAAAAATGTTGAAGAGGCTAATATCTTGCACAAAACCTTGCTAGAGGCAAGATCTATATATCATACTCCTGTAAAATAGGGCATGGAGATCCCTTTTTCAAAAGAGGATCCTCTTATTGAAAATTTTCCCATTCACGTTGAAGAGGAAGAGAAGGCTGGGGGCAACAATGCTGTCAAATCCAGGGCATATCTAGCACCTAATGTAGAGGTAGATGGAGAACTTGCTCCAACAAGAGGAATTCTTGTATCATTGCAAGAAGTTCCTCAGAATTTCATATGTGGAGAACAAGGCACAATCCATGAACAACATGTGTCACTATTGATAGATTGTGAAACCTTGCAGATGAAAAGAGAAGGTAGGGAGGAAGGTTAGCATCATATGATTAGGGGCACACACCCCTATCTATTTCAAAAAATTGGTCCATAGAAGAGGCAGACTGATTTTCTCAGTGAGGGCAGGAACAAAGTTGTCCATCGCATGGAGGCATTCCACTGGGGAGACCACCAGATCATGGGATGATGAGAGATGCTTCACATTTGGTTGCATCAATCATTGATTCCAGAGGGATTAGGACCTTTGGAGGACTTGATACAACGTTGAGATTCTTGGGTAGATTCAAGGAGAGGGGAGGCATTTTCCCAACATCATCATTATCCACTCTCATTTTAGATTCTGTGCTATGGAAGGAGTAGCATGGGAAGGATATCAGCCTTCCAACTTGTACCTTTGGCATGAGATATGTCAAAGAGGAGGAAAGCCATATGACAGATGTTATTTGTGATAGATCATGAACGCTGTCACTATGGAGGATAAATCCATATTGGAAATCCCAAATGTTGGTGGATTATTCTAAGGATCTTTTTACTTGTATGATATTAGATGACCAACTACATGAGGAGGGATATTTAGTCAAATATGATTTCATCTACTATCATGGTAGGATCTTCTTATCTAGAGATTCGAAGCTCAAGGATAAGTTACTACAAGCAACTCACAAATATTTTCTCTTCAGCCACACTTATTCTATGAGAGCATACCACACCATCATGGAGGGGTACACTTGGGAAGGCTTTGAAGAGGAGATATATTAGTATTTGAGGAGATGCATGGATCATGTGGAGATGGAGGAGATACATAACTCTTTGGGGGATTTATCACAACCACCTCTTTCCTCTTTGAGAATGAGAGGGGATTTATATATGAGCCACTCCATTTGCATGAGCAAAGAATATGGTAAGGATATTGTTTGGTTGCATAATGATTTATGTAATGAATATGTGCATTCCTTAACCATATATGTGCAGGAAATTGCTCCAAGAAGGAGCATTCTTCCTTCTATACTTCATGTTCTACTTGAGGCCATAAGTAGCATTGGTGATGGCCACTCCCTAGGAGATATTGGGGAGATGATATCTTATGCAGGGTATGCTCAATTTACACCATACACCATACACCATCTCCAAACTTGTGAGGATATTGTGGTAGCAAACAAGTGGTTGGGAAGCCAAACATCATGCCATATTCTGATGCAGTTAAGAGTTAAACTGCACTGGTTGCACTTGAGGGACCATTGTCCTTCTCCCTTATTACATTTGGAAGCTAGCACGATTTTAATTATGATTCCATATGTTGATGTTGTTCTTATCTTTGTTGGGAACATGTTTGGACGAGTGTAATATTCCTAATTTAGCTTCAGCTAATAGGAATATTAATTTTTCTTTTGAAATCTAGATGCATGAATAATTGAGCAAGGAGGCTCTTAATTTGCTCAATATATGAATAAAAATCCTCTCTAATGTGAAAGGGGATCATGCAATAACCAATTCAAGCATCCACATGTGTGAACAAGGTCTAAAATATGTGGACAAGGTCAAGTTTGACCAAGTCAACATGATTTATTCACAAAGAAGTGGATTCTAAATAAGGCAAGCTCAATGTGAATAGAGATCAATCCAGCTAGATAAAATGAAGGCACCTTGAGTGTGAAAAGGGGCAGGGCATGAAGAATCAGTCAAGGTTGACCAAGTCAAAAAATTTGTCTAGATACATTGCACCATCTTGATGGACAACGCAGTTTTTGTGGAGGAGCCTTTGTATGGAAGCAACCTCATCGTGGGTGGGACCCTTAGTGAGGAAGCTCATCAATTATGTAATGAAGGAGATGGAAAGCATATGGAGATATTTGAGATTATATTTTCATGAGGTCTACTTAGAATTCCTACATACTTAGCTGTTTAGCTAAGTTGCTGCACTACTTAGTGCAAGGGTTTGCCCCGGGGGGGGGTTCCCTACTCTTTCTTGCAGATTTTGCTTGAGAAATATAAGAGGAGGTTTCTGATCTGAATTTCCACTACCTAGTGTTGGGCCAAGCACCTACCTTCATAAAAAACGTAGTCCCTTCAGAAAAATTCATTATTTCTTAAGGTGTGCAGTGGAAGGGGTTAAAACCACATTTTGAGGAGCTAGTTTCCCAAGAGGAGGATCAAACTTTCTTTGGGAAATATAGAGGGAGAATATATAGCCATTCCTTTGCATGTTCAGCCATATATTGCAAAGCTCCATCCATACAGCATTATTCAGCCACATATTTGCAACATCTTTCTCTTGTATATCTTTTTGTCAAGAAACCCTTGCCAGGTCTTCTTGGATCTGTGTAAAAGAGATTAGATCTCTATTTTTGTACATCATTGAGTATTATAATAATATTATCAGATTTATTTCTCTATTTTATGAGTTAACCTCTCTTTATACTATGCATTCACTTGTGCAGCTGCTCCATCATTTTGTAGTCTTGGGGTTTTGCCCATTTTTAGCAGTTGTGAGCATGGGAGGCTTGTTTAACTAGGCTAATTGAATTTTTTTCTGAAAATATTTTACATGCATGTCATAAATTTCCTATTATAAGGTACACAACCGTTATTTTCCATTTTTTTAACTCAATACTCAGAAAATAGTGTTTTTGAGGAAAAAACAACTACTTTTCCCCACTTGGTGACTTGTATAAAAGCATAGTTTGTTGTTGTAATTGTTCTATTATGTTTATGTTTTTTAAAACACTACATGATTTGATTACTTTCTTCTCTCCAACTTTGGAATACCTCAGGGTATTCTCATTGTTGTAAAAAATTCAGATTTGGGATATTACAGTGGTATTAGAGCATGATCTCTGGATCAGCCGGTGGATCTCATCCATCATGCTATCAAGGAGAGAGAAGATGAATACTCCACTATTTGGAGAGAAGAAGGAAGAAAATCTTACAAAGCTTCTTCCAAAATTTGTATAGAGCATTCATGAAGAATTTGAGAAGATAAGGAGGGAGATATGTACAAGATCTCCAAGAGGGTTTGAAACTGCATAAAACTCTATATTTTCTTGTAGGGGATGTGAGCATGCAGCTACACCCTATGATATACATTGTAGTCACATGGCCAGTTTTTCCATGAGAGAATAAGAAGAAGAAGGAATGCCGAAGAGAGGAACTCTTAGAGGTTTCGTGCACGAGTATGAATCTCAAACTCAGAAGTTTAGAGATCATATTAATTTTCCAGAGTTTTACAAGATCATGGTGAGAAGGAGAAAGAAGCATAATGAGGATAGATTTCTTCTATCAATATTTTATGGTTCCCCTACTTGTTCAACCAGGGCTTGGATAGAAGAGCTAGACACCCTTCTGCAGCAGCATCAGATTATCGAAGATGAAGCCATTAGAATAGAAGCACTGCACTTGGGAGGTAAGGTCTATGCATGGTGGTTATTTGAGTCATTTACTTTGAAAAATGAAAATACCTCTTCCTATGAAATGTTCATTAGAACTTTGATGAGGAGATTTGGTAGGAGAAATTTTGAAACACATGTGGAGGAAAAAAACACATTCAAACAAACAAAACCCTTACATGTGATGGAGGAAACCAAAGACTCAAAAACACTTCAGAGGACCATAAAGGAGGCTGATATCTTGCATGATACTTTATTGGAGGCAAGACCTTCATCTTCCACTTTGGCACAAGGAGGCATAGAGATCCCTTTTCCAAAAGAGGATCCAATCATTGGAGGGTTTCCAAATCATGTCGAGGAAGCTAAGGGCAACAACGTTGTCATTTCTAGAGTTGATCTAGTACCTCATGCAGAGGAAGGAGGAAATATTTCTCCCACTAGAGGGGTTCTTGCATATTTGCAAGGAATTCCCCATGGTCTCATACATGAAGGTCCAAGAATAATCAATGAGCAACATGATTGTGCAACATTGCAGTTGGAAGGAGGAGGAAGGGAGGAAGAGCAGCATCATCTGATAAGAGGCACACACCCTTCCCTATTTCAGAGAGCTAGTGCAAAGGGGAGGTAGACTGTATTGCGTTGTGAGAGCAAGGGAAAGATGGCCCAAACATATGTGAAGTCCTCTCTTGACATTGATGTCTCACTACATAGAGGCATTCCACCAGGGAGGCCACCAGATCTGTCATCGATGAGAGACATTTTGTCTTTGGATTCACGGCTCTTGGATTTTGGAGAGGTGAAGAATTTTGAGGAGAAATTTGGCATGGAGGATGTCAAAGTAGTAGACAGAAATAGGAGGAGAGCTTCACATGCCAGATCACCAGCACTGTCACTAAGGAGGCTTGATCCTTACAGGAGATATCAACTCTTGATAGAGTACTCCAAGGATCTTGGTGCATGCATGATTCTTGATGATCCTGATAAAGATGACAGATATTGGGTGGATGATATGGTAATCTATTCTTATGACAGAGTCTTCTTGACTAGAGATTCTAGTCTCAAGGAGAATTTGTTTCATACAACACATGAGGACTTCTTTTCCATGCATTGTGATGCATATCTTGCCTTGGCAGAGGAGTTCATTTGGGAGGGAATTCAGAAAGACATATTTTAGCATATGAAGAGATGCAGAGCCCAGATGATGATGGAGAGGATTTCATAGCCACCTTCCTACTCATTGGGAGTAAGGGAGCATTATCAGTTGAGCCATTTCATCTCAAGTCTTCAAGTACATGATGGAGAATGTACAATTTCGCATTGTGTTTTGTACTTCTTATCTTTTTATGAGCAGCATATTGCACCAGGGAGGATTATTCCCTCTTGAATATTGTATGATGATGTACTTGAAGCCATTTGTAGCATTGATATTGGCTATCTCATTAGTGGATTGTGGGGGAAGCCACATGATTCCTGGTGTGCACCATTGACACCGAATTATACTTTCATGTTTATATTTTGTAAAAAGATTGTGGCATCATACAAGTGGTTGGAATAGCACTTTTTTTTATTTGATTTGATGCAGGCAAGGAATGCATTGCCTTGGTTCCATGGGTGGAACTATGATTCACGCTTCGGTTTTCATTTAGCAACTTGTTCTTATTGTACTATGCTTCCATGTATTGCTGATATGTTTATGTTATGGGGAGATTTTATTGGAGAGTGGGCTTGAGATTGAGGATGCCCATTGGGAGAATGATTCTCCTTACTATACATGTTGTACATTTCAAGAGGAGCCATGGGCCAACCATGATTGCCACATTAAATTTCTTTCCTTCTTGTGGGAGAAAACACTTGGAGAGCTTGAGGAGGCATTCCATGGATTGTGAGAAGATGGAGGAGTTAGCAAAACCAACTCTTTTCCCTTTGAGGATGAGGGGAAATTCAGTTATGAGCCACTCAATTCATATGATAAAAACATATGGTGAGATTATTGTTGACTTGCATAGTGATTTGTCTATATATATGCATCTCTTAACCATATATGTGCAGGGATTTGCTCAAAGAAGGATTATTATTCCTTCAAGATTTGATGGTCTACATAAGGCCATTATGGATGATCACTCCCTAAGAGGATATGGGGAGGATACTTCTCATGGAGAACATACTTACATTGCACACTATATCGTTCACCTTCTCCAGACTTGGGAAAATATTGGGGCAGCAAGCCAATGGTGGGGAGGCCACCCATCATTTTATTTTCTATGGCAGTGGAGAGTCAAACTGCATTGGATGCATTTGAGGGACCATTTTCCTTATCCTTTACTTCACATGGCAGCCAACATGATTCTCCTTATGGTTCCCTTGGTTGATATTGATAGAGCTTCTCTTGGGAGCATGATTGGAGGAGAGACACATTGGTTGAACATGTCCTTGGAGGGAGGAAACTCCCATACACTTTGCACTACATGTTATAAAGGGAGCATGGGAGATGGTATGGCCACTACCAAAGCTCATTTGTTTCCCTATGAGGTGAGCCATATGATGGAGGAGATTCCATATGATGATGACTTCCAACTCATCATATATGGTGATACTTGGGCTAGCATGATTTGCAGTGTTGGAGGAGAGATCCTTGGAGATTTATTCTTCTTCTTGCCACTTGAGGGCAAGTATTTTGCAACCTAGGATCATCACTCTCTCTACACTTATCATGAGTGGAGAGATGGATAGCATGGGGTAGGCTACATTGTCTACCATGAGCATATTTTCATCCCACCTACTTTGCCCAAGCCAAAGGTGGAGGATATTTTTCAGGAGTTTCCATGTTGGGAGGTAACTCATTTTGCATGGATGATTGCTTGGGGGATGGAGGATCCACATGAGGAAATATGTTCCTCAAAACATCTTAGACTCCATTCCTTGAGAGGAGGATTTCCAGTTCTGTCCTTGCAGTTTCCTGAGGACAAGAAACATTTGGGAGGGGAGGACTGTAATATTCCAAAATTTTCTGACAATAATTTGGAATATTAAATTTTGCTGATTTCACCTAGGAGGAGAATAAATGGGTAAGGAGGCCCATGCATAGTGATAATCTCAATAAAATCCATCATAGTATGAATGGGGATCATCATTGGAGATTTTTTCACACCCTCATGTGTGAACAGGGTTAGTTTCAAGTGGACAAAGTCAAGTTTGACCAAGTCAATAACACTGGGGCAAGAGGTGGAGCACACTTAGAGAAACAGTGTAGTATGAATGGGAAGAGGGTTATTTGGTGGAGGAAACCCTAAGAAGAGTGGGACCCACAGAGAGGGGCTTTCACTTGTTTAAAAGGAGGGCAAGGCAACCATTGTTTCACATGCTTTGTATTATTCATCTCAATTGTCAATTCAGACAATTGTGCATTCTTTGTTGTTTAGCAAGAATTTCTGGGGGAATTCCTATTTAGGATTCCTTCTCCTTCTTGAGAGGCCTCTTGAGGGATTGATCTGATCTTCCTCACATCCAAGCTTAAGGCCAAGCATCCTCCATCAAGACATCATTATTTTTGCAGCAGAGTAATGTTGTGTTGCTGGGTGTTGCAGTGAGGGTTTACTACACCACCTTCATCAGCTATTTTCAGAGGAGGAGTCCCTCTTTCCTTTGAGATATCATATTGGAGGAATTCTAGAGAATATTGCATATTTTGGAATCAAGGAAAACTCTTTCCCTGGCCCTACAACACAGTTCCATCCAGTGACTGCGTTATTTTAGAGGAGCATTTGTAGTGGAGCTCTTGTAGATTGTTGGAGGGGAAGATATTTGGTGAAGGGATCAACCTTTCATCCTAAAGATACATTGGAGGAGGCATATTCAGTTTGGGTATCATCTGTAGCCATCTCCATCCAGTTCCATTTTTGAGTTGCTGCTGCTACCCAGCAACTCCAGCATTTTGCAGTTTTTGTATTTTATTGCCAATCCTTCCAGGATTGACATGAGGTAGTCTTTGGGAGATGATATCTTCACTCCCAATCTTGTATTGGGCCTTATACTGATATATCTATGTATTTGACATGGTTAGCATGCAGTTTCTCTATAAAATTGCGCTGTCATATCTTGGTATACATTGTGTAGTAGTGGTTTTGTCATGATTCATGTACCAGTGTCTTCGGGTTGAGCATTGCTTATCTTGAGTATGATTTTCCTCAAGATCTTGTATTCTATTGTTGTTGATATTATTTAATAAGAGGGTTATGGAATTCTCTCATGTTTCTATGAGTTGAGTGTTGCTACTACTCCATTTTTGTGTTTTCATATTGTTGGGTCTCCAACATTAGAATATCTTGAGATATTCTCATTGTTGTAGAATTTTCCTGATTTGGGAACATTACAAGGAGAGACACATTGGTTGGATGTGTCCATGGGAAATGAAATTTCCCACGCCTTTTATGCTTCATGCTTCAAGAGGAGTATGGGAGATTATATCTCCACCACAGTAGATTACTTTCTTCTTTATGAGGTGCGCCATGTGATTTTTTGGAGGACATGGGATATGCCTCTCATGAACAATTGGGAGGAACTTTTCTATGAATTACCATGTTGGAAGGTAATTAATTTCATTTCGATGATAGCATGGAGATGGGAGTCCCTCATTGGATATGATATCCCCTATGCTTGTCATCACTCCTACCTAGAGGACACCATTGGACAGTAAGAAGGTTTCCACTTACACCTTCCACTCTCTCATGATGTGAGCCATTTGATTTTGCATACTTGGGAGGAACCTTTGGAGGGCATATTTATTGAATATTATTTTGAGAAGTGGTGGGGAATATTGATGAGGAGGCCAAAAGAGGAGGAGTAGAGGAATTTTTCTCCACCTTTATAGTTTCTTGAGGACAAGAAAAATTTTGGAGGGGAGGACTGCAATATTCCTACAATTTAGCTTTTATCTAAATGGAATATTATAGAACATGTTGTCACTAGGTAGGTGAATATGTGAGTAGGGAGGTGCTTAAATATCCTAAGCAGAAATAAAAACACTTTAAGTGTGAAATAAGGCCTTCTAAGCAGCTAAATAAAGCACCTTTTA
This sequence comes from Pinus albicaulis, assembly GCA_034641835.2. NCBI lineage: Eukaryota > Viridiplantae > Streptophyta > Pinopsida > Pinales > Pinaceae > Pinus > Pinus albicaulis. The sequence goes on along the minus strand of CM076584.1, from coordinate 195,995,135 downwards.
GTGTGAACATAGGTTGGATCATATTGAACCAGTCAACAACGCTGTTAGGGAGTAATGGAGATTAAAAGAGAAATAATGTAGTTTTGGAGGGAGGTGGATTGCATGGAGTAAATTACCTAATTGAGTGGGGCCAAATGCAAGGAAGCACATAATCTATATAAGGAAGAGGATGGCAGCCATATGGGGTTATTTTTTGGGATTATTATTTTGTATGTGGTATGTTTAGACTTCTTGCGTTATTCAACTTTTTAGTTGAGATTTTTGTGTTGTTTAGCACTGGGTGTTCCCAAGCGGGAATCCCACCTCTTTCCTTGAGAGGCCTCTTGGAAGATAATTTCATTTCATTCCCACATTCAGGTTTTCAGGCCAAAAAATTTCTTCATCAGCACGGTTTCTGCAGGATATTGTGCTGTGTTGTAGGGTGCTGCAGTGGAGGGTTAAGAAACCCACTTTCTAAGATAGTTTCTCATAGGAGGAAGGATTCCTTCTCTTGAGAGATTAGTTTGGAGGGCTCTTGGACATATTTCAGATATTTTTCACCATGCCAACTATTTCCCATCATTTACAGTGCTATTCCAGCTGGGAATTGCATTATTTCGGAGGGCAGCTTCAGTGAGGGATCTTGTGGCTCCTTTGGAGTGTTTTCTTGTGATTGAAGGGTTCAGCCTTTCATTAGAGGAGACCTTTGAGGGGATCTACATAAGATATACAATATTTCAGCCTTATACACTCATGTTCTTCAGTTTGTAGTGAATATTCAGCCCCAGGGCTTTAGATCCCATCTTATACAGGGTGTATTTCTGAAAACCCTTTCCGAGTTCTTTGTATGAGCTTGTGTAAAGCATAGATCTGTATTTGTCATATCTTTTGAGGAATATAAAAACCATACATATTCTGTATATTACTTTTCTGTAGCAATGTATTTATAACTGCGCTGTAGCAGTCTTCTGGCATTTTGTATTGTAGTAGTAGTTTATATTCAGGAGTGATTCCTTATGGGAGGCTTGTTTCCTCATTGTATATGATTCTTGCCTCACTAATTTGTGTTGATTTTCTGATTTAATACATAATTTTATGTCTACATATTGGTCTCCAATGTTAATTAGTTTATTTACACTGCGATTTCTAGTTTTGTGTCCATATGTTGCTGCTTCCCCATTTGGGAATATTACAGTAGCACCAATGCACTGACATTCTTCTGTTTTACAGGTTGTTGAACATGGACAATATGGAAAAAGGGAAAAACATTTATTCCATATATATTTCTCTCCTCTACCTGCTCACTCCATATCCAACCCCAACATCCATTAATCCATCTATTTCTACAACTAGGTGAGAAAAAGTCCCAATGTCGCTATCTCTGTAGTGCTACAGGATGTCTTGACTCTTAGGATACTACAAGATTTCCTGTAGTGTTAGAGGAAACCATGTAATGCTATAGGAAGTTTACCTAAGCCTAAATATGCTCACCCAGTGCTTTCTGGCCCCAGAAAATACAAGGAAAAATATTTCCCCACCTAATTCTGCCATCCCTAACCATCACTCCATCCCATGCATGAATAATCACTCACAAAACCCTCTATTTTTCCACTGTGAGTCACCTTCTGTTAAATGCACACACAAGCCTCTTCTCTCAAGTTTTCTACCATTACACCACTCCATCAACATTATAACACCACCCCTAGCATCTTTACAATATTTTCCTACCCTCCTCAAATAATTTTGCACTCCAAAATTGTAATGAAGAGACTTCTATAGGAAGATGATCACTTCCTGTAGCACACTTGTGCATGCACAAGAATAACTTGACCACCTTCCAACACCCAAAAGCAGAAGAAGTATGATGAAGATATGATCCTAAAGATCACCAAGGGACTCCAAAATGGAAGCTACCTCAATAGAAACAACTTAGTATCTCCATGCGGTACCTACAAAAGACACAACAAACAAAAATGGAGCAATTACCTCACTCAAGAAAAAAAGAAAAAAGAAATAAATAAATAAAAATAATTAAAGAAAAAAAGACAGCCTTTATGACCATTACAGTGTTGCATCTCCCTGCATCATAGGATCTTTCAACTCATCAAAAACCAGGAGGCTCAAGTATGAATCTCTCACTCTCTCTCTATGCATCAATTGACTAAATTAGTAAATTTCAAGACAGGGGAGTTTAATGGGAAAAAATGTGGCCAGTAAACTTGTCCACCCTCAAATGGCTAAAGTGAAAATTTGGTGGAGTTTCATGCCACGTGGAGTTTTCACATCATTTAAGGGAAGGATAATAGAAAGTGGGATCTAATTACGAGGCAAAAGGGAATGATAGGCTCGAGTGGGACTAGCAGTCCAAATATGGAAAGCTCGTGCCAGATCCACATCACCAATATGCTCCAAGCCCACTCGATTTAGCATAATAGTGTACTTTGGCTCATTTACCCTCACATTATTGCTCATTTCAAGATCGGTTATCAAAAGGAAAAAGCAAAGATACACCGAGGAGCTTTGATCCCTAGTCAATTTTTTCATGCAAACAGTACTACATGAAATTCTGATACTGCTACGGGAATTTTTCCAAAAAGCCTCAGAATGTTGGGGATCAAGATGAAGGTCACCGTCATGGTATGTTAGCATCCCAACACCATCCTTCAAGCTAGAAGTTTCAAATTTGTAGAGGTAAGTGGCCTTTATCCCTAATAAAGTACAATAATTTTCATGATATTTTTCACATAGTAGAGAATAATTCAGAGAATTAAAAGGATATATAAGGAGGTGGGGGGTAACAAAAACAAAATCTCGTGAAAATTACAAAGCTTTTTGTTCCCATATCACAGTGAATTTAAAAAAAAAACCACAAAAGACGCCTATCAAACATAGTCAAAAGACAGGGGGGAGGTTTTAATACGAGAGAGCCCACAGACACCAAGAGAATTAGGCTACATTGTCATGCTTTAGACATCTTCAGAAACCATTAGTGTTTGGGGTTTTTTGAGCTCTTCAATGGGTATGATCATGAAGTGGCTCGATATTTTTCAATGCCCTTGCACTCTCAAGCAGATGATAGTGCCACCACAATGATAAGAGGACTAATTATTACCATAACCCTTGAGCTCGTCAATAATGTCACCACCTTAACTCTAGGAATTAAATGGAACAGAGACGACATAGTCTTTAGTACTACTTATAATAACAGTTTCTTCTTTCCCAATGAGGAATACATTGAAGATAATAATGGGGTAATAAAGGAGAGTCTACCTTACCCATGGGATGAGCTGGCTTACCATATCATGAAGTATATCTCTTGTGAGGGAAAACTAAGCATAGTCTATGGATATAATTTTAGTTTGTTGCATGAACTGAGGTTAAAAATGGATCTTCCTTCGATATCAGAGGTTGAATATCCCATATTTCCTTCTCAATAAATCATAGATATGAGCCACAAGGTTAGGGAAAGGAAATATCAACACCTAGCTCATCATGCTCTCATCAAAATCACAGTGGAATATTCTTTAAACATACTCAAAATCCCTATACCTTGGTCCAATTTAATTTACATGGAAAGAGAAGCCATCATTGGGACAAAACATCACCCCTAGAGATACCCCTGCCTCTAGCCTTGGAGAAAGGGTCATTAAATTAGGATAAGAAGGGACTGAAAGGACAAAGGAAGAGGAGGAAATTGAGACAGAGGAAGGAACCACATAATATGTACCAGAAGAGAAGGAAAGTGAAGAGAAATAAGAAGAAGAGTAAGAGGGAAAGATAAAGGAGGAGGATATTATAGAGCCCAAGATTACCACTAACATCTCCCCTAAGCAAACCAACATTTCACCAGGGAACACTAAAAAGGAAGTGGCTGCCACTTTAGCCACTCTAAGCACCCTTCTGAAAGAAAAAAGAAAGAGTCATACCCCCATGTATTTCAATACTAGGAAAAGAATTAGGGTGAGGCAGGGAAGGCTTGAAACTCCAACCAAGAACCCCATCACAATTCAGGATGCACCTAATAAGAAAGAATAAATAGGGCTAGAAGAGGTAAATATTCAATAGGTGACTTCCCCCAAAATAATATCAAAGATACCTATGACATACACAAGAAGGCACTCTGTAAGGTTATCAGCCCTAAAAAAAGTACAAAAACCCACAAACCTCTAAGGACAAGGAAATTAGGTGTTAGAGGAAACATAGGTTATGCAACAGGAAAAACAAAGTATGCTACAGGAAACCCGGGATCTGCTAGAGGAAACTCAAAATTTTCAATAATAAGATAAAAATGTCCAAGGGGAATAGAAAAAAGCATCATTGGAAGTGCAGAGTTCCCAATTTAATGAAATAGAGGTAGAATTTGAGGGGAAGAATGCCTAATTTGAGAAGCAAGAGACAAAAGAGAAGGAGCCAAAAGAAGAACCATCATGTCCAAAAATTGTCCCAAAATATACTACAACAATCCAACATCCTAGCCCACAACAAAACTTAAGCTCCTATTATACATTCATTGAAGGAGGGAATTTGATCCTTGAAAAGCTCTCCATTCCCCTATTCTATAATCTAAAAGAAGTGAGAGGGTGGACCCACCAATGGATTCAAATTTCCAAGGCTAGGAATATTGAAGATGTGGGAATCATGGAAGAAAAAATCAAAGAGATGGGAAGAGATTTGGTTGATGTCAGGCTAAGAGAGGTAGTGTTAAAATAAAAACTACAAGAGGCACAAGTAGAGAATGTGACATTGAATGGCCAACTCCACTAGAAATACAAACATATTGCCGCTATGGTATACCTATGTAAGGAGGCAATACAACACAGTAGTCCTTCAAACTATTGTGCCATTTATCTAAAAGAGAAGTTGCTACAATTCCATATCAAAACTTTAGCACAAGATGGGTCATTGCCTTTCCAAAATTATAGGAAATTTATTGATTTTTGGAGTTAGTCCAACATAGAAGAGAGGGCCAAATTGGCAGAGTTATAAATGCATAATATTTTCGTAACTGATACGAAAATATTGTATCCAAACTCTAGGTTGGGAGATATGAAATTGATGGCCCTAGCATCTTGGATTGCCAATGAAGAAGCTAGGGTAGAGGAGGTAAAAAAGGTGATGAAGAGAGAAGAAAAATAGGCTCTCCAAATCAGGGTAGACCTAAGCAACACTAGAGGGGTCATAAACAACCATGAAATGATAGCCAACCTTGCAGACCTCAATCTCAACACCCAAGCATAAGAAATTTCACATTATGATGACATCTCTAGACTACTGGGAGAGGAGTGTGTGCTGGCATATCATAGAAGATGGAATGTCTTCCCACTTAGCTTAAGGAACATGGAGTACCATACTCCAAACAGGTTGATAACTGCCCTATAAAGAGAACCCTTGTAAAAAATAGCCATGCAAACAAGCAAAATCAAGTGGCTTGGATAAAATCTCTATTCACCTTTGTTGTTGGGGCTGAGTGGAAGAAAAGAGAAAACTAAGGAAGACGTGGAATGGGAAGAGGCAGAAAATAATGCATGGTTTTACCCATGTGAAGGGACCCCTTCCATGATGCCTTGGGATGTTAGAGAAGCTATAAGGGCTATGAAAGAAATAAAGAAAGAGGACTCAGTTTATCAGAGGATGAGAAACCATTTGGTAGGGGGGTGATGATGAGCACCATCATTACCTATATTCTAAGGAGTTAAAATGTCACCTTTTTAGATTAATTACTCTCTCAATCACACACATTTAATTTCATTTTGTCATATTTTTCTTAGTGAGAATGGTGTATTAATGGTTGTCAGGATTTTAGGCCTAATGTGGTTTAAATGCAGGAAAATAAAAGGAATAATGCCATTTTTGAGAAAGATGCCATATCAAGGCTCAGAGTAGACAATGAGGAGAAATCATAGCGAGGTTAACCACCTTCTAAACTCCTAAAATCAACCAATATACCTTCAATATCCTCCTCGAACAACTTGAATTCAAAGGAAACTGAGCAAGGGAATGATAAGAAGGAGCCAAGCTACACATATCTCTAAATTCCAAGGGAACAAAGACCTACTTTTAGGGAGTTGTTGGTATATACCCTCTACAATAAATAGAAAATAGAAAGAGCTCATTAGGATTCAGATTTTATAGGTAGGAAGAGCTCTCTTGGATTTGTATAAGATATTTTTGACTTTCATGGTTCATGTAAAACACTCATTATGAAATAATATGAGCATTTGGTTTGTTTTCCACTGAGTTGATTTTAGGGATCTGAGATTGTGATTTAGGGCCCATTCCATTGGCTTCATTCTATATTATGTACATGTGTGCCTTTCTTTTATGTTTCAGTATTTTATTTCTTCCATTACATTGTTGGTAGCATATAAAACATTAAAACTGTGTTGCTAAGCCTCCCTCTCTCACCTCTTCCATTGGAGCTTGAGGAGGAAGGTCTTCCACCACAGACCAAATATCTTTCTAGTTTATGATTTCTTGGAAAAGTTAGGATATTCTTTACTTTTCTTATCATGAACATGTTGTAGGTTCATATGTAGATTTCTGTTTCAAATGCATAGGTATATCTATTCAAATTCAACTCATCTTTTCCACCATTTCTATGATAAGATTGTTGATGATGAATGCATGAGTAGATGTATTTTTTTCAGGTTTGGATAGAGCAATAGAGAAGGATCCCTTCAACACCATCATATTGAGTTTCCACCCTTCATCACATACCTTCAATTCAAGTCACCTACAACCCTATTTTTGAGGTCACCATCACACCACCGAGAGCAGCCTTTTGAGCACAAGACATGTCTTTTGAGAGCTTTGATATCGATCCAAGGGGTTGGTCATCCTCCATGCACTAGGATCCACCTTTCCCTCACCCTCCATAAACTTATTTCCATTATTTCTAGCCTCCAAACCTTCTTGGCCTATTTCCTGTAGCTTTTCATGAAACCCTCTAGAACTATAGGAAATCCTATAGAAACTCCTTGTAGTAGTGCAAAACACCCTATCCTTCAACCCAAAATTATTCCTCCACCTCCCCTCAAACTAGAAAAGCCACCAGTAGACCTCCAACCCTGAATATTTGGTCCAGAGACACTCTTAGACCACCCAAGAACCTTCTCCTTTTGCTGCAAAATAGAGAAATTTCAACCATGATTAGTCCATCATAAAATGCATCATTAGCACAATAGTTAAGCAGGAATTAGATAGGATTTAGTTAGTCATTGATTCATAATGTGAGCAAGAAAATAATAGTTCCTTTTGTGCAAGTCAATTAAACAATCTAGACAATGAATTACACTTAGTCTAATTTTCCTTCTTGTATTAGCATAAGTGTGAATATTTATTTCTTGTAAAAGTAGACAATAGTTAGATGAATGAGTGACATCTAGAGTAGTTTCTTTTCTTGCCAATAGAGTAATGGTTATGATTTTTTTCATTCTTAGGTTGTAGTTAGAAGTGTGATAGACTTCCTTCTTCAAGATAACCCTATCACATGATTGTAGAACTAATATGAGGATGGCATAATTAGAGCTCATATGTTGTGCATATAGCAGTGTCACCTCCACATGTGTACGAACACCGGGTTGATAAAGTAATGTTGAGTAGCCTCTAGGAGTTGCAAAACTCTTGGTGCAATACTAGGGCTCACCAACATACATGATAGATGTTAGTTAATTAATGTGATCACATGCACATGCGTTGGTTAGTCAAGCATGTTATTAACTTGATGACTATGTTATATGTTGTTTATGAATATTTTATATGTTAACTTGTAGCTAGCTCAATGATTATGATATATGTTGTTGATGATCATGTTATACGCTAACTTATTGTTGTTATATATCAGTTAACTTGATGCTTAGGGTTATAGAATTAATATCTTGATGTGAAATGTATCATGATAAATTGGATTGGCCTATGCATATTGTTAGGGTTATGAAATTCAGGTATGAGTCGACCTATTTGTGACATTGTGTTGTACTAATATTGATTGATCATACATATGTGATTCTTATGCATAAATTACAAATTTTTATGAGCTTATGATGAGAATATTATAACTAGTGACTAATATGTATATCATGACATTATTTATGATTTATTTGATATGTCATGAAGTTATATTTTGATAATCTAGATTGATTGTGTAAACAAGATAGCCTCCCCTTAAGATACATTAAGGTATGAATTTTGTTATGTCGACTGCTTGGTGCTTGACTGGTTGATTATGTTGTCTATTTTCAATTTGAGTGTTTGGATTCTTTTATGTCATCTATTTTTTGTTTTAATATTGGATTAGTCGCATGATATGAGTTTGTATCTATAACATTGCATGCAAGAATGATCTTGTTTTTAAGATGGTTGTACTAACACACTATGTGTTGAGATAGCTAATGTGTACTTAAGTATAAGTAGCTTATAGTTGTAGTAGTATGTATTCTGATTGATGACTGTGAGTTGATTGCTTAAATATAACTAATAGTTGGGTGATGTTATTGCACATAATAAAGACTCAATCACGATAAGGTAAATGGTAAAATAAAGGAATTGGGTAATAATTCCTTTGCATATGTTTGGAAACCATAATTCCAGCGAATGAGTGATTTTCATACATGTGGTCTTCTTAACCTTGATCTTATCTGGAATTATGTGGATATGTGCTATATTTATGAACATGTATTTGACTAGTATAACAGTTGGTTTCTAGTTATGGATGGATTCATTAAGTGATTGGAGACCCATGAGAGATGATATATGTATGTGTTCAAATACAAGGAAGTGTACATGACATAACAAGGTAAGGTAACTGGTATATTGTATGTTTATATTGTGCCCTGACAACTATGTGTTTATGGTGGTTAATGTAGGGGATAGCATGACAAGAGATTGCCGTGAAATATTTTAAAAGGCTCAGGTTGATATTTCCCTTGGAAGCTTTGGGAACCCATGGGGATCGAGTCAAGGTGTTTTTTGCTATTCTTTTTCTTTTGGTCTCTTGTAATTTGTTGCACATGATTTGCAGCCTTGATTGCGTCTAGTGCAGGGCCATGGAATTTTTTTGGTGATGTCATATTGCTATTTTTTTTCATGGTTTTCCTCTTGTTGGCTTTATCATTATTTCCTTTTATGTTTTGAGTGTCTTGGGATTTGGTTGGGAAAGAGTAAATTTGATGGAGCTTAGGGAGAATTGTGTGGTACCCAACAGGTGATGCAAGACTAAGATGAAGATTGGTGCATGCGTAAGAGAAGCAGAATGTAACAATAAGAAAGTTGGTTGGACTAGTTGAATCCATTCTGGTAAATGGACTATGGCAATACAAACATGATAAAGGTAACCAAAAATATAAATAAAGTGGATTTTAGGTGTTAGATGCCTTGGATATGTTGGGAACTATTGTTTTTAATGGTGTGCATGTTGTGCACGAATAAAGAAATTTATCTTAACCTATACCTTATGATATATATCAATTGTGTTGTGATCATGATTATGTCAATTGTGTTGTGTATGTATGTATGTATGTATGTCATTTCTGAAAGGGTAATCATGGATCATGATTGTTTAATTCTAATGTTTATATGTATATATGTTTGTACGCATGTCATTGTTTGAAAATATCATGATTGTTTTATGCTAATGATTATATATATGTGTATGTATCTATGTCACTATATGATAGGGTTTTCAGGGATGATTCTTATGGAGGAATGATTTCTTATGTAGGTGAATGGCATGAAGAGGTTCCTGGCCATGAGGAATAAAGTTCCAGAGTAGCAATGAAAAATATATGAGGTCAGTATCATGTGGGCATGAATTGATATTATATGCTTGTACTATGCCTATGTTTATGCTATAGACAGGTAATGCTGAGGGGTACATCAACGAAGTAAAATTAATGTGATTTGCACCATGTTAGGATAAGCATGGATAGTGGAAAGACACTACAAGCAAGGCTTCTTGTGGGGTGAGTGTATGGTCTACGCATGCGTATTACTACTGTAGTGTATATGTTACACATGATGTATATATGATTTTGTGTGTATATTTCATATGTAGTGCTAGGTATAATGATGCAACCATAAGGTCACAATTAAAAAAACATCAACTCATGTAGGGTTAGCGCAATTAACCCCACCTTAATTACCTTAAACTTTGAGTTTCATCAATTTAAATGAAATGCATGCAGAAGCTTTAAACATGGTTGATAACAAAATATAATAACCTTTAACTTTATGCTTTTCTTCCCCCTCTAATTCCCTTATTTCATCCATGACTTCACTTTACAATTATCGCTGACCTGTGGGTTATGGCCCACATAACTCCTATATACATGCACAACGGAATAAAAATTTAGAGTTTATTTAACATACATAATTTAGTAATCAACAATGCTTCAATTTATAATAGATTTCCCCTATAACTCAAACTATTACCTACATATACGCGGAATATGATTCCAGGGTCCCACCATCCTTCCACTAATCATAGCGCATCACATATCAGCAAAATTATCTTGAAAATTAAATGTAAATGATACAATCACCGATGCGAAGTTGTACTGTAACCTCCATCATAGATCTTCGCCAGATCTAATGCCCATGTTATACCTGCTCACATGACATCTCCCATACACATTGCATCGCAAATTAAACATTTTACCGTGTGAACTCTTAGAACTAAACTTTAAAATCGCCAATTTGTGATGTTACGCAGTGCCAACATGTGGCACCCCCTTTCACCATGCTACAACTTTTGAACTTTATCACATCACAAGTTATCTTATTTACCTTGCGAACTCCTTAACTTATAAACTCAGTAATCGCCGATGTGAAATAGCGCCATGCCGACACATGCCCACCTCACACTTTCTCAACTTGCCTTGTAAAGTCATTTTAACCTTTCATCTCTTGCATTCGGATCTACAATCTAATCATGACCGTATGTTCACCTTCACACGCTCTTCTTCGCCTATTCTTCCTACTTTGATCTCTGTCGGAATTCTTAAATCCTCGATTCTGCACTTCGATCCTCACTGTCGAATCCTCACTTGGAATTCTTCTAAGTGTATATTGTCTTTAGTCATTTTCTCTACTTCTACTTCGATGCTCTGCAATACCATTTCTTCCATGCTACACCTCCTAAGCTTGTTCGTAATTTTTCAAATCTATCTCTCTTGAGCTTATTCTTGTTTCGTTTAACCCTATCTCCTGAGATTGTTACTATTCTCTTTAACGTTGTCTCTAACTTGAATACAGAGCACTCTCTGTATTACCCCTCTTCATCTAGAATTTATGATTTGTTCTTTACTTCACTTGTACACACATCTATTAGTTCCAAACTAGAATTACACAGATTCTAACTAGCCATTAGATCCTTTATCACTAAAAAATAATTATACATTCAAATTATTCATTCACCATGGTTTATCGCACAGAAATCGTAAATTCACAGTTACAGATCACTCAGCACGTACAAGGAATGACACACACATTCAAAATGAATTCAATTTCCTCATTCATTAAATAAATGTACAGATATAAATAAAAACAATGTTTAAAATCTAGTTGTGACCTAATACGCCTCTTACATGGCCCTTTTCTCTTCTCTCTCTCTATGCCCATAGGCCTACAACCTCTAAGAATATAAATATCTATTTTCCTCTCTTCCTTATTTTTGTGCTTTTGAGGCTTTACAATATATACAAAAGGTTCTCTAACCAATTTTGGTTCAAATCCATATGTTACTCAACAAAATCCATAAATCCTCTAAGTCCTCAATTAATTCCTAAAATATCTTCTTTATCTCTTGAGGATCTCAACATTCCACTAAATCTTAAGGATCCTCCATAAATAATGAACTACTTTCTAATATAAGATTTACAATATTTCAGAATATCTCAATCCACACCAATCACTCATCAATCACTCATGTTCTCCTACATTCGAGAACATTTACAAATATGCCTCTCAATATTAAATTAAATCCTATTCTAAATGTCTCACCTAAATCACTCAAAATATTGAAAATTATATTAATTAAATACTTAGGAAAGCTAACTCTTTTGAAAATGACAAGGCCCCCTAGATTCAACTAAATGTACAAATTTTTAGAACCATGATGCTCCTACATTAGACTCCCAAGGTAGAAAATAAACATGATCTCCATATCATGTGCTTCCAATCTTTGTCCTTCTGGATCCCATACTTTATTCTTCAGTGATTTATTTTTTCCTTTCAACTGCTTCCCATGTATTTGTTGTCTTTCCTTGCTTCTCCTGGTTTCCATGTCTTCGTTTGTAACACTCCATTGAATTTTCTTTCAATGTTTGTTATAGTTCAGCCTTTCATCCAATTGATTATTTGTCTTCTCTGTCTGCAGCTCCTTTACTTGTGTTTATTTCTCATAAGCTTCATCAAATTACCTATTTCTCTATCCAAATTACTTTGATGTTTTTTTCCTTTCCTTTGTGTATGAGTTTTAGAACTCTTGCTATCTTCAACTTCTTCTCCACGTCTTTCACATATGCATAAGACATTTGAATTTCATATTCCCTGCTTTTCCATGACAAAAATTAGCACTGTCACATATCTGAACAATCTTACATTGCATGAGATCTTCTTTGCCCGTGTCAAAATTTTCTTCTAGCTCCTGATTACAATTCCATTCTCCTTCATCTTTATTGTCTTTGAAGAAAAAAAATTGTTCATTCTCATACTGCCTTTGAACTTCACTCTTACCTTCAAAAGATAAGATGTCCTCCATCTCCTTTATTATAGCTTCGTTTGTATCTTATTCATCACCTACAAATAAATCATACACTTGACAATTTAATCTCACCTTAGTCTCCTTAGATGTTATAAACATATCTTCTTCTTTGGCTGTAATTTCCTCTTCACTTTTAGGATCGCTCAACAATTCTTCTAGTACTCTAATCTCTTCCTTACATTTAAAATGTATAAAGTCATCTCTAGTCTATATCATAAAAGTCTCCAACAATTGTTCTTCTTTTTGGCTGCCCATGACAGTCAAACATCTCACAAGATCTTCATCTTGTCCTTCCTTCACATCTTCACTTTCTTCATCAAAGAAAATACCTTACTCAGGTTTACAAAACTAAACTTCTTTTGATTTCTTTTGGCTATCAATATAAGACAAACTCCCTATGCTTACAACTCTAGAAGTATTCTGAAAAGTAATATATTCCTTCAACTATGTATAAGATTCCTCATGAGACCTGACCATCTCATCCTTCTTCTTTAAAACATAATTCAGATTTTGTATCTCTGCTTCCTCTTCTTCGACAATTTCCAAAGATTGTCCATCATCATGTATTACACCTGCAATCATTCAAAAAATGTTAATTTGAAAATCATAAAGCTCAGTAGTATGAACTATTGTTTCAGACACCATTGCTCCATCTTCAAGTTCAAAAGGAACTTGTTCATCTCCAACAATTTTCTTTTGATGTAGCTCAACTCCTTCGAGCTTCTCTATCCTCAATTGAACATTCATTATCTGCTCAAGCTTCGTCAGCTCCTCTATTAGCTACATATTCACCTGTTTCTTTCTATTCTCTTGTAGCCTATGCCATTTCACTTTCTTCCTCATAGTCCAACCATACCTATGGTCTACTTTATTTCTCTACAGCATATCCATCAATAATCCAAGTTGAAAATTTATCTCAGATTTGTCTTTGTCAATATCTTGTTGAATTATCTTCTCTACGCTATTTACCTCGTCATATTTCTCCACCCTTATTCTGCTATGGCTTCTCTCTGAACCTCTGATATGACTATATATAGTCATTATTCTATCTCTTGTGAACTATCTTTGTGCACTTGTGAACTGCACTAAGCCTATCTTTCTCAGCAAGTCTCCATACCTCACCAAGCCTTCTCTTCTTTATGCTCAATTTTTTGGTAACACTCACTTTCTATCTCTAGAACCTCTAATGAGCAACTCCTTTGCTCCTTGGCTTCTAAAATTCTACTTTATTCTAAGAACACTATTGTCCTTTCTGTCCAACCTTCAATTGGAACATTTACGTTTTTTGCCACATTTCTTTAGAGTATCCACTTTACTCTATCTTCAAGAGCAAAATTGATTCTTCTTTTCTTTACAACTTTCCTTCCTGAGATATTCCTCCTTTGTCTGCAACCTACAAAACTAAAATCAGAGTTAAATAAAAAAATACATGCATGATTTCACAAGAAGTATGCTTCCACTCTTCACATTAAAGTGAATCTTCGTTCTTCTCAAGAAAACAACCATCACTTTGTCAGCTTTCGTTGTCTAAATTTTCTTCTGGCACTTGTTTCCACCTTTCCAGATTTATAATTTGACTCCTTCTCCTCAGATCCAAAATCACGTTGAATCTCATTCTTCTTTGTTATAAATGTCTTCTACATATTTTAACTCTGCAATCTTCATCAAAACTCTTATTGTTCTTATTTCCCCCCAAAATAGCTTTTACTCGCTCAAAAACCAAATGATGCAACCATAAGGTCGTAATTAACAAAACATCAACTCATGCAGGGTTAGCGGAATTAACCCCACCTTAATTACCTTAACCTTTGAGGTTCACCAATTTAAATCAAATGCACGTTGAAGATTTAACCATGGTTGATAGCCCAATATAATAACCTTTAACTTTATGCATTTCCTCCCTCTCAACTTCCCTAATTTCATCCACGGCTTCACATTATACAATTATCGCAGAGCTGTGGGTTATGGCCCACATAACACCTTTATACATGCACAACGAAATAAAACTTTAGAGTTTATTTAAAATACATACTTTAGCAATAAACGCCATTTCACTTAATGACGGATTGCCCATATAACTCAAACTATTACCTGCATATACGCGGAATAGGATTTTAGGGTCCCACCATCCTTCGACCAATCATAGTAAATCGCATATCGACAAACTTAACTTCCAAATTAAATGTAAATAATACATTCGCTGATGCGAATTTGTATTGCAATGATCTCCGCCAGATCTAACGCCCATGTTGTACCTGCTCACATGCCATCTCCCATCCACATCGCATCACAACTGAAACACTTTACCGTGGGAACTCTTAACACTAAACATTAAAATCGTTGATGTGTGATGGCACCCCCTTTCACCATATCACAAATTTTGAACCTTATCGCATCGAAAGTTATCTTATTTATCTTGCGAACTCCTTAAATTATAAACTCAGTAATCGTTGATGCGAAATAGTGCCATGCTGATATGTGTCCACCTTGCTCTTTCTCAACTTACCTTGCGAAGTCATTTTAACGGTTCATATCTTGCATTTAGATCTACGATCTAATCATGACCATACATTCACCTTCACATGCTCTTCTTTGCCTCTTCTGCCTGATTTGATCTATGTTGTCAATTCTTAAATCCTCGATTCTGCGCTTCGATCCACACTGTCGATTCCTCACTTGGAATTATTCTAAGTTTACTCTGTCTTTAGTCAATTTCTCTGCTTCTACCATCGATGCTCTGCAATACAATTTCTTCCATGCTACTCCTCTTGAGCATGTTTGAATTTTTCAACTCCATCACTCCTGACCTTATTCTTTTTTTGTTTAACGTTATCTCTCATGAGCTCGTTACTACTCTCTTTAACGTTGTCTTTAGCTTGAATACAAAGAACTCTCTGTATTACCCCTCTTCCTCCATAATTCGTGATTTGTTATTTATTTGACCTGTACACACATCTATTAGTTCCAAACTGGAATTAAATAGATTCTAACTAGCCATTAAGTCCTTTATCACTCAAAAATACTTATACATTCAAATTGAATTCATTCACCATGGTTTATCACACAGAAACCATAAATTCACAGTTACGGATCACTTAACACGTAAACGAAATGACACACACATTCACAATGAATTCAATTTCCTCATTCATTAAATAAATGTGAGATACAATTAAAAACCCTATTTACAATCTAGTTGTGGCCTAATACGCTTATTACATGGCCCTTTTCTCTTCTCTCTCTCTCTATGCTCGTAGGCTTACAACCTCTAAGAATATATATCTCTATTTTCCTCTCTACCTTCTTTTTGTGAATTTGAGGCTTTACAATATATGAAAAAGGTTCTGTAACCAATTATGGTTTAGATCCATAGTTTACTCATCAAAATCCCTAAATCCTCTAAGTCCTCAATTAATTCCTCAAATCTCTTATTTATCCCTTGAGGATCTCAACATTCAACTAAATATTAAGGATCCTCCATAAATGATGAACTACTTTCTAATCTTAGATTTAAAATATCTCAGAAATCTCAATCCACACCAATCACTCATCAATCACTCATGTTCTCCTACATTCAAGAACATTTACAAATTTTCCTCTGAATATTTAATTAAATCCTATTCTAAATGTCTCACCTAAACCACTCAAAATATTGAAAATTATATTAATTAAATACTTAGGAAAACCAACTATTTTGAAAAACACAAGACCCCCTAGATTCAACTAAATGTACAAAATTTCGGAACTATGATGCTCCTGTATCATATAGATGGTGCTATGTACATGTTGGATATGATATTTTGTGTACGTATTGTGCTATGTACATGTTGAATATGCAGTGCTATCTAAATATGGTGTTGCACCTATGTTGTACATATGGTTCTATGTACATGATTGTACATATGGTTTTCTGTGCCTGTTGTGTCATGTACATGTTGTACATGTGGTGTTGTGTGCAGGTGGTGTTGTGTACATATCGTGCATGTGGCGTTGTGTAAATTTTGTGCATGTGGTTTTGTGTACATGTGGTATTTTGTGCACATTTTATAGGTGGTGGAGTGTACATTTGGTGTTTTGTACACGTTGTGTAGGTGGTGTCATCTACACGTGATGTTGTGCACACATTGTGCAGGTAGTGTTCTGTACAACTTGTATTGTGTACATGTTGTGCATATGGTACTGGTATACGTGTGGTATTATGTGCATGTCATACATGTTGTGTTGTGCATACATGGTATTGTGTGAATGAGGTACAT
This sequence comes from Pinus albicaulis, assembly GCA_034641835.2. Taxonomy (NCBI): domain Eukaryota; kingdom Viridiplantae; phylum Streptophyta; class Pinopsida; order Pinales; family Pinaceae; genus Pinus; species Pinus albicaulis. Next base: position 195,978,140 of record CM076584.1, on the reverse strand, counting down.
GTTTTTTTGTGTACGTGTGGTATTTTGAATGTGTATTGTGTATTTAGGGTACCTTGACATGTGTATTCATTGTGTTGTGCTATGTGTATGTATGTGTATTTTATTGTACACTAGGTGCAAGTGTATGTATTGTGTTGTTTTGTACACCAGATGCAGGTGTATGTGTTATGTTTTAAGTAGGGTGTAGGTATATGTGTCGCATTCAAGTGTGGGTGTATGTGTTGTGATTTACACTGTGTATGTGTTTGTGAGCGAAGAGAAAAAAATGCACTAGTGTTGGAAATGTTTTCATTGATGGCAACGGAAGTGACAAAGAAGGAGCATCTGAACAACAACAAGGAAAGGAGAGAAGCACGGAGCAGCATTAGACAAGAAGCAGAGATAGTAACAGGGAGATAGAAGAAGCAGCAAAGATACCAGCAGAAAGAGCAAAGAAGTAGAGAGGAAGCAAGGCAAATAAGGAACTGAGGCAGCAGACAACACAGAGACAGTGAATAGAAGTAGAGTGCATAATTGAAGCAGAATTGTCTAGAGACAGAGTAAGAGAAAAAGGCCATCGAATAGGAAAGAATAAGTGAATTCTCTAGTAAATGGTAATCCATGATAAGTAAGAAATCCATTGAAGGAATTAATATGATGGTTTTTTCTTAATGGTTGCGAAGATATGATTTTTTGCTTGCAGAATCAAGAACTTGAATGTACAGTTAGAAGCGGAACTGTGACAGGATAGAACTCTGACCATGCAATGGAAGGTTGATATATTATAGCAGACAGAATGACATTGAATTGTTTCGAGTTAATTTTTGTAAGAAAATCTCATCGAAAGAGAACGAAATTTTTTCATTGATTATTGGAAATCCTGCCTAAGATAGACCAAAGTTATAGCGCAAACCCAGACTAACCCTTTGGAATCATGAACGAAACCTAGAAGAAAAGAGGTAAAACGTAACAAAAGTAAGTGCGATGGAACCCTGAATGGAAGAACGGAACCATGACCGAGTGAACAGTGAAGATGGTTTATGGTTTTCATCGCACCACCTATGCGGAGTAAGCGGTATTTGAGGAGTTGGGAGCGATTCCATAAATCATTCGACACGTGACAAGGAGACCCACGGAAAACTTCTTGTCATTGTGTGCCATCGCGTGTTATATTTCGACCCAGGATGCCCAGTGATATTGTTGCGCGCCGTTGATCTGGAGGGAAGCCATTGGACGGTGGTCGTATGAGGAAGGTGCACAAAGAATAACCAAAGTACGGCGGGCCATCGCACGTTAATGTTCGACATTGGAGGTTGAGCGATATGCATATATGTCATTGATCTGGAAGCTTGCTATCGAACAGTGATCGAACGTTGAACTTGCGTGAAGTTTACCTATGGTACCATGCGCGTATTTGATTGGCTATTGACTATATATGTGGGCCCGGCGTCAAAGGTTTATCATAAGGATTAAATTGTTTAAAAAGCGTTGGATATTTCTCTAAAGTTTGAAGGGGTGTAATTTTAATCCTAAAGTTCAGTTCAAAGTTGTAAAAATATTTATTTATCAATTTCTTTAAATTGATAAATAAATTAAAAATAAATCAAAGAGGCACGTAGGGTAAACTAAAGGAAATACGGTCAAAGGAATACCATTAGCAGTTGAATGGTTTTTACTCATAGTATTGATAAAGGTTAAACTATATAAGGAAAAGAGGATGATAGTATGGTGGGTTCATACGGAAGGGTGGTGAATGAAAAATTTCTCTAAGGAATATCTTCATGGACGAACTATGTTCTTAATTGATAAATATGAATCTACAATGCACCCATGGATATAATGATTTGACGATGATAAATCTCTGGTTTTGATCGAATGATGAAATCATGAAGAACTGGTGTGAGTGTTCTGAATGAATAAATCTAGTGGCCTGCAAGATATATCGTGTGGAAACTGGTGGATCTAGTATGAAAATTGATGAAACGTGGTCCGCAGTAGATCTGAGGGTCGAAGCCTTCAGTGAGGGGGTTGTAGCTCCCTTCCAGGAGAGGCTAGTAAACGAGAACAGGGGATTGTAGCTCCCTTCCAGGAATGGCTGGTAAACGAGAGAAGGTTGTAGCCTTCTGCAGGTGGGTGCTTGCATGCTAGTATGAGTCTACACCAGCATAAAATTTTAAGAAGTTTTCTCTATAATAAATATTGAAGACTGAGATAACAGCAGTGGTGGTTTTCTCCCGAATTGGGTTTCCACCTTAAATCCTAGTGTTCATATGTTTTGCTTATGTTTGATGGTTTTTTCTATTGTTTCTGTTCATGCTTACTGCTTATTTGATGAATGAATGATGCAATGATCTAAGTAAATACATAATAAGATCTCTGGACATACAAGTTGGATGCAGTAATGTAACATATGGTTTTAAGAGAAAGGAAAACTAAAAATTGTTAGTCAGCTCTAAATACTGATTCACCCCCCCCTCTCAGTATTTTTTCCAACAATTGGTTTCAGAGCAGGTCCTTTTGAAAAAGCTTAGCCGATAGAAGGAAGATCAAGCAAGATGAGCAATCAAGATGGAACAACATCTATCAGGCCTCCGCTCCTTAACAGAAACAATTTAATCTTCTGGAAAACAAGGATGAGATCCTATCTTCAGTCTCTGGGAGCAGATGTATGGGAAATTGTTGAAGGAGGATATCAATATCCAGCTGCAGTACCAACAGATTCAACAGAAAGAAAGAATTATGAAACCAATGCAAAGGCGGTCAATGATCTATTGGGAAGTCTAACTGAATCAGAATTTGTCAAAGTCATGCAGCTGAATATAGCAAAGGCAATCTGAGACAAAATAATTCTAATTTATGAAGGTGATGCAAAGGTAAAAAGTGCCAAACTCCAAACTCTTAGAATTCAATATGAGAATCTAAAAATGGATAATGAGGAAAGCATTGCAAAATTATTTTTACATATTGATGAGATTGTAAATCATATGAGAAATCTGGGAGAAAATATAACCAAATCTACACTAGTTGAGAAAATTTTAAGATCACTAACGGAAAAATTTGAGTCAAAAGTTTCTGCTCTTGAAGAAAAGTAGGACCTTCAAAATCTTACTGTGGTGCAACTTCATGGCATACTAACAGCATATGAAATTAGAAGAGGAGGGCCATCTGAAGTCAAAGAACCAGTGTTTAGAACTTCTACAAAAGGGAAGGAAGTACAAAAAACAGAAGGATCGGGATATATCTCAGAAGAAGATGAGATAAACTTTGTAAAGAAACTTCAACTTGGCACAGGACGGTTCAGAGGTAATATTCCTTTAAAATGTTTTGATTGTGGAAGAGTTGGTCATTATGCTGCTAAGTGTCCTCATAAAGAAACACATAAAAAGGGGAAGGAAGTAGTAAGAAGGAATAAGAATCATTATAGCACTAGAAAAAGTTACTATGCTCATGAATACAGTGATGGGTTATCTGATAGTGAGGAAGAATGTGAACAAGATATTAGACTTCTCATGGAATTTGAAAAAGAATCTAGAGAAGAAAAATATAATTTTGTGGATGCTCTAGAAGACAATTATTTTCTTGATGAAAACAATCAACTCAAAATTTTCTTAGAAGAGAGTAAAATAATCATAGAAACTCTGAAAAATCAGCTTGAAGAAAAAGAGAAACATAATGAGAAATTAGAGTGTGAAGTAGTAAGTCTAAGAAAAGAACTTGAGAAAGTAAAGACTCTGAATCTTAGATTTGCTAAAGGATCTGAAACCTTAGATGAGATTATCAAGGTACAATGTTCTCCCCTCATAAAGACAGATCTTGGATATATCGGAGAATCCTCTCAGGCTTTAGCACCAAATTATCTAAAAGCAGCTACTGCTGGTATACATCATGCTGCCACTCAGCAAGGGAATAAATAATCTTTGTAGGTAAAGCATGATCATCTCAATTCAAAGAACACTAACAAGAACATCTTTCAAAGAAACACCAATCAACAGGTAAATTCAAGAAGGAGATTTTATGATCGTAGAAATTTCTTCTTCAATGGACAATGTTTCTCATGTCACAACTTTGGTCATAAAGTTGTTCAATGTGTAGCATATAAAATTATCATGACAAGAGAAGCAAGAAAGAAAAGGATTGATATTGAAACAAAGAATAATACCTATAACAAATTTTCTCCTCTTCAAAATGAATTTGAATGTGCTTATTGCAATAACTTTGGCCATGAAGAATCTAAATGCAGGAGAAAAGTTCATCCAAAAGAACATGTTCCTTCAAGCTCCGAAGTATGGGAAAAGAAGGAATTACAGGTTGAAAATTGTGGCATAGCGTTGTTTGTAGAAGATGAAGAAAACCAATGGTACATTGATAGTGGATGCTCAAGACACATGACAGGTGAAAAAACCAAACTTCTTGCATATAGTGCTCTAGAAAAGGAAAAGAATGTTACATTTGGAAATGATACTCCTACAGTCATTAAGGGAAAAGGATATGTTTTTCTAAAAGAAAAGGTGAAATCTAATGAAGTCATGTATGTGTATGGATTAAAGCATAACTTGTTAAGTGTAAGTCAAATGTGTGATCAAGGAACTGAAGTTGTCTTTAGTTCAAAATAATGTGTGGTACGTGATCTTGATACAGGTAAAACAATTATAAAATGAAAAAGAACTCCAAGCAACCTGTATGTATTAAAGAACTGCAAAGAACAATGTTACTTGAGTAAATCTTCAGAAAACTGGCTATGGCATAGAAGGTTGGGGCATATGAGCTTCTCTCAAATCAACAAATCAAGCAGACTTAAAGTTGTTCGTGATCTTCCCAATATTACTCTACCTGAAAATATCATATGCAAATCTTGCCAATTCGGTAAGCAAACCAGAGTACAATTTAATTCCAAGGAAGGATCATCAAGTAAGCCTCTTGAACTCATTCATACTGACATATGTGGACCTATGAGGAAAAACTCACCACGTGGCGAAGAATACTATATCTTATTCATTGATGATTTCTCTAGAATGTGTTGGATTGGGTTGATTAAACACAAAGATGAAGCATTTGAGAAATTTCAGATCTTCAAAGCACTGGTTGAAAATGAATTAGATCTAAAAATCAAGTGTCTTAGATTTGATCGAGGAGGAGAATATACATCAGATGAATTCCTTGAATTTTGTGAACAACATGGCATAAAAAGACAGTTTTCTGTAGCTGGCACTCCACAACAAAATGGCGTAGCAGAAATAATGAATAGAATAGTTCAACAAATGGCTAGAGCTATGCTTGATGATTCCGGAACACCTGACACATTTTGGGGAGAAGCAGCACATACAGCAGTAAACATTCTCAACAAGGCACATGTTCGTGTAAATAGTGATAAAACTCCATATGAACTCTAGTATGGTAAACCTCCCACTGTAAAGCATTTTATAATTTTTGGAAGCAAATGATTTATCAAAAATAATGATGAAAAACTTGGCAAGTTTGAACCCAGAGCAGATGAAGGAATACTCCTTGGTTACTCTTCTAGGAGTAGACCATATAAATGTTACAATAAAAGACTTCGGAAGATTGTTGAATGTATTGATGTTGTTATTGATGAGTCTCCATCAGCTCCAAAAGAAGAAAAAAAACAACAAATGAAGACGATGATGATGACATATATCCTTCTTCATCAAATAGTAATGATACAAACAGTAAACACAATGAAGAACCCGAAAATGATTTGTCTGAAAAGGCTCCATCTAGATATGTTCAAAAGAATCATCTAGAATCTCAAATTTTGGGAGAAAAGGGATCAGGTGTACAAACAAGAAGGACTCTAGTGGGATATTCTAGTAATCTAGCATTTCTGTCCACTATTGAACCTCACAATGTGGGTCAAGCTAGCAAAGATGAATGTTGGATTCAAGCCATGAATGAAGAGCTTGATCAAATTGAAAAGAATCACACTTGGTTATTATTACCAAGACCTCATGACAAAAATGTCATTGGAGCTAAATGGATATTCAAAAACAAGTTAAATGAGAATGGGGATGTTATAAGAAATAAAGCTAGACTTGTTTGCAAGGGGTCTGCTCAACAAGAAGGTATAGACTTTGAAGAAACTTTTGCTCCTGTAGCCAGACTTGAAGCCATAAGAATGTTTCTTGCTTTTTCAAGCTTCCAACAAATCAAAGTTTATCAAATGGATGTTAAACTTGCTTTTCTCAATGGTGATTTAGAAGAAGAAGATTATATAGAACAACCAGAAGGATTCATTTTGGGAAATGATGAAAAAATTGTTTGTAGACTTAAAAAGGCTCTATATGGACTCAAACAAGCTCCAAGGGCATGGTACTATCATCTTGACAAATATCTTCATCAACAAGGATTTTCAAAGGGGTCTGCTGATAGCAACTTATACACAAAAACTGAAAATGATAAATTGTTGATTGTGGTTGTATATGTTGATGATATCATTTTTGGAAGTAATGAAGAGTCTATGAGTCAGAAATTTTCTTCTGATATGCAGCAAGAATTTGAAATGTCTTTACTTGGGGAACTAACATTCTTTCTTGGCTTGCAAGTGCAACAAGCAACGGATGGCATTTTCTTATCACAAGAAAAATACCTCAAGCAAATCCTGAAGAATTATGGCATGGAAGATTGCAAACCTGTAAGTACACCAATGATAACCGGATGTAATCTCAGTTCTAGTGATGATTCCCCCACGGTGAATCAACCAGAATACAGATCTATGATAGGAAGTCTATTTTATCTCACTGGGGCAAGACCAGAAATTATGCATGCAGTTGGGATTGTTGGACGATTCCAAGCTAATCCAAAAGATTCTCACCTTCAGGCTGTGAAAAGAATATTCAAATATCTACAAGGAACTCAAGACTTTGGACTATGGTATTCAAAGAATGTTGATCTTACTCTTCATGCATACACTGATGCAGATTGGGTTGGAAGTACTGATGATCAGAAAAGCACTAGTGGTGGTGCATTCTATATGGGGCCACAGTCAGTATCTTGGTTCAGCAAGAAGCAAAGATCTATTGCCTTATCTACAGCAGAAGCAGAATATGTGGCTGCAGCATCATGTTGCACTCAACTTCTCTGGATGATGCAAGCCTTACAAGACTTTCAAATCAAATGTTCACCTCCTATCTCCATTATGTGTGACAATACAAGTGCCATCGGTATCTCAAAGAATCCTGTTATGCATTCCAAGACGAAGCACATTCCCATCAAATATCACTTCTTACATGAACAAGTGCTTGAACAAAAGGTGAAATTGGAGTATGTTCCCTCAAAAGAACAAGTTGCTGATATATTTACCAAACCTCTACCCAAGGAAGAATTTGAATATCTCAGATATAAATTGGGAGTAGTCTTTGCCATGCAGAGGATCAGATCTACTTAAATACAGAAGATTAAATTGGCTGTGAGGTGCTGTTAGGCATCACTGAATGCACAAGCTAAGGGGGAGCATTGGTCATATGAAAAGGATGCATTATGTTTGAAGATGCAGTAGGATCTCAGAGGGAGCATGATATTGTCAGTTCAAGGGATCTTGATCAACTCTTTGCCATTGATGTCAAAGGGGGAGGAAAAGCAACAAAGGGCTTCTTTAAGACAAATAGAGGAAGAGTATTGCCATCAATGCCAAAGGGGGAGATTGTTGGAAATATTGTCATTGATGGCAATAGAAGTGACAAGGAAGGAGCATCTGAACAACAACAAGGCAAGGAGAGAAGCACGGAGCAGCATTAGACAAGAAGCAGAGATAGTAACAGGGAGATAGCAGAAGCAGCAAAGAGACCAGCAGAAAGAGAAAAGAAGTAGAGAGGAAGCAAGGAAGATAAGGAACTGAGGCAACAGACAATGCAGAGACAGTGAATAGAAGTAGAGTGCATAATTGAAGCAAAATTGTCTAGAGACAGAGTAAGAGAAAAATTCCATCGAATAGGAAAGAATAAGTGAATGCTCTAGTAAATGGTAATCCGTGATAAGTAAGAAATCCATTGAAGGAATTAATATGATGGTTTTTGCTTAATGGTTGTGAAGATATGATTTTTTTTCTTGCAGAATCAAGAACTTGAATGTACAGTTAGAAACGGAACTGTGACAGGATAGAACTCCGAACATGCAATGGAAGGTTGATATATTATAGCAGACAGAATGACATTGAATTGTTTCAAGTTAATGTTTGTAAGAAAATCTTGTTGGAAGAGAACAACATTTGTTCGTTGATTATTGGAAATCCTGCCTAAGATAGACCAGAGTTATAGCGCAAACCCAGACTAACCCTTTGGAATCATGAATGGAACCTAGAAGAAAAGAGGTAAAACATAACAAAAGGAAGTGCGACGGAGCCCTGCATGGAAGAATGGAACCATGACTGAGTGAATAGTGAAGATGGTTTATGGTTTTCATCACACCACCTATGCAGAGTAAGCGGTATTTGAGGAGTTGGGAGCGATTCCATAAATCATTCGACATGTGGCAAGGAGACCCACGGAAAACCACTTGTCAGTGTGCCATCGCGCGTTATAGTTCGACCTAGGATGCCCAACGATATTGTTGTGCGCCGTTGATCTGGAGGGAAGCCATCGGACGGTGGTCATATGAGGAAGGTGCATGAAGAATAACCAAAGTACGACGGGCCATCACACGTCAACATTTGGCGTCGGAGGTCGAGCAATATGCATATATGCCCTTGATCTGGAAGCTTGCTATCGAACGATGATCGGACACTGAACTTGCGTGAAGTTTACCTATGGTACCATGTGCGTATTTGATTGGATATTGACTATATATGTGGGCCCGGGGTCAAAGGTTTATCATAAGGATTAAATTGTTTAAAAAGCGTTGTATATTTCTCTAAAGTTCGAAGGGGTGTAATTTTAATCCTAAAGTTCAGTTCAAAGTTGTAAAAATATTTATTTATCAATTTCTTCAAATTGATTAAATAAATTAAAAAGAAATTAAAGAGGCACGTAGGGTAAACTAAAGGAAATATGGTCAAAGGAATACCATTAGCGTTTGAATGGTTTTACTCATGTTATTGATAAAGGTTAAACTATATAAGGAAAAGAGGATGATAGTATGGTGGGTGCATGCGGAAGGGTGGTGAATGAAAATTTTCTCTAAGGAATATTTGCATGGATGAACTCTATTCTTAATTGATAAATCTGAATCTACAATGCACCCATGGATATAATGATTTGACGATGATAAATCTCTGGTTTTGATCAACTGATGAAATCATGAAGAACTGGTGTGAGTGTTTTGAATGAATAAATCTAGTGGCCTGCAAGGTATGTCATGTGGAAACTGGTGGATCCAGTATGGAAATTGATGAAATGTGGTCTGCAGTAGATCTGAAGGTCGAAGCCTTCAGTGAGGGGTTTGTAGCTCCCTTCCAGGAGAGGCTAGTAAACGAGAACAGGGGGTTGTAGCTCCCTTCCAGGAGTGGCTGGTAAATGAGAGAAGGTTGTAGCCTTCTGCAGGTGGGTGCCTGCGTGCTGGTATGAGTCTACACCAGCATAAAATTGTAAGAAGTTTTCTCTATAATAAATATTGAAGACTGAGATAACAGCAGTGGTGGTTTTCTCCCGAATTGGGTTTCCACCTTAAATCCTGGTGTTCATATGTGTTCCTTATGTTCGATGGTTTGTTCTGTTGTTTCTGTTCATGCTTATTGGTTATCTTATGAATGAATGATGCAATGATCTAAGTAAAGACATAATAAGATCTCTGGACATACAAGTTGGATGCAGTAATGTAACATATGGTTTTAAGAGAAAGGAAAACTAAAAATTGTTAGTCAGCTCTAAATACTGATCCACCCCCCCCCTCTCAGTATTTTTTCCAACAGCTAGGTGTTTGCTAGGTGTGGCAACCGATCCGATGTGTGAATATAAAAAACAAAGGAAGAAGTAAGGACCAACGAAGAATAAGTATAATTATTTTAGATTTGTTTTAATTATTCATATGATCTATGATTTTGACCTAGGATGGTTACATGTGATTTATGATTTTGGTTTATGATGATTATATGTGATATATGGTTTTTATTATGATGGTTGTGTTTTGAACTAACCAGAAGTGATATGTTTATACATGATGATTTGATCAAACTGTTAGTTTGACTTCTGTATAGGAAGTAAAAAGAAGTGCAAGTGTACCTTATTAATAGGCTACAAATGAGGTATGATTTGATGTTACTTCAATTTATTTTGAATTTAATTGAAATTATGTGCTTGGCATAGGAAAGTATGTAATTCTCGGTTTTGGATGGTTGAAACTGACTACAAGACCTAGCAGCATCAGCAAAAGGAATTGGAACATACAACAGTATGTTGGTAAAGAACTTCAGGAGTAGGGCCATTGTCGGACACTGATACCCAATAGTTTCCATTGATATCCATGAGCATGCTATGACTAGTATGATGGATTTGAGGCAGGGATATTCCTTGGTTATTGTATCTTCCGATGCAAGGAAGGGTTGTAAGGGGTTGGACTGCTGGGGATGGGGGTGTCAGTTGAACTTGGAAGGTGACTGAATGCATGGAAGGGGATTACCAGATTTCCCACTGGACTGTGTAGAAAAGAAGGGAAGGTCGTTGATGGATTTTTTTTTCTCAGTAGCATTTCTAGATGGAATAATATGCACATTCGGAGTGTGTCCTAGAACAATGATTTGGTAACTATTCACTGAGGGTACACTAGCACAGGATTGTAGCACTGGACATTGGACGTACGATTTGAATTTGACAGTGAATTTCGGACTTCCTAAGAAGGAAGTGAATCTTGGTACTACTTTGAGGGTGGAGGTGTGAGCCTTGGATTCCATTTTTGATTGATACATGAATCATATCCTTTTATTTTTTGGTTGAGAAAATGTGCATATGTGTATATTATTGTAAATATCATAACGAGTTTTGTTATAAAGCTCCAGTACGCAACATGATTGTCATGATGATTTTTTCTTTTGAGTAGGTTATTCATTGTAAATATTGCAATGAGTTGTGTTATAAAGCTCCATATGTAGTATGTTTAACTCTCATCGATTTGTTGGTTTTAGGTGTCATTGAAAACTGAGGATAGTGTCCCCCCCAATGGAGAGGGTTCTCTAACAACCTTGGTGAAAATTCCATGTAATACAGTTAGAAATAATAACCACGTTTGATGGGATACATATTCCAAGCTAAATGTTGGGAAAAAAATCCCAGGGGGTGTTCATTTCAGTTATTATGGCTAAAGGAAATTGGAAAAGGCAATGGATAAAGCTTTGGAAAAGAAAATGGCACATTTGGCACATTTATTTATGAAAAAATAGTGGAAATTAGGAGAAAAGGGAGATGAAAGGTCAGAAGTTGCATGTGAGGAGGAAAATGAAAGAAAATAATGGAAAAATAAGAAAATAGAGGCCTCATTGATAAAAAGGCTTGTGAGGATCAGTTGGAAAGCTTTTGATGGTTCACATTTTTTCATTTCATTTTTGGAGCTCTCTAATTATTCTCTCTCTCACTCACTCTTGGAAAATTAGAGTTTATTGAAGTAATTTGGCATTGGAGGGAGAAAAACAAGAAATTAGGAAGAGGGAGGAAGAAAACAAGGAGGAGAAAGAATGAAGTAGCTATAACATGATTCTTGGAAGGTATTGATTTGTATGTATGATTTCCTTGCTATATTTGGCATGCATGGTATTGCATGTGGTTCTTTGTTATCTTGGCATGGGTTTTTTCTAGGTCTGACAGTGTTTTTACCCTAGCCTTGCCATTTCTGGATAGCAACTATGTTGTGGAGTTCTCATCTTTTGGTTTAGTTGTAATGTCAGATGGATTCGAAGCCAAGTGAGGTGGACCTTCGAATGATTATAGTGTTAGGTCCCCGTAATTTGTAGACTGGAAAGAAAAAATTAACAAGGGTAACATCAAACCAATATTTGGAGTCCTAGGACCTAGCCTTCTTGGACTTAGAGAGGGCTCTCTCTATGCTTCTGTAAAGATTTTAAATTGTTTGATTTTAGAGGTTTGATTTTAGGCTAGTTATAGGGATTAGGGTTTGTTTATAGTTTTGGTTGGATAGGTTGTCAAGGGAAATAAGTAGAGTAAGAGAGGATCAATCCATTGCGCTATGGATTCTGCAAATAATTTGAAAAGTATAAAAATGAGTTAAGGATAGTTCAAAGAGAAATTTGACAAGGCCAAATGGATCTAAGTAGGTTTTGAGTGAGTGAAATGAACATGGAGGAGAGAATATAGTAGGTTAAGAGGCAATCAAGGATCCTTTAACAAACTAACAACAAGGAAAAGCTTTCAACATGATTAGCATAGTAAAAACTTGAAGAGTAACGAAGGATTCTTCAACCAAACAATACTAAGTAGACCTTAGAGCAACAGATGAGTAAACTTAGAGAGCAGTTGATTATTCTCTAAAACTTACTTGCAAATAATTATATTTTCAACATAACATCTCAGTAAAACTAAAGATCACTTCAGAATTGATTAGTTAAACTTCAAGGGAGAAAACATATAGATCAAAGAATGCAGACAAAGCAGGGTGCCAACAAGACATATCCTACTCTAATATTTCTATCCCATGATAATAGAAACATAATGAGAGCTGAAGAAAACATGTACAAAGGTGGAATAAATCACCATTAAACAAAGATTCATGAATCCTAAGAATGAGCTCAATCCACAGCTGCTTAGTCCAAAGCCATCACAAGATATCAAAAGCTAGTTTCATAAGTAAACTCAGAGTCTATATCATATTATGCTCAGAAACCAATCAAAAATTACAATAAGGGCTCAAGGATCTATTTAATTAGAAAATGAGGAGGTGGAAACCCTAAGAGGCTTCTAGAAACCATAAATACACCATAAATGTCATTTATGTCCAAAGAGGCCATGCAAGGCCCAATGCACATAATAACTATTGCAATAAATGAAAGATAACCTAAACATAACTCCTTAACCAAAGCTAGAGTGATTTTCCCAAAAAATCTCGAAAATATCCTTCAGTGTGTTTTGTTGAATTTTTTGCAAGGGGGCAACTTCATAGGTCTGAAAGCGCAGCGCCTACACACGAAAACTGGGTCCACTTGCAGCCAAGTTGTGATGGACTTCTCGATGTTAGAATTACCTCTGTGATGGCTCGTTGGAAAGCCGGTTGAGTCTACTTTCCAAAAATGCCTTTGGTTTTCTGATTGGGCTTCATTAAACTATTAAAAAAGAAAATTTCCCAAGGCTACTCTAGGCACAGCATCAGCCCGAAAAACATGGTAGAAAGGTGAAAATTGGCATGTTTTTGGGCCTTTTCAAGGACCAAAACTACAAATGCTCTGAAATTTGGTGTGAATGATGTCCATGGGATGATGAATCCAAAAATGTAAACTTTAACTCCATTGGATGGTTGTAGAAAAATTTTAATGCCAAGGGTGCTACGCTTTCGGCCCTTCATATCAGTCAAATAACCAAAAATGTCAAAAACTTGCCAAAATTTGCAAGTGTCTTGCTCATGTGTTTTGGGAGGACTGTAGAGAAGATTTAGCATGTATTCCAAGGTTTTCTTGGTATTTTTCCTCCTTCAATGCTTTTATTTCGGCAAGGGCTCCTCTGAGCTTGGCCCTTGCAAAATTGTTCTTCAAGGTATAGTGCTTGGGCACTTTTGTCTATAGGCCAAGTTCCCTTTGTGTCTTCTTCAGCTTCTTGTTTTCATTCTTATAATACTCAATGTTATAAATTTCCATGCCAAATTTTCTTTGTATTTCTCTGATCTCTGCATCCTTGCTTTAGAGCAATATTCTTGTAATCCTCTCCTCATCTTCAATTTCCTTGTCAAGGTCAATGAGTTGATGCTCTTGTTTAGTTTGATGCTTGCCTTTCTTATCTCCAATAGTGACCTTTTTCTTGCCTTAGTCAAGATTTATTTTTGATGCAGAAGGCATGGCCCCTTTTCTTTTAGAGGCAAAAAACACATTCCTTTCTCCTCTTTGGTAATTCAAAGAAAGAGGTTTGATTGTGACCATTTCAATGTCTTCATTATTTTTGCCATCTTGACTGTCGTTATCAGTGATACTCATGTTGTCCTTAGGGCTTTCATTGATGTTGTCATGACTGTCATGCTCCTTATCATATTATTCTTGACTTCTGCTATCATCCTCTTCATTTTCTTCATTGTTATCAATATCTTTACTGACATTATGATCCTTGGTATCACTGCTGTCATTAGCATAATTATTGCTATCAGTTACCATGTTTTATGCTTCATCATTTTCGTCTTTGTTTCCAACATCATCATCATTATCTTGGCTACTCTCTTCATCATTTGTCTAATCTTCATTGTCATCTACCTCTATGTTTTCTAGTTCATTTCTAACCTCTGCCTCTTCAGTCTCTTTTTCTTGAATGCTTGTTTCATCATTATTTCTCTCTCCTTCATTAGTATTTGATTGCTCATCATGGTGACTTCCTTCTTGATCTGATGCATTGGGAGAAGGTGAGGAGAATTTTTTTTCTTAAGGTGAGGATACATGTGCAGATGATGAAGCATGATCAGTAGAAGATAATGGGGGAGTAGGGGGAGGAGGATGAAATGATGAGAGGAAATTTTGTTGAGGATGGGGCTAAGGGTTTGTGAACACTTCATTAGCAATGACACTTCCCATGGTATTCCTTTTTGCTCCAAATGATGTAGCACAACCATATTGATTAAATAATGATGAAACAAACTTTTCATTTGAAGGGAATAGTTCATCCTTTGAACAACATAAGACATATTATCGATACTCCTATAGAGGTAGTAGGGTAAATGAAGAATTTTAACCCTAGTGAAGTGCATGAGTAATCTGATATGATAGGAGTAAATTTGAGAGCACCTTCCCTCACACATAAAATATTTCATGATGACCCTCAACAAGGGTGCGTACCTCTCCAGCAAATGTGAAAAAGGGAAGATAGTTTTGCAGCCTTCTTTGTATCTGGGTTTGAGAAAATGCTCATAACATCTTATATCTAAATTTTCTCTTTTGAACCATTTTTCACCAACATTGGGTATACCTGTAGCATGGGCAGTGATATCTAAGGAGAGTTCAAAGGTCACCCCTGAAAATCTTGATTGTTTGTCATGTAGGTTAAGGATGAATAACCTTGTGAGCTCTGGGTGACTTTGTACTTGTTGGACTCTTTCACAAAACTGAAAACACCCTACATTTTGGAAATAGGTGATAATCATAGGAGAGGCATTAAGCTCCATAGTATCTTGGGGTTCAAACCTATTAACCTTCCCACCTCCATGCTTCTACCTCCTAGACACTTGGCCTTCTTCACTACTAACATTTCCTCCTCCTCCTGAAATTTTGAATACTGCTGCTTTTAAACAAACCCTAGCTCTGTTTATGAAACTTGATATGAGGAGGGAATTGGAATGATGGATGAAAGGAAGCATTTGCAAGTGAGGGAGAGGAAGGTGTAGGTGTATGACTGAGCCCTTAAAGCTTTGATGAATGGTCAAATTAAAATCACTGCAACCATACTACTTCATACCCTATTTGATTGATATATTCTTGTTTGTAGATGATGGAGGTTTAAAGAAGGATTAAGCATGAAGATTAGGGTTTTTCACTCTTTAGGATTTGGTCAATTTATTTTGACATTAAACCATAAAAACTCACTAGACGAGAAAGTAAGACATCCACCTACCAATTTTGTAATGCCCTTGAAATTCCTTTGATGTCAGTTGGAAAGAGTTTTTTGATGTTTTTTGGGAGCTTGCAAGTGAAGGAGGAGCTTCAGGCAAAAGCGTAGTGCCTGCATGTAGAGTTGGGTCCCCCCTGCCCAATGCGTAGAACCTGCATGCGCTTTCATGTCCTCTCTGCCCAACTCGTAGCATCTGCACACGTTTTTGGGTGTAGGGCTTCCCTGGGCACAACACCTAAACTCATTTTGGGCCTGTCAGGCTTCCCAACACGCAATGCCTGAAATTTTTTGGCTTGTCGGGCTTCTCTAATGCGCAGTGCCTGAACGTTTTTCTGGGCTATCGAGATTTTCCTGGGCGAACGGGTAGCGCCTGCACGAATGCACAATGTAGTGCAATTTTACACTGGAAAATCCTATGAACACTTAGTGTCAGGCATTGAATGCATAGCGCTTGTCTGAATGCATAGCGCTAGGAAGAATTGCTCAAAATTTGAACAAAATTCTCAAACTTCTCTCTTGGATGCTTTGACTATTGTTGCAAGCGCACAATGAGTTGGGTGAACCAAAAAAAGGTCCTTTATAGCCTAGGAAAATAAATTGAACTTAGAGAACCCACTTTGCTAATGTTTTTGAGCTTTTTCATTTAACTGATATTCCCTTGACCCTTTTTGTTGTAGGTGGCTAACTAAAAAACATTTAAATGGCCCTTTCCTACCTTTTTCTTTCTGACCATTTTTTCTCTCTGTGCTCTGTAGGTTGCTGATATGGTGAACTTGACTTTACTTTGGCTTATTTATGACTTTAACTTCTTTGTTGACAGGTGATTATGAGAACCTTGAAATGGATTTTCCCTCTGATCTTTGAAGCATGGAATATCTACCCTTGAAAGCATTAGAATTTTTAAACATAAAGTATTATCTTCAACATTTCTTTGTCCTAATTACCTCGGAGATCAAATTATCTTATGCTTGGTAGGTGACTAAACATCTTGTTTTCAACTTTCTCACTGATCCTTAGGCATAATGAACTCACCTTTGACAGGCACTATAGACTTAAAAATCATGTTTTCTATCTCCTCTTTAGGCCAATTCTGATTTGCAGGTGCCATGACATACTGACTTAGCCTTTTCTGATATTCTTCAAGTTTGATATATTCAATTACACAGCAGCAACCTTATAACCATCTTGGGTTTCCATCTTGAAGCTCAAACCTATGTCTTTATCCCTTTGATCATTGAGTGTAAATGATTGAAAATGAGAGCTTGACCTTCCTTTTGCTAAGAATCTTTACATATTTGTTCTTTTGAGGAAGTGAGACACTTTACCTTGGAAAAATCTGGATGTCACTTACAACAGTCCCTTCAAATCTTCTTTCTAATGTCTGTTGGGAAAAATACTGAGGGGGGGGGTGGGGGGGTGAATCAGTATTTAGAGCTTACTGAAATTTTTTACTTTTTCTTTACTGAATTACATACGCGACTTTAATGAACCCAACTCACATATATATGTGGATATCCTTAAGAAAACTTGCATATGACTAGAGATCTTATTATGCATATAAATCTTTACTTAGATCAGTGCATAATTAATTCATAAGACATTTGGTAAGAAGTAAGAATGTGAATTAAGAACAGAATAAATCATAACACATAAGCAACACACATGAACAACAATATTTAAGGTGGAAACCCAATTCAGGAGAAAACCACTGTTGTTGTCATCTCTGTCTTCAATATTTATTATAAAGAAAAATATTTACAATCTTGTACTGGTGCAAAAGCATACCAGCACGAAGGCACCCACCTGCATAAGGCTACAACCTTCTCTCCTTCTCTAGCTACTACTGGAAGGGAGCTTCAACCCCTTGATCTCGTTTACCAGCCACTCCTGGAAGGGAACTATTACCCCCTGATCTCATTTACCAGAAACCACTAGAAGGGAGCTACGACCCCCTCACTGAAGGCTCCAACCCTCAGCACCACTGCAGACCATGTTTCATTAGTTTTCACACTGGATCCAACAGCTTCCACACAACACACCTTTTAGGCCTCTTTTCATCAAATTTTTAGACTGGATGTATACACAGGTTGCCTTCATAAAAGTATAATATAAATTGCCTCCATACGCGGGTTACCTTCATTAAACTTGCGTATACATTAAGATATATTTCCTGTTTCATTTCTATGGTACTTACTGGAATTCATTTCTTTGTCACATCTGAACTGACCTATAGAAACATCATTTTCACATCTTTAACAAATAGGTTTCTATCAAAAGGAAACTCATCAAGTAGGTTTCCATCAAGGAAAAATTCATCAAGCAGGTTGCCATCAAGGACAACAAATTGCATAATATTTCCAACAATCTCCGCCTTTGGACTTGATGGCATCCATGATGGTGTTTGATCACCACAACAGATCGATACATTAATCATAACCATTATTCAAACACCAAGATACTCTCCCCCTTTGACATCAAGGGAAAAGGGAGGATCAATACCAAAACAAGGGTTCTCTTCCCTTGTAGAAATAAGAGTGCTGTAGATCTGATATGCACTGAAATTACCATGCTCCCCCTGAGTTCATGCTGAATCTTCAGATAGATTCTTCAATGAAGTACATGACTCTATAACCCAACCTAATATGACCTTTCCTATCACCAAGGACTCATATTTACATCAATGATCCAACCAAGTGGAATTACATATTTGACTCAACTACCCAATTAATTTGGTTTACAAATATTGAACAAGTCCTTTCATGACTGAATATAACATTTTTACAACATAGGTATCAACATGACCTTTTCATCAAATTACAGATATGACTATTTATAACCAAGACCAAAATACCTCAAGAGGGAGATCATACCATAATGCCAACAATACATTATCCTCAATAAGGCTAATGCTCCCCCTAAGCCTGAGCATCCTGAACATCTTCACCAACCAATTCATCAAAGCATATTCATCAAGTAGATAATCAAACTTAATATCATATCAGTAGATATAACTATCAACATCAGATCAAGAAATTTATTACTGTCAGCAGCATATTAGAAACTATTATTGAGTCTTCCACACTATTTCTCTTATCAGAGAAAAACATACGCAACTGTCACCATTGGAACTTGCATGTATACGCAGCTTTGGTTCATGAAACCTGCATATAGAAAGTGAAATATAGAAAATTTCACAACTCCATATCCTCTTGGATTTATACATCCTGTAACTGTCCTCAGTTGTCACATAAGATGAACTGTTAGATGTAAACACAACCATAATTACCAAACCAACCATGGAAATCACCGTATATTGCTCCCCCTTTGATGATACATTACTGATTCCTATAATGTATCTCACATCACTCCTGCAGTCATTATGAGAAGAAAAATTTAAAAGTGGATGACTGCAGTAGGGTCAATATTCCCTATGTTTTTTACTGGTGCTTCTTAGTTTTCCATATTTTCTTGACATTTCTTATTGTGTGCTGGAAATTCTCCAATTTCTCATATCAGTTGATCATACTTAACCTGCATTAGTTTTCTACATGCCCATACTTGTTACAAGCATAACATCTTATGTGACCAGAAAAGGGAGTAGAGGAATCATAATATGTTTGTCTAATCTTTTCTCTATTGAAATGTGTCACTTTATGACCAAAATTGTTGCATGAAAAACAATATCCCTTAAAGAAACCTGAGTACTTGAGATCCCAAGATCTTTCTGAGTAGTGTCTATCTGAATGTGACCAAATTTTTTTGCTTCTGCAGTTGGTTGCAACATGTCCATAATTATGACATACAAAGAATTCAACATTATTGATCAAAGGAGAGAATCGATTGATACTTATATAGTTAGGAGTGAATGATTTCCTTTGATAATTCATGATTGTCGGTTGAATTTTTGTCTCTCTGAACATTTCAGGATTAGCATTAATATCCTTTGAATCTTTAGCTTTGTCTTGTGAACTAGATTCTACTTTCACAATTTCATGAAAACCAAGACGAAATTTAATAGAAGGAGACCTTTGACTACTAATAATATTATCTGAAATCTTAGTACTATCTTGAAACCTCAAGAATTTATCCTTTTCTTCTGATTTACCTTTTAAAATGTTTACCTCAACCTCCAATTTTTGGCACTGCCTCTTCATACTTTATTCTACCCTTCTTCCTTCTTGTACTTGCTCATTCAAAGTTAGAATTTATTATTTCAACTCATTTTATTTTTGTTCACATGTTTGTAGAATTTCTTCATTCTTCTTATTTGAATTTTCTATATCTACTTTAAGAGAGATGATTTCTACTTCCATTCCTTCACTATGATTGGTTACTTCAGCCTACAGCCTTTGATACTTGTCTATCTGTCGATTCAATCTAGAGATCATATATTTGTAGATAGATTCCCTCTCATTAAATCAAATCTATTGATATTCAACTTTAATCTTGAGATTTGCAATTACTGCTTCTAGATCCATAACATTACTTTCACTTTCATTTTCACAATCTTCACCATTGCATGCACAAGGAAGTGAATCACAAGAAAAACAATCAATAACTGTTTCATCTTCTTCATTTTCTGTTGTACACGATCTCTGAGGTATCTTATTTCTTTGAGTAGCCCTCTTCTTTTGCTTCCTTCCCATTGTGTTGGATCTCCTTCAAGCGATCAAGCTTCTTGAGAAGGACTTGCTCTGATACCAGTAGTTGGGAAAAATACAGAGAGGGGGGGGGGGGGTGAATCAGTATTTAGAGCTTACTAAAAAAATTTACTTTTTCTTTACTAAATTCCATATGCAAATTTAATGAGCCCAAATCGCTTATATACACAGATATCCTTAAGAAAACTTGTGTATGATCAGAGATCTTATTATGCATATAATTCTTTACTTAGATCAGTGCATCGTTCATTCATCAGAAGTTTGGTAAGCAGTAAGCATGTGCAGTAAGAATAGAATAAATCATCACACATAAGCAACACACATGAACACTAGGATTTAAGGTGGAAACCCAATTCAAGAGAAAACCACCGCTCTTGTCATCTCCGTCTTCAATATTTATTATAAAGAAAAATATTTACAATCTTGTAATGGTGTAGACATATACCAGCACGTAGGCACCCACCTGCAAAAGGTTGCAACCTTCTCTCGTTCTCCAGCTACTACTGGAAGGGAGCTTCAACGCCCTGATCTCATTTACTAGCCACTCTTGGAAGGGAGCTACTACCCCCATATCTCGTTTACCAGCAACCACTAGAAGGGAGCTACGACCCCCTCACTGAAGGCTCCAACCCTCAACACCACTGCAGACCATGTTTCATCAATTTTCACAGTGGATCCAACAACTTCCACACAACACACCTTGTAGGCCTCTTTTCATCAAATTTTTAGACTGGATGTATAAGCGGGTTGCATTCATAAAAGTAGCATATACATTGCCTCCATATGCGGGCTGCCTTGATCAAACTTGCGTATACATTGAGAAATATTTCATGTTTCATTTCTTTGGTACTTACTGGAATTCCTTTCTCTGTCACATCTGAATTGACTTGTAGAAACATCATTTTTACATATTTAACAAATATGTTGCTATCAAAAGGCAACTCATCAAGTAGGTTTCCATCAAGGACAACTTCATCAAGTAGGTTGCCATCAAGGACAACACATTGCATCATATTGCCAACACTGTCATCATGGAGGTCTAATAGCTTCATTTTACCTCTTTTGACCATCTTTGGCATGACAAACTCCTTGGGATGAGTTTGAAATCTTTGAAAATAGTGATATCTTTAGGAACCCTTTGCTGTCATTATGGAGTGCAAACTTTCCTTTTCACCTTCTTTGATCACCTTACCAAAACCCTAGGTTTCTGGGATGCTTGAGAACAATTATTAGTGTTGTCTTCTAAGTTCTCTAAAGCCCTTTCAAGTTCATTGATTTTTTTCTAGTTCACCTCACCTTTTTCCCTTTTTCATTATAATTTCTAAGAAATTTCTTCCATGTTTGGTTTTCTTGGTGGGCCTCCTCCATGTGATTTTCAACATTGGATCCTTTTTTGGCATACTGCTAGCCCAATTAGGCATAGATACCCTGATTTTCCTTGAACACAAATTGCTCCCTTTATCTTTGCTGTGAATGTATTTATTGAGGTGCAGGCTTCTTACCTTACAAATTTTCTGTTGATATTCACTTTAATATTCCTGCAGAAATGTCAAAATGCACAGTTGCCTTTTGCAGAACTTGAACTTAATAAGGTGGTCTTCTTAGGATATTTTTTTATTTTTCTTGGAAAACCATGTGTTGATCTTGTCTTGCATTTGAACCAGCTTCCAGCACAAGGAAATCAGCGCTAAAAATATGAAGGGTGACCCTACAACCTATGAAACCCTAATGACCTAGTGGGAGGCTCCTTTGATTTGGTCTTTCACTGAAAGCTTGGCTTGGGGTCTTCAAGTGTAAAAAATAGAGTTTTTGAAAAATTGATGTATTGAAGATCCAAAATCCAATGTACTTGATTTACCTAAGGAGCCTACATAGATAGTTTTGAGACCAACAATGCATGAGGCACCTGGTGAACATGAGAAGGAGCAGGCTATTTGGAAATCCTAGATGGGAAGTAGAGGGGTGAGGCAAAGGTAAAATAGAGTGCTGAGGTTATGGGTGGAAAATTTGGATAAATATGAGTGGCATGAGCCCATGAGGGATTTTTTAGGAGTGGTAGTTTACCATGGAATGGCAGAGTAGTAAAAAAAATAGTGAAAAAAAATTGTTTTGAGGATAATGAAGGCAGTGAGATTTCTAAAACTCACAATATTCATGAATCTTGTTTTTAGAAATCTAGAACTAATATTTAGTCATCCAAAGATAGTAAAAATTACTAATGACTAACAGTGGCTCCACTTGGGGAGGGAAACTCATTTTCAAGAGGTGCCCAGGACCTCAGAACTCAAATCTTTGAGTTTTGAAGACCAGTGCTTTACTTGCACTTTGCAGATGTCTTTCCTTCATCTCTGATTTTTTCTCTTTGAAGCTATGATTTCAAAATCTGAAATACATGCTTGCTTCAACCTCATTTATACCTACACATCATACCTTGCCTAACATTTTTTCTTATTTTGGGTGCACTTGGAATAGCAAACCCCTGACATTATTTTTCTCTTAAAATCGAAAAAAACTATCTACTTGTACCCTTATCACTTCCAAGAGTTCAGATTATGCTGGTGAACTCTTTCATTCTCTACATAATCTATTTATCTGTCAAGATTAAGTTGTTTGACATATTTTTATTTCCTAACCTACTAACATGAAATTTAAAACATGATCATGCCAGGACTAAGCAACCTGATTTGTCATGGGTTGTGGAATTTTGGACAAGCTGCACACAAATATTTATTTTTGTACAATGAAAACTAGAAAACATGAGGGTTGTGATTTAGAATTTGTTTAGCCATCCCTTTATTTCTCCTTGGTTCAGATTTGAGCATTGAGAACCAACAATTTCCATTCCTAATCTATCCTACTGACAAGTCAAGTTAAAATAGTCTGACAAGTCTTCTTTCACAAATCTATCAGTAGAAATTTAAACATGCCTAATCATGATTAGGTTGTATGATTAAACAAGACTCTTTTTCGTAGCAAGTAGTGGCATTTAGGGTTGCACACTTTCAACAATACTCCTTTTTGGGAATGGGGCTGTACCTATTCTTTTCCTACCCTCTTTTACTTTTTTTTTTTTGTTTTTTTGTTTTTGTTTCTCTTATCTTTTATCAAGCAATGTTATGTACAATGAATGAAAGTTTCAAATTAGGAATTTTGAAAAAAATAGTGCTTGAGCATCTTGCCATTGACATGACCTCCAAATACCTCAGTTCCATCCAACTCTTGCAAAAATAATGCATTGTTACCTCTAATTGAATGGATGATGTAGGGACCCTTCCATAAATTTTCAAATTTTCCATGTTTTCCTTTGTCTTCTCTCCTTGAATCCCACTTCAGCACTTTGTCTCCAATGTGAAAATCACTAGCCTTGGTCCTTCGGTCAAATATCTTCTTGATATTTTCTTAAACTTCTTTTGTCCTCTTATAAACTTCTTCTCTTGACTACTGCAAATGAATGGTTTGGTTCAGCCTTCTGTAATATTCCAAAATTAGCATGCAGCTAATTCGAATATTGAATTTTGTTCTTTTCACATAGGAGATGAATAAATGGGTGAGAAGGCCCACACATTTAAGAAATATTAATAAAATCCCTCATAGTGTGAAAATGGATCATAATACTAGCTGGATTTTACACTCTCATGTGTGAATAGGGACAAATGCATGTGGACAAGGTCAAGTTTGACCAAGTCAACAGCGTTGGTATGGGAGGAGGAGATCATCCATAGAGACAACGTAGTGCAAGTAGGAGGAAGATTCCATGGTGGAGGAAACCCTAAGGAGTGGGGCCCAAGGCAAGAAGGATCACACTAGTTTAAAATGAGGGCAAGGTAGCCATAGGAGGATATGAATTAAAGATTGCATTTTTGTTCTACATGACTATTCTGCTTTCTCCAACTGTTTAGTTGAGATTGTTGTGCTGCTTAGCACAAGGCATTCCTGTTTAGGAATTCATTCTCCTTTCTTGAGAGGCCTCTTGAGGGAGCTTGTACTGAATTTCCCCAAACCCAGGCTTGAGTCCAAGCATCCTCCTTCATCTACAATGTTATTTCTGCAGCAGTATAACATTGTGTTGCAGGGTGTTGTAGTGGAAATTATCAACACCACCTCCAAAGCTTATGTTTCAGAGGAGGAAGCCTTCCTTCCTTTGGGAGACCAATGAGGAGAACTTTGAGCTTATTTTCAGATCTTGGCATGTGGCCATTGTATTTTCCATCACCTACAGTGAATTCCCTTGTAGGAGCTGCGTCATTTCTTGTAGTGTTGCAGTGAGAGGGTTAAAACCCTTGTTTGTGAGCTAGTTTCTTAGGGAAAGGGCCAAACCTTCTCCCGGAATGCTTGTAAGAAGGATCCTCCTTCATTTATTATATTATTTAGCTGTATGTATATAGATATTCATTTAGCCTGCATCATTTCAGATCCATATCTGTAGATCTGCTGTTTTGTACTTATGCTTTCATGAAACCCTTGCTGGGTTATCTTTCCTTTCTATAAAAGTGGTTAGATCTCCATTTTCTTGGCTATTTGAATAATAAACTTTAGATATATTGTTCTCAATATTATTTTTGTAGTAACCCTCATGTAATTACATTTTCACTTGCTTCAGTAAATCTGTGGGGTATAATTCATGGGGTTTGGGGGGTTTTAAGCCCTATTGAGGCTGGGAGATCTATTTAGCATATCTAGAAGGACTTTTTTCTAATTCCCTTATGTATATAAGGGCCATAATACATTATATAAGGGATACAAGTCCTATCTCTCAATTATATAGTGTAATTTTCTGGGAATAACATTTTTATGGTCCATATTACTGCATTTCCCTACTTTGGGATGATATAGTGGAACATATTTTGTTGTTGTAACATTAATTTGATGGCTATGTGTTCCTCTTACATTTTATGAGGTAATTTATCACTACTATTTCCATTTTTGTGTTCAAATATTGCTACATCCCTATTTTGGGATATCACAGTGCTATCAGAGCATAATCTTGGCTCAGCATGTGAGTTCCAGCCATTATGCTATTAGAAGAATAAGAAGACAAAGAGAAGAAGAGGGATCATAATGATGGAGAGAATGATATTTATCTCAACACTTTTCAAATATAGAAAGATAATTTCCAATGAGGTTAAGCAGATGAAGGAGAAGAGATGCAATGAAATTCCTAGAGGTTTTCAATAAGAGGAAGAGCCATGCACTTCCTATACTCAAAGAGGAGAATAAAAGAGGCATGAAGAAAACTTGGAATCTTAAATTATAAGAATGTACCTTGCAGAATAAAAATCTCAACCTATATCTTTCAAGGAGACTCTAGCTCTTCCTCAGTTTATCTAGCTGGAAGAAGAAAGGAGGCCCTATAGCAATGGGATGATGAAAGGCAATAGATTTCCATTGTCCACTTTTGATGGATCAATCACATGTGCAGCAAAGTCTTGGGTGATGAATATAGAGGAATTATTCCTAATACATCCAGTGGTAGAGAGAGAGGTTGTAGAAATTGCAGCGCTACACCTTGAAGGTTGAGCAAGCACTTGGTGGTTCAGCCATGTGAGTCATGCAAGAGTGTCTACTTTTGCAGAATTCACTCAAAAGGTGATCAGGATATTTGATAAAGAAAAATCAAAGGGAGAGAAGCCCTCACCACCATTGAAAGATGCATGTACCAGCATTGTTATAACCATGGAGGAGCAACCTTCACCTTCAGTAGTTTGGGAAGCCAACACATTGGAAGGAACTCTTGCAACCATACAAGATACTTCCAAATTTCACCAAGGTATGCTTAAGTTTCCATCTCTTACCATTTCAAAAAAATTTATGGATGGATATACACCATTGCATACTACTAATATAGAGCAACAGAACTGCACTGCACTGTGCAAACTTGATTTATTCAAGGAAGGGATGAACTACATTCAACCTCTTGAGTTGAAGTGTAGAATTTCTAAAGATAGGTTGAGTATAATCCCATGTACAATGGCTGACTATGATTCATCATTGTACCTTGATTTGAGATAGTACATGTATCACCTTGTAGACCTATAGCCTTGTACATAAGCAACAATGAAGAAGAAAGGACCCATTCCTTATGGGAGCATTCCAATGGCAACTTCATTCATGAAACAATGGAGGAAAAGATGATAGATGGTAGACATCTTGAGATGAGAAATAATTTATCCTTTCTAGATGAAACTTTATCAATGAGTATCTCACAGGTCAAAGAGAAAATTCTACCTATAGCAGATCTAGAACCTTATAGGTTTTGGTGGGCCATTGATGAAAGGAAGGTCTCATGGAGAGATCCCATTGGAGGTGCACTACAACATATCATGGAGTGAAAATTTCTTCAACAATTTAAGGAGGTTTGCCCTCATAACACTTGGATCCTTATGGATTAAAGTTGGTCATTGGTGTGAGATCTTCTCTAGGATATCTTCAAGGAGTTTCATTTCAACATCCCATGGAATGCAAAAGGAGAGATATGATTTGGGAGGATGGTAGTATTCATTGGAGGAGTACCAAGATGGAGCATGGTAGGATACATCCACATGAGGATGAATGGGTGTGGATGGAGAGCAAGAGGCTAGTGAGCCACTTGCATATTTATGACACTGGGCAGTAAGAGAAATGGTTGTGCTGGCTACTCTTGAAATATTTTGGCCATCATGAGCAATATCCTTCTCCAAAGGGTATGTTGGTGGAGGAAACTTGGCAGGACACTTGCATCATATGGCAGTAAAGAGTTTGGGTGCATTATGTTGATATGATCTCCTTAATGTCAATAAACATATTTTCACTTCATAATTTGTATGATGGAGGTGTGAGGGGACAACAAGAGTTATTGTTGCTATGGTTCCTCTTGGGAGAGTATGGGTAGAAATTTTCCCATACTTGTCATGATATTTCCAAAGAAAGGGACGTGACATTCAAAGTGCAAAGAGGCTGACTTCTAGCATTGGAGGATAAGGAGAAGATTACTCCACATAGTAGCATGATGGTGGATATCTTTGGCATGTGGAATGTAAAAGGAAGAAGTCATGGAGTGACAAGAGCCTTATCACTAAGGCCAACAACGTTGTCACTTGGGAGTATGTTTCTATTGATGGAGTGTTCCAAGGGGAGTATGAGGAGATTGTCATGGGAGGACTCATCCATGGACCACACTTTCAGCCCACTCACTATGCATGATAAGAAATGTATTTTTGTACTTATTGATTATTTCATTGAGTATTTACATCTTCTCACCATATATGTTCAGTGCATTTCTCCACAAAAGGGCAAGATTATTTATGGGTTTCATTGTCATTCTAGAACCAACATTTATGATGGAGATAACCCTTCTCTACATGACTTTAGACAAGTGTGTTTTCATTCTTATTGTACTCAGCTGATATATAATTTTATTTACCACCTCATGGTAGATGATAAAGCATGCACAATTGTTATCTTGTTGAAAGACCACTTGCCACATGATGATCTAAGGCAGCAGTTGGGAAGACTGCGTTGTATCCACTTGAGAAACCATTGGTATCATCCAAAATTACACATAACCTTCAACATTTTTATGATTTGGATGCCATATGGTGATGATGTGCCATTCATTTTGTATGGGATGGTTTAGGCCAACATGATTCATGACATGGGAGAGAGGATATTTAGAGATCTATTCTTCTTCTTGCCAATTGAGGGTGTTAGCCACCTATATTTTTCAATTATATCAGCTGGTGGCTAAATATTCTTTGCAGCCTTCAAGAAACAAATTCAGGCCTAAAATTGTTGGTGCTTGAAGTCTGTTGGTAAGATCATAAACTGCTGGTTGGTTCTTCATACTTTTCCTTCTCTCAGCCTCTGATATTCCATGAAAATCCAAATCAAATATTGTTGCATCCTCCTCCTTTTTCCCCTCCCCTGCTTCCATCTTACCTTCGTTTCTTCAGTTTACTTTCATCCATAAAAACCCCACTAAAACACGTGTTATTCCTTGCCCTTTCATTATTTTCTTTCCCCAAGGTTAAAAACCCATGTTTTAACCTTATCGGACTCATATTTCTTTTTTTGAATTCTTTGGAAAAACCATAGAAAACGTATGTTTTTATGCGTTAGGCTTAAGCCCCTCAGGCTAAGCCCCTTGCCGTCTCTCCCTCCATATGCCCGAGCGCCGCGACCGGCTGCTCAAGTCCAGAGGCGCTAAACCGAAGTGTGGTCCCCACTTCGCCCTTTTCCTTTGAAACCTTCAAAAACCAATCGTTTATAAGGTTTGGGTGCGAAATATGAAGCCACGTATTTTATTGCCCTGAGCCTTCCTAGCTGTCGATCTGCTCCCCAGATCCGACGGAGCGGAGTACCTCACACCTGGTGGACCCCCTTCCCCCGCGCTCGTTTCCAAAAACCATGGTATATATCCCGCACCACCTTTCGTCGAATGGCGGTTTTATCCCGTCGACCAGCGATTCCACACGCTGGCTGACACGTGTCCTCCACCTCATTCCAAAAACCACCATCCTTCCACTTCGCCCACGCGTTATCTATCGTCCCATCACCCCGCAGCGGGATTCATCTCTGCCGTCGGATCTGGGCCTTCCCATCCGACGGTTGCTAATCGCCATTTCTGCCCGGCTTTTAACGGATTTCCCCGCCTGCTGAATTTTCCCCCGGCGCGTCCAAAAGTCGATCTCCGCCGTCGATCTCCGCGGATCGACGGTTCTCATTCGTCCTCCCGATTCCACTGTACAAAATCCCTTTTTCTCTGCTGACTTTTCAAAGCGCCCCCGACCGTTGATCGCAGTACGATCAACGGCTCCGATTGCTCCATTTTCTGCATGCCCTCCGATGCAGATTGTCCATATAACGCAGGATTTTCTCATTTTTATTGTATTTTGTAGGTTTTAAGGTTCATTCATCGTGTTTTAATAAAAACCTAGAGGATGAGGGTGATGACTCCCGTCCTTCCGATTAATCCAGAGAATCGACCGCAGGGTGAAGAACAATGATATCAACAAGGTTTCATTAGCCTTGGTTGCTACGCATCCCTGTAAAGCCTGAAGAATGCCGTCAACATCAACGCAGAGAAGAGTATCGAATTTTGAAAACAGAATGAACCAGAGCAGCAGTTTTATGGATAGACTGGCGGGGATTACGACTAAGACGGTTATCAAAAGCCTAATCCCCGGCTTGGAACACAGATTAAAGAAAAACCTAAAAGTGTTCATCAGACATATTGCCTCCACCGCCATACTTCGAGGTGAATTGATTCCTCAACCACCGCAGTGCCACCTATTGCCTCAGAATGCTCAAATCAGAGGATGAATTTATTGAACAGGATCAGATATTATGCCTCGGATCAACCAAAGAAGTTATTTCTGCACCAGATTTAATGACAGGATGTTTGCAGAGTAACCCTAACAGTACGCAGAGCCTCAAATGTCAACAAAAGCTCCTTCTGAGCTTACTTCATAAGTATAAGCGCATAAATGCAGTGGAACACCTGTATAAATTCTTCATCGAGCCTCCCAGGCCAGGAAGACACTAATTCTGCATTAATTGTATTTAAGATCTTTTTTAGATCTCACCTCCTCATCCTTCTATAAATACTCCAGAAGAAGATGAGTGAGGGGTTGGATTAGTTGGTTGTCAATGTAATTGCTGGAGTGTTGTAGCTGTTTCTGAGTGGAAAACTCTTTACTGTAAATAGTGGTTTCATAGGCTCTTGGAGCTCTACTTGTAACAGATAGGTTAGATTGTGAAGAGAGAAGGATTAAAACATTGGATTTGAAGATTGTAACTGGTTTGAAGCAATCAATACAAGCTGATTTATGGGATCCTGGTCTATGCTGATGGTGATGTTATTCTCACTGTAACTTGTGTTTTGTTTCTGTTTTCAATCTGTTTCATTTTCCACTGTAAAGAACAGTTTAAACAGTGGTAGGGCCTGCTGTATATCAGTAACCTTCTCTGGCTGAGAAATATTTATTTAAATGTTTTCTTTCTGCTGTTTTATTTGAGAATGATTTAATTCAGTCTAAGCACAGAGATGCTGGCGTTCCCTCATCTTTTCGTCACTGCTGAATGTTATTTTTAAATGTTACTTTCATGTATGTTGTGTAAGGAATGAATTGAGGAAATCAAAGCTTAGCCCTGAGTCCCTTTCTTGTTTTCTCAACTATTTGACTGTTTCCCTTAGGATGTGTCAAAAGATGACTAGTTTCAAAGTACTTATCAGATCTTAGGCCATTCTGTGTTATCTTTGTGATTGTCTTGGAAGTAACTAAGTAAAGAAGAACTAGGAGAGGATCAGGGTGAGTCCCAGCCCACTAGTTTTTGCTCCAAAGGTTGCCTTCAAGTTTCCCTTTGTTTTTAATCTGTGTTCTATTAGAAGTGTATCAAAGGCTGGATAGTTTCAAAGTACTTACCAGATCCTAGTTTTCTTCTATGTTTTTCTTAAGTGCCTGGTCAAAGGCTGGCTAGTTTCAAAGTACTTACCAGATCCTGGGCTGCTCTTTGTTCTGCATCTGTTATTTCCCCTTTCTTATTGTATCACCCCATTCCATAAATCAAACTTTAAAGAGATCCTTAGGCATAGATGACTTGCCCCATAGATTACTCTTGAACCTGAATGTTTCAATTAAATTCTCTTATGACTCCATAGCCCAATGGATTGAAAAATTGCCATCATCTTTCGTTATAATCAAAGCTTACTCTGTTTGCTTGCAACTTTTCACCTTTGAACCTATTTGCATATATATATTTCCGCCTCAGACAGCAACTATGTTCAACCATCCGAGAAAACCAAACAAAACCCTTGGCCTTCATAACTAGCCTAATATCATTACCTCAAACTTCAAAGACAATATCCATCTTTGTACATATTGGAGAGATCCCTCTCCGGATTCAGGAGGGCTAGATCCTAGAATCCCAAAGTTGGTTGAAATGATGTTAACTCTGTGATCAGACTTTGCCAATCTTTGTTGTTACAGAGACCTAAAATTTCTGGCGACTTCGCTGGGGAGACTTTAACCCAGAATCTCTGGTTCCATGACAATTGTTCTATTTTGCAGCTGAGCCACCAGAACCTAACATTTCTGGCGACTCCACTGGGGAAAGTTTTACCTAATAATCTCTGGTTCCATGAATCTCTATAAGACCTTCAGAGTCAAAAGCAGCCTTTTCAACCACTACCAAGAAATGGTAATTATGATGAAACTTGATTGAATCAGTGACAAACTAGGTCAGCCCTAGGATCCTTTGAGTTTTTATCTAACCTTGGAAAATCGGCTAGCTTAGCCATAAGGATAGACTGTCTTTGTTTCATAACCGTAGCTAAGTTTTGAGGCAGAGTTAGGATATTCTTCTGAACCACAAATAAAAGCAATTCAGAAAATACCAAAAACATTTCAGATTGGTAGTAAAACACTAGTTTTGATATCTTGTATACGTCTTTGATGTGTTTTACCCTATACTCTTAGACAGAGTCTGGAAAGGGCCAGGTAGCCTCCGGGTCTCATCCTCTTTTAGGGGTGACATATCTGGTGAATGCCCTCCCAGTCAATCTCTGGTTAGAGTTTGTTGTGTTTTGAGATATCCTTGAAAAGGAATGTTTCACAAACACTGTGGTGGATAGTGTACTCCTTTGAAAACACTCTGAACTTTCCACCTGGCAACTCCACAATCTTGAACAGACCTTAAAACTCCACTGGGGAGAACCCTTATCATTATAAAATCATTCAAACTCAGTTAGAGGACTGTGGGATTGAAAAATTGTAAAAACAGATTGGTTAACCTCCTAAAGATTGTCATATCTGGTTGAACTTTTCTTGTTTACTTGGGTCTAAAAACTTAACATTGTGGCTCCTAAAAAGATTCACACTAGAGCCCATCCTGACCTAGATCCTCCTGAGATAGTTGACAACCCAAAAATAATCCTTAGGAAGTCTCCTAAGATACAATTATCAGCTATTTTCAAACCACCCCTAAGAGCTAATTCAGTCCCTGAAAACCTTTCAGCTCTTCACGAATCACAAATTGACTTATTAAACCCATTCAGAACTAGGTCATTTGGTGATTTAGACTAGCTAGACTCTGAGCCTTCACTTCCATCTCCCGAAACAAGTGAACCCCTTGGGGATAGAGAATCAACACCTCCTGATTTGCATTTCTTACATAATCTAGGTGTCCCTCATCCAAGATCAACTCAGAAATCTACTGCTATTCCATCCACTTCTCTTCATCCTTCATCCACTGTTCAAACCACTCCACTTCAACCCACACCTCCTCTTGTAAATCTGCCCCCACCACATATCATGGCAACATGGTATGCTCCCTTAGTCCTTCCTGTACCACTAGTCAATCTTCCACAGGACTATCAGTCCAAAATTCCATTATATGATGCTAGCAATACTATAACAACATCTCAACATGTGGACAAGATGAATGACTACTTTGACAGAAATGAAATTGATAATGAATCTGTCAAAATCAGACTGTTTGCTCAAAGTTTGGGGGGAGAAGTGAGAAAATGGTTTAAAGGTTTAACCCCCCATAGTATTAACGACCTCCAAGCCTTCCATCAAACATTCTTAAACAAATGGGAAGTAAGGAAGAACCCTCTCCAAGTCCTTGCCGACTATAACAATCTCCATAGGAACCCTGGGGAAAGTGTACAAGCTTATTGTACCAGATTTAACAGTGTGTATAATGCACTTTCCCCTGAACTGAAACCTCCTCAGGGCTCAGCCTTAAACAAATTTCCTGAAGGATTTGATCCGTACATGACATATTCACTCAGAGAAAGAGTTTTTGCAACCCTTGAAGATATGCAAAGAGGTGCTCTTTCTGTGGAAGTTAACCTCATGGAAAAGAGAGCAAGGATGAAAGCTGAAAAGAGAGTATCTTTTAGAGAAGAATCCACCCCTTCTACTTCAAGCTCAAAGATGGAAAGAATGATGGAAGAAATGATGAAGAAAATGAGCATTCTAGAGAGAGCGCAAGCAAGTCTAAATCAAAACGCTCCTCAAAACAGAAACCAAAACCAGAATCAGAATATTAGAAGAAATCAGCCTCCAAACAGACCCAGGGAAGATGATCAGCAGATCATCCTCCCTTTCATCAAAACTTTTTAAGTGAGGTTGAGGAAACAGATGAAACAATAGAGGATAATGATATAAACTTATTTGGGGTAGATGATGATGACTTTGAGGTTCATTATGATGAAAAACAAGGTCTTTATACACCTTACGATGACAGAAGAGATGATAATGAGAATTACTATCAAAACATGGAAAACGCTGTCATACAGCCTTCAAGGGATTACGAACTCAGAAGTAGGTCTAATCAACAAACCCTCAACAAGGAAACCTCTGGCAAACCTTCTCAAAACAGCACTGCAACCAAGTCTAAAATGATCAAACAAAAGGACACAACAGTGGCTGTTAATTCTGGTAGTGGTAAAGAGAAAGACACTCAAAATATTGAAAAACAGAGTGCAAACATTAGTAGTACTAGCACCTCGGTTAGTACCCCTGGTAAAACAACTGTTTTAACTGTAGATAAACCGAATCAGCAAGCTGTTATTGCTGATAAAGCGGCAGCAAACAAGGCTGAAATCAATGTTTTAAAGAGTCAAAACCTTTTTAGCCTAGAACAGGAA
The DNA here is from genome assembly GCA_034641835.2 of Pinus albicaulis. Taxonomy (NCBI): domain Eukaryota; kingdom Viridiplantae; phylum Streptophyta; class Pinopsida; order Pinales; family Pinaceae; genus Pinus; species Pinus albicaulis. The sequence goes on along the minus strand of CM076584.1, from coordinate 195,944,178 downwards.
ATCTCAAAGATCAAAATTTCTGTTCCTTTGACTGAGTTAGCTGCCCAACATGTATATAGGTCCAAAATTTTGAAAGCTTTGAACTTAGAAGATAATGAAGATTCACTCAATCTTAATGATGACCGACCAGAGCTTATTTTTGGTCCAGAGATTGAAGGAAAGTTCCAAGAGGGTTCTGTCCCTCCCTTTTATGTAAGCTTAAACGTTCATGACAAAATTCTGCACAATGCTATGCATGACTCAGGCGCTTCCCACAATTTAATGCCAAAAGCTGTAATGGAAAGCCTGGGTCTTGAAATTACCAGACCTTACAAAGATTTGTACTCCTTTGACTCAAGCAGAGTTAAATGTTTAGGATTGATAAAGGATCTCTGTGTTAACTTAGCCCAGATCCCAGCCAAATGTTTAGTCATGGATGTTGTTGTGGTTGATGTACCCCCGAAGTATGGAATGCTTTTATCAAGGTCTTGGGGTGCTAAGTTACAGGGAACCATGCAAATGGATATGACCTATGCGACTATCCCTGTTTTTAATCAGACTAGAAGACTTTACAGGGAATCCCACATGCAGTACACAGTGACAAGTCAAGATCGGCCTCAAAACTCCCCTCTCTATGCCATAAATACGAGCCTTGATTCTTTTATCATGTTCAATGATGAAACACTTACGGGACACATCATTTCAACATAATCGATAGTTGAAACAGAGGGAGAGGAACACAACGCTGAAATGTCGGGACAGTCTATTGTGTATGAAGATCCTAGCACACTAAACATAGGTCTTGAACTGCAAGTTATTAATCCTTTGAACTTAAAACCTGATAATCAGCAGGAAAACCCTCAACCCGATGAAAAACTTGAGGAATCAAATTATACACAGCCCATCCACCAAACTGAAAATGCTCCTCTCTGGACTATGTATTTTGATGGGTCATGCACCAAAAAAAGTGCTGGTGCAGGTGTCTGGATCACCAACACTGAAAAAAATCATACAGAATGTATCTCATGTAAATTAAACTTTCAGTGTTCCAACAACATAGCAGAATATGAATCCCTTCTCTTAGGCTTGCATCTCTTGAAAAAGTTAGGTGCCAAGAGAATCAATGTATATGGGGATTCTGAATTAATCATTAGGCAAGTTAATGGGGAGTATAATGCAAATCACCCCAGACTTAGGGCCTATAGGAATGATGTCATAGATCTTTTGAAAACATTTGAGGAGTCCACCCTGACTTTTGTCCCAAGGAAAAGAAACATTGCAGCCCACAATTTAGCCTTTGCTGCTAGAACCTGCCCAATGCTATATGATGACACCTCTCAGATAAAATTCAGACCAGCCATCCCTGATAACAAGAAATATTGGCAGGTATTTGATGGAGATAAACAAATAGAAGACTTCATGCAATTCAGAAATGAGTTTGAACCCTATAGTTCAGATTCAGATTATGATACAGACTGCAGTGAAGAAAATTTTCTTGGCGAAGAAGAACCGTCTCCATAACTGGTAGATATAAACCTTCAGACTACCAAACTTAGAAACCAAACAGAATCAAGTGCAAAATCTGAAACAGAGGAAATAGAAACTCTGCATTTTAATGATGATAGTTTACCCAAGGGTTTGGCCCCTCTAGAAGAACTGTTTGATTTTGATGATGTGGCCAACAAACCGAAACTGGAACCTGTAGAAACTGAAGTGGAGGAATGTAATATAGGCAGTGAGGAAAAACCGAAATTGATCAAACTGTCTAAAACTTTACCAACTCACATTAAACTCAAATACTTAGAGCTGTTCAAAGAATTTTCTGATGTTTTTTCTTGGAGTTACGAAGATCTTAAATCCTATGACACTGAAATAATACAGCATAAAATCCCTCTTAAAGAAAACCAAAAACCATTCAAACAGAAACTGCGCAGAATCAACCCTGTCTAGTTTCCATTGGTTAAGAAGGAAGTCATGAAGATGCACGATGCTGGTATTATTGTCCCTATTAGATATTCTGAGTGGGTATCTAATCTGGTGTCAGTTAGGAAGAAGACTGGAGAAATCAGGCTTTGTATAGACTTCAGAAATTTAAACAAAGCTTCATTGAAAGACAACTACCCTTTACCCAAGATGGATCATATTTTGCAAAGGGTGGTGGGGTCTAAAAGAATTTCTTTGCTGGATGGATATTCAGGGTATAATCAAGTCCTAGTCCACCCTGATGATCAATTAAAGATAGCTTTTACTACACCATGGGGCACTTTCATGTATGTGAAAATGCCTTTTGGTCTAATGAATGCTGGAGCAACCTTTCAGAGAGCCATGGACATAGCATTCTCGGAATAATTGGGCTTCTTCATCATTATCTATCTCGATGATGTAACTGTGTTTTCAAAAAAAGATGAAGAACACTTAGAACATTTGAGAAAATTTTTCGAGAAGTGCAGAAGGTTTGGGATATCTTTGAACCCTAAGAAGACTTTATTTGGTCTCCAAGAAGGTAAACTTCTTGGACACATCATTTCAGAAGAGGGCATAAAGATTGATCCCATGAGGATTGAGGCCATATTGCAAATCTCTCATCCTCGAAACATCAAAGAGTTGCAGTCTTTCATTGGAAAGATTAACTTTTTGAGAAGGTTCATTCCCAACTTGGCTGAGCTCCTTAGGAATATCACGAACATGTTTAAAAAGGAGCAAGGGGTAAAATGGACCTCGGAAGCAAAGACATCCTTTGAGCTGGTGAAACAAGCATTAACTAAAACACCAGTTCTCATAAGTCCTGATTTTTCAAAGGATTTTTATATCTTCTCATTTGCATCAGAACATACCATAGCTGCTGTCCTTTTACAGAAAAATCCAGAAGGACAGGAGCAGCCCATTGCATTCTTTAGCAAGGCATTGAGGGATGCCCCTTTGAGGTATAACATTATGGAAAAATAGGCTTTTGCTTTGGTAAAGGCTTTGAAAGACTTCAGAGTATACATCCTTCACTCACACAGCGTTGCCTTTGTCCCAAATTCGGTTGTAAAGGACATTCTAACCCAGGATCCAGATGGTAAGAGAGGTAAGTGGATTGTTGCTATTCTTGAATATGATTTAGAGATTAAACCCACTAAGCTCATCAAAGGTCAGGGTCTAGCTAGGTTAATGGCTGAATCAAATTGTGAAGTTCTTGATATTAATATGATTAATGCTTTGGATGACCAAGAAGAATTCTCAACTCCCATTGTTGAAGATCATTTTATGATTTCTCCTTGGTATACTGATATTGTTTATGTTTTGCTTAATCTAAATACACCTCCTGGTTTATCCAAAACAAAGGCAAGATTCCTAAAGTTAAAAGCTGTAAACTATTGCATTATTGATAAATGTCTTTATTGGAAAAATGCTAGTGGTATATTGCTTAAATGTTTGCCTGAGTTTGATGCAGAAAAGATTAAGCAGGAATTCCATGAAGGAGAGTGTGGAGGCCATTTTTACTGGAAGTCAACAGCCAACAAAATTTTGAGGGCTGGTTTCTATTGGCCTACTCTTTTTCCTGATGTACACAAGCTGACAACTTCTTGCCATAAATGCCAATTGTTCGAGGGCAAGAGAAAATTACTACCCCTTCCTCTGCATCCAATTACTGTTGAAGCCCCTTTTCAACAGTGGGGACTTGACTTCATAGGAGAAATCCACCCACCATCCTCTGCCCAACACAGGTGGATTCTTACCGCCACAGACTATTTCACTAAGTGGATAGAAGCCATTCCTTGTAGACAGGCCAATGATTCAGTTATCATTAAATTCATAGAAACCAATATCCTTTCTAGATTTGGCTGTCCCACCAAGATCATTACAGACAATGCAGCAGCATTCAGATCAAAGAAAATGGTTGAATTCTGTCACAAGTATCAGATAACATTGGGGCACTCCACAGCCTATTACCCTCAGGGTAACGGACTTGCTGAGTCTTCCAACAAAAGCTTAGTGAACATAATAAAGAAACTGTTGGAGGACAACAAAAAGTCTTGGCACACAAAGCTAATCCATGCACTTTGGGCTGACAGATTAACATTGAAGAAATCCATTGGTATGTCACCCTTCCAGCTTGTGTATGGTACAGATGAAATTTTTCCTAATAGCCTTGGTGTACCATTTATGAAGTTAATTCAAGAGCTCCAGACTGAAGAAGATGACATAATCAGAAGAATAAATCATACCATTCATCTTCAGCAAACCAGAGAGGAAGTGTACAAAAAAGCATTGCAGAAGCAAGACAATATCAAGAAGATATTTGATAGAAGGACAAAGGCCAGCAATTTTAAGATTGGGGACAAAGTTTTAAAGTGGGACTCAAAGAGGGAGGACAAGGGAAAGCATGGTAAATTTGACAATTTGTGGCTTGGCCCTTACTCCATTCATTCAGTTGCTGGAAACAATGCATTCTTCTTACAAGAGCTGAATCGAACAGAATTGTTTGGGGGTCCTGTCAATGGCAGGATGCTTAAGCATTACCTTTCTTAAATTATTTCATGTTCGAAGCCTTTTTTACCTTTCTTCCACTGTAAATATTTCATCCACCGTTGCATTTAAAGTTATGAAAAAACAAGAAATACAAAAACAAAGAAATAAAGAAAAGAGGGAAAAAATGAAAACAAAAAAGGAAAAGCCCCATGCCAAAAAGAAAAAAATCTGAAAGTGTGCAAGCTTAAATGCCACTCCTTGAAACACACTTCTAATCTTGGCTAATTAGCTTTCAATTTTCTGCTGATAGGGTAGCGAATTTGATTTTCCAAACTGTTTAATCTTGGCTTATCAGTAGATAGATTAGGGTAGAAATCAAGGTTCAAACCAACTCAAAATCTGAACCAAAATTTCCAAGAAAAGAATGACTCAAAACTGTTTTACTTTCTGAGTCATAAAAGAGAAGACCTGGTTCTAATTTGCCCAAAACTTGAACCAGAGGAAAAATAAAGATAGCTCAAAGAAAAAGCAAAAATAGAGCTGAAGGGAAGAGAGAAGGCCTTGATAGGAAATTTTCAGATCTTAAGCCTTCTGTTTTGATTTAATATTTTCTGCAAATAATAATCTATGTGCAGCTTGTCTTTATGCCATAGATCATAGCAAGTCAAACAGCTCAATCTTGACTTGACTATTTTTAAATTTCTGTTGTAGAAGTTAGAGAATGAAAGTTTGTTGGATTGTTTAATCCCAACAGACAGTAGACTAGGTGGAGAAACATCTGAGCTCAACTGTTTAATCTGAGTTCAGGGAGAAATAAGGAGTAGAAATAGATTAGATTTCCTGCTTTCAAAAAAATAAAATGTTGAGAATAGAGTTTGCCAATCCAAGTGCACTCTGATGAAGAAAAAATGTTAGATCAGTAGGATTAGGGTAGGTAGAAGTTGTATTGATGAAATTCATCTTTCTTTCATAACTGATATTATTTTGTCAAAGGAAAAGCAAGAGCAAGCAATGGGTCAGACACCAGTCAGCATTCCAGAGAAATCAAGTCTGAATTCTTGATGCCTTCAAGAAGGCACCATCCCCAAGTGGAGCCACTGTTAGCCACCTATATTTTTCAATTATATCAGCTGGTGGCTAAATATTCTTTGCAGCCTTCAAGAAACAAATTCAGGCCTAAAATTTTTGGTGCTTGAAGTCTGTTGGTAAGATCATAAACTGCTGGTTGGTTCTTCATACTTTTCCTTCTCTCAGCCTCTGATATTCCATGAAAATCCAAATCAAATATTGCTGCATCCTCCTCCTTTTTCCCCTCCCCTGCTTCCATCTTACCTTCGTTTCTTCAGTTTCCTTTCATCCATAAAAACCCCACTAAACCACGTGTTATTCCTTGCCCTTCCATTATTTTCTTTCCCCAAGGTTAAAAACCCATGTTTTAACCTTATCGGAATCATATTTTTTTTTTGAATTCTTTGGAAAAACCATAGAAAACGTATGTGTTTATGCGTTAGGCTTAAGCCCCTCAGGCTAAGCCCCTTGTCGTCTCTCCCTCCATATGCCCGAGCGCCGCGACCGGCTGCTCAAGTCCAGAGGCGCTAAACCGAAGCGTGGTCCCCACTCCGCCCTTTTCCTTTGAAACCTTCAAAAACCCATCGTTTATAAGGTTTGGGTGCGAAATATGAAGCCACATATTTTATTGCCCCGAGCCTTCCTGGCCGTCGATCTACTCCCCAGATCCGACGAAGCGGAGTACCTCACACCTGGTGGACCCCCTTCCCCCGCGCTCGTTTCCAAAAACCATGGTATATATCCCGCACCACCTTTCGTCGAATGGCGGTTTTATCCCATCGACCAGCGATTCCACACGCTGGCCGACGCGTGTCCTCCACCTCATTCCCAAAAATGCCATCCTTCCACTTCGCCCGCGCGTTATCTATCGTCCCATCACCCCGCAGCAGGATTCATCTCTGCTGTCGGATCTGGGCCTTCCCATCCGACGGTTGCTAATCGCCATTTCTGCCCGGCTTTTAACGGATTTCCCCGCCTGCTGAATTTTCCCCCGGCGCGTCCAAAAGTCAATCTCCGTTGTCGATCTCCGCGGATCAACGGTTCTCATTCGTCCACCCGATTCCACTGTACAAAATCCCTTTTTCTCCGCTGACTTTTCAAAGCGCCCCCGACCGTTGATCGCAGTATGATCAACGGCTCCGATTGCTCTATTTTCCGCACGCCCTCCGATGCAGATTGTCCATATAACACAGGATTTTCTCATTTTTATTGTATTTTGCAGGTTTTAAGGTTCATTCGTCGTGTTTTAATAAAAACCTGGAGGATGAGGGTGACGACTCCCGTCCTTCCGATTAATCCAGAGAATCGACCGCAGGGTGAAGAACAATGATATCAACAAGGTTTCATGAGCCTTGGTTGCTACGCGTCCCTGTAAAGCTTGAAGAATGCCGTCAACATCAACGCAGAGAAGAGTATCGGATTTTGAAGACAGAATGAACCAGAGCAGCAGTTTTGTGGATAGATTGGCGGGGATTACGGCTAAGACGGTTATCAAAAGCCTAATCCCCGGCTTAGAACACAGATTAAAGCAAAACCTAAAAGTGTTCATCAGACATATTGCCTCCACCGCCATACTTCGAGGCGAATTGATTCCTCAACCACCGCAGTGCCACCTATTGCCTCAGGATGCTCAACCAGAGGATAAATTTATTGAACCAGATCAGATATTATGCCTCGGATCAACCAAAGCAGTTATTTCTGCACCAGATTTAATGACAGGATGTTTGCAGAGTAACCCTAACAGTACGCAGAGCCTCAAATGTCAACAAAAGCTCCTTCCGAGCTTACTTCATAAGTATAAGCGCATAAATGCAGTGGAACACCTGTATAAATTCTTCATCGAGCCTCCCAGGCCAGGAAGACATTAATTCTGCATTAATTGTATTTGAGATCTTTTTATTAGATCTCACCTCCTCATCCTTCTATAAATACTCCAGAAGAAGAGGAGTGAGGGGTTGGATTAGTTGGTTGTTAATGTAATTGCTGAAGTGTTGTAGCTGTTTCTGAGTGGAAAACTCTTGACTGTAAATAGTGGTTTCATAGGTTCTTCGAGCTCTGCTTGTAACAGATAGGTTAGATTGTGAAAAGAGATGGATTAAAACATTGGATTTGAAGATTGTAACCGGTTTGAAGCAATCAATACAAGCTGATTTATGGGATCCTGGTCTATGCTGATGGTGATGTTATTCTCACTGTAACTTGTGTTTTGTTTCTGTTTTCAATTTGTTTCATTTTCCACTGTAAAGAATAGTTTAAACAGTGTTAGGACCTGCTGTATATCAGTAACCTTCTCTGGCTGAGAAATATTTATTTAAATGTTTTCTTTCTGCTGTGTTATTTGAGAATGATTTAATTCAGTCTAAGTACAGAGATCCTGGCGTTCCCTCATCTTTTCGTCACTGCTGAATGTTATTTTTAAATGTTACTTTCATGTATGTTGTGTAAGGAATGAATTGAGGAAATCAAAGGTTAGCCCTGAGTCCCTTTCTTGTTTGCTCAACTATTTGTCTGTTTCCCTTAGGATGTGTCAAAAGTTGACTAGTTTCAAAGTACTTATCAGATCTTGGGCCATTCTGTGTTATCTTGGTGATTGTCTTGGAAAGTAACTAAGTAAAGGATAAACTAAGATGAGGAGAAAGGTGAGCCCTGCCCACTAGTTTCTGCTCCAAAGGTTGCCTTTCAAGTTTCCCTTTGTTTTTAATCTGTTTTCTTTTAGAAGTGTATCAAAGGCTGGATAGTTTCAAAGCACTTACCAGATCCTAGTTTGCTTCTATGTTTTTCTTAAGTGCCTGGTCAAAGGCTGGCTAGTTTCAAAGTACTTACTAGATCCTGGGCTGCTCTTTGTTCTGCATCTGTTATTTCCCTTTCTTATTGTATCACCCCATTCCATAAATCAAACTTTAAAGAGATCCTTAGGCATAGATGACTTGCCCCATAGATTACTCTTGAACCTGAATGTTTCAATTAAATTATCTTATGACTCCATAGCCCAATGGATTGAAAACTTGCCATCATCTTTCTTTATAATCAAAGCTTACTCTGTTTGCTTGCAACTTCTCACCTTTGAACCTATTTGCATATAGATCTTTCCGCCTCAGACAGCAACTATGTTCAACCATCCGAGAAAACAAAACAAAACCCTTGGCCTTCATAACTAGCCTAATATCATTACCTCAAACTTCAAAGACAATATCCATCTTTGTACATATTGGAGAGATCCCTCTCCGGATTCAGGAGGGCTAGATCCTAGAATCCCAAAGTTGGTTGAAATGATGTTAACTCTGTGATCGGACTTTGCCAATATTGCTTGTTACAGAGACCTAACAGAGGGCAACACTATTGCAACCCAAGATTAGCAGCTACTCTACACTTATCATAAGTGGAGAGAGGGACAGTGTGGAGTAGGAAAATTTGTCTACCATGTTCATTTATTTAGCCCACCTTCTTTGCAGGACCCTAAGGTGGAGGAGATATTTCATGAGTTACCATGTTGGAGGGTGACTCATTTTGTATGGATGATAGCTTGGGGATGGAGGTTTGACATGGGAATGATAGTTCCCAATGCATTTTAGACTCCATACCTTGAGAAGACCTCTGGATAGCACCTTATTTCCTCCTTGAGTACTCAACTTCTTGATGATGATCGCTATTTAGCTAGCTTGCATGCTTGGGAGGGGCAATATGGAGACTTATTGATGAAACATCATCTCATTCTTTGGAGCAACATATCATATGTGAATGCTATAGCAGGAGGAAGGGAGATTTCTCAGTTCTATTCTTACAATTGCTTGAGGACAAGCAACATTTGGGAGGGGAGGACTGTAATATTCCAAAATTAGCATGCAGCTAATTGGAATATTGAATTTTTTTCTTTGCACATAGGAGATGAATAAATGGGTGAGAAGGCCCACACATTTAAAAAATATGAATAAAATCCCTCATAGTGTGAAAAGGGATCATAATGCTAGCTAGATTTTACACTCGCATGTGTGAACAGGGACAAATGCATGTGGACAAGGTCAAGTTTTACCAAGTCAATAGCACTGGTATGGGAGGAGGAGATCATCCATAGAGACAACCCAGTGCAAGTAGGAGGAAGATTCCTTGGTGGAGGAAACCCTAAGGAGTGGGGCCCAAGGAAAGAAGGCTCACACTTGTTTAAAAGGAGGGCAAGGCAGCCATAGGAGGATATGAATTGAAGATTGTATTTTTGGTCTGCATGACTATTCTGCTTTCTCCAACTATTTAGTTGAGATTGTTGTGCTGCTTAGCATAAGGCATTCATGTTTAGGAATTCCTTCTCCTTTCTTGAGAGGCCTCTTGAGGGAGCTTGTACTAAATTTCCCCACATCCAAGATTGAGGCCAAGCATCCTCCTTCAGCTACAACATTATTTCTGGAACAGTATAACATTGTGTTGCAGGGTGTTGCAGTGGGAATTCTCAACACCACCTATGGAGCCTGTGTTTCAGAGGAGGAAGACTTCCTTCCTTTGGGAGACCAATGAGGAGGACTTTGAGCTGATTTTCAGATCTTGGCATGTGGCCAATGTATTTTCCATCACCTACAGTGCATTCCCTTGCAGGAACTGTGTCATTTCTTGCAGTGTTGTAGTGAGAGGGTTAAAACTCGTGTTTGTGAGCTATTTTCTTAGGGAAAGGGCCAACCTTTCTCCCGGAAAGCTTGTAAGAAGGTTCCTCCTTCACTTATTGTATTATTTAGCTATATGTATGCAGATCTTCAGTTAGATTTCTTCATTTTAGATCCAAATCTGTAGATATGCTATTTTGTACTTATGCTTTCATGAAAACCTTGCCGGGTTATCTTTCCTTTCTATAAAAGTGTTTAGATCTCCATTTTATTAGCTATTTGAATATTAAAAATTTAGATCTATTGTTCTAAATATTATTTTTGCATTAACCCTCATGTAATTACACTGTCACTTGCTTGAGTAAATCTGTGGGGTATAAGTCATGGGGTTTGGGGGGTTTTAAGCCCTATTGAGGCCAGGAGATTTGTTTAGCATAGCTATAAGGATTTTTTTCTGATTCCCTTCTGTATATAAGAGCCATAATATATTTTCTAAGGGATTCAAGTCCTGTCTGTCAATTCTATAGCGTATTTTTCTAGGAATAATGTTTTTATGGTCCATATTGCTGCATTTCCCCACTTTGGGATGATATAATGGAACATATTTTGCTACTGTAACATTCATTTGATGGATATGTGTTCCTCTTACATTTTATGAGGTAATTTATCACTGCCATTTCTAGTTTTGTGTTTAAATATTGCTACATCCCTATTTTGGGATATTACACCTTCTTTGCATATCATTCTCCTTTGATTGCACCTCTTGGAGGAGTTTCATCACTGTAACTCCCAAGGATGTTGGGAAGACTGCATCCATGCCATACACTAGTTGATAGAGAGACGTACCAATTGATTTTTTGGTGGTTAGTCTATCATCCCATAGTGCATGTACTAGTTTGCTATGCCATGCTTTTTGGTTTTCTTCTAGAACCTTCTTGATGATGTTCACTAAGATTTTGTTAGAGGACTCAGCCAGCCCATTACCCTAAGGGTAATAAGCTGTTGAATGCCCTAGTGTGATGTGGTATTTGTAGCAAAATTCCACCATCTTCTTGGACTTAAATGCAGTAGCATTATCGGTCATGATCTTTCTTGGGTAGCCAAATCGGGATAAGATGGTGGTTTCAAGGAATTTGATGATGACTAAGTCAGTGGAATTACTAGAAGGGATGACCTCTATCCACTTGGTGAAATAGTCTGTAGCAGTGAGGATCCACTTGTGTTGGCCAGATGAGGTAGGGTGTATTTCTCCAATGAAGTCCAAACCCCATTTTTGAAAATGAGCTTCGACACTGATAGGATGCAATGGTAAAGGTAGAATTTTTCTCCTGCCATTAAAGATTTTTCACTTATGGAAAGTAATCACGAGCTTGTGGGTATTAGGGAAAAGGGCAGGCCAATAGTAGCCAGCTCTAAGGATATTGTTGGTAGTGGTTTTCTAGTAGAGGTGACCTCCACACTCTCCCTCATGCAAATCATGCATGATTCTATCTGAATCATCTTCAAGAAAACACTTAAGAAAGATAGCAACAAAAAATTATCTATGATGTAGAAATTTAAAGCCTTTTGTTTCAAGAATCTGGATTTTGTTTTGGACAAGGTAGGAGGAGTATTAAGATAAAGAAGCACATATAAAATATCAGCATACCAAGATGAAATCATAAATAATTCTTCAATTGGTGGAGCTATGAATTCTTCCTGTTCTTCTAATGCATCAATAATATTCATGTCTAGTGCTTGAAAATTTGATTCAGCCGTGAGTTTTGTGAGTCCTTGTCCTTTAATCAGTTTAGTGGGTCTGATTTCCAAATCATATTCTAAGATAATAGTAATCCATTTGGCCCTTTTACCATCTGGGTCCTTATTTAGGATGTCTTTAACAATTGTATGTGGAACAAAAGCTATGATATGGGAATGTAAAATGTAAACTCTAAAATCTTTCAAATCTTTTACCAAGGAAAATGCTCGTTTCTCCATGATGTTATATTTTAGAGGTGCATCCCTTAATGCTTTACTAAAGAAAGCTATGGGTTGTTCTCGTCCCATTATGTTCTTTTGAAGTAGTATTGCAACAATAGTATGTTGTGATGCAAAGGAGAAAATGAAGAAATCTTTGGTAAAGTTGGGGCTTATTAGAACCGATGTATGAGTGAGTGCTTGTTTTACCAGTTCAAAGGATTGTTTGGCTTCCATGGTCTACTTGTATCCTACTCCTCTTTTCATCATGTTCGTGAGGATTCTTAGGATTTCAGCAAGGTTTGGTATGAACCTCCTTAGAAAGTTGATCTTTCCAAGGAAATATTGCAACTCTTTAATGTTTCTTGGGTGGTTGATTTGTAAGATACCCTCAATCCTTTTGGGGTCTATCTTTATTCCTTCTTTGGAAATGATGTGGCCTAAGAGTTTTCCTTCTTGAATACCAAACAATGTTTTATTAGGATTCAAATATAGGCCATACTTCCTACATTTTTCAAGGACTTTTCTGAAGTGGACTAGGTATTCTTCATCAGTTTTAGAATAGACTCTGAAGTCATCGAGGTATATGACTATGAAGTGGCCTATGTCTTCGGAAAAAGCTATGTCCATGGCTCTTTGGAAAGTATCCACCACATTCATTAACCCAAAAGGCATTTTGACATACATGAAGGTGCCCCAAGGTGTAGTGAAGGCAGTTTTGTGTTGATCGCTTGGAAGTAATAGTACCTCATTGTAACCGGAAAAACCATCAAGTAATGAGATCCTCTTAGAACGTACCACCCTTTGCAGTATATGATCCATCTTGGGTAAAGGGTAGTTGTCTTTCAAGGAAGATTTGTTCAAGTTTCTAAAGTCTATACATAGCCTAATCTCCCTGGTTTTCTTCCTAACAGACACATGTTTTGAAACCCATTATGAATACCTGATTGGGACTATGATCCCAGCATCATACATCTTTTTTATTGCTTTCTCAACTAAAGGGACTAGGACATGGTTTATTCTTCTCATTTTTTTCTTGAAAGGTTTATGTTTTTATTTTAGAGGAATTTTATGTTGAATAATGCTTGTGTCATAGGACTTGAAGTCCTCATAACCCCATGAAAAAACATCTTTTAATTCTTTGAACAACTCAATGTATTGTTGTTTTATGTCAGGTGGGAGAGTTTTGGATAGCTTGATAATTTTGGGTTTTTCTATGCTGCCTATGTTGCATTCTTCTACATCAGCCTTGATGGTTTCCATTTTTGGCTTCCTAGCAACATCATTGAAGTCAAAAAACTCTTCTAATGGGGCAAGATCTCTTGCTAATGAATTATCTTTTCATTGTAAAACCTCAAGGTCTTTCTGATCCAAATCTTCAAACAATTCAACCTCAAGAGGATCTTTAAGCATGTTTATATCAAAAATACAAGGAGGCTCTGTTTGGTGGGCTTGTTCTTCAGCAAATAAATGTTCGTGATGGATTAAATCTGATTTTGACAATTCAAACTTAGTTTTAGACTGTAAGAAGTCTTCAATTTGTTTGTCATTTTCGAATACTTGCCAATAATTAATTTTATTCGGGACTGCTGGTCTACACTTGATTTCTATTGTGTATTGTTCATTTGTATGAGGTGTTTGGAAAGTGTTGGCAGCAAAGGAAAGTTCATTAGCAAGGGTGTTTTGAGATCTAGGAATGGAGGTAAGTTCATACTTCTCAAAAGTTTTTAGGAGTTCTAAGGCATCATTCCTACATTCTCTTAGCCTAGGATTTTTGGCTAAATACTCTCCTTTGATTTGTCTAATGATCAGCTCAGAATCTCCTAGAACATAAATTTTCTTAGCTCTTATGCCTTTTAGAAAATGTAAACCAAGGAGAAGAGCCTCATACTTTGCAATATTGTTAGTGCATTGAAAATCTATTTTGTAGCAGTGACCCTCATTTGTGTTGTGTATCCAAACAATAGCTCCTGAACCAAATTTTCTGCAAGAGCCATCAAAGCTCATGTTCCAAAGTGTTTCATGTTCAGATTCGCCATTGTGTTGTTGTTTAGGGTTGCTAGAGTTATGGATGTCATTTTCTTCATTTGGTGAATGATTTGATTGTTCTAGTGGGCCTAGCTCTTTCTCATTTTCATTTACTTGTTCATTAATGTCATCTTCATTGTACAAGATAAATGTGTCAAGGTATGAGGGGATGGAATAAAGAGGGGTGTTGTTTTGCCTATCTTGGCTACTTACCATGTATTTCATGTGAGTTTCCTGGTACAATATCCTTGTTTGGTTAAAAACGAGGATGGTAGCATATGACATGTCCATTTGGAGATTCCCTTGAAGTTTTGCTCCCCATGATCTAGATAAAAGCATGCGATACTTCGGGGGAATGTCAGTAACCACTATTTCCATGACCAAACTCTTAGCAGGTGTTTGTACAAGAGTGACACACAGATCCTTGATTAGTCCCAAACATTTGACTCTACTTGAATCAAAAGAGTGCAAGTATTTATAAGGTTTGGTTATTTCGAGGCCCAACCTTTCCATCACTACCTTAGGCATAAGATTTTGTGAAACACTAGAGTCTAGCATAACATTGTGCAAGATTTTTTCATGTATGTTTAAGCTAACATAGAAGGGAGGTACAGCTCCTTCTTAAAATTTTCCCTCCACCTTAGGTCGAAATAACTGCTCAGGCTTGTCATCAGTCAAGTTTAGAGTGTCGGTGTCATTTCCTATGTTCAGAACTTTCAAAACTTGCGACCTATACACATTTAGAGTTATTAGTTCACTAAGAGGTATGGTTATCTTGATCTTGGCAATCTCTCCCTCAAAACTAAATGTTATTTGTGTTTTTGACAGATTTACATCAATTTTGTCAACCATGATTTTTTTTTGCAATTTTAGCTTGCTGATTCTGATTGGGAACCTTAGTCAGAAGAGTTTTTTCAGGGCCACCAGTTGATGTACTAGGGCAACTTGGGGCACCATTTTTTTGGCTAGTTTTGTCCTTGTTTTGGTCAGGTTTATTAGCCATGGTGTTTGTGTTTTCTGCTGTCCTCTTAGGAGTGTTTTCAGGGGTCTTCCTGACAACAGTGTCTGATTTGTTTTTCTTGGAGGCATCTTGGTTTTTCTTACTCCTAAGTTCATACTGCCTATGAACCTCCATGATGGCATTCTCAAATCCTAATCTATAGTCTTGAGAATCCTCATAATTTGTTTCAATTTGATTTGAGGAAAATAGACCTTGCTCTTCTTCGGTAAGAAAAGTATTGTCCTCATCATCAGAGCCTATCACATTTACATGGTTTTCTTTCGGCTCTTCAGCCTCTCCTTCCTCTTCATCTAGATAATTTTCTTGGAAAGGAGGTATGATTTTCTGGTCATTGTCTCTTTGTCTAATTTGAAGGGGGTCCCTTTTGAAGTTTTGATTCCTATTTCTGTTTTGAGGATTAACTTGGTTTTCCCTAGCAGGTGTTATTTCATTCAAGATGATTTTCTCCATCATTTTTTCCATTTTCCTAACTAGGCTATCAATTTTAGCATTAGAAGAAGAGGTTGAGGGCACAATGTCCTCTCTTTATGAAACTCTCGTTTTTTACCTCATCCTAGCCCTCTTCTCAATTATATTGGCTTATACACTGATGGCTCCATTCTGCATGTCTTCTAAGGTTAGGGGTTCTCTTTCTCTCAATTGGTAGGCCATGTCTGGATCAAAGCCTTCTGGAAATTTTACTAAGGCTGGGCCCCGTGGGGGTTTCATGTGAGGTGGGAGGGCATTTTATACACTGTTGAACCTAGTGCAATAATATTGGACACTTTCCCCAACATTTATTTTAAGGTTTTTATACTTTGAAAGGATATGAAGAGGATTTTTCTAAATCGCCCACTTGTTTATGAATGTTTGATAAAGAGAAGGGAGGTCATGTATGCTATTAGGAGTTAAGTTTTTGAACCATTTCTTTGCTTCTTCTCCTAGACTTTGGGAAAACATTATAATTTGTATGGTCTCCTCTTCTATTTTGATGTAGTCAAAAGCATCATTCATTTTTTCCACATACTAATGGGTAGTGGTAGAGTTAGCTCCAATAAAGTGAGGGATTTTGGATTGGTAGCCATTTGGCAAAGGTAGTAAAGTTTGTTGTAGTGCCAGAGGGGCATACCAAGCTGCCATGATGGTAGGAAATGGGATCCAAGGAGGATTTACAAGGGGAGGGTTTATGAGGGGAGGTGGAGGATGAATTGGAGTGGTTTGCATAGTGGATGTATGAGCGGGTGTGGCAGAAGTACTTGAACTAGCAAATTGATTTTGAGCACACTTGGAATGAAATGAGCTAAAGTGATGGAGAATCTGAAAATCAGGAGGAGTAGAAGGAGAGGCTTCTCTACTAAGACTTTGGTGCAAATCTATGGTCTCAAGGTTTGTCTGGTCTATACCACCTTGAGACTTAGTTCTGAATAGGTTCCTTTGATGATGTAAGTCAAATTTGGTATTTTCCAAGACTGTGAGATGTTCAGGGGCAAAAATTGCTCTATGGATTGTTCTAACACTAGTTGAATCTTCAGTCCTAGAAGTTTGCCAGAAAATCTTCTCTGGGTCATCAACTATGATAGGAGGGTTGGGGTCAGGGTGAGATCTAGTGTTAATTCTTTGTGAAGCTAGATTTCATACCTACAATATGGAGAGGTTGAAAGTTCTGTGAATGTTTTTAAAAGGCAGACCTCTCTAAATGTTTACTGATCTTACACAATGTGTGACTAGGCCTTTAAACCACTTAGGAATGATTTTACACAATCCTAAAGGAGTCTAGAAGAACTAGTAGAGCTAGTAGGCCTACTGGGGCTAGTGGAGTCACGAGGTGGATTTTTTTTTTGCTTTTTTGAGGATATATACTTGTCGTCCACCACCAACTATTGATAAAAACCAATCTAGAGATGTTTCAGGGGTTTTCTGAGTTTCTCTATGTAACACTAAGGTCTCTAATGAGTGTGGTCCAGTTGAGTCATTATGTTTCTAGCATGGTGAATCAGTTTGGTACTACTCTTTGCTAACACTTCAAGTTTTCTAATTTTAACAGAGATTTTATGAGGTTTTAAGGAGTATTAGATTGTTACTAACTCAGAGGTCCCACCGTGATCGCCACTATGTTAGGTCCCCGTAATTTACAGATTGGCGAGAACAAATGAAAAAGGGTAACATCAAACCAATCTTTGGAGTCCTGGGACCTAGCCTTCCTCGGCTCAAAGAGGGCTCTCTCTATGCTTATGTAAAGGTTTTAACTTGATTGATTTTAGAGTTTTGATTTTAGGCTAGTTATAGGGATTAGGGTTTGTTTTTTGTTTTGGTTAGATAGGTTGTCAAGGGAAATAAGTAAAGTAAGAGAGGATCAATCCATTAGGCTATGGAGTCTGCAAAGGTTTTGAAAAGTATAAAAATGAGTCAAGGATAGTTCAAAGGGAAAGTTGGCAAGGCCAAATGGATCTAAGTAGGTTTTGAGTGAGTGAAATGAACATGGAGGAGAGAATATATTAGGTTAAGGGGAAATCAATGATCCTTTAACAAACTAACAAAAAGAAAAATCTTTCAGCATGATTAGCATAGTAAAAACTTGAAGAGAAATGAAGGATTCTTCAACCAAACAATACTAAGCAGACCTTAGAGTAATAGATGCGTAAACTTAGAGAGAAGTTAGGTATTCTCTAAAAATTACGTGAAAATAATTACATTTTCAACATAAAATTTCAGTAAAACTAAAGAACACTTAAGAATTCATTATTTAAACTTCAAGGAAAAAGACATAAAGATCAAAGGATGCAAACAAAGCAGGGTGCCAACAAGACATATCCTACTCTAAGATTTATATCCCATGATCATATAAACATAATGATAATAGAAGAAAACATGTACAAAGGGGGAATAAATCACCATTCAACAAAGCTTCATGAATCCTAAGAATGAGCTCAATCCACAGCTGCTCAATCCAAAGCAATCACAAGATATCAAAAGCCAATTTCACAAGTAAACTCAAAGTCTATATGATATTATACTCAGAAACCAACCAAAAATTACAATAGGACCTCAAAGCTCTATTTAATTAGTAAATGAGGAGGTGGAAACCCTAAGAGGCTTCTAGAAACCATAAATACACCATAAATGTCATTTATGTCCAAAGAGGCCATGCAATGTCTAAGGCACATAATAAATATTGCAATAAATGAAAGATAACCTAAACAAAACTCCTTAATCAAAGCTGGAGTGATTTGCCCAAAAAAATATGGAAAATATCCTTCAGTGTGTTTTGTTGACATTTTTGCAAGGGGGCAACTTCATAGGTCTAAAAGTGCAGTGCCTACACAGGAAAACTGGGTCAACTTGCAGCCAAGTTTTGATGGACTTCTCGATGTCAGAATTGGCTCTGTGATGGGTCATTGGAAAGCCTGTTGAGTCTACTTTCCAAAATGGCCTTTGGTTTTTTTATTGGGCTTCACTAAAATATTCAAAATGTAAATCACCCAAGGCTGCTCTAGGCACAGCACCAACCCTGAAAACATGGCAGAAAGGTGAAAATTGGCATGTTTTTGGGCCTTTTGGGGCACCAAAACTGCTCCAAATACTCTAAAATTTGGTGTGCATAATGTCAGTGGGCTGATGAATCAAAAAATGTAAAATTTACCTCCAGTGGATGCTTGTAGGAAAAGCGTAGCATGAAGGGTGTTGCGCTTTCGTCCCTTAATATCAGTCAAAAAACCAAAAATGTCAAAAACTTGCCAAAATTTGAAATTTTCTTCCTCATGGGTTTTGGGAGGCCTGCAGAGAAGCTTCAGCAAGGATTCCAAGGTTTTCTTGGTCTTTTGCCTCCTTGAGTGCTTGTATTTTGGCAATTGCTCCTTTGATCTTGTCCCTTGCAAATTTATTCTTCAAGGCATAGTGCTTGGCCATTTTTTTTTGTAGGCCAAGGTCCCTTTGTCTCTTCTTCATCTTCTTGTTTTCATTCTTACAATACTCAATGTTATACATTTCCATGCCAAGTTTTCTTTGTAGGTCTCTGATCTCTGCATCCTTTCTTTGGAGAAAGATTCTTGTAATCCTCTCCTCATCTTCATTTTCACAGTCAATGTCAATGAGTTGGTGCTCTTGTTTAGTTTGATGCTTGCCTTTCTTATCTCCAACAGTGACCATTTTCTTTCCTTTTTCAATATTCTTTGTTGATGCAGAAGGCATGGCCTATTACACTGAAATTTGTCACCATGACGTTTTAGTACTCCCTTAGAAGTCTACAACATTAAAGTTCCTAAAATCAAGCCTTGAAATTGAGAGAAAAGTTCATAAAAGTCTTAAAAACACTTGTACCGCACTTTCTCTTAACATTGCCTTCTCCCTTCAAAAGAGAATTCTATCCCCTCTTATGTGGAGCTGTAACCTCCTCTCTTTTCCTATAAATTGAAGCCATAGTGCAGCCTCAAATGGAGTTAGAATTTGAGAATTTTTTAGGAGAAATGCTGTAGAAACTCAGACTCTCTTAATTGTTCATTATGTGGGAATGATTACACACCCATGTGCATTTTAGCTGAGAGAGTGCAAAGCTTGTCAGAGTAAAGGAAACACCTATTCCAGACCCCAGGAAGGCCTGTACGACATCAAGGCAGACATGGTTGTAAGGCTCTTTCTTCATCAAAGATAATACGAATGAATATCGTTTTCTCAATGAGTTATTTAATTAATTAGCTTATTTCTTGAATTCCTTGATCATCTTGATAGATATATGATTCGTGAATTAGTTTATCCTATGCAGGTGTTATTGATTTTTTCCATGTTTGTGATTGCAGATCTTTGAAAATTACTCTTTCAAGCAACTGGAAATAATATCATTACGAACAACACTGGACTACAGGTAGGTCTTTGAAACCCATGTTATAGCTAATTCTAAATCAAATATTATCTATAGAAAATAGTTTTTGTTTGGCTGTTTGTTTCTAGCTGTCCGTAGGACACTTGGGAGGTCTGTCTTGTCTACAAGAATGACTTATCCGTCCAACAAAATGGAGACTCCATTGGGTAATGGCTCTTGAACTTTGATTTCTTTTGCTTTTGACTTGTGAATTTATTTTTTCTGATTTTGATTAGTTTATACTCGCTTGGGTAGTTTATCCCTGTAGAATCCCTAAAAAAATTTTAGATTTTTTTTAATTTTTCTTTTAGTTTTCTGGTATCTACACTTTTCTTTTAGAAACAGTGTCGACATCTCCGCTTTTTTCTTGTATAAACAGTGTGGGATCGCACCTGTTTACATTGAAAACTGCGAACCCTGTGAAATTTTTTAGAAAACCTTAAAATTCTCTTTTCTGGATCAGTTTGTTAGATTCTCAGTGTATACCCAGACTTGTATTTTCTGTTAGAAAGCTTTGGTTGAGAGTTTGTTTCAGTATTTTTAAGTTTTGAATGATTTTCTGAAATATTTGCATGTTATAGTGATTTTTTCTTTGTCGTTATCCCACTCAAAGATTAGAAGCCTTGGTATACCTTTAGATCATCGGTATTTCCTTGTTTTCTTGCCGAGTTTGACTTCATGGCAGAAATTGTTTTATGAGATTTAGATCCTATTTTCTCATTTGCAAATCTTTAAAAAAAAATTGTTAATAAGTTTGGAATTTTACTTAAAAAACCATAATTGGATGTTTTTTGAGTTCTTGCTTATCTAAGAAAAGAATTTCTTAGTTAGATAACAAGCTAAGAAAAACATCCTCAAAGTATTTAAAGTTTTAATTCAAATTTAGTCTTTAGAATTTTTAGATCTCAAAATTAGTGTTTTTTAGTTTTGAGTGTTTTTTCTAGAAAATTGTAGTCTTCTTTTGGAGAAAATTTTGTTTGTAGTTTCGATATTAAATGATAAGGGGATTTCTTATTGAGAAATTGATCATTTTGAGTTCTCATGAAATTAGATTCTTTTCATTTATTCTTGTTTGAAGGAAAGAATTGTTTTAAGAAAAACATTGTATTTCTCAACTCTTTCTTTCAGATAGAATTCATTGAAAGGAAAGGAATTCTTTCTCATGTAAGATGCATTTTTGGTGTGTTTTGATTCTGGTCACTACATATCATCAGTTTCACTTCGCACCTATTGTCCTAAGAAACAACCTATTAAAAGCAACACTTAAATTAAAATCAATCTAGTAATTTTTATATTTCTAGGGCTCTTTTCACCAATATAGCTTAGGCTAGTGTCTTGGGGTAGGGAGTAATTAACTCTCCAAGACAATTAAAACAAAAAATTAGTCGATATTGTGGTAGGAAAAATCCAATAGTCACTTGTATGCTTTGGGAAGCTCCTCTTAAAGGATTCAAGAATGAGGTCATATCCGAACCAGTGGGATAATCAATTCTATCTCATTGGGAACGATAGAAGATGTGCGCGTATTAACAATGGTAAACCTCGGATAGACCATTGTCAAGAAGCCTGGGGTCACTTGTCGGTTTACCTTGGATTATGTCAAGGAGCCTTAAAGGGGATTGAGCTTTGTTACTCTGCCCTTGCGCATACGTCAGATCGTATACTATTCCCCCAGGTATATTAGTTCCCGTTGGTAACCTTAGTGGCCATAATATTTACGGTTTTTTCCAAAGGTGACGGTGGAGGAAAGATCCCACTGTGCCTGGAACAGACGTTGACTAGACTCACTTGGACTCTCCGGACGGTCATCTTCACTCAAGATGGTTTAAGTGGAGAAACTTGCATTGGTCTGTTTCATTAAGCAGGTTTTCGGGGTAACTATTCCAACCACCCTTTCTACATTAAAATACTATGATGTTGGATTTCATCACCAACTAGTGTTTTTAGTGTGGGAAGTTATTGTTTGTGTGTGGTTTGATCTCCTATATTTTTAGGCGTGTGATTCATTTGTTTGTTTCCTTAGTGACTCTAGGATTTTTCTTTGAAATTTTCTTTGATTGCGTGTGATTAATAGTTTTCAATCGTGGCTGAATTACCAAGACAATCACGTAGTCTCCAGGGGAAACCCCCTAAGTATACACTGAGCCAACTTGAAGGACTGCGAGCACTGGTAACACCTAGTGTCAGTAGAGTTAGATCAACAGAACCAGGGGAATCATCCATAGTTATTCATCTTGATTATCAATAAAAAACAGAAGAATATATTCAAGAGCCAATTTCAATTTCTGAAATTACTGGTATTATTTCTCTGACCAGTGAATTAACTGAAGAACCTAAAATTTCTAAGCCTGAAACTAAACCTAATGTGTTGGAATCATCTTCAGGATTTTTTACTCCGACTTCTAGTGATCTTGATTCACCTAGGGTAAGACATCGCATTACTAAAAACCTTCCTTCTGATCTCATATGTATTGAAGAACTTGTTGGTCTTGACGAAGATGTAGTTCTTCCCGAAAACCAAGAAACTTTGAATCTTAAGGAACATGAATCAATATTCTAAAGTCCTTTTAGAGCTAACACTTGGTATTTATCATTGAATTTTTTTTTACAAAATGCAGGTCTTACTTATTCACCACCCCGAATTCCTTTCGACCCTACACTGAGAGGTTATCATCCTTCATCAGCTATGTCGAGTGAGTCATCTATGTTTTCTCAATCTCTAGAAACATTTTTATACGGTGGCTCGTCTGTTCCTTCGAGATACCAGTCGCTCTCTGTTACTTTTCTGGGGGTAGCTCCTCAACCAATTGAAAAAATGTTATCATCTGGTACAAATGGAACGAACACTAAAACGTTGAACACAGAACAGATTTATATGATGTATGGAAATATTCCAAATCGTCAACCTCAAGGAAGTCAATTACCACCTGGGAGGAAACCTCAAGGTAGTCAATTACCGCCTGGGGGCCAACCTCAAGGTAGTCAATTACCGCCTGGAGGGAAACCTCAGGGTAAATTTTTACCAGGATAAACTGTAGGACAATATTACCTGCCTAGGGAAAAAACTCAAGGGAAGTACATACGTCAAGGTCAATATCAACCTCAGGGACAATACATTCCTCAAGGTCCACCCCAGAGTTAGTTTATTCCTTAGGGTCAACCCCAGGGTCATTTTATTCCTCAAGGTCAATACCAACCCCAGATTCAGTATGCGCCTCAAGGTTATGAACCTCAAGGTCAGTACCCAGCTCAAGGTTTTCAACCTCCTTCAGGTCAACCATTGTTACAAGGAACTGGAACTTTGCCAGTTAATTATCAAACTTATGTTCAACCTGGTTACAATCCTTCATATGCACAAACTTCTATGGGTCAATACCTCGGAATGAATATGGTGTGGGATTCATAACAAATTCAACAGACTTTGCAACCTAATGTGCAGTTACCTAACCAAACTGGACAACCCATAGGTTCTGGTCCAACCCAGCAACTTGTCCAGCCTATCGTTCAAGTCCCTGCACCTAGTTCAGTTCAGTAGCCTGGGCCTAGTACACCTCAGACTCTGCCTCAAATTTCTACTACTGCTCCGACTTTTGTTCAACCTACCACACCTATTTCGGGAGTATCTATAGCTCTTGTTTCTACTACCTCTTTATCAGTGAAAATTCCTCAAGTATATGTGCCACAGTCAAGATCTACAATTCAGACTACGGTCCAGATGCCTACAGGACAAGCTGGTACAAGTACGATTCTTACTAGCCAACCACAATTTACTTATCAACCGTACGAGTGACAGTATCAATTTGGATAAGCTACACAAAATCTAGTATATCAATATTAGATGTACCCTCAGTATACTTATCAAGTACCTCAAAAACCCCAGTATGGTCCAGTTAATCCTAGTTATCCAGGAGGTTTCACGATTCCCAATGCGTATACAATTCCAGGATATCCTGGATATCCTCCTCCTGGAACTGGTTTGATCACACAAGGTTATCAATACCCTAGCCATCAGTTACCGTTTATAGCAACTTTAGATTTACCTGATCTATCGTGACTTACAAATGATCCTATCTTTTATCTTCCGTACTGGCTGCTAATGGCTAACAAGTTTCCCAGTGATATTCCAAAGTTTCAGGGTAAGTCAGGAGAGGACCCATCTAATCATGTTATGACTTATCACCTATGGTGTGCATCTAATTCACTAATCAATGATTCGATTCGACTGCGTCTTTTTCCAAGAAATCTCATTGGTCTAGCTGCCAAATGGTACATTGAGCTACCATGAGGTTCTTTAATAATTTTAATGCCCTATCTAATGCTTTCTTAACCTATTTTCAGTTGCTTGTCAGATACAAAAATGGCACAGAATTGCTGACTTCATTAAAACAATCTACGTCTACGTACATATCCGATCACATTCATGAATGGAGACGTAGGAGGCATTTAGTGAAGGTCTTTATTCTAGATCAAATTTTGGCTGAATGGTTTATTAAATCGTTATTGCCCAAAATTACTAAAGATGTGACCAAAGGAGGCGCTGTTACAGAAGAGCAAGTCATTGCTCAGGCTCAGTACCTTAACCTTGTATATACCCAGTCAGGTACTCTGTATGAAAAAATCCCTGACTTACCAAGACCTAGTTAGTTAACTACAACTCCTTCCAGTTCTCATGCCGCTGATGGTGTAATTGGTTCTGTTAGCACTAGTAAAAGTAAGAAGAAATCTTCCAAGACAACTTCTCGTATTATCACTTTACCCGATTCACCGAAATGAGATTCTTCCGTTGAAACTTCCACCGATATTCATGTTGTAGAATCATATACAACCAAACCTAAAACTGGTGGTAAGAAGAAAGGTAAGAATAAAAAGATAAAATCTTCAAAAGATAAAAAAGATAAAACTGAACCAACTGAAGAAAAACGAAAACCTCGTTATCCTTATCTGATCTGTGATGAGGATCATTTTACAAAAGAGTGTCCATGTAGATCCGAGTTATCGAAATTAGTTAAGGGTTCACCCATACTTGTTGTCTTGAAGGATCCCTTTCCTGCTCAAGATATTAATATGATTGGATCTTCCTCAAATACACTATAGGATATTTTCATGGTTGCGACGTGATCTCATGATTACGATAGTAAAAATCCTGGTAAAGAAGCAGAAACATCTAATTCAGCATCGAATACATCTCCCTCAGTTTTTGATCTATTATAAATCAAGAAAAAAATCCTGACTTAGTAATCAAACTGCCTGTTAAAGGTGTACTTCGTAAATCAGCTTTCAATCCACATGCGAGAGCTGCTCAAAATTACAATATTGTTGAAGACTTGGAAATTTCCCCTTCAGCAATGTTGGCTTTGGAAGTGCTGCAATCATGCCCAGCCCAAAGAAAATTACTATTGTCATCCTTAGGAGCCATAGACCTCCAGGATTCGATCCTCATGATCTTCGATTTAGAGAATTTTACACCCCGCCTACCCCATCAAATGGCTTTTCAAATTCCGGTAATAGTAAAAAACAAATGTATCTTTCATACTGTTGTTGATGAAGGGGCTTCTACGTGTATTATGTCGTTAAAATGTTGGAAATCACTTGGTTCTCTGACAATTAATCAATTGCCAACTATCCTCAAGGCTTTTGATGGAAGAGGTTTTCAGCCGTATGGCATTTGATAGGATCTACTAATAGAGGTCGAAGGAAAAAATGTTAATCTAGATGTGGAAGTGGTTGATGGATGTGGAAGTGGTTGATGCCCCCTGGATTACAACCTTCTCTTGGGTCACAGTTGGTATTATGCCATGACTACTATTGTATCATCGATATTTCGTCTCATCATGTTTTATCCTAAAGAAAATATCATTAAAATAGATCAGCTTTCATATTATTCATCCAACCCAGCCTCTACCGATAGTATCCAACATATTGAAAAATCGACTATCCCTTATAAGGATGTTGGGGTAGGGTTAATTAAAGATTCTTCTTTATTGGGAGATTTTTCACTACCTGCTCCCAACGTACAACCTCCCATTGCTAATATCAATATGTTTACATCAATTACTATTTCATTTGATGATCCTTGGAGAGTACCTTCAAAATCAGAACTGGATTCTTTCGATGGCATAATGCCTTTGAGTCCTTTTGAGTTAGCATATCAAACAGTACAATCATTTTTTGATACTCCTTCAATTGAATTTGATCCAGTGAATGTGATAAATGAGGAGTCATTTTCAATATCGAGCTCAGCATCAACATCAATTCTGGATCTTGGTCAAGAAATATTCAATACTGATGAACAAATTCGTGAATTGTTGTGTGTCGATGAATTACCATGGGAAGATCTACATCATAGGTCTTCGTTTTTACCTGATCTAGATCATTTTGAGAATAATTTTTCCTCTATTTTTACTGCTAATTACATTAAAGAACCTCAGAATCCTCTCTCATCTTCTGATTCTGAATTGAATTTAGAAAACATTTCTACAACGATTCCCATTGACATTTCAGTAAAACCAGGAATTGTTGAAAACATTCATATAGGTGCTTCATGTACGCCTGATGAAATCCAAGCATATAAAGCCCTATTTCAAGAATTCTACGACATTTTCACTTGGTCATATGAAGAAATGCAAGGAATCAATCCATCGATTGTTGTTCATGAAATTAAGACATGCTTGGATGCTAAACCCGTCAGACAGAGATTATGTCAGATACATCCAAGAAAAGTTGCTGCTATTAAAGTAGAAGTTGAAAAATTACTTCATGCAGGTTTTATTTATCCAATTCCGTTAATGGATTGGGTGTCTAATATTGTTCCTGTCAATAAAAAACAAGGAATAATACGAGTATGCATCGATTATAGAGATATAGATCAAGATTTTCCAAAAGACAACTATCCAACCCCTTATATCGATCAAATTATTGACGATTGTGCTGGAAGTGAAATGTTTTTGTTCATGGATGGATTTTCCGGCTACAATCAAATCAACATACTCCCTGTTGATCTACCTCAAATAGCTTTCATTTGTCCATTGGGGGACTTTTTCTTATCGAAAACTACCTTTTGGACTTGAGAATGCTAGCTCCACTTTTTATAGGGAAATGTCTTATGCATTTCATGACATTAAACACATTATGAAACCCTACCTCGATGATTTTCCTGCTCATTCCTTGTGTAGAGCAGATCATATCATTCATTTACAAGCCATTTTTATGTGATGTAGGCATTATAAGATTTGACTGAATCCTTAAAAATGTGTTTTTTGTGTACAATCTGGACGATTTTTGGGATTTATTGTATCAAAGGCAGGCATTTGTGTCGATTCATCAAAGGTTGAGGCTATCATCAATTTACCTCCTCCTTCTACTCTTCGCCAACTCCAAAGTTTGCAAGGGAAAGAATTTTTTTTATGTCGATTCATTCCTAACTACGCCAAGTTAACGAAAGGTTTTACCAGGTTGTTAAAACAAAATATTCCTTTCTTTTGGGACGAGATCGTTGATTGATCTTTTGATGATCTAAAAAATGCGTTGACCCATGCACCTTTACTCCATCTTCCCAATTACAACCAAGATTATTTTTTGTACCTCGCCGCTTCCGATTCCACGATAGGAATGGTTCTAGTTCAAGAAGATGAATTCAATGGTGACCATGTGATTTACTATCTTAGTCATAATTTTCATCTGACTGAAATCAAATATTCACATGTGGAGAAATTGGTCTTGGCAGTCGTTCAAGCTTTCCAACGTTTTTGTCATTACATACTTTTACGCAAAACAACAGTGGTTTCTGATTGTATCCCTATGATGTATATTTTGACCAAACAATTGCTAGGGGGGAAATACTCCAAATGGATTGTTATCCTACAGGATTTTGACTTGGAATTTGAAAAATCCAAATCAAAGAAATCATTAATATTTGCTGAAATTATGTGTGACTTCTCACGTACTGATATAGAAACTGTGGCAGAACAACCAATTGTGGACGAATCCTTGTTTCTTATTAGTACCATTGATCCTTGGTATGGAGATATCATTTTTTATATTCAGGCCCAATCTTTTCGGCTCGAACTTTCATGATCACAACGACGTAAAATATTTTTCCAGTCTCAACAATATCATATTTTTGGCGACACACTATACCATCATGGTGCAGACTCTGTTTTTCGATGTTGTCTCACCCATGAAGAAGCTGAGAAGGTTTTAAATGACTATCACTCTGGAGCATGTGGCGGTCATATGTTTGGGTATGCCACAACCCAAAAGATATTGCGTGCTGGTTATTTTTGGTCATCCTTATTTAAAGATTGTATTTATGCGGTCCAAAAATGCCATAATTGTCAAATTTATCAAAATATGCGTGCACCACCCGCTCCTCTTCACCCTATAATTTTTGTCGGTCCTTTTGCAAAATGGGGCATTGACTTCATTACATGTAACCCTTACTCAGCCGGGGGGCATGTGCATATTATTCTTGCAGTAGATTATTTTACCAAATGGGCCAAGCTGATGCCTACATTTACGGTAGATGGTAAAAATGCAGCTACTTTCATGTTCAATCATGTGATTGCTCGTTTCGGTGTACCCCAAGCGATAATTACTGACCATGGGAGCCATTTTAAAAACATCATGATGACCGAGCTAACTGACAAACTTGGCCTGCGCCATGATAGTTCTACACCATATTATCCATAGGATAATGGTCTGGTTGAAGCGATTAATAAATTTTTAGTCACCATGATCAAACGAATCATCGGAATTCATAAATTGAATTGGCATACCATGCTTTTTTCAGCACTTTGGGCATATCGAACCTCAGCAAAAAAATCAACAGGCTTTACCCATTTTCAACTGGTTTACGATTTAGAAGCGGTATTACCGACTGAATGTGAGATACCATCACTGAAGCTAGCTGTTAGTATGAATCCTTTGTCGAAGTGTACGAAAAAGGACCACATTAGCTACGCATAACTAATAGCCCTAACAACAAAAGTGGCTGCCAATATCTTCAGATCTGCGATTAGTTGTTAGACAAGAAAAGAGCTGCAAAACACCAGATCTATGCATGGAAAGAC
Organism: Pinus albicaulis; assembly: GCA_034641835.2. Taxonomy (NCBI): domain Eukaryota; kingdom Viridiplantae; phylum Streptophyta; class Pinopsida; order Pinales; family Pinaceae; genus Pinus; species Pinus albicaulis. The sequence continues at coordinate 195,915,180 of CM076584.1, read as the reverse complement.
ATTAAGCAGTAAAAATAAGGGTTTGCTCCATATACCAATAGACAAGACAAGAACAATTTTTTGAAAGAATTTTTGTATTAATGGGGCACCTGTGAGGAAAACCAGAAGGAGTATCCAATTCCCCTCAGTGGGATGGGTTCTTGGAAGTCCTCGGCACTTCAGATCTAAGATTTCTCTCTCTAGTTGATGCAGAAAACCCAATGCAAAGAGTAGAGCTCAATGGGAGAAAATGGCAGAAAATGGTGACCAAGTGTATAGATCCAGAGTGATCTAATAGGCAATAAAAGGTGAAGAATGGTAGGAAAAACCCTCCTATTTATAACAAAATATTGGGTCATTCTAGATCTTGGTGCATGGGTTAACCAAATCTAGATCCACTTTTTATGGAATATTTTATTATATTTGTTGGAGGGAAAAGGTATTTGATTTGGGTCAAATCCCTTAATTTGTCAAAAATAAATAAATAAATGATTTATTTATCTTTTTAAGGAAGCGATTAGAAGATAATCAAATAAATAATGATTTATTTAATTATTTAAGGAAGTGGTTGAAAGATAATTAAATAAATAGTGATTTATTTAATTATTTATGGGTGACTTGGTCATATTTAACAAGGAATATCATCTAAATAAGGTTTAAATGATTATTCCTAGAAAATAATAAGATAAATAAAGGTTTATCTAATTAATTTCTTTGATTTTTGGTTAAACATGACTGGGAATAATAATTAAATTATGGTTTAATTAATTATTCCATGAGGAAAATCAAAAAAATATGGGTTTGTTTAATATTTCCTTTTGGGGTTTCCTGTTTTAACATAGTGAAAGCAGTTTTACTTAGGGTAAAACTAGTCTTACATGGTGTACTTGGGTCCATCTAATGTTAATAAGTTAGATGACCAAAAAATGGTGTAACAGATTGCCCCCCAGCGTGCGAGTGTCAGGAGCAAATCGTATGACCGAAGTACGTTGTAAGAACACAATCACTAGACAACAAAAAGGGTGTCAGAGAGAGAAATGTGAGGTAGATAGTGTGCTGAAGGACTAGACCCTGAGGAGACGAGACTCGCATGTGCAACAAGTCTCTTTTTATGAGAGGGTACCTGTGCTGAAGGCGGCGGGGGAGGCATACCTATGCCCGCCGAGACAAAGTACAAAAGAATAGTGTGTCCAATAAACAAGGGACCGAACCATAAAGTACAGCTGGCATAATCATGAGCCAGATAAAAATACAATGAGGAATCCCATATACATGCTGTGCCTGGGATAACAGCCAGGACTTGTACAATAATATCTGAGTACATGAGATACAAATGCAACCCAAATCAAAATGCCCTGCACATGGGAAGGGCTCTAAAATACGATTGATACATACAGAAATCGAAGAGGAGAAGTACAGAGTAAGCCTGAGCCCAGCATCATCAAATATATAGAACATCGAAGGTACATAGAAGAATCATCGGGCATGTGGGAGGGCACTTGGGGCCACCCTGCTGAGTCTTCCAGTTGCATCTCACACACACGAGAATCACCAAGGAGAAATTTCTTCTTAGATCAGACCCCGTCAAGTATACGAATCCTCAATCATCTTGAAGGAAATTTGGAAGAGGAAAGTAAGCCAAAGGGAAAGGAGGTATCCCTTTGCCTGATCCAAGGCACCGAACAAGAGTGGAAGTTGGAACCAAGGTACACCGCCCTCTAGACCTGGCTTCTGGAATGAAAGAGCTGATGTCAACAGAAGGAGGTCCGCCATAGTTGAGGTAATGAGAGACCCTCAACTAAGGCACGAGAGAAAAGAGTAGAGAGACGGACAAACTGACACTAATGATGATAGTGAAGTGGAAAGGACTGAGTAGCTAATGGACGACTTCCCTTGCTATAGCATAAAGGGCATGAATGACATGGAAGCGACTGACACAACATCATCAGGGATGGGGGACAGTGGAACTGAAGGTCATAATGTGCGACACAAGAGAGAGACCAAGCAATGAAGGATGGAGGGCTATATTGGGGTACAAAGGGACTCGGTATAGACTCCATGGAGAGAATGATGACTCAAGTTGGATGCTCTAAACAAGGGCGACTCGATGGTGCTGCCACACAGTAAAGGCCCCAATGGGGGGACCGTGGAAACATGAGTACATGATGGGAACTCATGACGAAAATCGACACGAACCAGGACAAGTAAGGAGGCAAGATGGTGCCCCAAGTACAAGTGTCGTAAGTGAGGAAGTTCGATTTTAAGGAGGGGTGAAGTGACCCTTCTTGGACAAAATGTGTCCTGGTGAAGTATCAAATCACAAAAAAATAACAGATACCCATTTGAGGGCTCGGTGAGAGCTTTCCAACGGTGCAGACGGTTCGTCAAATGGGGCTACGGTGTGGTCGCAGCAGTTGGAAGAAGAAACAGGGGTTCTCTTTTAATAAGGCAGTTTTCCCTCCAAAATCACTCATTTGCTATTGTTGTTGTGGTGAATGTAGAGAGGAGAGAAGGCCCTAAATCTTGCGGCGAACGTAGCGGACAAACCGACCGTTGGAATAGCGATCCGTCAGTTGCAGGTAAGAGGTCTACCTTTTCTCTTGCATTTTGGTGGATTACATTTTCAGTTTAGGGCCCAGAAATCCAAGAACAGCCCCTCCTTCATCTCTACGGTCGGGTCGCACTTTTTGGGGCAAAAAGTGTGACCTAGGACGTAGGTATCAGGGGAAAAAGTGCGACCTGGTCCAGAAGAGCGGCTTGCGACTGGGGAGATGAGGTGGAGTCTTGTTTATGGTGGAAGAACGGGTTTGGTGTTTGGTTATGGTTTCCGTCATGCATTGAGGCCAGAACCGTGTGTTTGTGTAGAGGTTTGGTAGAGTTAAAGTCGTAGTTGAAGGATCACAGGGGACACTACGGACGGAATCCGGGCGGATGGGGTGTCGCGTGTTTTGGCCAGATTTGGGGTTCTCAAGTTTTTAGAGAACCCGTTGATGAGAGCAGGGGAACCGTTACTGGCCCGGATTATCAGTTACTGGGATCCAGATCAGAAGATATTTGTAGTGCAGGGGCACAGGATCGAGCTGACGGTCCAGGACGTGTACTTCCTGACTGGTCTCCCGCCACTGGGGATGGTGGGAAACACACAGCCAGTGTTGCCATGGGGGCGACATATCATGGAGTTCGTGGAATGCCATTGTCGACCGGGTCTCCAAGTCAAGGGGACTTGAATACCGATCGGGGATCTAGAGAGGCTAGAAACCCGTGCAGTGGCCGCAGTTGTGCTGCGAATCCTGGGCATCCAGGCGTTCTATCACATCACTAGGGGGCAGATGATGATAGTGGAAAGTGTGTTGGGTGGGACCTACTATGGGTGGGCCGGGTGTTTGTTGGTGTATTCATGGCAGTTGTCACTATGCAGGCAGCAGGTGAACCATGACTACTCATATGGGACTTTGTTGTGCGCCTTCTTCTTTGAGAAGATCCTGACCTTGAGGCCTCGTGTACAGCTTCCAGATGGGGGCCCGAGGGAGCCTAGGATTCACCGTTGGGGACGGCTACTGTGCAGAGGAGGAGGAGGGGCGGTCGGGCGGGTGTTTCGACCGGAGTTTTTTTCCCATTGGGATCAGATGCCATTGTACATAGACGACTATCCTTATAGTGGGATGAGCTACTGTGGAGATCCGGATCTGCCACTTTCGCCTGGTCGAGTCTGGGGGCCCGATGGTAAGTGAAAAATTTCTATTCTTGTGTGGGCATGTTAAAGTGTTTGAATAGTAATTGATGGTACTGATTCATGTACTTTTGGTATGCAGATATAGCACCGGTAAAACTGGCCGGATATATGGGACGACCGGCAGCGTCTGGAGCTACAGGTCCAAGTGGGTCGAGAGCGGTGCAGAATGAGGATGCAGCTACCCTGCTGGAGGATATCCGTCGTAGATGCGAAAGGTTGTTGACCGGAGTATCCGAGCGCGGGTGGCAAGACTTAGACGACCAATTAATAGAGCCATGTGTTGGTCTACCCTCGGAGTGGCGAGGTGTCATGCGGCGCATGGCGATGGCCGGTCAGGCTATGCGCGATCTACATGCTGCAGGGGCAGAGCCATTGGCCCGGGAGCCTCCATATAGTGATTAGGGGTGGGGCATGTGGTGCCCCCTATGATGTATGTAGGGGCAGGTGGTGCCCCCAGTTTTGGGTTTTTTGTAACATGCTATGGGCATGTCGTATGTATCAGAGTAGATGGACTCTAAACACATGTTTTGCGACACATATTATGGATATGCATCATTTTTTTATGGTTATTAATGTTATTGTCTTGTATGAAATGTGTGTGATAAATGCCAATCTAGAACATGGTTTGCAATACTATCTACATAGTGATTATGTTCTCGAGGTACACGGTTGAAAGTTATGGTTTCAAATGCACGTATCAAGATTTTCACTCGTAAATAGCGTCGAAACAGCACAAGGTTATGCACACGATAAACACCATTTAGTTGCATTACAAGAAGTAGGGAATCCAAACGAACGTGAAGATGGAGGATGCGATGAAAGAGGGCATCGGCTAAGAGACCACGCACTGCATCATATTCGGCCTGATTGTTGGTGGCAGAACCAATGCATACCCCGTTAGAAAGGACAAGGGCATGCAAGGGGGTGAAGATGGCCCAACCTGCCGAGGCTAGATTACTGGAGTAACGACTTGCACCATCGGCGTAATCGATAAAGGGTGTGGACGGGGGGTCCTGCAGAATGGTGTGACAAGACAACAAATGAGGGGGGGAAAGGCAATGATGGCAGCGTGAGTGCACAGAAGTCATTGGGCGGCAACCGCAGGAGGGAGTGTAAGGGGCAGGATGACCATGACTCATACAGGGTGGTATATGAGGGCTATCGGAAGCATGGTGAGGGCTCGGGCTGCGGAGGTCGACAGAGACACAGGTGGAGTGATCTCATGTATGGGGAGGAAAATGGTGATCAAGGGACACAACAGGGGAGGATGCAGACGGGCTAGGCTCTGAGTGTCTCGCAGAGGAGGATAGGTAAAGAATGGTTACAGCAGGCTCTGTCATCTGAACATCGGGGGGGGAATGTCGATGGGAGCGGGGGGATCCTTAGGCTGACCTGAAGCATACTGTGCGAGAATAGGAGAGGCAGATTTATTTTGTTCAAACTCATACTCGCGGATTACCTCTAAAGAGGCGTGATAGTGCGTCAGATGAGGACAATGGTGGGAGTAATGGCCATGAACGCCGCACAAAGCACAAGGCTTGTTGGTGCGGAGAGTCTTGGGGTTCTTGGTTATGGACGGAGAAGGAATGGGGGCTCCAGGAACCGAATACTCGAGGAACATGACTTTAACCATGGGATGAATACGGGGCAACTCAGGACAAGCATGGGTGGCATGATCGGTGACATCACATAAAGCGCAAGGCTTCGTGGGCGGCGGAGGGGCCGGGTCAGTCGTGGTAGTCTTGTCTTTGGGTGCCCCCTTGTGGGCTTTGCCTTTCTTCCCGGGTGCCGTCACGACAGGAGAAGGGTCATGTGGAGGTGCTGGGGGCACAGAGGCAATGGAGGAAGCTAGGGGGACCGGTTGAACCGGTGTCATAGCCATATAGGGCTTAGGATGACCAGGAGGGGTGGCGGCTGGGGGATCAAGGTACCAGAATGGTATGCCCAAGGTCAAGTTAGGGAGAGAGAGGGTGGCCATGACGAGGACAGAATATACTCCGGGAGGGGGAGCTAGGAAAGGGAACTGCCCAGCAGGGTAATGACTAGGAGGGACGGCTTCGAGATGGTTAAGACCAGGAGGAACCGATCCAGGAGGATAAAGGGGTTCAGGGATACCAGCTGTAGGGGTGGGGCCAGAAGGAGGAGGTCCGGCTGGCTGAGATGAATGGCTAGGAGCGGGTTGCGGAGGGTGAGGAGGAGGTTGCTGACTAGCCGAGGCAGGCCGCTTACGGGCAGCCTGAGACGATTGCATCATGCAAACATTCGATGAGCTGGGATCGGTGACAGGAGGGGGGGAAGGTTAGGGAAAGTTCCAAGCAGGGAGGAATCTTTGTAAACGTCGGGGGAGACACTGGTCAAGGAATCAACGGTTTGCTTGTTGGCTACAGAAGAGATGGTCGTCTCAGGGGAGGTCTGAGATTTTGGCTCATGATATGTCAACTGGTCAATGGTGACTATCTTTCCATTACGAGGGAAAGACATCTTGCGAAAGACCGCGGATGGGACAGCAGACATAGCATAGGTGTAGCTTCGCCCCAATAGAATGTTGTAATCTAGCAGGGCGTCAATGACTTCGACATCAACGCAAACAGTCTTACCGGCGAGGGTGATAGGACAATTACGAAACAGACCAATGGGCTGGGAGGCATGACCGTCCCACGCTCGAAGGGTGATCGTGGAAGGGGCCAGTTCAGGGGATCCGAGTTGATTCCAAACCGAAGTGGACATCACGCAGGTGGATGCCCCCTCATCAATGATACATCGGGACACGTTGGCATTCCAGATTTTGACCGGGATTTGGAAGGCGATGGAAGGAGGGAGAGGAGGATGGTCTGATTGAGTGGCATCGAAAACAGCCATTTTGGTCGTCAGCAGGATCTACAATGCCCACGGCAGATAGTAGAGCCTTCTTTTGGGAAGGGCACGACTGGAGGAGTTCCAGTGTGGAAATGGCGGCAGGAGATTGCGCCAAATCATCTACTATGCTATACGAATGGGCAGCTCGACTAGGAGCAGCGTTTCGACGTAGTGGGCCCTTAGGTATCTTGGTATGAACCTCAAATTTTGGTTGAGGGATATGTAAGGGGCCACTGGGTGACGAAAGAGGCTCTGGAGAACCTGAAGAAGGAGGCTCGGGAGTAGACAGAGCAGGAGGCTTGGAGTACTAGTGAGACCGAGTTTGAAGGTGAAGATCGATGGACGGGTTAGGATTGGAGTGCATCATAAGGATCTGGTAATCAGAGGAACCAGAAAGGGAAGGGGGGGTGGTTACCTGGCTGTCGGGCGGTTGGGTAGCCACGAATCCTTGCTGAGGGAAAGGATCAGTAAACACAACTGGCTGGGTAGTGGCCACATTAGGAGGGGCATGAGGGGAGGCATGCTGTCCGCGCAATGTGGCTTGAGACTCCCACATTTGCTGCATCTGGGGTAATAGGGGACAATCGTGGGTGTAATGACCATAAACACCGCAACACGAACAGGGCTTGTTTGTGCGAAGCGGCCTGTCCGGCTTGGGCTGAATGCCCTGTTGCTGGTTTCCAGTGTTAGGGTCCACACCAGAATTGGGTCCTCGGGTACCAGGGGAAGATTGGTTTTGGTTGCCTCTCCACCTTCTTTGAGAATAAGGGGGATTAGTCACGCCCTGCTGTGCAAATACTTGCCCTGGAGGGGGCTGTAGGTGCTGGTGCTAGGGTTGAGGAGGCAAGGGAGGAGGAAGCACATATGCTGGAGGAGTTGGTGCACCAGGCTGCGGATAAGGGTAATGGGTAGGTTGGGCAACATTGAGGTAAGCAGGAGGTTGGGCAAAAGGAGGAGGCATGCCGTATCCTGGATACATGCTACCGGGAGGGGGAAGAGTGCTGGAGGAGCTGGGCCCTCCCTGAGGGAGACCATATCCCATAGGAGGTTGAGCGTATGGATGGGAAAGGGCTCCAACGATACCGTCGGCGGAATGAGATGCCCCCGAGGCGTTAGCGCCACCGGGCCTGGGGAGGTCAGGAAGAACGGTATAAACATAACCAGATTGAGCGTATATCAGGTCATATTTCAAGGCTATTTGGAGGGCGGCTTCTTCAGTTTGAGGAAAATGAGAGGCGACATCTTTGCCGATGGGAGCGGGAAGGGTGCGAAGGAACCAGTCCATGTAAACCCGATCTTCGAAGGGAGGGGCTCGACATAAGCTCCGTCTTCTTTGCCATTCCTGAACATGGGCAGAAAGGCGTGTTGAAGAGGATTTCTTAAAGGAAGTCAAGAACTCCGTGCCAGTATCGTATCGGAGAGGGAGCTGGAAGTACGACAAAAAGGCTTGGGCAAGAGTCTCAAAGGTGGTATGGGTAGAGGTGGCTTGTTCAACATACCATTTAGAAGCTTTGCCAGTAAGCGTGCATTGGAACAAACGAAGACGAATGGAGTCATCGGTAATGGAATTGGAGGAACACCACATGTGGAAAGATCGGACATGATTGGTTGGATCTTCTCCATTAAGGCCCTCAAACTTAGGGATGTCGGAGGGGAGCTTGGTTGGCATAGCGGGCCAGTTAGCATTGTGGTGAATGGGGTCATTGATCAACTGATGGAAATCGGGGAGGCTGAGGCCTGCAATGTACGGCAGGACAGGGGTGGCCGGGGTAGTTCCTGTGGCGGTTCCGCTAGTAGTAGGGCTGGCATTGGGTCTGGGAGAACCACTAGCGTTAGGCCCTGGACCAGACATAGTGAAGGTGACAGGGGGAGAACCAAGAGGAGAAGGAGGACCCAATGAATCAGGAGAGGAGTCGGAGTGCGGACTCGAAGGTGGACTGGCTCGACGACAGCGGTGCGGAGCAGGTCGATCAACCAGAAACTGAGGGTGAAGGCCAAGAAGTCTCCGGGAAAGGCGCCTTGGGGGCGCAATGATGACAGGAAGAAGGAAACCGACAAGGGCAGAAAGGGATAGAATCAAGTAATGTCAAGGGCAGATAAGGTGCAGTGACAATTGATTTTAGAGTCTTTGCTAGGCGGTGTTAACCAGACGCTTCTTCACTTAGGGTCAGTGTGTGGTGTGCGTTAATTTTAATTTTTAAACCCTTTCCATTTTGAGAGCAAGAAAAAAGTGTGCTGCGTAGCTGAAAATAAACCTACAGAGAATAGTATGTAATGCTGAAATAACAGAAAAATAACAGCTACTTGTGCATCTATCTAACCCAAGAAGGTGGGTCTCTCAAAACTAATCTGAAAAGAAAGGGAAAAATCTATGTAAAACACACGGAAAAGGGGCCAATAGATATAAGGTCAAAAGGGACAGGGATCTAAAGGATAAAGCTGCTGAAAAGAGGTGCAGATCACAGCCAAGAGACAGAGGCAAGGTGGCTGGAAAAAGGAAGGAAATCAGCAAAAACCGAAGGGGGCAAGGCAGAGGCCTTCAAAGGAGGTCCAAACAAAACAACAGGAGGTGATTTGAAAGGAAGAAAGGCTAATTTCAAAGGATCTGAAAGGGAGGTAACAGATCTGGAAAAAGGGAGGCTGAAGCTCTGAAAAACAGACGGCTGAAACAGCTAAAACTCTTCCACAAAAAGTGAAGGGTAATAAAGCCCTAGGGGGCTAGGTTCCCACTTAGATGAGTAAAAAGAGATCATAACTTGGTCAAGGTGGGCTGAGACAGAGGCTGGAAGACCCTGACAGAAGCTGCAGAAAAACCCAGAAAAATTGTAGAAAAATCACTGAAAAAATGGCAGGTCGCAGTTTCTGACCTGATTTCAGTGCAGGTCGCAGGAAATAGGCTGAAAAGTGCGACCTGGAGGTCTAGGTCGCAGGTTTAGGGCCAAAAAGTGCAACCCCCCGTTCCGGTTGTCTCAGCGGCAGATTTTCAGAAAAGTTGCCGTCTCAGTTGCGGCTGGTGTCGCTTACCTGCGCAATAGGGCCAGAAACACACGGAAGTTAGAAATTTTGATGTTTTAGGGTTTTATGTGAGAAAAACAACATGAAACTAGGAAAAATAAACAGTTGAAAAGAAACCCTAGGGTCTGAAGTAGCTGGATATGCAGGAATATGAAAAGACGACAGTGGTCGTAATTTAAAACCCGTGTGGAGTCGCCATTTGTTAGTATGAATCCTTTGTCGAAGTGTACGAAAAAGGACCACTTTAGCTACGCATAACTAATAGCCCTAACAACAAAAGTGGCTGTCAATATCTTCAGATCTGTGATTAGTTGTTAGACAAGAAAAGAGCTGCAAAACACCAGATCTATGCATGGAAAGACATTAAGCAGTAAAAATAAGGGTTTGCTCCATATACCAATAGACAAGACAAGAACAATTTTTTGAAAGAATTTTTGTATTAATGGGGCACCTGGGAGGAAAACTAGAAGGAGTATCCAATTCCCCTCAGTGGGATGGGTTCTTGGAAGTCCTCAGCACTTCAGATCTAAGATTTCTCTCTCTAGTTGATGTAGAAAACCTAATGCAAAGAGTAGAGCTCAATGGGAGCAAATGATGGAGATATGTGACCAAGTGTATAGATCCAGAGTGATCTAATAGGCAACAAAAGGTGAAGAATGGTAGGAAAAACCCTCCTATTTATAACAAAATATTGGGTCATTCTAGATCTTGGTGCATGGGTTAACCAGATCTAGATCCACTTTTATGGAATATTTTATTATATTTGTTGGAGGGAAAAGGTATTTGACTTGGGTCAAATCCCTTAATTTGTCAAAAATAAATAAATAAATGATTTATTTATCTTCTTAAGGAAGCGGTTAGAAGATAATCAAATAAATAATGATTTATTTAATTATTTAAGGAAGTGGTTGAAAGATAATTAAATAAATAATGATTTATTTAATTATTTGTGGGTGATTTGGTTATATTTAACAAGGAATATTATCTAAATAAGGTTTAAATAATTATTCCTAGAAAATAATAAGATAAATAAAGGTTTATCTAATTAATTTCTTTGATTTTGAGTTAAACATGACTGGGAATAATAATTAAATTATGGTTTAATTAATTATTCCATGAGGAAAATCAAACAAATATGGGTTTGTTTAATATTTCCTTTTGGGGTTTCCTGTTTTAACATAGTGAAAGCAGTTTTACTTAGGGTAAAACTGGTCTTACATGGTGTACTTGGGTCCATCTAATGATAATAAGTTAGATGACCAAAAAATGGTGTAACACTAGCCATAGAGTTACTACCCGCTACCTCTGAGGAGGAAAAATGCTTTTTGTACTTAGCTCAATTAGATGAGGATTGGCGCACCACTACATTAACCATCGAGACTTATGCAAAACGAATGAAAGCTCAGTATGATATAAGTGTTACACCTCGTATTTTTTCAGAAGGAGACCTAGTTTTGCTATATGATCAAGCTAACGATAAGCTAGGGGCTGGGAAATTCGAACCCATGTGGCATGGTCCTTATATTGTCAAGTGACAGTTTGCAAAAGGGGCCTATGAATTGATTGATTTTGACGGTCTTTCTTTAGGCAAACCCAGAAATGGGCTTTATCTGAAGAAATATTATGTTTGATTTTTGTGTGAAGATATTTCTTGTATATTAGTTAGTTTTTAACTGGTGTGATATAGATTAGAAACGTGTACCTAGCTTAAGCGTGCTTTTACTACTATTCCTGCTTATCTGGATTACTCTTGATATTGCAGATGTCGACTTATTTTCAAACATACATTGGTTTTGCTGATGGTGCTTGTCGTAGTACACATAACATTTCTTCCGCAGCTTGGGTTATTTATTCACCTATTGACGAGTTAGTATCCATGCATGGGGTAAGCCTCGGTCAAATGACAAACAATATTGCAGAATATAGCTCATTTATTGAATTATTTTCTGAATCGATTTCATTTGGAATTCGAAGTTTGATCGTTAGTTTATATTCTGAGCTCGGTGTATTACATTTAAATCAATTATATGCAATTAGAAACCCAATGTTGTTAAGATAATTTTTGAAAATTCATCTCTTGGAACGAGAATTTGATTATATTAAGTATCAACACATTCCAAGAAGTTTAAAAACATTAGCAGATGCAATAGCTTCTAGTATTATAAGCAGACATTTGCGATAATAAAAGCAGTAAATAAAAATAAAATTCGATAATATGTTGAACAGGTAACTCGAAATAGTAGTATATCATAGCATAGAGTAGTGTTTCAAAAAATAGTACATCATCCTCGATCATAGGTTCAAAACGCCTTATGATCGGGAAAAAGGTGTTACAAGAATGATATGAGTCTATACAGTCGATCATCCACTATCCGTGGTAATGATCATGATAATATACTACAGCCCATCCCACCCTACTTGGAAATCTCTTGAATGGTCTAGGAACCCCAATGACATATCTCTGCAAACGAAGTGGAATGTCATCTATGGTAGTCTCTGGGATGTCCATAGTCAATCGCTCCAGATGGTGTTCCAAATCAGTAAGGATCTCTGTTGTCTGATCCTGTGGTGGTCATGGTGCTGCAGCTGCATCCCCTTGCCTCCTCTCGAAGGGGCAAAGAGTGACTAGTCGGTGTGGACCCACATCTGCATTTGAAATTTTTATTATCAGTTTTTGGATGATTTAAAAAAAAAAAAAAATTAGAAATTAGAGCATGTCAAAATGATTTTTTACCTAACTCATCCCATTGAGCTCCTGGAGGAAGTGGCATATCTCGATCACCGCAGAAATCTATACCTGCATAAGGAAAATCGTCTATCACGAAGAGTTGGTGCTCTAACCAACGGAAGTATACCGGGGGAAATTGAAAAATCTCTCCAACCTCACTGTGATGGGCCATCAAAGAAACCCATCAAACCATCTGAGGCTCTTGGACTCTACCAGGATCAACTGGAATATGTTGCGGCGCCAGTAGAGGAATCCTCTCTAGAGAAAAAGTAACTACGATCGATACATATCTGAAGTTATTCAACTTCCTTTTCTTTGCTCTAGTTAGTTGGCCTTTGATATTAGCCAGCACTGCCTCACACCAATTAGATATGGTGTCTCAGAAAAAATCCACTGCAATCCGCATTTGATATCCAGTAGCAACATGCAAAGCTGCACTTTCACATAACTTGGTTACGGTAAATGCAACTACTTTTAACTCAGGACCGATGATAGTTTTGATATCAATCCCTTTGTCTTTAGGATTGGCCTCATCATTGCAAAACTCTAGTTGTAGGCTAGCGACAGACTAGCCACCTAGCCTAGCCCCAAATAGAGAAAGTGGTTCGCCTCTTTTAGACAAATCAGTCAAAAAGTATATGTCCTCTAGCTTGATTTCAAGCCGGTTGCCTCCAATCACAAAACACTAGTCCTGTACATCCCACTTGTTTACCAACCAAGTGAGAAGGTCTACTTGAGCTCTCATGCCACTGATAGCCTAGAATTTAAGTAACCCGCATGCTCTCAAAACTTGTAATGTAGGTGGATGAATCATTATAGCTTCATCCACCTCCTCATGTTCACGTTCTTGCCAGATAAGCATTGTAAATATCCTACAATGAACAAAATGAAAGATTAAAATCATTTTAAAAATAAAATTTTGGGTAATTTGCAAATAAAATATGTTTGTAAATTCTTCATAGAGCCCCTACACTTTTTGTTCAAAGACAGTGCGTAGCTCTGCACGAGATCTGTACTAAAAGTGCGAGACCACGACATTTTTCTTTGTAAGAAAATGTCGGGGTCTGTAGGTACCGTGTGTCTTACCTGTAGACCCCTGAGAGCGGAATTTTGAACCTATTTCTTCTCCAAAAATTAATTTTAAACCCTAAATTAAGGAAATGAATAGATTAAAAGAAAGGAAAAGAGGATGTGGATTACGTGGAGCAGACGGTTTTCAATTTGAACGGTCGGTTTGTCTGGAATCTTCTTTGGAGCATTTTTTTTCCAAAAGCTCTCAAATTTTCACTTTGAACTCAAACGGTAAAAATGAATTTTGAAAAATCTTTTTTATAAGTTTTTTCGAATAAATGAAATTTAAATTTGTTTATTTTTCACTTGAAAAAGATAGTTTTTCAAGATATTTTTATTATTGAAAATATGTACATTTAATTTTTTGATTTTTTGTGCAGAATACTGTATTTTTCAAGTGAAATGGTCATTTTTGATGAAGAGTATACTTTTATCACTTTTTCGGGCTCTTTAAAATTTATGAAAAAGTGAAACCATGGATTCCTCTTTTAAGCCATTTTCAGACTCTCTAAAGATGAAAAGATTACCAAGTACTTGACTATTCAAACTCATTAAAGGAAATGAACAGTTGTCCCTTCAGTATAAGTTTACCCCTTTTCCGGACTGAAATGGACTATTTACGAAAAAGGTATATGTTGAATAATCATGGTCAATAGAGTTCTCTCTCACATTATTTTGTCCTTTTTCAGGCATGAGAGACTAAAATTATGAAAAGAACACCCACATAGTTTCCTTAAGTTTTTCTTCTGACTCCCTAAAAATGAAAAACACCGATTTTCTCCTATACTGGACTCGTTAAAATTTAACAGTAAACGACCTATCGATTACAAACAGGAACATACCACTCCTTCTTAGGGTTCAATTTTAAACTAAGTTGGACTCATATGAGGGATGAGCTTATAAATAAAAAAATGTTATCCTCCTCAAGCTTGTCAAAAATAAAGAGGTACTTGCCAGAAATGGTGGGGGAAAAGAGAGAAAACGAATCCATTTGTTACACTTTGATTTAAAAACAGTAAACCACTCTTGAACACGACACTTTTTGTCACACTTCTACTTAGGTTGGGAAAATCCTTTTCCTATCAATTAATCAAACCACATTGAAGGTCTTCGGCCGGTTTCTGGGTATTAGCTTAGGGCAATTGTTACCAAACCATCTGTAGTGTCATTATGTGTTCAAGAGGACAGTCAAACAAACCATTCATCTGCAAACATTTGTCTCCATTCGCATTGACCATCCCTAAGTCATTCCTTGCAAAAACTTTCTTCAGAAATTGATCTATGGTTTCGTGTCGCGAGATGGCTTATGACGGATCACTTTCTATCGACGACAACTGATCATATAGGAAGTTGATCTAAAATCCATCAGTACCTTGGAATCTGCATGCCTTAATGGAATGTTTCTCGCCTTCGATGACAGGTTGCATCGTTGACCTTCAATCGAACGATTCTGTGAAATGTTCGACTTCAGATCACTTATTCACATTTCATGGATTGTACTAAGTACTTTGAGAGCCATTGTCATTATTGGTGGTTTCTCTCACACTTGTTAATAGTTCACATCATTGAATGGTAATCAAGTGGGTTCTACCATGTTCGACTTCAACACACTTAATCTCATGGATAAAATCGTACTAGTTCGGGAAGCAGAAATCAAGACCCTAGATCTAGTTTCCACCATCCAGGCTGTGAGGAGTTTTATTATTCATTATGCATTAGACTATTCATTACAGATGGCTGTGTCCATACTGTGTCTACAATATTGATGTAATATTAAAATCATTTCTATATCAGAACAAGTTTAGTTAGTTTTTGATCTGAGTATGGGAATTCCTACCTCAATGATGATATATATATATATATTGCATTGAATGTTTTTACAGGGTTCCGACTGGGATGTCCACAGGCTAATCCTTGAAATGATAAATAACATTACTCTTTGAATGCTCTGAGAATTTTCACTTTAGGGGGGATTTTGTTACACTGAAATTTGTCACCATGACATTTTAGTACTCCCTTAGAAGTCTACGACATCAAAGTTCCTAAAATCAAGCCTTGAAATTGAGAGAAAATCTCATAAAAGTCTTAAAAAAATTTGTACCACACTTTCTCATAACATTGCCTGTGGTGTCGTACCTTTTTGTTCTAAATCATGTGGAGCTAAACACACTTTTTCTTCATTAAGGGTGCGGACCCCTGTAAAAGGTAAAATGAAGGCGGAAAGTAAAATTTAGAAGCCCAACAGTCAAATCTAGAAGCTTCTAGAAGCAATTATCCAGTCGAAGGTTTTCTCCTATCATGTATGTTCATTCCTCCATTATGGGAGCCTACCCCTTGGTTTATGGAGCTCAATCCCTTCAAAAAAGCATTCTATCCCCTCTTATGTGGAGCTATAACCTCCTCTCTTTTCATATAAATTGAAGCCATAGTACAGCTTCAAAGGGAGTTAGACTTTGAGAATTTTTGAGGAGAAATGTTGTAGAAACTCAGACTCTCTTAACTGATCATTATGTGGGAATGATTACACACCCATGTGCATTTTAGCTGAGAGAGTGAAAATCTTGTCAGAGTAAAGGAAACGCCTGTTCCGGACCCCAGGAAGGCCTGTATGACATCAAGGCAAACACGGTTGTAAGGCTCTTTCTTCATCAAAGATAATACGAATGAATATTGTTTTCTCAATGAGTTATTTAATTAATTAGATTATTTCTTGAATTCCTTGATCATCTTGATAGATAAATGATTTGTGAATTAGTTTATCCTATGCATGTGCTATTGATTTTTTCCATGTTTATGATTGTAGATCTTCGAAGATGACTCTTTCAAGCAACTGGAAAGAAGTTCATTACAAACAACACTGGACTATAGGTAGGTCTTCGAAACCCATGTTATAGCTAATTCTAAATCAAATATTATCTACATAAAACAGTTTTTGTTTGGTTGTTTGTTGCTAGCTGTCCATAGGACACTTGGGAGGTTTGTCTTGTCCGCAAGAACAACTTATGCATCCAACATGGACACTTGCCTTTTAGAGGCAGCCAACACATGCCTTTCTCCTCTTTGGTAAGTCAAAGAAATAGGTTTTATTCTAACCATTTCAGTGTCTTCATTATTTTTTCCATCTTGACTGTCATTATCAGTGATATTCATGTTGTCCTTATGGCTCTCATGGCTGCTGTCATGACTTTCATGCTCCTTACTATCTTCTTCTTCATAGCTGATATCATCCTCTTCATTTTCTTCATTGTTATCATCAGCTTCACTAACATTCTGATCCTTGGTATCACTGCTGTCATTAGCATCATTATTGCTATCAGTTACCATGTTTTCTACTTCATCGTTGTCCTCTTTTTTTCCAACATCATCATCATTATATTGGATGCTCTCTTCATCATTTGTATCATCTTCATTGGCATCCACCTCTATGTTTTTTGCTTCATTTCTAACCTCTGCCTCTTCACTCTGTTTTTCTTCAATGCTTATTTCATCATTATTGCTCTCTCCTTCATTAGTATTTGATTGCTCATCATGGTCACTTCCTTCTTGATATTATGCATTGGGAGAAGGTGAGGGAGGAAAGTTTTCTTGAAGTGAGGATACATGTGTAGATGATGAAGCATGATCAGTAAGAGATGATGTGGGACCGAGGGGAGGAGGGTGAGATGATGAGGGAAAATTTTGTTGAGGACGGGACTGAGGGTTTCTGAACACTTCATGAGCAATGAACACTTCCCATGGTATGCCTTTTTTCTCCAACTGATGTAGCACAACCATCTTGATTAAATAATGATGAAACAAACTTTGCATTTTTTGGGAATAGTTCCTCCTTTGAACAACATAAGACATCTTATTGATACTCCTATAGAGTTAGTAAGGTAAATGAAGCATTTTAACCATAGTGAAGTGCATGAGTAATCTGATATGATAGGAGTAAACTCTAGAGTACCTTACCTCACACGTAAAATATTTCATGATCATTGATGACCCTCATCAAGGGTGCATACCTCTCTAGCAAATGTGAAAAAGGGAAGATAGTTTTGCAGCCTTCTTTGTATTTGGGTTTGAGAAAAGGCTCATAGCAACTTATATCTAAATTTTCTCTTTTGAACCATTTTTCACCAACATTGGGTATACCTGTAGCATGGGAAATGGTATCTAAGGAGATTTCAAAGGTCACCCCTGCAAAGCTTGATTGTTTGTCATGTATGTTAAGGATGAATAACCTTGTGAGCTCTGGGTGACTTTGTACTTGTTGAAATCTTTCACAAAACTGAAAACACCCTAGATTTTGGAAACAAGTGATAATAATAGGAGAGGCATTAAGCTCCATAGTATCTTGGGGTTCAAACATATTAACCTTCCCACCTCTCGTGCTGCCTCCTAGGCACTTGGCCTTCTTCACTACTAACACTTCCCCCTTCTCCTAACATTTTGATTACTACTTTTAAACAAACCCTATCTCTTTTTGTGAAACTTGATATGAGTGAGTGAATTGGAATGATGGATGAAAGGAAGCCTTTGCAAGTGAGGGAGAGGAAGGTGTAGGTGTGTGAGCCCTTTAAGCTTTGATGAGTGGTCAACCTCAAATTACTGCAACCATACTACTTCATACCCTATTTGAATGATATATTCTTGTTTGTAGATGATGGAGGTTTAAACAAGGTTTTGGCATGAATATTAGGGTTTTTCACTCCTTAGGGTTTGGTCAATTTATTTTGACATTAAACCATCAAATTCACTGGAGAAGAAAGCAAGACATCCACCTACTAATTTTTTAATTCCCTTGAAGGTCCTTTGATGTCAGTTGGAAGGAGTCTTTTGATGTTTTTTGGGAGCTTGTAGGTGAAGGAGGAGCTTCAGGCGAAAGCATAGCACCTGCATGCAGAGTCAGATCCTCCCTTCCCAACGTGTAACACCTACACGCACTTCTGGGTCCTCTCTACCCAACGCACAGCGCCTGCACGTGTTTTTCAGGTGTCAAGCTTCCCAGGCGCGAATGCGCTTTGGGCGGCTTCCCAACACGCAGGCTTGAACATTTTTGCCCGTCGGGCTTCCTAATGCGTAGCACCGAACATTTTTCTACGTTTTTTTCCTCGGGAGTATGGGTAGCACTGCGAAACGCTTTAGATTTTTCACTAAGAAATCTCTCAACGTGTAGCCCGAGCACCGAATGTGTATCACCCGCTCGAACGCATAGTGTCGGGCGTACTTGCTCAAAATTTGAACAAAATTCTCAAAGTTCTCTCTTGGATACTCTAATCATGTTGCAAGTGCACAATGATGTGGGGCAAAAGGTCCTTTATAGCCTAGGAAAATAAATTGAACTTAGAGAACCCACTTTGCTAATGTTTTTGAGCTTTTTCATTTAACTAATATTCCCTTGACCCTTTTTGCTATAGGTAGTAAAAAAACATTTAAATGGCCCTTTCCTACCTTTTCCTTTTCGACCATTTTTTCTTTGTTTGCTCTGAGAAGTTCGTATGGTGAACTTGAGTTTCTTTCGATTATTTATGCCTTTAACTTCTTTGTTGACGGTGATTATGAGAACCTTGAAATGGCTTTCCTCTACGATCTTTGAAGTAAGTGAGCTCTACCTTCACGACTAGAAGTTTTAAACATAAAGCATTATCTTCAACATTTCTTTGTCCTTACCTCAGAGATCAAATTACCTTGTGCTCAGCAAGTGGCTGAACATCTTGTTTTCAACTTTCTCACTGATCCTTAGGCATAATAAAATCACCTTTGGTAGTTTCTATAGACTTCAAAATCATGTTTGCTTTATCCTCTTTAGGCCACTTCTGATTTCAAAGTGCCATGACATACTGACTTAGCCTTTTATGATATTCTTCAAGTTTGATATATTCAATTACATAGTAACAACCTTATAACCAGCTTGGGTTTCCATCTTGAAGCTCAAACCTATGTCTTTATCCCTTTGATCATTGAGTGTAAATGACTGAAAATGGAAGCTTGACCTTCCTTTCGCTGATACTCTTTGCATCTTTTTTCTTTTGAGGGAATGAGACACTTTACCATGGAAAAATATGGATGTCACTTACATCAGTCCCTTCAAATATTATTTCTACTATCTTCATGGAGGTCTAATAGCTTCATTTTACCTCTTTTGACCATATTTGGCACGAAAAACTCCTTGGAATGAGTTTGGAATATTTTCAAATAGTGATATCTTCAGGAACCCTTTGCTGTCATTATGGAGTCCAAACTTTCCTTTTCACCTTCTTTGATCACGTTACCAAAACTCTAGGTTTCTGGGATGCGTGAGAACAATTATCAGTGTTGTCTTCTAAGTTCTCTATATCCCTTTAAAGTTCATTCATTTCTGTCTAGTTCACTTCATATTTTTCCCTTTTTCATTTATAATTTCTAAGAAATTTCTTCCATGTTTGGTTCTCTTGGTGTGCCTCCTCCATGTGATTTGTTGCATTGGATTCTTGTTTCGCATATTTCTAGCCCAACCAGGCTTAAGAACCCTAATTTTCCTTGAACACAAATTGATCCCTCTATCTTTGCTGTTAATGTCTTTATTGAGGTGCAGGCCTTTTACCTTACCAATTTTCTACTGATAGTCACTTTAACGTTCTTGCAGAAATGTAAAAATGCACAGTTGCCTTTTGCAGAACTTGAACTTGATAAGGTGGTCTTTTTAGGAGATTTTCTGATTTTTCTTGGAAAACCATGAGATGATCTTGTATTTTATTTGAACCAGCTTCTAGCACAAGGAAATCAATGCTGAAAATACCAAGGGTGACCCTACAACCTATGAAACCCTAATGACCTAGTGGGAGGCTCCTTTGACTTGGTCCTTGACTGAAAGCTTGGCTTGGGGTCTTCAAGTGTAAAAAAAATATTTTTTTACAATAATTAATGTTATTTGGGACTGTTGGTTTGCACTTGATTTCTATTGTCTATTGTTCATTTGTATGAGGTGTTTGGTAAGTGTTGGTAGCAAAGGCAAGCTCATTAGAAAGGGTGTTTTGAGCTCTAGGAATGGAGGTACAATCATACTTCTCAAAAGTTTTCAAGAGGTCTACGGCAACATTCCTACATTCTCTTAGCCTAGAATTTTTGGCTGAATACTCTCCTTTGATTTGTCTAATGATCAGCCAAGAATCTCCTAGAACAAAAAATTTCTTAGCTCCTATGTCTTTTAGCAAATTTAAACCAAGGAGAAGAGCCTCATACTTTGCAATATTGTTAGTGCATTGAAAATCTATCGTGTAGGAGTGACCCTCATTTGTGTTGTGTATCCAAATAACAGATCCTGAACGAAATTTTCCACAAGAGCCATCAAAGCTTATGTTCCAAAGTGTTTCAAGTTCAGATTCGCAATTATGTTGTTGTTCAGGGCTGCTAGAGTTTTGGATGTCATTTTCTTCATTTGGTGAATGATTTGACTGCTCTGGTGGGCCTATCTCTTTCTCATTTTCATTTACTTGTTCATTAATGTCATCTTAATTATACAAGATAAATGATTCAAGGTATGAGTGGATGGAATAAAGAGGGGTTTTGTTTGGCCTTTCTTGGCTTCTTACCATGTATTTCATGTGAGTTTCCTATTACAATATCCTTGTTTGGTTAAAAACCGGGATGGTAGCATATGACATGTCCATTTGGAGATTCCCTTGAAATTTTGCTCCACATGATCTAGATAAAAGCATGCGATACTTCGGGGGAATGTCAGCAACCACTATGTCCATGACCAGACTCTTAGCAGGTATTTGTACAAGAGTGACACATAGATCCTTGATTAGACCCAAACATTTGACTCTACTTGAATCACAAGAGTACATGTCTTTGTAAGGTTTGGTTATTTCAAGGCCCAACCTTTCCATCACTACCTTAGGCATAAGATTGTGTGAAGCACTAGAGTCTAGCATAGCATTGTGCAAGATTTTTTCATGCATGTTTAAGCTAACATAGAAGGGAGGTACAACTCCTTCTTGAAAATTTCCTTCCACCTCAGGTCAAAACAACAGCTCAGGCTTGTCATCAGTCAATTTTGGAGTGTCAATGTCATTTCCTATGTTCAGAACTTTCAAAACTTGGGACCTATACACATCTTGAGTTACTAGTTCACTAAGAGGTATGGTGATCTTGATCTTGGCAATCTCTCCCTCAAAACTGAAAGGTATTTTTGTTTTTGACAGATTTACATTAGTTTTATCAGCCATGATTTTTTCAGCAATTTTAGTTCGCTGATTCTGATTTGGAACCTTAGTCAAAGGAGTTTTTTTAGGGCCACCAGTTTATGTACTAGGGCAGCTTGGGGTACCATTTTGTTGGATAGTTTTGTCCTTGTTTTGGTCAGGTTTCTTAGCCATGGTGTTTATGTTTTCTGTTGTCCTCTTAGGAGTGTTTTCAGGGGTCTTCCTAACAACAGTGTCTGATTTGTTTTTCTTGGAGGCATCTTGGTTTTTCTTGCTCCTAAGGTCACAATGCCTATGAACCTCCATGATGGCATTCTCAAATTCTAATCTATAGTCTTGAGAATTCTCATATTTTGTTTCAGTTTTATTTGAGGAAAATAGACCTTGCTCTTCTTCGGTAAGAAAAGTATTGTCCTCATCATCAGAGCCTATCAAATTTACATGGTTTTCGTTCATCTCTTCAGCCTCTCCTTCCTCTGCATCTAGATAATTTTCTTGGAAAGGAGGTCTGATTTGCTGGTCATTCTCTTTTTGTATAATTTGAGCAGGGTCCCTTTTGAATTTTTGATTCCTATTTCTGTTTTGAGGATTAGCTTGGTTTTCCCTAGCAGGTGTTCTTTTATTCAAGCTGATTTTCTCCATCATTCTTTCCATTGTCCTAACTAGGCTGTCAATTTTAGCATCAGAAGAAGAGGTTGAGGGCACAATGTCCTGTCTGTATGAAACTCTCTTTTCTGACCTCATCCTAGCCCTCTTCTCAATTATATTGGCTTCTACACTGATGGCTCCCTTCTGCATGTCTTCTAAGGTTATGGGTTCACTTTCTCTCAATTGGTAGGCCATGTCTGGATCAAAGCCTTCTGGAAACTTTACTAAGGCTAGGCATTGTGGGGGTTTCATGTGAGGTGGGAGGGAATTGTTTACACTGTTGAACCTAGTGGAATAATCTTGGACAATTTCCCCAACATTTATTTTAAGGTTTTTATACTATGAAAGGATCTGAAGAGGATTTTTTTTAATCTCCCACTTTTTTATGAATGTTTGATAAAGAGAAGGGAGGTCATGTATGTTGTTAGGAGTTAAGTTTTTGAACCATTTCTTTGCTTCTTCTCCTAGACTTTGGGAAAACATTCTCATTTGTATCGTCTCCTCTTCTATTTCCATGTAGTCAAAAGCATCATTCATTTTGTCCAAATTTTGATGGGCAGTGGTAGAGTCAGCTCCAGTAAAGTGAGGTATTTTGGATTGGTAGTCATTTGGCAAAGGTAGTAAAGGTTGTTGTAGTGCCAAAGGAGCATACCAAACTGCCATGATGGGAGGAAATGGGATCCAAGGAGGATTTAAAAGGGGAGGGTTTATGAGGGGAGGTGGAGGATGAAGTGGAGTGGTTTGCACAGTGGATGTATGAGCGAGTGTGGCAGAAGTACTTGGACCAGTAAATTGATTTTGAGCAGACTTGGAATGAAATGAGCCAAAGTGATGGAGAAGCTAAAAATCAGGAGGAGTAGAAGGAGAGGCTTCTCTAATAAGACTTTGGTGCAAATCTGTGGTCTCAAGGCCTATCTGGTCTATCCCACCTTGAGACTTAGTTCTGAATAGGTTCCTTTGATGATGTAAGTCAAATTGGGTATTTTACAAGGCTGTGAGATGTTTAGGGGTAGAACTTGATCTATGGATTGTTCTAACACTAGTTGAATCTTCAGTCCTAGAATTTTTCCAGAAAATCTTCTCTGGGTCATCAAATATGATAGGAGGCTTGGGGTTAGGGTGAGATTTGGTGTTAATTCTTCGTGAAGCCAGATTTCAGACCTACAATATGGAGAGGTTGAAAGTTCTGTGAATTTTTTTAAAAGGCAGACCTCTCTAAATGTTTACTGATCTTACATAATGTGTGACTAGGCCTTTAGACCACTTAGGACTGATTTTACACAATCTTAGAGGAATCTAGAAGAATTATTAGAGCTAGTAGGCCTACTGGGGCTAGTGGAGTCGCGAAGTGGATTTTTTTTTTTTGCTGTTTTGAGGATATGTACTTGTGGTCCACCACCAACTATTGATAAGAACCAATATAGAAATTTTTTAGGGGTATTATGAGTTTCTCTATGTAACACTAAGGTATCTAATGAGTGTGGTCCAGTTGAGTCATTATGTTGCTAGCATGGTGAATCAGTTTGGTAATACTCTTGGCTAACACTTCAAGTTTTCTAATTTTAGCAGATATTTTATGAGGTCTTAAGGAGTACTTAGGATGTTACTGACTTAGAGGTCCCACCATGATCACCACTATGTTAGGTCCCCGTAATTTGCAGATTGGCGAGAACAAATGAACAGGGGTAACATCAAACCAATCTTTGGAGTCCTAGGACCTAGCCTTCCTCGACTTAGAGAGGCTCTCTCTATGCTTATGTAAAGGTTTTAACTTGTTTGATTTTAGAGTTTTGATTTTAGGCTAGTTATCGGGATTAGGGTTTGTTTTTTGTTTTGGTTGGATAGGTTATCAAGGGAGATAAGTAAAGTAAGAGAGGATCAACCCATTGGGCTATGGAGTCTATTAGCCACCTATAATATTTTGTTATACCAAAAGGTGGCTAAAAATTTTTGGAGCCTCCAAGGAACAAATTTTATCACTAAAAATTGTTGGCTCTTGAAGTCTCTCTAAGGCCTCATGCCTCTGTCCAGATCCCTTATTGTTGTTTACATCCTAAAAGCCTCTGAAATCCTTCAAAAATCCCAAGTTAAATATTGTTGCAGAACCCCTTGGTCCCCTTCCTTTTCTTCCTCACTAACCTCATTTTCTATTCTCCATTTCCCATGAAAAACCCACAATTTCATGTTTCTCCCTTTCCATTTCATTAAAATCCCTTTTATAAGGTTAAAAACCCACTTTTTAACCTTACCGAAACCTTCATTTCCTTCAAGAAACCCTTCAAAAACCATGGAAATACATGTTTTTATGTATAGGACTTAAGCCCCTCGAGCTTAAGCCCTTAGCCCCTTTCTTCCATACGCCCGCACCCTGGAACCAAGTTTTAACCCTTTGGCGCTTATCGCAAAGCGCAGATCGCAGAATTTCCAAATTGTTATTTTTTAAACTGATACATCGCAAATATTTGCGCTGCGATCCATCGCAGATCGCAGATCGCAATTTTCAGTTTTCCTCCAAAGAGCCATCGCAAATATTTGCGATGCGATCCATCGCAGTTTCCGCCCATCGCATAATCGCAATATCGCATTTTCTCTCCGTCGCATAATCCGCCATCGCGTTTTCCACTTTTTCGATTTGCGATTAGTCCCGCCGGGCCCACCGTACGATCCCCTCGCCGCTCATATAAAATGCGCCTTTTTCCTTTGTAAAATTAAAAAACGTCATATTGTATTGTTTACAAAGGTTTTTCCGCTGCCTTCTCCCAACCGTCGATCTTGCGCGATCGACGGCTTAGATTTTATCTTTTTTTCACCATTCTATGATTTCTCCAATTAATCCCGACCGTTGGATGATGCCATCCAACGGCCCTGCTTCCTCCGCACATCCTCCAATGCAGTTTAACCTATAAACGCAGGATTTCATAACTTTTGTTTGTATTTCGCAGGGTTTAACATTTTTCGCTATATTCAGATGAAATTCGAAAGATGAGGGTGATGACCCTCCCTCCTTCGATTTATCAAAGGAAATCGTTTCGCAGGTGTCAAATTCACGTTTTCGTCAGTGTTTCATGAGGCATTGATGTCGTATAACCCTGCGCAGCCCTGTGTAACAGCGAAGCACCAAGAATCCAGCACAGTCAAAGAGTATCAGCTGTAGAAGACCAGAAATGTGCCAGCACAGAGAATTGAAGACAGTTTTATGGGGATTACGGCTAAGACTGTTATCAAAAGCCTAATCCCCCAATCTAAAACACAGTCTGTAGAATACCTAAAGTGTTTTAGTGACAGCAAACCCTCCACCGCCACAAAAAGGAGGCGAATTGATTCCTCCCAGCGACTAAACGCCACCTGTTGCCTCAAACCTTTCAAACCAGGGCCGAAGTTATTGCAAAGGAAGATGTTTTGCCTCAACGCAGCCAGGGAGCTACTTCTGCAAGGAAATCAATGCAGAAAATATCTGCAGAGTTACTCCAAACATAACACAGAACCTCAAAGTCAAATAAAGCTCCCACCGAGCTTTAATATTTATTGTAAAACAGTTAATACAGTGATCCACCTGTAAACTTCTCCATCGAGCCCCTCAAAGGGCCGAGAAGTCTTGAATCTGTATTTATTGTCTTAAGAGATCTTATCTCAGATCTTTTCCCCCTCAGTATTCTATAAATACTTCAGTAGAAGATAAGACATTGTTGGTTGGTTGCTAATGTAATTGCTGAAGCATTGTTATGTAATTGAGCTGAAGGTTTCTATCTGTAAATAGTGATTCACTGGCTCTTGGAGCTCTGCTTGTAACAGATAGGTTAGGTTGTGAAAGAGAGATGAACTGAAACATTGAATTGGAAGATTGTAACTGGTTTGGAGCATCAATACAAGCTGATTTATGGGATCCTGGTCTATGCTGACGGTGATGTTATTCTTATTGTAACTTGTGATTTTGTTTTTTGTTTTCATTATGTTTCATTTTCTTCTGTAAAGAACAGTTTAAACAGTGTTAGGACCTATTGCATGTCAGTAACCTTCTCTGGCTGAGAAATCTTTATTTTAATGTTTTCTTCCCACTGTGTTATTTGGAAATGATTTAATTCAGTTTGAGTATAGGAATGTTGGCGTTCCCTCGTCTTATTGTCTTAAGCTGAACATTATTTTTTACTGTTACTTTCAATATATGTTGTGTGAAGATGAACTGAGAAAATTAAGGTTAGCCCTGAGTCCCTTTCTTATTTGCTCAAATATTTGATTGTTTCCCTTAGAATGTGTTAAAAGCTTACTAATTTCAAAGTAGTTATCAGATCTTAGGCCATTCTGTGTTATCTGTGATTGTCTTGAAAGTAACTAAGTAAAGAAGAGCTAGGAGAGGATTTGTGGTGCGCCCGGCCCGCTAGCTTCTACTTCAAAGGTTGCCTTCAAGTTTCCCTTTGTTTTTTATGTGTTTTCTATTGGAAGTGTATCAAAGGCTGGCTAGTTTCAAAGTACTTACCAGATCCTAGTTTGCTTTCATGTCTTTCTTAAGTGCCTGGTCAAAGGCTGGATAGTTTCAAAGTACTTACCAGATCCTAGGCTGCTCTTTGTTCTGCATCTGTTTATTTTCCCCTTCTTATTGTATCACTCCATTCCATAAATCAAACCTTAAAGAGATCCTTAGGCATAGATGACTTGCCCCATAGACCACTCTTGAACCTGATTTGCTTCAATTAAATCCTCTTATGACTCCATAGCCCAATGGATTGAAAACTACCACCATCTTTCATCTTGATCGAAGCTTACTCTTGTTGCTTGCAACTTCTCACCTTTGAGCCTATTTGCATATAGATCTTTCCGCCTCTACCAACAATCATGTTCAATCATCCAAACACAAAACCAAACCCTTGGACCTCATAACTAGCCTAATATCATTATTCTAAACTTCAAGGACAAATCCATCTTTGTACATATTGGAGAGATCCCTCCCATCTGAGAGGGCTAGATCCTAGAAACCCAAAGTTGGTTGAAATGATGTTAACTCGTGACTGGAATTTTTCCAATATCGCTATTACGTAGACCTAATAGAGTTTGCAAAGGTTTTGAAAAGTATAAAAATGAGTCAAGGATAGTTCAAAGGGCAAGTTGACAAGGCCAAATGGATCTAAGTAGGTTTTGAGTGAGTGAAATGAGCATGGAGGAGATAATATAGTATGTTAAGTGGAAATCAATGATCCTTTAACAAACTAACAACGAGGAAAATATTTCAACATGATTAGCATAGTAAAAACTTGAAGAGAAATGAAGGATTCTTCAACCAAACAATGCTAAGCAGACCTTAGAGAAACAGATGAGTAAACTTAGAGAGAAATTAATTATTCTCTGAAACTTACTTGAAAAAAATTAAATTTTCAACATAACATCTCAGTAAAACTAAAGAGCACTTAAGAATTCATTAGTTAAACTTCAAGGAAGAAAACATAAAGATCAAAGGATGCAGACAAATCAGGGTGCCAACAAGACATATCCTACTCTAATATTTCTATCCCATGATCATAGAAACATAATGAGAATAGAAGAAAACATGTACAAAGGTGGAATACATCACCATTCAACAAAGCTTCATGAATCCTAAGAATGAGCTCAATACACAGCTACTCAGTCCAAAGCCATCACAATATATCAAAAGCCAATTTCATAAGTAAACTAAGAGTCTATATCATATTATGCTCAGCAACCAACCAAAAATTACAATAAGGCCTCAAGGCTATATTTAATCAGTAAATGAGGAGGTGGAAACCCTAAGAGGCTTCTAGAAACCGTAAATACACCATAAATGTCATTTATGTCCAAAGATGCCATGCAAGGCCCTAGGCACATAATAACTATTGCAATAAATGAAAGATAACCTAAACAAAACTCTTTAATCAAAGCTAGAGTGATTT
The DNA here is from genome assembly GCA_034641835.2 of Pinus albicaulis. NCBI lineage: Eukaryota > Viridiplantae > Streptophyta > Pinopsida > Pinales > Pinaceae > Pinus > Pinus albicaulis. Next base: position 195,887,082 of record CM076584.1, on the reverse strand, counting down.
TCCAAAAAAAATCTCGAAAATATCCTTCAGTGTGTTTTGTTGACATTTTTTCAAGGGGGCAACTTCATAGGTCTGAAAGCGCAGTGCCTGCACAGGAAAACTGGGTCAACTTGCAGCCATGTTTTGATGGACTTCTCGATGTCAGAATTGGCTCTGTGATGGCTCATTGGAAAGCTTTTTGAGTATAATTTCAAAAAATTCCTTTGGTTTTCTGATTGGGATTCACTAACCTATTCAAAAATTAAATCTCCCAAGGCTGCTCTAGGCACAACACCAGCCCTGAAAACATGGCAGAAAGGTGAAAATTGGCATGTTTTATGGCCTTTTGAGGGACCAAAACTGCTACAAATACTCTAAAATTTTGTGTGCGTGATGTACTTGGGCTGATGAATCAAAAAATGTAAATTTTAACTCCAGCAGATGCCTGTAGGAAAAGAATAGAGCGAAGGGTGCTGCGCTTTCGGCCCTTAATATCAGTAAAAAAACCAAAAATGTCAAAAACTTGCCAAAATTTGAAATTGTCTTCCTCATGGGTTTTGGGAGGCCTGTAGAGAAGCTTCAGCAAGGATTCCAAGGTTTTCTTGGTCTTTTTCCTCCTTGAGTGCTTGTTTTTTGGCAAGGGATCCTTTGAGCTTGGCCCTTGCAAATTTGTTCTTCAAGGCATAGTGTTTGGCCATTTTTTTCTGTAGGCCAAGGTCCCTTTGTGTCTTATTCAGCTGCTTGTTTTCATTATTATAATAGTCAATTTTATGTTAACCTCTTTCTTAAGACAATTATAAATCCAAAAATACATAAATTAAATAATGTAAAGTTATGATAAATATATTTATTAAATTAGAATATTTAATAAATATTAGAGACACTTAGAAATAGAGTATTGTTAGAAAAGATAGGTCTCTAGAATAGAGTCATATCTTAGGTTCTAAAATAGGAATAAAGTTGGTATATTGGATAGAAGATCATTTATTGTAAATGGATACTTGTTGGTTTACCAAGTGGTCCATAACTAAATTAAGTTAGGACATAGAGCTTATAAATAGGTTAGTTTCCTAATTTCATTGTAGTGAGAGTTTACGGTTGTAAACTCCTGCAATTTGTTATGTAATCTTTATTCCATGATAAATAAAAGTATGTGTCTGAGGACACTTCTAAATCTACATGTGGTATTAGAGCCAAGATCCATGTCTGGCGAGGTTGAGAATATTGCCAGTGTGTAACCTGCAAACACAAGGGGGCGATAAATGCGATATTTAGTCTGACATTGGTAATATTGTTTGTGGTTGATATTATAAGTGTTTGTGAGTATACAACTTTATATATCTATATCTATATATATTTTGTGAGTGTGAGCATGTGATAGCCGTGGCGTAGTATGCTGCGTTTTTATTGAGGGATCGGCCTCCAGCGTGGGAAAGCATCACTATCTGTGCACTGCCAGTGCCATAGTAACCACGTGTACCCAAGAACTGGAATTTAATTGCGATGAGGTACTATGTTTTAATGGAGGAATTATATATGGCTTTTGATTTAAATTTATGACATTGCATATAGTTATTAAAAGGCATGATGTATATATGGCATTGAACGAACTGTGAGGAAGAGTGGCTGACAATATAGTGCTAGATGAATGCTGAGTGGTGGTACGGTGAAAGTCTACGAGAAGTTGCATGTGTTTTTGACAGACTCAGCGAAGGTCATGAGCTGGTGAAAGATGCGATTCGTAAACATCAAAAATCTTTTGTTGTAGTTCTTTCCGTCCGCTCCCTCTTTCTAGTTTCACTTGCCGCGATAACTTGTTTAAGTTCATCGACTATTGACTTAACTTAGCTTTGATCGAGCAAGAAACATGATATCTGTATGCATTCATTCAATGCATCTAGCATGCTTGAACATATTTTAGTTTCAGGTTCCTTATGCAAGCTTCAACCAATGCAAAAGTGATTGTCACATCTAGATTCAACTCGGAAAATTGAAGAAGTGAAGGCATTGAATGGTGACACATTTGTCTTGTGCATCGTATGCAGCCTGCATAGGAATGGTCACACAGTTATTTGCAGAGAAGCTAGTTTAGTACGTGGCAGCCATGAATGGAGGCTTACTCTGTGGAAAATTTCCAATGATGCAGATTCTGAGAATTTGTGGGGACATAGGAAAATATACCATAAAAAATTATGGATAGCTTAAAGAATAACTTGTAGAATTTCCAGCAAATATAGAATAGGAGGAGAGATCCATTGACCAAAGGCCGAGCTCTGCTTGCTAGCATTTAAGCGGCCACATATTCAAGTAAGTGTTTTTTTTTAATGTGAATTTTCAAGTGCGAATTGATAACTCCTCGGCTTTATGTGGAGCGGATTTTTCCATAAACAACATTTCTTGCACACACTCCTCCAACATCTCTAACTGTGCACAATGATACTTGCATAGACCCATAGAAAGTCTGGAAATTATATTGGGCAGAGTGTTTATTTGGAGAGAAAGAAAGAGATATCGAAGTTGGGCTTCTTGTGCAGGATTCCAATAAACAACATCCAAATATCGCATACATTGGTGGATGCAATCTTGAAAGAGTAATTCTGAAGCAATTGGTAGAATGGCTAGAACTTCCTCCGTGGTGTTGAAACAAAGGGTCTTGCTAGACCGAGAAGAATACATGAGCTTAATGCTTTTTGTATACTTGTGAAAACTGCTCACTGCTCCTTCTGCCAAATATTCTTTCGACGCTTTGACAAACCTTTCATACTCTTCTTTTTGAATCAGGGGCAGTATTGTTGAACGGACAGAAAATTTCTCCCGCTTGAGATGATTTTTGTATTTGTTTCCCTGAATGACTTGGTACATGCCATATGACATGATGCCGATAGAGGCCAAGAACACAGTGACTGCCCCGAGGCCAGTGCTTTGGATCCTTTTAGCATAGTGAATGGGAGGGAATCCTCCAGGAGGAGGGCCATCTTGCAACATGAGCATCTCCTTCACACTGGTGATGCCCAACTTCCCCCTGCTCTCTGCCTCCTTCATTTTTCCTGTTGCCTCCTTACCCGCCTCCTACCTTTTTTGTTCGCTCCCTCTCTTCTATAAAGCCCCTTGATAGATCGATGCATAGGCCCTTCTTCCTCCCTATTCTAGTTTCAGCTCCAAATGTCTGAAAATGAGTGTATGAGGGTGAAGTTATAGAAACAAAAACAAATAAACCACGCAAAGCTCAAATAACTTCCAGTGGCTCGTCTTTCGTGGTGCCTGGTTTAGTTTTCCTATATTCAAGGTTGAACACTTATGATGGAAATTGTGATAAACTGTTGACTTGACCTCAAATGGCCTCTTATTCGAAGACCAATGCTCAAAAAACATAGCTTCATAATACTCATATTTTTTTCAAAATTTTAGAGTGGAGGTAAAGAGGATTTCTTTTGTAAACTGATCCATCTGAAAAGGAGTGATAAGGAGTGTTTTAAATTTGAGTTTTGGAAAACAATTCACTTTATAAATTGATTTCATTAAATTGTTTTCAAATGGAAGTAAAGTGACTCTCTTTGTAATTGAAGTGATAAGGTGTGAGAGAATTGAAGCGATTTTTTAGTGGAGTGATACGTTGAAATTTGAGAGTATTGAAATGAAATTTTTTTTTTTGGAGTGATAAAAATATTTTGTATTATTTTGGAGTAATAAGGGTGATGTTTTGAAATCTTTGGAGTGATAAGGTGCATTAAAATTTTTTAATGCTCGGAGTGATAAGTTGAATGTTGAAGTAATTTTGTAGAGTGATAAGGATTGATTTTTTTTTTTAGAGAGATCAAAAGAAAGCTCATTGTTGTAGGAGTTTGAGTCAGTTTTTGACGACAATTTTTTCCCAAGAAGTTCTGGAACTTTGATTCCATAAATATGTTATGAAACTGCAAGATTATGTACTCCAAATTTTAATAAAGATATCATTTTTTGGTGATTGTGTCCTAGATCCGCCCGAAATTGAATAAGGGGATCTTCGGTACACGAAGAGTGTGTTGATGATGGTGCATGCTTCATGTTGTTGCTTTTGATTTGTGTCTAGTTTTTGACAGATAAATGATTTCATTTAACACATACATAAAATTCAATACCAGTAAAAACAACATCTGTAACGAAGTAGCTGCAATGAAGGATAATTAAGCTCAACACATGCATCTGCACACCTACAACAAATAATCAAAGTTTTCAACATCATCATTCTAATTCAACAAGAAAATTCACTCAATACAATCAAGTTCATGAATCTGGACACTCCAGTGTTTCAAAGCAAAGTCTACATCAACATTCTTGAAAAACATTTAAGAACTTGTAATCAAATTCATTGTTTTAAGTGAATCATTAAAAATTCATTGTTAATGAATTTTTAAGAGGACAAGTGAATTCATTGTTTTAAAGTAAATCATTAAAATCATTTTAAGCTTTCTTGGGTGAATTTTCGACAGTGTTCGACACCCTTTCTTTAAAGCAAAATCAAGTGAGTGCACGAGTTTTAACTCTAAAGCAAACAAGCAACGAGTTCACATCTCTTGCAAGAGAGCGTGAGTATTCATTCAAGAAATTTTCATCAAGTCAGTACAAAATTGAAACCATCAAGCGAGCCAGCATGAATTTCATTGCAACAACCATCAAAGCAACCAAACAAGTTAAACTCTAACACCAATCAAGCAAGTTGAACTCTACAACAATCGAGCGTGAGTCCTAGTGAACTTGAAACAAGAGAAACAAGTTTCACCAAGCAAGAGATCCAGCAAATTATGAAGCAAGCGAGTGTGACTATTCATTCTAGTGAGCGTGAAGTAATCTAGCAAGTCAAGTTCAAGCAAGAAATTTTTCCAAGCAAGCGCAATAAGCAACAAATCAAGCGAGTGTGCCAGTCAAGCCACACAGCAAGCGAGTCTTTCATTAAAGTACCAAAATCAAGTGAAACAGTTCAAAGCATGACATCTCCGAGAAGAGAGCCTGATTTCAAGTGAGCAATTTCAGATGGCACAACATATTTAGTTGTTAAAGATTCTTCACAGTTTTATCATCTCCAGTGAAAGTCAGACAAAACCAGCAAAAGCAGCCAGTGGGCATCTTCAAATTTTGTAAGTGGAAAAAGGATGCTGATTTCACGCAAAGGATAGATATATCCTTTTGCAACTTGGCACATGATGGAGTTGTCAATCAACATTTAGAGATGAATCAGACATACAGCTCACTCATGGTCTCTTCAGATTGAATATTTTTTTCAGCATCAACTTGAGAAATTGGAAGATGGTTCCTCGTTATTATTTTGGATTTATCCTTGAAGGGGGGAATGTTAGCCTCTTTCATAAGACAATTATAAATAAAAAAATACATAAATTAAATAATGTAAAGTTAGGATAAATATATCTATTAAATTAGAATATTTAATAAATATTAGAGACACTTAGAAATAGAGTATTGTTAGAAAAGATAGGTCTCTAGAATAGAGTCATATCTTAGGCTCTAAAATAGGAATAAAGTTAGTATATTGGATAGAAGATCATTTATTGTAAATGGACACTTTTTGGTTTACCAAGTGGTCCATAACTAAATTGAGTAAGGACATAGAGCTTATAAATAGGTTAGTTTCCTAATTTCATTGCAGTGAAAGTTTACGGTTGTAAACTCCTGCAATTTGTTATGTAATATTTCTTCAATGATCAATAGAAGTATGTGTCTGAGGACACTTCTAAATCTACATGTTATACATTTCCATGCGAATTTTTCTTTGTAGGTCTCTGATCTCTGCATCCTTGCTTTGGAGAAATATTATTGTAGTCCTCTCCTCATCTTCATTTTCACTGTCAAGGTCAATGAGTTGGTGCTCTTGTTTAGTTTGATGCTTGCCTTTCTTATCTCCAATAGTGACCTTTTTCTTGCCTTTGTCAAGCTTTTTTGTTGATGCAGAAGGCATGGCCCCTTGCCTTTTAGAGGCAGCCAACACATGCCTTTCTCCTCTTTTGTAAGTCAAAGAAAGAGGTTTGATTGTGACCATTTCAGTGTCTTCATTATTTTTGTCATATTGACTGTCATTATCAGTGATATTCATCCTATCCTTATGGCTCTCATGGCTACTGTCATGAATTTAATGCTCCTTACTGTCTTCTTCTTCATAGATGCTATCATCCTCTTCATTTTCTTCATTTTTATCATCAGCTTCACTGACATTGTGATCCTTGGTACCACTGCTGCCATTAGCATCATTATTGCTATCAGCTACCATGTTTTCAGCTTCATCGCTATCCTCTTCTTTTACAACATCATCCTCATTATCTTGGCTTCTCTCTTCATCATTTGCCTCATCTTCATTTTCATCTACCTCTATGTTTTATGTTTCATTGCTAACCTCTGCCTCTTCACTCTCTTTTTCTTCAATGCTTGTTTCATCATTATTGCTCTCTCCTTCATTATTATTTGATTTTTCATCATGGTCACTTCCTTATTGATCTAATGCATTGGGAGAAGGTGAGGAAGGAAATTTTTCTTGAGGTCAGGATACATGTGTAGATGATGAAGCATGATCAGTAGGAGATGATGGGGGAGTAAGGGGAGGAGGATGAGATGATGAGGGAAAATTTTGCTAAGGATGGGATTGAGGGTTTTTGAAAACTTCATGAGCAATGAACACTTCCCATGGTATGCCTTTTTTCTCCAATTGATGTAGCACAACCATCTTGATTAAAGAATGATGAAACAAACTTTTCATTTCTTGGGAATAGTTCCTCCTTTGAACAACATAAGACATCTTATCGATACTCCTATAGAGGTAGTAGAGTAAATGAAGTATTTTAACCATAGTGAAGTGCATGAGTAATCTGATATGATAGGAGTAAAGTCTAGAGTACCTTCCCTCACACGTAAAATATTTCATGATGACCCTCATCAAGGGTGCATACCTCTCCAGCAAATGTGAAATAGGGAAGATAGTTTTGTAGCCTTCTTTGTATCTTGGTTTGAGAAAAGGCTCATAGCATATTATATCTAAATTTTTTCTTTTGAACCATTTTTCACCATTAGAATCTTACTAGGGGATTCAAACCAAGACCTGGATCCCTTAGATCAATGTATCTAAGACCGAAATCCAAGAGGAGGGTCAAAATAAATCACTCTAGGTGGGTTAAACAGGTCTCCCACACCTAGTTGTCTTGAGAAAGTGCCCTGTGAAGGGACTGCAGCAATGTATGAACAAGAAATAGAGAAACAAAATTATTTTTATGAGCTAGAGTACATGAAGATGTAAATAGCCAAAAAATTTATATTATATCAGAAAAGTGTACAATCCCTTGAGGAAAGAGTCACTCAAGTTAGGCAGTACAAGCCTCAATAGAACATGTACAAGAAAATGAAGAACGTTGCTACATATGTAAAACTACAGGCTATGACAGCGCAGTATATTATGGAGAAATGCTAAAAAATGATGTCAATACATGGATATGGAAATGTATAGCTCAAAATAGATGGGGGAGAAATATCTCAACCCCTGGAAACAACAATACAACAATCCTTAGAAGGATTGGCTGAAATATACACAAAATGGAAAAATTGCATAAATGTTGGAGTTGCTGGGTAGCAACTGCAATTCAAGAACTGGAACTAGATTGAGATGGCTGAAGATGATGCCCAATATAAATATACCTCCTCCAACGTATCTTCCAAGCGAAAGGATGATCCTAACACTGAAGATCTAACCCTCCAAACCAATACTGCAACCCTCACTGCAGATACTCAATGAAAATATCGCAACCAATGAGAGGGACTACACTGTAGGTGATGCGAAATGGTTTGAATAATGTCAAATATGATGGGAATTAGCTCAAATTCTCCCTCAATGATCCTCCAAAGGTAAGGAGACACACACCTCTGAAAAATAGCTCCGGAAGTGGTGTTGTAGAACCTCCACTGCAACACCCTACAACACAATGTTTCCTGCTATAGGAATGACGCTGTAGCTGAAGGAGGATGATTGGCCTCAAGCCTGAATGTGGATAAAATGAAGAGAAAATCCATCATGAGACCTATCTTGAAACGATAAGGAATTCCTAAATAGGAATGCCTTGTGCTAAGTAGCACTACAACTCTGCTAAACAGTAAGAGAATGCACAAAGTCTAAACAAACAAGAAATCAATAATCATAAGCATGAGAAACAATGGATGCCTTTCCCTCCTTTCAAACAAGTGAGATCCCTCTCACCATGGGTCCCACTCATTAGGTTTTCCTTCACCAAATAAAACTCTCCCCATTCATACTGCACTGTTTCTCTAAGTGTCCTCCACCTTCTATCCCAGTGTTGTTCACTTGGTCAAACTTGACCTTGTCCACCTGCAAATGATTCTGTTCACACACGAGGGTGTGAAATCTAGCTCCAATGATGATACCCTTTCATACTATGAGGGATTTTACATATATTTTTATTATGCATGGGTCTCCTTACCCATTTATTCTTCTCCTAAGTGAAATCAGCAAAAAATAATATTCCAATTTGCTGCATGCAAATTTTGGAATATTACAGTCCTCCCCTCCCAAATGTTGCTTGTCCTAAAGCAACTGCAAGGATATAATTGAGAATTTTCCTCCCAAAGCATGGAGACTAAAAATTATTGGGAAAACATCTTCCCCACGTGGATCCTCCATCCCCAAGCAATCATCCATACAAAATGAGTCACCTCCCAACATGGCAACTCCTGAAAATGCTCCTCCACCTTGAGATCATGCAATTTAGGTGGGCTAAAAATCTGAAAATGGTAGACATAGAAGCCTACCCCACGTTTTCCTCCTCTCCACTTATGATAAGTGTAGAGAAATTTTTTATCCTGGGCTGCAAAATAATTTCCCTCATGTGGAAAGATGAAGACTAAATCCCCAAAGATCTCTCCTCCAACGCTGGGAATCAAGATGGCCCAAATCAATCCATATGTGATGGATAGGAAATCATCACCATATGGCATCCCATCAATCACATTGCACACATCAACAAAAGGAAACAAGTGTTTGGAAGTGGTGGCCATATCTCCTTTCATGCTCCCATTAGAACATGCAATGCAGAAAGTGTGGGAATCCTCTCCCCCAAAGGACACACCCAACTCATGTGTCTCTCTCCCAATCATGCTCCCAATAAAAATAAGATCAATATCAGAAAATGAAATTATGGTCAACATAAAAATGAGGAAAATTTTGAAGGTCTCATGTAGTGCAAGAAGGTACCAATAGTTTTCCTAGTAGTGACAACGCAGTTTTCCAAACTGCTGCTTCAGAAAATTACATGGCAAGTTGTTTTGTGTTACATGGATAATTATGTATGTCATGAAATCTAAAAATAAATAACAAATGGCTAGGTACATAAAGTCAACATAGATAAAATAAAATACTTTCCCAAGGCCACATAAGAGATGTCTGTCTCCATCATACAATTTGGCCCAATGTTGACCATGGAGCTCAATGAAAAGCTTGCCCTCTTGTGGAGTAGTGCACTGAATATGAATGGTAAGTGTGTCCAAATATTGTGTTAGATAATCGATGGATGCAAAAAAAATATTCTTAACATGTGTTAAGAGTAAGATGATGCATATTTATATGAATTATTCCTCCATAGTGGTATGACACACTCCCATGAAGAGGAATGAACCATATGCTGCATGAAGATTACCCTCCTTATACTTGGAAATCCAAGTCAAGAATACCATAGAAAGTAAGATAATACCAATGTAATATATGTTTCCATCCACTACTCCATCATCCTCACCTCCTCTTTTTCCACCAAGAGCATCAAGTGTGAAGTGATCCTAGGGATACTCCATCAATAACCCCAATCTCTCAAGTGACAACGCTGTTGGCCCCTGCAAATAAGCTCTTGCCAACAAATAGATCCATTCTTTGACATGCTCCTTGTCAAAGACATCTCCCATAATGATGCTACACATAATAAGTCCCTCCCAAGGTGGAAGTACCTCTTGATCATCCAAGGCCAAGGAGATAATGTCATCTCCTCCTCCTGCAACATCATGCAAAGTGTAAGAGAAAAAATGCTCTTACTCTCCCAAGAACAAGAAAATCAAAAAAAACTTTTGTTGCCTCCTCATACTTCCATCATAGAAATCAGGTGATGAAAACATAATTGATGATATGAATATCATATCAACACTATGTACCCATACTCTTTGCTTCTCAAATATGCAAGTATCCTGCCACATACCCTCAGAAAGAGGATGATGACCAAACTCTTTCAAGAGTAACCAGTGCAGCCAAGCCTCCTACTGGACGGTATCATAAATTTGCAAGTAGCTCACCATCTTCCTGCTCTCCATCCACATCCAGTCAACCATTTGTGTATGTCTTCTTCCTTCCTGTATCTTGGTACTCCTCCCATGAGGGCTACCATCATCCCAAATCAGATTTCTGTCTTTGCACTTCATGGGATTTTGAAATGCAATCTTCTCAAGGATCAATTTGATCCCATAAGGACCCAAATATGTGGTAGGAAAAAACCTCACATCATGATGTGTATGGCTCAGGGAGTGTCCAACACAAACATGAGAGATGTTATCCATCAAAAGATGTCCTCCATCATCTATCTGTTCCTCCTTGAATCCATGAAGATCCAAGTGTGAGAAGGAAAGAAAAACCGTGCACTCCATGATGTGTTGAAGTGCACCTCTAATGAAATCCCTCCATGATATATCCCTCTCAACAATGGTCCTCCAAAACCAATGAGGTCTTGGATTTGCTGAAAGTAGAAGTTTCTCTTTGAGCTAAGAGGAGCTCATTGAGAAAGGGTCATCTAGAAAGGAGAAAGGGTTTCTCACTTCAATATGTATACTATCTTCCATCCTTCCTTTCAATTATTCTAACCCTAACCTCAAGTGTGATATGCAATCCAACAATGGCTCATGAGGATGATGGTTTATTTCTTCCTTGAATGTTTCCATGTTTCACAGTGCAGTGCAACCTTGCTGCTCTAGGTTAGCAATGTATGTTGATTCTTGGTCATTTAAATTTGAGTTTCCACAATCCTCAAAAGAATTTTCTGAAATAGAAAGTGGAACCTCATTCATACCCTGATGGAACTTGGGATCTCCTTGTATGGCTGCAATAGTTCTTCCCTCCAATGAAATGGCTGCCCCATTTGCAGATGTAGAAGGTTTCTCTTCCAAGGCTGTGACAGCGCTGGTACATGTCTCCTCCCATGGTGGTGAGGGATTTCTCTCCTATGATCTCTTGCTGTCAAAGGCTCTAATCAACCTTTGAGTGAACTTAAAAAAAGAAGTCACTCTTGCATGGCCTAAGTGTCTGAGCCACCAAACATTGGCTTCACCCTCCAGGTGCAGCGCACAACTTCTACTGCCTTCCTATCTACCACTAGATGTAGTAGTAAGAATGCTTGAAGCTTCTTTTCCCAAGCTATTGCTGTAGTTGACCCATCAAATGTAGACAATAGGAATCTATTTCCTTTGATCTCCCTTTTTCTATAGGGCCTCTTCTCCTCCTTCTGCGGAATAAACTGTGGGAGAGCTAGAGTTTCCTTGAAGGCTCTAGAATAAGATTTGTATTTACCCAGGTATTGAATTAGAACCTGATGATCCAAGTATCTTTCATGCTTGTCTTCTTCTCCTTCATGAGAATAGGAAGTGCATGGTCCTTCCTCTTCTTTTTGCTCCTCCTCTTTGGAGAGGCTCTTATTAGTTCTGAAAACTGATGAGAGTAATCTCATCTTCTTCATCATTCTGATATTATTCTATATCCTTTTGCTGAAACTCACAGGCTGAGCCAAGAAATATGCTTTGATACCACTGTAATATCCCCAAATGGGATTGCTTAGCAAGGCATGCCTAAAAACGAATTTTTTAGGAATGGATACTACAGGATTTGAAACCAAGACCTGGATCCCTTATATCAATGTATCTAAGACCGAAATCCAAGAGGAGGCTCAAAAGAAATCACTCTAGGTGGGTTAAATAGGTCTCCCACACCTAGTTGTCTTGAGAAAGTGCCCAGTGAAGGGACTGCGGCAATGTATGAACAAGAAATAGAGAAACAATGCTATTTTTATGAGCCAGAGTACATGAAGATGTAAATAGTCAAAAAAATTATAGTATAGTAGCAAAGTGTACAATCCCTTGAGGAAAGAGTCACTCAAGTTAGGCAGTACAAGCCTCAATAGAACATGTATAAGAAAATGAAGAACACTGCTACATATGTAAAACCCCAGGCTATGACAGTGCAGTCTATTATGGAGAACTGCTACAAAATTATGTCAATACATGGATATGGAAATTTATAGCTCAAAATAGATGGGGGAGAAAGATCTCAACCCTTGGAAACAAAAATACAAAAATCCTTAGAAGGATTGGCTGAAATATACACAAAATGGAAAAAAATAGAAATGTCGGAGTTGCTGGGTAGCAGCTGCAACTCAAGAACTAGAAATAGATGGATATGGCTAAAGATGATCCCCAATATAAATATACCTCCTCCAATGGATCTTCCAAGTGAAAGGCTTATCCTGAAACTGAAGATCTGACCCTCCAAATCAATACTGCTACCCTCATTGCAGATACTCAATGAAAATAACACAGTGAATGAGAGGGACTATGCTGTAGGTGATGAAAAATGGTTGGAATGATGCCAAATATGATGGGAATCAGCTCAAATTCTCCCTCACCGATCCTCCAAAGGTAAGGAGACTCGCACCTCTGAAAAATGGCTCTGGAAGTGGTATTGTAGAACCTCCACTACAACACCCTGCTATAGGAATAACGTTGTAGCTGAAGGAGGATGCTTGGCCTCAAGCCTGAATTTGGATAAAATTAAGAGAAACTCCCTCAAGAGGCCCCTCTTGAAAGGAGAAGGAATTCCTAAATGAGAATTCCTTGTGCTAAGCAGCACTGCAACTCTGCTAAATAGCAAGAGAATGCACAAAGTCTGAATAGATAAGAAATCAATAATCATAAGCATGAGAAACAATGGCTGCCTTAACCTCCTTTTAAACAAGTGAGATCCCTCTCACCATGGGTCCCATCATTAGGTTTTCTTTCACCAAATAAACCTCTCCCCATTCATACTGCACTGTTTCTCTAAGTGTCCCCAACCTTCTATCCCAGCGTTGTTGACTTGGTCAAACTTGACCTTGTCCACCTACAAATGATCCTGTTGACACATGAGGGTGTGAAATCCAACTCCAATGATGATCCCCTTTCATAATATGAGGTATTTTACTTAGATTTTTATTATGCATGGGTCTCCTTACCCATTTATTCTTCTCCTAAGTGAAATCAATAAAAATCAATATTCCAATTTGCTGCATGCAAATTTTGGAATATTACAGTATCTGAAGAGAGTTCAAAGGTCACCCATGAAAAGCTTGATTTTTTGTCATGTAGGTTAAGGATGAATAACCTTGTGAGCTCTTGGTGACTTTGTACTTGTTGGAATCTTTCACAAAACTGAAAACACCCTACATTTTGGAAACAAGTGATAATCATAGGAGAGGCAGATCTAGAGTGTCTTGGGGTTCAAACCTATTAACATTCCTACGTCTGTGCTTCTGCCTCCTAGGCACTTGACCTTCTTCACTACTAACATTTCCTCCTTCTCCTAATATTTTGATTATTGCTATTTTTAAACAAACCCTAGATCTTTTTGTGAAACTTGATGTGAGGAGTGAATCAGAATGATGGATGAAATTTAGCCTTTGCAAGTGAGGGAGAGGAAGGTGTAGGTGTATGACTGAGCCCTTTAAGCTTTGATGAATTGTCAGCTTCAAATCACTACAACCATACTACTTGACTGATATATTCTTGGTTGTAGATGATGGAGGTTTGAACAAGGTTTTAGCATGAAGATTAGGGTTTTTCACTCCTTAGGGTTTGGTCAATTTATTTTGACATCAAACCATCAAAATTCACTAGAGAAGAAAGCAAGACATCTACCTACCAATTTTTTAATTCCCTTGAAAGTCCTTTGATGGTAGTTGGAAGGAGTTTTTTGGGAGCTTGCAGGTGAAGGAGGAGCTTCAGGCAAAAGCGTAGTGATTGCACGCAGAGTTGGATCCTCCCTTACCAACATGTAACACCTGCACACGCTTTCAGGTCCTCTCTGCCCAACGCATAGTGCCTGCACGTGTTTTCGGGTGTCGGGCTTCCCTGGGCGCAGCACGTGAATGCGGTTTGGGCCTGTCAGGCTTCCCAACGTGAAACTCCTGAACTTTTTGGGCCTGTCGGGCTTCCCCAACGCACAACGCTTGAACGTTTTTCTAGGCTGTCAGCCTTTCCGTAGGAGAATAGATAGCACCTGCACGAACACGCAGCGCATGTTTCTAAACACATAACGCAGTACAATTTTTCACTAGGAAATCCTTTGAACACGCAGCGTTGGGTACTGAACGCGTAGTGCCTGCTTGAACACGCAGTGTCAGGCAGACTTGCTCAAAATTTGAACAAAATTCTAAAACTTCTCTCTTGGATGCTCTGACTATTGTTGCAAGTACACAACGAGTTGTGTGAGGGGAAAAAAGGTCCTTTATAGCCTAGGAAAATAAATTGAACTTAGAGAACCCACTTTTCTATTTTTTTTTGAGCTTTTTCATTTAACTGATATTCCCTTGACCCTTTTTGTTGTAAGTGGCTAAAAAACATTTAAATGGCCCTTTCCTACCTTTTCCTTTCTGACCATTTTTTCTATGTTTGCTCTGCAGGTTGCTGATATGGTGAACTTGACTTTCCTTTGGCTTATTTATACCTTTAACTTCTTTGTTGATAGGGGATTATGAGAACCTTGAAATGGCTTTGCCCTCTAATCTTTGAAGCATGCCAGCTCTACCCTTGATAGTACTATAAGTTTTAAACATAAAGCATTATATTCAACATTTCTTTGTCCTTACATCGGAGATCAAATTACCTTGTGCTCGGAAAGTGACTAAACATCTTGTTTTCAACTTTCTCACTGATCCTTAGGCATAATAAACTCCCCTTTGGTAGGCACTATAGACTTCAAAATCATGTTTTCTTTATCCTCTTTAGGCCACTTCTGATTTTCAGGTGCCATGACATACTGACTTAGACTTTTATGTTATTCTTCAAGTTTGTTATATTCAATTACACAGCAGCAACCTTATAACTAGCTTGGGTTTCTGTCTTGAAGCTCAAATCTATGTCTTTATCCCTTTGATCATTTAATGTAACTGACTGAAAATGACAGCTTGACCTTCCTTTTGTTGATATTCTTTGCATATTTGTTCTTTTGAGGCAACGAGACACTTTACCTTGGAAAACTATGAATGTCACTTACAACAGTCCCTTCAAATCTTCTTTCTACTATCTTCATGGAGGTATAACCGCTTCATTTTCCCTCTTTTGAGCATCTTTGGCATGAAAAAAATCCTTGGAATGAGTTTGGAATCTTTGCAAATAGTGATATCTTTAGGAACCCTTTGTTGTCATTATGGAGTCCAAACTTAGCTTTTCACCTTTTTTGATCACCTTACCAAAACTCCAGGTTTCTGGGATGCTTGAGAACAATTATCGGTGTTGTCTTCTAAGTCCTCTATAGCCCTTTAAAGTTCATTCATTTCTATCTAGTTCACCTCACATTTTTCCCTTTTTCATTTATAATTTCTAACAAATTTCTTCCATGTTTGGTTCTCTTAGTGTGCCTCCTCCATGTGATTTGTTGCATTGGATCCTTGTTTGGCATACTGCTGGGCCAATCAGGCTTAGAAACCCTGATTTTCCTTGAACACAAATTTCTTCCTCTATCTTTGTTGTGAATGTCTTTATTGAGGTGCAGGCCTCTTACCTTACCAATTTTCTGCTGATAGTCACTTTAACATTCCTGTAGAAATGTCAAAATGCATAGTTTCCTTTTACAAAACTTGAACTTGATAAGGTGGTCTTCTTAGGAGATTTTCTGAATTTTCTTGGAAAACCATGAGATGATCTTGTCTTTCATTTGAACCAGCTTCTATCACAAGGAAAGCAGTGATGGAAATACCAAGAGTGATCCTACAACCTATGAAACCCTAATGACCTAGTGGGAGGCTCCTTTGACTTGGTCTTTGACTGAAAGCTTGGCTTGGGGTCTTCAAGTGTAAAAAATAGAGTTTTTGAAAAATTGATGTATTGAAGATCCAAAATCCAATGTACTTGATTTATCTAAAGAGTCTACAAATATAGTGTTGATACCATCAATGATTGAGGCACCTGGTGAACATGAGAAGGAGTAGGCTGTTTGGCAATCCTAGATGGAAAGTGGAGGGGTGAGGCAAAGGAAAAACAGTGCTGAGGTTATGGGTGGGAAAATAGGATAAAGATGAGTGGCATGAGCCCATGAGGGGTTTTTTAGGACTGGTAGTTTAACCATGGAATGGTAGAGTAGTAAAAAAAAATAGTGAAAAAAAATTGTTTTAAGGATAATGAAGGCAGTGAGATTTCTAAAACTCACAATATTCATGAATATTGTTTCTAGAAATACAAAACTGATATTTATTCATCCAAAGATAGTAAAAATTACTGATGAAAAACATATATAACTGGTTCATGTGTTTCCAATGATTAGGGCCTAGTAATCCGAGTTTGGGTTGCGATAAAGCCTGAGCAGTGGTTTGCTCTCCATCAAGACTATGAATCTTGAGTTTAGGATATATGGTAAGTCCTAGAGAGTATGTCTTGGTTTAGGGACTAGTGACTCCTTATTCAGACTGTGGGTTTTCAAAAAGTCTCAGAGACCAAGAGAAAAAAAATTAGTTACAGTTTAGGTGGAGAGAATCTAGTGATATCCATTCTTGTGTTGGCCTAGTGATCAGGTGTAGTGCATGGGAAAGTTGGTTATGACATGTTTATTATGTTGGAATAGTGGTCTAGGATGGATCATGGTAAGGCGTGATTTCTATTGATGAGGGTGACGTGGTTTAGACTTGGGATACCCTGGTTGGTTATTTTAGTTTGAGTCCCACATTCATGCTTGGAATATCACACGGGGGTGATTGGCTGAAGAGATATTTGGCTAGTCTAATATATTTTTAGGTGGAACATGGAAGTCATATCTTTGGTTGGTTTTTACATTCAGTAATGGAGAGCTCATTCCTGGGGTATTTGTTATGTAAATGTATTGGCTTCTATGTGGATTGTATTATTGTTGTATCCATTGTATTTTTTTGTTTATTGTGCTGATTATAAGCATGTATTTTATTAATACCCATGTTTTTACTTGTAAATGAATGCACAATGTATCTATGGTAAAATATATTGTAATATTCCAAAATGGGAAAAGCAGGAATATAGTGCATAAAACTAGAAATAGAAGTGTAAATCAACACATCAACAATGGAGACCAATATGGAGCCATAAAATTATGTGTAAGAACAAAAAATGAATACAAAATAGTGAGGCATAAATCATATGAAATGAGGAAACAAGCCTCCCATAAACAATCACTCCCAAATATGAGCTTCTGCTACAATACAAAATGTCAGAGAGCTGCTACAATGCAGCCATATTAAGAATAAATATAGCTATAGATCATACAACGATATAAAAATATTGAAATAGGTCACAATAGATACTACACATATATATATGGGCACTAGATCAGCTTTCCAAGACAACCCAAGAGGGTTTCTGGAAAATGCACACAATGTGCCAATGTAAGCTACAGCCCTAGGGCTAAAGGTATGATACAACAATAGAAATGAGATGATATGGCTGAAGCTGATGTAGAAGCCTACAAATCTTCTCTAATAGATCTTCTGGATGAAAGAATGGCTCCTCCACTAAAGAAATCACCTCCCAAAACATCCACTGCAACCACCCCTGCAACTCCTCCCTAAAATAACGCAGATATGGACTGAAATTGCACTGTAGGCGATAAATAATCCTTGGCCTGATGCCAAATATGTCAATAAAGACCAAGGGGCTTCTTTACAGGCCTTCCAATGGAAGGAAACCTTCCTCCACTGCAAAATCAGCTCTGAAGACACCCAATATACTCCTCCACTGCTACACCCTACAACACAACACAATACTCTGCATAAACTGCAATGTAGAATAAAGATGGAGCTTGGCCTAATGCTGGACAGTGGAAAATGTAGTGAAATACTCTGCCAAGAGGCCTCTCAAGGGAACAGCTGGGATTCCTGACCAAGAAAACCCTGTTCTCAACAACACTGCAATCTTAGCTAAACAACAGAAGAGAGCAACAAGCTTGTTGGCTCGAGGGGTCTTGACCCAGGTTTAGAGGTTAAGGTTTGCCAACAAAACCCTATACTATTGGCCCTTTTGGCAGTGAATTTCTTGCACAAGACAAAATCTCACCTGAAGCAGTATGGGAGCATGCTGGAACCAGGTTTCTGCACCCTGAGAGAGAGTAGGTAAGTCAATTAGAACTGCATTCACAACTTATCGAGTTCACAGACGATAGATCTGTTCGCAGGTTTGTTAATAGTATAATCCACAATATAATAGAGCTACAATTTTAGTTAATACCTCTGCATCCACGTGCATATAAGAAATTATTAGTACACAATATCATAATGCATCATTAACATATTATGGATACACCATAACATAAATAGATTCGCAACATAACAGGTAACAGATAACACAAATGTATTCTTAGTTCTAACAGATCCCAAAGATTCACATCAACAGTAACACATCAGATTTCGTAAGACAAAGCTACTTTAACTATATCCACATATATTAGCATCAAAGCCCAGTAAAATCCAAACACACCCTGCACACATAACCAGCAGGAGTCCTTACCCAAATGACGCAACAAAAGATCTAACAATTCGCACTTAGCATTAGACTTAAATATTTTTCTACCTTAAGAATCAAAATGTTCATCTATTTATATTGACTTAGCCTACTCTTCCAATGGTCCACAAAATATGGTTTATGGACTCTTGGTCTACTCTTGAGCCATTACAATGCATTTAGGGCTTTGACCCACCCCAAAACCCCTACGTTAGACTAATTAAGACCAAAAATATACAAAATTGTACAAAATTCACAGCTTTTAGGGGACCCTGTTCCAACAATCCCCTAACACAATCTTGTGACACGTTTCGAGTCACTGTGGTAGTGGGGTCTCCACCTGTGCCTGCATCAGTTTGATCGCCCCAACCAGTGGGGGTATCACGCCTTCACTCTGAGCAGCAACATTATGAGCAATATCCACCAAGTTTTGTGAAGTTGGTCCCTCGGTTGTAGCTATGACGCTCTCTAGAGTCTGGTTCAGTTTTTTAAAAATGACATCAATATCCTAAGAGAGCTTGAGGGCTTCATAAGCCCATGGCTTCAGGCATTCACTAATATTCTTCTTCTTCTGGCGGAGCTCATTGATATCATCTCGAAGGGTATGGCTAGTTCGCAATCATGCAAATAGTTGAGCAGGGATCAGAGTAGGCATCATAGCTTCCAGCTGCTTGAACACTTCTTCCTTCTGTCGCAAGTCCTGGTTGATTTTATGTAGGATCGGGTCAAGCTGCACCTTGGTCCATAACTACATGGCTGTGTCTAGCAATTGGGCACCCTGAGCAATCTGTCCTACAATGACATTCGCGACCACTGTAACCAGTGTAGCTCACCAGGTCTGCACCTCCGGTGGTGTCTCTAGCTGTAACTTGGCCTGCAAGTCTGCTATCTATTGTTCCATCTCTATTTTGGCCACCTGGATCTCGGTCCTTGAGGCCCATAATACTGCAACCAATCCCTCAATCTTGGCCTCGAGGGAGGCAAAGGCTAGAATATCTTTGGAAAATTTCATGCAGAGCCTACTTATGAGGTGTTCTAGCTCTGTCTGATATGCAGTGGTGAGGGTACACATAGCCTATACTTGGGAAACTTCATCATTATTTTCCTCAATTTTCTGCTCAGCTACATTGAGCTATTGGTGCACTCGATGGTCCCGATGTTGAATTTATTCGAACAAGGAGGTGTGGAGTACCTGTAATGATTCATGTGGCAACTTGGATAGATCCAGTTGGACCTATGCACAGCCTGGACTTTCTCTCCCAAGTCGACTGGACTTATCATGAGGGCTACGCCTAGCAAGGAACAGAGGTAGATTTTTGTTGTAACAAGTGCTGCGCTGCTAGTTGCTGAGGCCATTCGTACCTAAATCATAATGGTTTGCAGTGTGTTTGTCTTCAGCTACAGAGCTTGGAGCCCATCCTGAAGTTTTTCAACCATGGCTTTCTATTGATCTTCTAGAGCTAGCCATTTTTCTTCTGCAGCCAACATAGCTGCATCTACAATTTTCTCGAGGTCTCCTTCAATTAGTGTAACTACTTCGTCATTTTCTACTCATTGGGAGCGATGTTTCTTCCATGGCCCCTTAGCAAGGTCACCCTTTTTCTTTGTTCCCTGAGGGGAGTCAACACCTCCTGCCTCCTATCCTTCGGTATCAACATCCAGCTACGCATCCTTTTGTATTGCTACGTCTGTGCCTTTCCCTATACTCTTTCTGGGAATTGAACCTTTCTGTGACATGGCTTCATTTTCCTTCCCCATGCTTTTACTCAGTCCTCCAGTCTCTTTAATGATGATAGGCGGGGTAACCTTCGTGGTGCTTGCTCCTTCAGTGCCATTCGCACCTGTTTTGAAGCTGATCTTCCAGTGAGGAGGCCATTATGCAATTAAACGGTCAATTTATCCATCGGCAGCCATATAAGGAAGCAAAGTCGACGCACGGTCCTAGTAGCCTCATATTTGGACGTTATGCATAGTCACTTGGAATGCAGTAATGTTTTTATACTTATCATAGATAGCTGGTGACAAACATAACTAGGAGTTTATAGCTGATGTGAGCCTGCTCTGGAACAACACCTAGAAGACTTAGTTGTCCTCAAGGTGTTGTCGATAATTACAGTCCCACAAGTTTTTATATCAAGCCCCCTCGTACATTTATAGGGTGAGCTCAATGAGGATGGATTCCTCTGGTGCTTCCTAGGAAACCAATGCAATTAGAAGTAGCAACCAAGAATAACAAAATGCGCGTCCCTACTCCTGGGATTCACGGACATTGGCCAAAAACTCGTTCCACAAGTATTGGGACCAATTGAAGCAGATCCCTTTCTCGCATAGGCCTACCAACTGAATTACATATGTGGGGACGGAGGCCACCTGGTATTTTCGCATCATCTTTCATGCCAATAGAAGTGTACCCAACTGCGTGCCAGGGTCACTGATGGATTTGATCATGAAGCCTCGAGTGTTCTGCTCCACATGGTAGGTTTTGTGCACGTGTTCAACAATCTCCCTGTTAGTATGAATCTTGATTCGAGGTGTACGAAAAAATACCACTTTAGCTATGCATAAAAAACAGCCCTAACATCAAAAATGACGGCTAATATCTTCAGATCTGAAGTTAGATGATCAAGAAAAATGCTACAAAAATCTAGATCTATGCATTAGAAGACATTAAACAGTAGAAAAATAAGATTTATTCCATAGATCCAATAGACAAGACAAGAATATATCCAATGAAATTTTTATTAATGGCACCTGGGAGGAAAACACAAGAGGGTGTTCCCTGTTCTCCTCAATGGGATGGGTTCTTTTAAGTCCTCAACACTTCAAATTTAGAATTCCTCACTCTTGATAGCGTAGAAAACCCAAACAAAAATGGAAAAATATGGCTATGATAGTGGATCAATAGCCAGACCAAGAGTTGATATCCAGAGTGATATTTAGGCAACAAAAGGTGACAAATGAATGGGAAAACCCTTCTATTTATAACAAAATATTGAGTTAGTCTAGATATTGGTGCATAATTAAATTATTATTAGCCAAATCAAGATCCAAATTTTATGGAATATTTTATTATATTTCTTGGAGGGAAAAGGAATTTGACTTGAGTCAAACCCCCTTATTTGTAAATAATAAATAAATAAATGATTTATTTATCATTTTAAGGATATGGTTGAGTAATAATCAAATAAATAATTATTTATTTAATTATTTAAGGGAGATGTAGTCATATTTAACAAAGAATATTATTTAAGTAATGTTTAAATAGTTATTCTTAGAAAATAATAAGATAAATAATGATTTATCTAATTAATTTCCTTGTTTTGGGTTAAATATAACCAGGAATATTAATTAAATTGTTGTTTAAATAATTATTCATTGAGGAAAAATCAAATAAATATGGATTTATTTAATGTTTCCCCATGGGGTTTCCTGTTTAGACCATAAACAACTTAATAAAGGTGGTTTACTAAGTTATTTTTCATAGTGAATGCGATTTTACTTGGGGTAAAATTGGTCTTAGTTGGTGTACTTGGGTCCATCTAATAACAATGGATTAGATGACCAAAAAATGGTGTAACATATTTCCCCCCAGCGTACGAGCATTAGGAGCTAATCGTATGACCGAAGTACGTTGTAAGAACTCAATCACTAGACAACAACGAGGAAGTCAAAGAGAGAGTATTGTAAGGTAGACCAAAGTGCTGAAAGAACTAGACCCTAAGGAGGTGACTTGCGGGTGCGACAAGTCTTTTTGATAAGTGAGTACCTGCTATAGGTGGTAGGGGAGGCATACCTATGCCTGCCAAGGAAATAGTACAAACAATAAGGCATCCAGAAAACCACGAGACAACATAATGCTGGCATAAAAATGAGCCAGATCAACAACACGATAATGAATCCCACATACATATTATGCCTGGGATAACAGCCAGGGCTTGTATAATGATATCTGAGTACATGAGATATAAATGCAACCCTGATGCCCCTGAAAATAGGAAAGGTCTCTAAAAATCTGACTGATACATGCAAACAAAAAGGCGCTGCAAGCGGCTGAGGATGACATCATCAAATGTATGGAGCTACATCGAAGTATGTAATGAAGAGGTCATCTGAGTGTGTAGGGGGCCACTTGTAGGGTCACCCGCTCATGAGGGTTGAGACATTTCACACACACCTGAGAATCACTGATGTCAGCTGCTGCATCACTGGACCGTTGAGTATACAGATCTCGATCATGCTGAAAAGGAGTTGGATATGAGAAACAATCAAGTCAAAGGGCCATGAGGAGTCCCTTTTCCTGATCCAAGGCACTGAACAAGAGCGAAAGCTAGAACCAAGGTACACCACCCTCTAGACCTCTCTTCTGGAATGAATGAGCTGATGTCGACAGAAGGAGGTCTGCCATAGGTGAGGCAATAAGGGATCCTCAACTAGGGCACGAGAGAAAATAGTAAAGTTACTGACAGACTAACACCGATGATGATGATGAAATGGGGGGGACTGAGTAGCGAATGAATGAATTCCCTTTTCAGAGCATAAATGGCATGGATGACCTAGGAGCGACTGACACAATATCATGAGGGATAGGGGATAGTGGGACTGAAGGCCATAATGTGTGACATGAGAGAGGGACCAAGCAATGAAGGGTGGACAACTATGGCGGGATGTGAAGGGACTCGGGATAGACTCCATGAAAGCAATGATTACTCAACTCGGATGCTCTAAGCAAGGGTGACTCGATGGTGTTGCCACCCAGAAAAAGGGGGTCCAATAGGGACCATCAAAGCATGAGTACAAGATGGTAACTCACGATGAAAGTCGATACGAGCGTGGACAAGTATGGGGGCAACATGGTGCCCCTGGTACGAGTGTTGCAAGTGAATAAATTCGATTTTGAGGAAGGGTGAAGTGGCGCTTATTGGACAAAATGTGTCCTGGTGAAGTATCAAATCACAAAAAGCTAATAGATACCCATTTGAGGGATTGGTGGGATCTTTCTAATGGTATAGATGGTTCTTCAAACTGAGCTACGGTTTGGTTGCAGTAAGTGAAAGAGAAATCAGAGGTTTTCTTTTAATAAGGCATTTTCCTTCCAGATTCACTTATTTTCCGGTGGAGCTGTGGTGAATATCATGAGAAGAGGAAGCCCTAAATCTTGCGATGGTTGTAGCAGATAAATTGGCTGTTGGAATTTAAGATCTAACAGTTTTAGGTAAGATGCCTCATCCTAATTTTTAGTTTAGTGAGTTGAAAGTTCAACTTAGGTACCCAGAGCTCATGAATAGGCCAGGTCGTAATTTTCTTGGAGTCTATTCTGCGACTTGCGTAGGAGGTATTGGGCAGAAAACTGCTACTTGTCCCAGGGAAGGACCTGGAAATTGTCACCTGTCAGAGAAAGGGAGTTTCAGTGCTATTATGGGTTGAGATCTGGGATTTTATGGTTGAGGGGCATGGGTGTCCCCAGGCATGTTATGGACATGCCAAAATGTATTTAGAAAAAGGGAGATCTAAACACATTTTAATGATGTGGTGTGCCATTTGTTTTCGGTATGGTTATGCGGTTTGAGAAAGGAAATAGACGATTACCAATCTATTTTGCTACTGAATATATGAATCAAATGGAATTTAAGTTTCTGGATTGACATACATAATGTTTCTATCCCAAAGGTAGGATTTGGGGATAATGAACTGATGTTCTTCTAGAAAACTCATAGTTTGGTCAACTACAATGTCTATGAGACTGGGTTGTTGATGAAATATGAAGGAATGATGAGGGGTATCATCCCTATATCAATCTTGAAGTGGTATGGGACTCTAGAGGTTCTTCTAAATGTGGAAGAATAATGGGACTAGATTTGACACGACTAGATTCACTAGGAGAGTGGTGGAGAACTACTTCTCCTAGTCTCTCAAATATGAGTGCCCCCTTACCCAAACATTGGGTGTCAATGTAATGGCCACAAGGTGCATGTGGTTTGAATGCATGAGTTCGATGTAAGGGGGGATAGATAAAGTCAGGAGTAGTCGCTACTTCCATAATGTCATAATTGTAATAGAAGAGGGGGTGACTGATGGAAGAAAGACTACCTAATGCGGCAGAGCGACCTTACTCCTCATCATGAGAGGAGAGGTTCGCATGCACATCGTCACAAGGGGTGACAATAGAGTGATTATACAGAGGATTCCCCGATGTTGAGACTAGGGAGGGTGTTGAAGGGAGGTCAGGCGAAACATTAGGGGAGGTCTCATTGTGGACTTCCGACCAAGGCCCCTTTATCTAAACATCATAAGGGGAAAATTTAATGGGAGCATCTGTGTCCTCGGATGTTGCTGAAGCAAGATGCGAAAATAAGGGAGTAGGTGAATCATTGTGCTTGGCCTTGAATTAGCGTAAGGCTTCTAAAGAGGAACGATACTCTTCAACGCGAGGACAAAGGTGAGTGTAGTGACCATGGAAATCACACAAAGCACAAGGGTGATTTGTGCACAATGGTTTGAGTTTCTGGATTGAATCGGGTTTAGTTACATATAACTCTGGGATATCAGATTCCAGAAACGGCTTATTGACCATGGACTTGAGGTGAGGCAATTCTGGACAAGTATGGGTGTCATGGCCGACATCATCACACAAATCATACTGGATGGTATGCTTTGGAGGCCGAGAAGGGGCAGGGTTTGTTAGGGTAGCCTTGTCCTTTGATGCCCCCTTGAGAGCTTTTCCATTCTTACCCGAAGTGACCACAACGGGAGGTGGTTCTTGTTGAGGTGAATGAGGCACTACTGCAGTGGGAGAATTCATAGGGACCGGCTGAACCAGGGTCAAAGTGTGATAAGGTTTAGGTTGACCAGGTGGGGTAGTGGCTGGAGGATCGAGGTACCAGATGGGAATCCTAAGGGTCAGGTTAAGAAGAGAGAGAGTGGCCATAACAGGTACTATGTACACTCTTGGTGGGGGAGCTAGGAATAGTATCTGACCAGAGGGGTAGTGACCAGGTGGGATGACGCTAAGATGGTTGAGGCCGGGAGGAACCATCCCAGGAGGGTAAAGGGGGTCATGAGTACTAGCTGAAGGTGAAGGGATAGGAGAAGAAGGTTCAGAAGGCTGATCAGAGGACATCATGAAAATATGGTAATCAGGGGAACCATATGGAAGGGATTGAGTGGCCACCTATCCTTCATGTGGTTGGGTAGCCACAAATCCCTGTTGAGGGAAAGGATCAGTAAGCACAGCTGGTTAACTAGGTGCAAGACTAGGAGGAATGGAAAGGATGGCTTGCTGTCCTCTAAATGTTTCTTGAGACTCCCATAGTTGTTGCATTTGTGGCAGAATAGGACAATCATGCGTATAATGACCATAAACACCACAACAAGAACATGGATTGTTTGTACAAATAGGCCTATCCTACTTGGGCTGAGTGCCTTGTTGCTGGTTCGTAGTGTTAGGAGAATTACCTTGATTAGGTCCAGGATTTCCAAGGGTAGCTTGATTTTGAGTGCCTTTCCTCTTCCTTTTTGAGGGAGGAGGATTAGTCACACCTTGTTGTGCATACACTTGTCCCTGAGGGGTGGTGGTTGTTGTTGTGGGGGTTGAGAAGGCAAGGGAGGAAGAGGTGCTAATACTGGGGGAGCTGGAGCACCAGGCTGTGGATATAGATACAAAGGAGGTTGGGTAGTCGTGTGGTAAACAGGAGGTTGGGAAAAATGAGGAGGTATGTGGTATCCTGGATACATGCTATCGGTAGGGGGAAAAGTGCCGGAGGTGCTGGCCCCGCCCTGAGAGAAACCATAGCCCATTGGAGTTTGAGCATATGGATTAAAGAGATCTCCAATGATACCGTCGATGGCGTGAGATACCCTGGTGCATTGGCACCACTGGGTCTAGGAAGATCAGGTAGAATGGTATAAACATAACCCAACTGAGCATAGATTAGGTCGTATTTTAACGCAATTTGGAGAGCGGCTTCTTTGGTTTGAGGAAAGTGCGATGTGACGTCTTTCCCGATAGGAGGCAAGAGAGTCCTAAGGAACCAGTCCATATAGACACGGTCTTCGAAGGTAGGGGCTCGACATAGGCTCCTTCTTCTCCGCCATTCCTGAACATGCTCGGATAGGCGGGTCGCAGATGATTGACGGAAGGAGGTCAAGAGCTCGATCCTAGTGTCGTAACGAAGGGGAAGTTAGAAATAACACAAAAAGGCCCAGGAAAGAGTCACAAAGGTGGTATGAGAGGAAGGGGCCTGATCAACATACCACTTAGAAGCTTCACTAGTAAGCGGTCGTTGGAATAATCGAAGATGGATAGAGTCATCGGTAATGGAATTAGAAAAACACCACATGTGGAAAGATCTAACATGATTTGAGGGATCTGTCCAAAGAAGACCTTCAAACTTCTAATGTCCAAGGGTGCTTGTCAACATAGCGGGCTAACTAGTGTCATGGTGTATAGGGTCGTTTATCAACCGGTCACTTTGGGAGGCCGAAGGCCTGCCATGAAAGGAGCAAGGGTGTAGTCAGGGTAGTGTCCACGCGGTCTCCACTAAGTACTCTCGGGAGGGCAAAGGTTACGACTAGTATTGGGGTCCCGCACTGCATATGGTGAAGGTGACAGTGGGGAGAACTAAAGTATACCAGAAGGAGAACCCCAAAGCTATAAAGAAGAGTCGAGGTGGACTCACGAGGACTAACTCGAATATTATGCTAGAGTAAGTCTCCCAACCGGAAATAAGGATGAAGGCTGCATATTGTAGGATGAACACCTTGGTGGCGCAATGGTGACAACATAAACACGACACAAAGGAAAAAGAGACTGAAAAGGGCAAGGAGGTGCAAGATCAACTGATTACAATGTTAAAACAAGGGCAGAGAGGTGCATGATCAATTGACTTCAATGTTTTAGAGTCTTTGCTTGGTAGTGTTAACCAAGCCCTTTTTCCCTTAGGGTGTCTATGTAAAAGTGTGTAAATTTTAACTTTTAAACCCAGAAGTTTGTAGAGAAAAAGAAAAATGTTGCTGTATAGCTGTAAATAAACTTGCAAATGATAGTATATAGGCCTGCAAAAACAAAAAATAAACAGCTAATAATGCAATAATATAAAGCCAAGGAGGTGGGCCTCTAAACAACTAGTGTATATGTGAGTGAAAAAACTAATCAAAACACACTAAAAAAGCCAATAGATCTAAGGTTAGAAGGGACAGGGATCTAAAGGACAAAATTTGCTGGAAAGTGGTGCAAAAACAACAAATTGTTGTAAAAAGAGGTGGAAAAAGGCTATCTCAAAGAGGGAAGCGGATTGAACCCTAAAGGAAAACCAAAACAAAGCTAAATGAGGATATTTTGATGGATAACAAGCCGATCTAAAGCGGATCTGAAAGTGAGGTATCAGATATGAAAAAATGGCTGAAGACTCTGAAATTTCAGACAACCTGCAACAACAAAAGCTCTTCCACAAGAACTGGAGGGTACTAAAGCCCTAGGGGGCTAGGTTCCCACTTAGTTGAGAAAAAAAGAAAAAATACAGGTCCAAAACGGGCGGAGACTGAGGTCAGACAACCCTTAACAGAGGCTCAGGCAAACCTAGAAAACTTTCAGAAAAATTCACGCAAAAAGTCCAGGTCGCAGTTTTGACCTATTTTCAGCAGAGGTCACACTTTTCAGTAAAGTGCACCCTAGAGGTCTACGTTGCAGTTTTTTATTTAAAGTAACCCGCACTTCCAACACTCTCGATACCGATTTCTTAAAAAAATTGTCACAATCACAACATGTCCTGTCACCCGCACAATAGGTTCGAAAAACACGGAGTCAAAATTTTTATTGTTTTAGGTTTTGCGGGTTAAACATCAAGAATAAGAAAAAGAAGAGGTTAAAGAGAAATCCTAGGGTTTGAAGCAGCTGGATATGCAAGGATTAGAAAAATGACAACGGTCGTAATGGTAAACCCCTGTGGAGTCGTCATTTGTTAGTATGAATCTTGATTCCAAGTGTACGAAAAAAGATCACTTTAGCTACGCATAACTTATATCCCTAACAGCAGAAATGACTGCTAATATCTTTAGATTTGCAATTAGATGATCAAGACAAAAGCTGCAAAAATCTAGATCTATGCATTAGAAGACATTAAATAGTAGAAAAATAAGATTTACTACATAGATCCAATAGAAAAGACAAGAATATATCCAATGAATATTTTTATTAATGGCACTTGGGAGGAAAACACAAGAGGGTGTTCCCTGTTCTCCTCAATGGGATGGGTTCTCAGGAAGTCTTCAAAGACTTCGTATTTAGAATTCTTCTCTCGATATTGTAGAAAACCTATAGATCCGTATATATTTAGGAAATAAAGGTGACAAATGAATGGGAAAACCATTCTATTTATAACAAAATACTATTGTTAGTCTAGATATTGGAGCATAGTTAAAATATTATTAACCAAATCAAGATCCAACTTTTATGGAATATTTTATTATATTTGTTTAAGGGAAAAGGAAATTGACTTGAGTCAAATCCCCTTATTTGTAAACAATAAACAAATAAATGATTTATTTATCATTTTAAGGATGTGATTAAGTAATAATAAATA
Source organism: Pinus albicaulis (assembly GCA_034641835.2). Taxonomy (NCBI): domain Eukaryota; kingdom Viridiplantae; phylum Streptophyta; class Pinopsida; order Pinales; family Pinaceae; genus Pinus; species Pinus albicaulis. The sequence continues at coordinate 195,857,746 of CM076584.1, read as the reverse complement.
AATAAATGATTTATTTATAATTTTAAGGATATTGTTGAGTAATAATGAAATAAATAATTATTCATTTAATTATTTAAGGGAGATGTAGTCATATTTAACAAATAATATCATTTAGGTAATGTTTAAATAATTATTCTTAGAAAATAATAAGATAAATAATGATTTATCTAATTAGTTTCCTTGTTTTGGGTTAAATATAACCAGGAATATTAATTAAATTGATGTTTAATGAATTATTCCTTCAGGAAAAATCAAATAAATATGGATTTATTTAATGTTTCCCCATGGGGTTTTCTGTTTAGACCATAAACAACTTAAGAAAGGTGGTTTACTAAGTTATTTTTCATAGTGAATGAAATTTTACTTGGGGTAAAATTGGTCTTACTTGGTGTACTTGGGTTCATCAAATAAAAATGGATTAAATGACCAAAAAATGGTGTAACACTCCCCCTCATACTTCTTACCAACACGTAGCAGAGGGTCTGACCCTTCCATGTGAAGACCAGTGATTTAGAGAATAAGCGTAGCATCGATGGGGATTTGATCCTGGATCCATAAGCATCCATGATGGACCAGGGTGACAAATTGCATACCAGAAGGTCTGTGATATTGTAGTGGCCAAAGTGCAGCATTCCTAGAAATTTTAAGAGCCCAGATCCTCCCAATCCACGACCTGCATGAGGACAAATCTTATCCCATCATCTTTGACTCACAAGATATACCTGGTGACACCAGTAAGGCCTCCAGGTTGGCCAGGTCATGATCATCAAATTTCACCTCATGGAACCTTGTAAAGGGCTCGCCAATGATGGAGACCTCTCCCGGGGTTAGAGACATCTTTAGGTAGGTGCACAGGCCATCGAGACTCTTTGGCATGCGCGTGGAGGTCCTGCAGGGCCGAATAAAGGGTGGTAGCCAATTGATAGGTTTAACTACCTGGGCCTCTTCCTTAGTAGGCCAAGGTTGCTTTGCTAGTTTTTGGGAACGTGCTTGGGGCGCTGTTCGCGGGGACTTTACATTTTGTGGGGAAGTACGGGGCTTCACCCCAACCCATTTCATGGGTTTCCCTGACCCCTCTGCTTTTTCTTTCCCCTTCTTCTTCGCTTGACTCAGCGTAGATATAACTTCCTCGGCTTCAGGCTCAACTTCCACTACGTCCTCAGATTCTCATCCCATCAGGTTCTGGACCAGCTTTCAGTGGGATCCGTGGCCGTCATTCTGGCGCAGAAGATGAACTCCAGGTTGCTACTGTCAGAGGGTGTAGGCTACTCAGACATGAAAGGGACACAATAGGCACATAAAATCTTACATCACAAGGTTGTCAAGGAGAAACACGCCAAGTAAAAACTATTCAAGCGATGCGAAACCCTTTTCTGATCAATCCTTCTCCTTTTATAGCCTTTGCGATCGACCAACGGTTGGGTAAAACTCACTTGGAACTTACCATCAAGTAAATGGTAAAAAATATTTAGAAATCGCCTCATTAAATGCCGACCGCCCACTCCTTTCAATGGTAACTTTTGTTTTTTACCCAATTTTACTATTCCAATGGCTATTTTTCACACCTTATGTGTGCCCAGCACACCCCTGCATTCCAACGGACCTCCTGTGTGCCCAGCGTAGCCCTGCGCTCCCAACATACCCCCTGCGCTTCTAGCGCACCTATACACTTCCAATGCACCTTTTTCACTCTGAACATGCTCCTGCGCCTTCGGTGCAGCCCTTCGAGCTTCCAAACCTATGGTGGCTCCCTATGCATATCATGGTACCTTCCGTTCTTACTTTCCTTGGTGGCCATACCCCACTCCATATAGCTACTCCAGCCATATAGTCATTTAATCCGATATGGATTGAGCCAGCCATTGACATAGCCGGGTTGCATATTTCCTCGTAGGGTGGCTAACAGAACAACTCCACGATTCGTAATTTATTTAACTCCATAGCGCCCTAACTAGTGTTGTTGGAACTTCCCTAAGTGTTTCTAGTCAACTTGCTTATTTAACTCTAAGGCGTTGCTAGTCAACTTCCCATACAGACTCAGAGGGTCCTTGCTTGAAATATTTTAGATCATTCACTATATAAAAGTATGATTTAGGCTTTTGAAACTTCTATTTTAGGGAATTCTTAACTTCTTGAATGGTCGCATTTGCATGCTGAGCTACGTATCCCATATACCTATCCAAGGCCCTTCCTTCAAAGGCAAGGGACAACTATGCCCTTTTCATAGCATCGTTGGCCACATTCTGCGCAGTCCATACTGACTTTGCGACAAACCATAATCGATCCATATCTTCATCCCCTACACCCTTAAAGGTAGGTAGCTTCATGTGCGAGGCCATCTCTTATTCTGGTGGTGGAGGTACGGGTGAGTTCTTACCCCAATGCTAATTTGAAGGTGGTGTAGTTGGAGGGCTATGTGCAGCTGAATCCATTACTAGACTATAGGGATATCTAACTCCTTCTTGATTATTTTTGTAGTTTTTTCAACTCTGTGTTGTACCCTTGCTCTGATCGGAGCTCATTCACTCTATATGGCTGCACATAATGCTCTTTCTTCACAATAATATCTTAATCACTAATGACAAGGTTTTCAAAAAGCTACCTTGGAAAACCTTGAAGAACCTTCATCCTGCCTCAGAATAGGATATGAACTAATCGATTGCAAATTCCATCACAAACCCTCCCAGCACACTATCTACCCAGTGATCTACCGTACGAGTGATGGTGTTATCAACCTTTTCTAACTGCTGGATCAACTTTGGAGTCCACTACGTGACCCGTTCGTCCTTCCAACACTTCTATAAATCTACAAGTCTTGTGAGCCACTCCTAAATTTGGGTCACAAATGTCACAAAGAAAATTTCGTAGACTTCTATGAAAATGTACTTATTCTTCCACTTCTATGCCGTCAAATTTGTGCTGCGATTCTCTTTTACCGCAAATTCCTCAACTTGTTTTTTGAACCACTCTTCAATTTCTTTCTTCTCAAGTCTCCAATGTTCCCTTGGCATTACATGATCCCTCTCTCAAAATGCTCCCAGTCTCAGCAACGGAACCATTTGTTGGCTCAAGGGGTCCTGACCCAGGTTCAGAGGTTAAGGTTTTCCAAAAAACACTATATTACTGGCCATTTCGGCACTGACCTGCTTGTGTAGGCCAAAGTCTCACCCGAAGCAGTATGGGAGGGTGCTGGAACTAGGTTTCCACACCCTGAGAGAGAGTAGATAAGTCAAGTAAATCTACATTTGCAGCTTATCGGGTTCGCACAAGGCATATTTGCTCGCAGGTTTGTTAACAGTATAATCCACACTATAACAGAGCTACAGATTCAATTAATACCTCCACAACCACGTGCATATCAGTAGTTATCAGTACATAATATCATAACACATCATTAGCAGATTATGGATACACCATAACATAGACAGATTCACAGCATAATAGGTAACAGATAACATAATTGTATTCTTAGTTCTAACAGACCCCAAAGAATCGCATCAACAGTAACACATCAGATCCAATAACATAGAGCTAATTTAAATATATCCACATATATTAGCATCAAAACCTAGTACAATCCAAACACATCCTGTGCACACTGCAGGACTGAGGATCTCCGCGCACACAGCCAGCATGATTCCTTACCCAAACGACCCAGCAACAAATCTAACAATTTGCACTTAGCATCAGACTTAAATCATTTTATACCTTAAGACTCAAAATGTTCATCTATTTATATCGACTTAGCCTACGCATCAAATGGTCCACAAACCATGGTTTAATGACTCTTGGTCTACCCTTGACCCATTACAATGCATTTAGGGCTTTGACCCACCCTAAAACCCCTGCGTTAGACTAATTAAGACCAAAATATACAAAATTGACAACCTTTAGGGGACCCTATTCTAACAAAGTCTAAACAAACCATATACAAAATAATAATCCAAAACATAACCCCATATGGCTTCCATCCTCTCCCTTATATAAGTGATGAGATTCCTCACCCTTGGCCCCACTCAATTAGGTCACTACTTCCATGCATTCAATATCCCTCCAAAACTGTGTTGTCCCACCATGAATGCCACTCCTCCATAACAACGTTGTTTATTTGGTCAAAGTTGACCCAGTCTTCATGCTCCAGCCCATTTTCGCACCTAAGGGTCTTCAATCCAGCTTTTTAGATGACCTCCATTCACACTATGAGGGTCTTTTATTCCTACTAAGCATATTTATGGGTCTCCACACCCTCTTATTCCTCTATCTAAGAGGAAAATAAAAATTTGATATTCCAATTAGCTGTGTGCTAATTTAGGAATATTACAGTCCTCCTCTCCCAAATGTTGCTTCTCCTAAAGAAACTTCAAGGAGAGGACCGAAGAGCCTCTCTTCTTCCTCTTGTAGCATCCTCGTATGATGAGTTCCTCCAATGAACAAGATGCCCTATCTTCAATATGTCCTCATGCTGATCCTCCCAAGTGTATAGGTATGCCTTTGGTGAAAAATCTAAATGACTCTCATAATGAACAAGTGGGATATCCATGGAGGAAACTATATGTTATCTAGAGGCCTTCTTGAGGCATGGAATCTGAAATATATTGGGAACTATCCTTCCCATGTGAAGCTCCCATCACCAATATATCATCTACACAAAATGAGTCACCCTCCAACATGGTAACTCATGGAGAAACTCCTCCACCTTAGGCTCCTACAAATTTTCCATCCCACGTTGTCTCTCTCTCCACTTATGATAAGTGTAGAGCTGCTGCTAAATTTTGGCTGCAATAATGTTGCCTTCATGAAGCAAAAAGGCAATTGGATCCTCAAAGATCCACTCTTTAGTTCTTGCCCAGACCATCCCATATAAAGTAAATATGAAATCATCATATGGAATCCAAATGAGAGAGGTTCTAAAGGTTTTATATAGTGCTAGAAGGTACCAACAGTATCCCAAGTAGTCACAACGTATTTTTTCTAATTGATGTTTCAAAACATAATATGGCAAGCTATCTCTCAACAAATTGCTAGTTGTTTATGTCATCACATATACTAGTAAATAGAAAATGACATTATGTATCAACTGAGCATACAATGAATAGTACAATACTTTCCCAAAGCCATACAAGATATGGCTATCCCCATCACTGATGTTGGTCCCAAAACGACCATGAAGCCCAAATAGAGGATTGCCCTCTTGTGGAGAAATGCACTATATAGAGATGGTAAGAGAATGCAAATCCCTTGTTATATAATCAATAAGTAAAAAAACAAAATTATTACCATGTACTGAGAGTAAGCTGATAATAAGATCCTTGAATTAGCCCTCCATAGTGGTATGACATATATACATGAAAAGGAATGAACCATGTGTTGCATGCAAAACCTTCTTCCAAGTCAAGAAGATCATATCAGGTAATATATGTCTCCATCCACTACTCCATCACTCTCATATCCTACTTTTCCATCAAGTGCATCATATGTGAAGTGATCCTAGGAACACTCCATCAACAAACCCAAGCTCCCAAGTGATAGCATTTTTGACCTTTGTAATAAGGCTCCTGTCATCTCATATCTCCATTCTTTGACATTCCAAATGTCAAAGTCATCTACCATAATGCTGCTATATATGGGAGATTCCTTCCAAAGTGAAATTAACTCCTGATCCTCCAAGGCTAAGGATTAGCCCCTTTGTACCATGATAGTGTCATCACCTACTCCTGCAACATAATGAAAATCATGGGAGAAAAGCCCATACTCTCCCAAGAGATTCCCAAGAAAAAAAAACTCTTTTTGCCTCCCCACACCATCACCATATGAAATATGAAGCAAAAAAATGATGGTTTATATGAAATATATCACACCACCCCAATACACCCACACTGCTTGCTACCATATGGTGCAAGTGCTATGCCATGTCCCAACCATTAACACGCCCTTTGGGATAGGATATGCTACATGATGGCCAAACTATTTCAAGAGTATCCAACACAAACTTTCGTCCTGCTACCCTGTGTCATAGATTTGCAAGTGGGTTTCCAGCCTCTTGCTCACCAACATCACCCATCCAACCAATAGTGAGTGTCTAACATCAAAGTCAAAATTGGCATCCCTCCAATGGAGAATACCACCCTCCCAAATCAAATTTCTATCTTTGGATTTCATGAGATGTTGAAATGAAATCTTCTGCAGATCTCCAAATAAAGACCACTCATAAATGACCAAGTTGACCCCATAAGGATCCAAATAAGACGTAGGCAAAAAATTCTCATCAAAATTTGAAGTGCTCATCAAGAAGTATCCATCGTAATAATGGAATATGTCATCCATCATAATGTACCCTCCATCAACCATCTATCTATCCTCTGCTATAAATGTATAAAGTTTATTGGAATGCTCCAATAATGGTTGGGCTCCCAACTCATCACTGCTTCTCAATGACAGCACTGCTGGTCTCCCTCATAGTGCATTTTTTGTCTTAAGGTCATGCTCAATGCTAAAAAAATAGTTCTGCATTGCATTGTTTAGGACAATAATCATCCTATCCCCCAAAAATCCACAATCCAACCCCAAGAGTTGTGTGCAGCTCAACAATGAATAACCAAGATGACTGTATATCTCCTCCCTAAACAAATCAAGGATCCTTAGCGCAGTGATAATTTGTTGATCCAAATCAGCAATGTGCTTTGACCCTAGGTCATACATTTTCCCTGATAGCATGTTTCCATAATCCTCCATATGATGTGCTAAAATAATACGAAATGGAAATATGTGCACACCTTGGTAAAGCTTGGGAACATCTTGTACTGCTATAAGGGTTCCTTCCTCTGGTGTGATGACTTCCCCAACTACTGATGATGATGGCTTCTCCTCTATGACTGCATCAATGCTGGTACAAGTCTCCTCCTCCTCGTGCATCCCAGAATAGTGAATGCGACTCTAAATGTTAGGATATCAAGACCACTTTGCAAAGGTTCAAGTGTTCTTTCTCCTAATTCAAGTGCTTTTGCATGCAATATTCCAAAATAGGAAAAATCTACACTATTGGGAATATCTTAAGATATTCCAAAAGTGGAGCTACAACAATACATGAACACAATATTGTAAACACAACAAATATGATCATGTCATGAGAGAGAAAAATATCCAGCCATCATTTTATTAATGGATCAACAACAATTTACAAAATATCATGAGGGACATGCCACTCAAGCCATAAGAACAAGTCTCCAATGATTAAAGCAATAGATACATGAGATGCTGCAACTATATAGAATGCTGGAGAGTAGTGACTGCACAGTCTATATTAGTGTAGTTGCTGCTGAAAATGTACATACATGAAATATGGCTGAAGGAAACAAAATAAATTCCCAATAATGAAGATATGGGCTCCAATACAATTATTCTAGCCAACCTAGAAAGGATTGCTATAAATGTCGGAAAATATACGATGTGACAAATAACCCTGGGGTTAATGTGCCACTGCAAACTAGATCTGATATGAAATGAGGCTATGACATATTTGAAATTTTGATGTCCTCCTCCAATGGTATCTATGATTACAAGGCTAATCCCTCTACTTAGAAATAAACCCTCCTGATGAGCTCAAAGAACCATCCCAGTAACTGCCTCTAAAAATAATGTAGATTTGGACTGAAAATTTGCTGTGAGGGATGGTAGATGGTTGGCCTGATTCCAAAGATATGAAAATATTCCCGGGGGTCCTTCTTATTGATATTCCAATGAATATACAAGCTCTCCATTGAAAAACAAGCCTGGAAATGACTCAAAGAGATCCTCTGTTGCTGCACCCTGCAACACAACCCAGCTCTAAACAGAAACTGCGATGTAGCTGAAGGAGGTAGCTTGGAAAAAAAGCTACAATGAGGAAATGTAGCCCAAAGAACCTCTCCTTCCCTGAGGATGAGGTAGGGATTCCTGACCGAGAACACCCTTGTGCTAAACAACACTACAACCCTGCTAAACAGCAATAGGAAGCAAAGTATAAACAAACCAAAGAAAATAATAATCCAAGCATGAATACAATGGCTGTACTCCTCTCCATATATATCAAGTGCTCCTCTCCACAATGTGTCCCATCCACATGTGCCTTCCAACTCTTGCAAGTTTTCCTCCATTAAAACTACACAGTCCATCATGGAGATACAATGTATCTAGACAGTGCATGTGGACTTGGTCAAAGGCGACTAGATCAACATGATCCAATCCTGTTCACACCCATAGGTGCTCAATCCAGTTTCTTATTCTTCCCCCTTTTCACATGATGGATGTTATTTTTCCTTCTAAAGAGGTTAATGGGCCTCCCTACCCATTTTATTCATCTACTGCTAACTATAATGTTCCTTTTAGCTTGAGGCTAAAAATTGGGAACATCACAGTCCTCCCCTCCAAAATGTTGCTTGTCCTCAAGAAACTATATAGAGAGAGAAAAATTCCTCCTCTTCCCCTCTTTTGGCCTCCTCATCAATAGTCCCCACCACTGCTCAAGATAATTGGCAACAAATCTTCCCTCCAATGTCTCCTCCCAAAGATGCATGAACAAATGGCTCACATCATGAAAATGTGGAAGGTGTAAGTGGAAACCTTTTTGATATCTCATGGCCTCTTCAAGGTAGGAGTGATGATACACATGGGAAATATCATTCCCAATGAGTGATCCATTCACCCATGCTATCATCCAAATGAAATGAGCCATCCTTGATAGCTCATCAAAGAAATCTGCAACCCTAGATCTATGTAATGTGTTGGGGCTGAATGGAGAGTTTAGATTTTCCCAAACAAGTAGTTTCTTCCTCAATTTATGGTAATTATGATGGGGTTGCTGATATTGGGCTGAAATGTCATGGCCTCCAAAACTGGCCCAAGCCACCGCACAAAATGAATCAACCATGAAGTGCCTCCTCAAATAACGCATGTTCTCCCAATGGCTCCCCCTACATGAAGGGAAGAGGGATGATATGGAGATCATGGTGTGCCCATTGTTTCTCCTGAAACATACATCATGTGAAGTAGAGAGAATCGTACTCCCAATGGGCATATTCAACTTCAAGCCCACTCTCCAAACAAAGCTTCCCATGGGCATAAACATATCAACAATATATGGAAGAAAAATACAATGAAAACAAGTTTCCAAATGACAACCGGAGAGTGAATCATAGTTCCACTCATGGAACCAGTGCAGTGCATCCTTTGCCTGCATCAAAATAATAAATAAAAAGTGCTTCACTAGCCACTTTTTTGCTGCCACAATCATCTCATAAGATGGAAACATGAAGTTACAATATGGTGTCAATGGTGCACACCAAGAATCATGTGGCTTCCCCCACAAACCACCATTAAGGTAGCCAAAATAAATGCTACAAGTAGCTACAAGTACATCATATAAAATTCAATAAGGGATGATCCTTCTTGGTACAACAGGCTGCTCATATAAAGTAAAGAAGTACAAAGCATAATGTGAAATTATACCTCCTCTACCATGTACTTGAAACCTTGAGCTAAAATGGCTCAACTGGAATTTCTCCCTCACCTCCAATGAGTAGGGAAGTGGTGGTGACATCCTCTCTATCACCACCCAGGCTATGCATCTCTCCATATGCTAAAATATATCATGTTGGATGCTCTCCCAAGTGAACTCCTCTAACAAGGCAAGATATGCATCAAAGTGCATAGATAGGAATTCCTCATGTGCTGCAAGTAGCAGCTTATTCTTAAGACTAGAAGCACTAGTCAAGAAGATTCTGCCATAAGAATATATGTCCACATCATCCACCATATATCTATCATCCCCACTTGGGTCATCAAGAATCCTGCAAGCACCCAGATCCTTGGAGTACTCTATCAAAAGTTGAGACCACCAATATGGATCAATCCTCCTAAGAGACAACACTGTTGATCTGGAATGTCATGTTCTCCACATGCTGCTGTCTTATCCTTTGACATCTCCCATGCCAAATTCATCCTCCAGACTTCTTCCATGCCCATCATGTAGTTGCTCATGCTCAAATAGAAATGGTGACCTTTGGAAGTTGGCCTCCCATGAGAAGCTATCATCCAAAAAGAACCTCCTGATCTTGGCCATTGTAAGCATGAGTGGCCTCCATCTACTCCAATGTATGGAGGATTCCTCCCTCAAAGGAAGTACCCTTTGTTTCTCCAAATCCATGGAGCATCTCCCTTGCACCATGAAAGTGCCATCCTCCAACACTGCAACAACTTCTGTCAGCGCAGTATAGGTAGTGAGAGTGGGTGATGCTGAAAATGAAAGAATGTCTCCCTCCTCCTTAAGTTAACCCCAAAATCTCTGCACTATGTTGGTCTCCCCTAATGTCTTCACCCCTCTGGAATCTAAGAGTGGTGAACCAAATGGAAAAATATCTCTCACCAACTCTAGATCTGGTGGCCTCCAAGGTGGAATGCCTCCATGTAGTGAGACATCAAAATATGAAGTAGGCTGCATATATGAGTGGACTGATTTGTCCCTCTCTTCACTGCACAGTGCAGTCCCCTCCTTATGTATAGAAACCTCCCAAAATAGATAAGGGTGAATTTTCATCATACATTGATGCTGATCCTCCTCCTCGTCTTCCATATATGAGAATGCCTCATCCTCAATGAGAGACCCTTGATCTCGGTCATCCCTTGAAGGAGAAGAATCCATGTCTTCAAAAATAGAAGAGGACTCTTCAAGAAATGGGGATCTTGCCCTTGGAAAATTGTCATACATGTTCCCATCCCCTTTAAAAATATGGAGTGGAGTTGTTTCAATAGGTCTCTCCAACTCATGCAAAGTGTTTGAGTTTTTTTTTAACAAATGATGGTTCACAATATTTTTTATCAAATCTCCTCATCAATTCTTCAATGAAATCAACATAATTTTTTACATTTGGATAACAGAATGAAGTAGAACCATTAAACCACCAATCATGGGCCATACCTTTGAGGTGAAATGCTGCTACTCTGATGACCTCCTTCTCGGAAACTTGGTGTAGCTGAAAATAGGAATCTAGTTCTTCTACCCAAGCTTTTGTTTCGCACTCTGCTGATCCATCAAAGTGAGATAGGAGGATTCTACCTCTCTTACTTCTTTTGTGGCTACTAGATATTTCCTCCTTGAGTTTTAAAAAACTTTGGAAGTCTAAGTCCTCTCTGAATCTCCATGATTGAGATTCATACTCCTGAAGAAAGTCGCTCAAGGTCTCGTCCCTTGGTGCACCTTCTTCCTCCATTCTTCTTACAGTCAATGTGGGCAATAGACTGTGCTGTGGATCTGCATGTGTGGTTGAATGCTCACACCCATCATGTGAATATCTAGGGATTTCTTGAAACCCTCTCAGAAATATTCTACACTCCTCCCCTTCCATCTCCTTGAGATCTTCTTTAATACCTTCCAAGGTTTGGAAAAGAAGCAAGGAGACCTCCTCTTCCGTCATTCCTCCAAATAATGGAGTCATGCTTTTGTTTCTTCTGCACAACTTCTCTCTTCTATGAGAAGCTTCTCCTCCTAATGGCATAATGTCTTGGATGCACAGGTCGAGCCAAGACTAATTCTCTAATACCACTGTAATATTCCAAAATAGGAAAAATCTACACTATTCGGAATATCTTAAGATATTCCAAAAGTGGAGCTACAGCAATACAGGAACTCAATATTGTAAACATAGAAAATATGATCATGTAATGAGAGAGAACAATATCCAGCCATCATTTTATTAATGTATGAGCAACAATGTACAAAATATCATGAGGGACATGCCACTCAAGCCATAAGAACAAGTCTCTAATGATTAAAGCAATAGATACATGAGATGCTGCAACTATATAGAATGCCAGAGAGCAGTGACTGCCTAGTCTATATTAGTGTAGCTTCTACTACAAATGTACATACATGAAATATGGCTAAATGAAACAAAAAAAATTCCCAATAATGAAGATATGGGCTCCAATATAATGATTCTAGCCATCCCAGAAAAGATTGCTAGAAATGCCGGAAAATATACAATGTGACAAATAACCCTGGGGTTAATGTGCCACTGCAAACTAGATCTGATATGAAATGAGGCTATGATAGATCTAAATTTTTTATGTAATCCTCCAATGGTATCTCTGATTAGAATGCTGATCCATCTACTCAGAAATAGACCCTCTTGATGAGCTCAATGAACCCTCCCAGCAACTGCCTCTAAAAATAGCACAGATCTGGACTGAAACTGCGCTATGAGGGATGGAAAATGGTTGGCCTGATTCCAAAGATATGAAAATATTCCCAGGGTTCCTTTTTACTAATCTTCCAATGAATAGACAAGCTCTCCACTGAAAAACAAGCTCGGAAATGACTCAAAGATATCCTCCGTTGCTGCACCCTGCAACACAACCTAGCTCTAAACAAAAACTGTGTTGTAGTTGAAGGAGGTAGCTTGGCCAAAATTCTAGAATGAGGAAATGTAGCCCAAATAACCTCTCCTTCCCTGAGGATGAGGTAGGGATTCCCAACCGGGAGCACCCTTGTGCTAAACAGCACTGCAACCCTGCTAAACAGCAAGAGGAAGCAAAGTCTAAACAGACCAAAGAAAATAATAATCCAAGCATGAATACAATGGCTGTCCTCCTCTCCATATATAGCAATTTCTCCTTTCCACAATGAGTTCCATCCACATGTGCCTTCCAACTCATGCAAGTTTTCCTCCATTAAAACTGTGCAATCCATCATGTAGATACAATGTATCTAGACAGTGCATGTGGACATGGTCAAAGGTGACTACATCAACATGATCCAATCCTATTCACACCCATAGGTGCTCAATCCAGCTGCTTATTCTCCCCCCTTTTCACATGAGGGATGTTATTTTTCCTTCTAAAGAGGTTAATGGTCCTTGTTTGGTCTCAACCTAGTCTCCTAAATTGAGTTCATTTAATTGTCAACCAGGGTTGGTAAACTGCTGAAGTGAAGTGCACTGTATGTGCCTAGGTGTTTGTCTCTTAATGCGTTGTGTTTAGTGTTTTATGATGTTTTGGTCTTTTGTGATGATTTATGATTTTTTTGGTCTTTTGGTAGTTTTATGTTCACAAGGAAAATGACTAGAAATCTAGTGGAAAGAAGCTAATGATTGAAAACAGAGTGAAGCCTAATTGGTTGATGACAAGTGAAAAATGCAAAGGAAAATACTGAAACAGAATCAAACCTAAACTATGACTAAGCAAAATATCAAGCTTGATAATGACTTCTAGAAAATGAATCAAAACATAAACCTAACTTGTCCAATTTTTTTATCAAAGGTATTTTGAAAGAGATTGAGAAATGGTCAGCTAAGTATAAAAATTCTCCTAACTAAACAACTAAACAATCGACTTATAATGAGACAACATTTTATCCATGATTAAAGATTTGTGAAAACATATTTGGAGGAAAACATTGGTACCATCATAAGATCTCTACTCTAAGACTAGTTCCTAACTCTATTCTGCAACTTAGTTAAACATCACTAAACCTTGCCCAAGAGTTATAGATTTCTTTTTAAAGTAGTCTTTTGAGGAAAGGCTCAATTTATGAAGTGGTAAAGAAGTTTCTAAAGTACCTCAGGCCTTGAAATGATATTGTCTTATGTTCATATGGTTATGAATCAATTATAGATTTGGAACAAGAAGAGGTTTTGTAAATAATGAAGGTTGTTTTGTTAAGTTTAACAACTGAAGTAATCTAATATGCAGTGGATGACAATTAAATGTGGAGTGAAAATGCAATGAGTTAAGCTAAAACTGAACTTAAGATGTCACTAGTCTAAAACAGTGCTGAACTAACAAGCCATTATCAAACTCAAAACAAAATAACAGAGCATGAGTTAAATGCAATTAGACTCCAGAGTATCCTAACTAAGTTATCATGCATTAATATATGGGATTATACAGTCTGTTTTGTCCATCATGATTGGTATTTTGGAAGAGCTTCTTAGAAAAATCCTGGCTGTACAATTCAGTGCAAATACAAATATAAAGACTGAAATCAATTTAAAAACTAAGATATGATAGCTATCTCCTACCCATCATTATGATATTTTGGAAGAGCGTTTTAAGAGCAAGAACAGCTATGTTACTTAGAGAAAAACAAACAACTGAAACATTCATTATCACAACCATGCCTTAGACATCATAAGGATTTTTTGGAAGATTTTCTTCTTTCGGAAGAGTTTGCATAGTATAAGTTCAACTGTGATAGTGAATCAAAAGAAATTACAATTAAATCCTACAACACTATAGTCATTTCCCGTTCATTATCATGATCTTTTGGAAGAGTTTCTTCTTTTGGAAGAGTTCTTAGAACAAGTATAACTATATTGGCTAATGAAATTAACTATGAAATCAACTTCAAAAGCGTAAAAACAACTAAGATACTTATCTAAATTACGCAAGTAAAACCGTGCAGGGGGCAGGGGCCCTCTACCACCAGACGGAATCTAACTCCAAATCAAATCAACGCTTTCAAAACAATGCTGTCTTCTTCATTAAAGGAGAAATAACTTGAACAGAGTAATTTGCGTCTTAAAAAATGTAGCATAAAATCTAAGCAAAATCCAGAGCAAAATCTAGCCCATCTCTCGGTTTCCCAAGTGTTTTTATAACAAATGTACATAACAGAACTTGCAACAATACAGGGATCCTTGTCTTTCCTTATCGAAATCACATTAGGACTCTTGAAGATGGCAACGTAAAGAGAAAAAGGACATCTAGACTAAGATAGTCCTATTAGAAGTCTGCCTTCTTAAATGTGTTCCCACGTACCAAAACCATATCCAGAATTCAGTTTTTCCTTCATGGTGAGCAACGAACAATGTAGACATGACGTGGAATATACCCATATGTGGTTTTTCTTGAGAGGCCACCTGGAACATACCTGAACGTGAAGACAGCTGCAAAATTTCCGGTTAGCTACGGAATGTCTGCATTCTGCAGCTAGTTCCGGTCAAAATGCATTACAATGAAAAAAAATCACAAAACTTAGCAAGTTGGCCATGTTCATCATTCTAAAAGTAATTTTAACTAATTTCATTGATCAATTGGGTCTGGGATAACAATGGACAAAGGAAAATGAGGTAAAGTAAGATGAAAGAAAGCACAATCTTGTGGCTCAACATACCCCCAGTGTTGTCTTCTTGCATGTCCTCATGCAATTTATTCCATAAACTCCGAGACTTCTGCAAGAACATCTAATCCTCTCCTTCTTCTTTGCCTGGAAGCTAAAGATCTTCTGGGTTTTCTGATGACAAGTTTGAACCTTAAGTTGATAAGTGCCCTGATTAGCTTCTTGTTCCTCTTTTTCAACTTTTCATTAGCCTTTTCCACTTTATCCATATGTAGAGATAAGGTTGAGTTCATATTGGTTTTGAGTTTGACTTGTTCCTTCAGAATGTCATTCTAATTTTTGATGTGTCTATTAAGTATTTCCAGCTCATACCTATCCCTTCTTAACACATCTATTTCGGACAGTGGAGGACTAGGGGTTCTATCTCTACTCTCTGAAGCTTTCCTTTCCAATGTTTCAACATAGTCATAAACTTCTTGCTGAGCAGGGTCAATTTCAGGGGTTTCTTCATTAAAATCCTCTTCAACATCTTCTTCAATAGATGTTTCCTCATCTTCTATATTTATCACCCCTGTTTGTTTGATCTGAGTTTTCCTTAGTTTCCCCATGATTCTATGGCTTCTTCTTGGCTGGGATGATCCCTCTCCTTTTTTTGTGGCAGATTTTCTGATTACCCTCTCTTTCTTAAGTTGTCTCTTAATTTGAGTCAACTTCTCTAAGATTATTTCCTCACTACTTTCCTGTATTGTTTTGTCAATTTCAATTTTTGAGGCTCTCCATTTTCTGCTTCTCCTTGTAGGCTGTTGTTCAGGTGAGGGCTCTTTTGGCTCTTCAAAATGATTTCTTATCAAGAAATTATCCCAAGTATCATTTGTTTTCGCTAAATGGTGTTCAATTAAAATCTTAACCAAGCCATGATGGTATAGAGTTGTCTCTAAAAATTGGACCCTTCTTTGAACACAGGAAGCCATCTTTTTCAAACTTTGAAGCAAAAAGTATGGTAAGTTTAACTCTTCCTCCAGAAAATGCATTATCAGTTTAATATGGTAAACATAAAATGTGCCATATCTACCTTCACATGTAATAATTTTTTGCAGAATAAGCAGTATGTTTCTCCATTTATTTTTCAATGCAGAACTTGGAATTCCCTTCTTAAACACAGTGACATCCATACCTGGTGATTTTAGAATTTGCTTCCAGGATTCATTATGGAATTCTCTGTTTTTGAACCATCTCTCTCCATTTCTAAGCAATCCTGTAGCTTCTGCAATGAAAACTTCAGTGACAGTGAATTTAACATCTCCCACGTCAACCTCGGCTCCTCTAAATGACCTTGCAAATGTTTTAGTGACTTCTTTGTGGAAGCCATTAAATTTCTCAAGAAATTGTAGCCATCCTACCTGTTGCAACATTTCTTTACATTGAGGGTATCCTTCCAGGTATTTTGTACCCATTGGTTCGGTTCTTACAATAAGGCCCATAATTGCTTCTTCAATGTTCATATTAATACTCTTTCTGCCCACGGAAACAATAACTTCCACCTTCGAATTGATATACCTCTGGTTCTCGGTGACAATGGCTTCAAACTTCGGGCTGATATACCTTTGGTTAATAGTGACAATGGCTTCAAACTTTGGACTAATATGCCTTTGGTTGACAGTGACAATGGCTTCAAATTCCACACTGATATATCTCTGTCTCTCGGTGATAATGGCTTCAAATTCCACACTGCTATACCTCTATCTCTCGGTGACAAATGGCTTCAAATTCCACACTGCTATACCTCTGCGTTTACAGTGATAATGCTCAATCTCTGCTCACGGTGATAGTGCTTTAATCTCTGATCACAGAGATAGTGGTTTGATATTCAAACTTATATACCCTTTGCTCTGCTCACGGTGATAGGGATATCTCTGTTTTGCGGAATGAAATGATGAAGGGCTGGCTACAGAATGGAGTGATGGAAGTAGTTACGGAATGAGTTAATGGAGTGAGGTGGAGAAAATGAATTAATGAGTGAAAAGACTACGGAGATTTTTACAACGGAAAAGAAAATCATCATTGAATGATTTGGTTGGGTGACGTGAGGAAATCAAACACTTCAGCCTTTTTAACCGCTTAAATGATGTCGGGTATAGAATTTGAAATGAGAGATTTTTATCCAAAGTTTGTGGAGGGTATATTGGACATGATCAATAAAAATAATCAAAACAACTTTTTCGAATGATTCATAACTAAAACTATGCTAAAGTTTATGATATGCCATTATAATGAAAACTTGTTACCTTTGCTTTTCATTTTCTTTTTGTGGTCTTTGTCTTCTTTGTTCTCCTTTGGAAGAGTCTTCATAAACCTTCTTGATTCTTCTTATTCATGGATATACTGGATCATCTTGTTGCAATTCAAATGTCTGCTGATTAGTGTCTTCAGGATCTGTAGCTGTGGAATGACTGTCTGGCTGCGGAAAGTCTGATCAGCTGCAGAATGTCTGTTAAGCTGCAGAATGTACCTGTAGAGCATTTTAATCATGGAATGAAGTGATTTGGGATATAAGTGAAATGTTATATGGCATGAATGAAGATGGATGATGAGTCATGATATGTATGAAGTGGATGATGAAATGGAATGGATTCAATTTATGAAATGGAGTGGAAAAATATAAGAAATGGCCTACAATCCATGACATGTGTTATTCATTTGCAGTAAGACATCAAACTTTAAATTTTGACATGGAAATGAGGTGGATGGAGTATGGAATGAGATGAATGAAATATGGAATGAAGTAGAGTATGAATGAATGAATGAAATGGAGTATGGATGGATAAGTGAATGGAATGAAATGAAATGAGATGGATCATAAGTATAATGGATCTGAACTTATGATTTTGTAACAGCTTCTTGCAAAAACAAAATGGAAAAGTTAGAGTGTCAGAGAGACTCTAATTTTCACCCTATCTTTTCTGTATAAACATGCCAATCAATGATTGGTTTTCATGTTTATACTTTTTTTTTTTAAATTTATTTATTATATATATATATATATATATATATATATATTTTTTTTTCAAAGAGAAATGCTTCAGAAAATTTAATCAAGTTGATGAAGAAGAGAGATTCTTCTTCATTAACTTCACATCACTGCTTTCTTGGAACTTCTTGACAAATTATTCTCTTGAGAGTGGTTTGTGATATAGCTTCAATCTATGACCATTCACAAGAAAAGTGACCTCTTCTTCATCTATTGTCCTGATTTTTACTGCTCCATTGTTAAAAATTTCAACAATTTCATATGGCCCAAGCCAATGTGTTTGAAATTTACCTTGAAAATCCTTGAATTTTGAATCAAACAAGAGAGCCCAGTCACCTTCTTTGAATTTCTTCTCTTTGATGTACTTGTCATGCCATCTAGTCCTTTGCTGTTATACTAGACTTGTTTTGTGAACTGCATCTTGTTTGATCTCATCCAATTCATTAATCTGCTCCAGTCTATGCTTTTGTGCCTCCTTTAAATCAAGTCCTAGTTGAACTGCCATTTTGAAAGTTTGAATCTGGAACTCTATGGGGAACAAAACTTTCTTTCCATAAACAAGTTCATAAGGAGTATGGCCTGTTGTGTTTCTCCATGTAGTTCTATAGGCCCACAAGGCTTCAGGAAGCCTATCTACCCAATCTCTTATATGTAAATGAACAGTCTTTGTTAGGATTCATTCAATGACCTTATTAGTAGATTCCACTTGACCATTTGCTTTTGGATGATAAGGAGTAGATTTTCTATGCCTGATTTTGTACCTCTCCATCATTTTCTCCACTAGCCTTGATGTAAATTGAGCTCCTTGATCTGTAACAATTTCCCTTGGGACACAAAAACGAGTAAAAATATCCTCAAAAAGAAAAGTAACTACAGATGCTTCATTAGCAACAAGTAATGGCTTGGCTTCTACCCATTTAGTAACATAATCAGTGCAAACTAATATATACCTCTTCTGTCTTGATGGAGGACTAATAGGTCTTACAAAATCCAAAGCCCATTTTTCAAAAGGTTCAATATGTACCTGAGGTTGTAATGGCATCTCACCTGAAGGAGAAGGTTTCCCTACCCTTTGGCAACTGTCACACCTTTTGACATACTCTTTAGCATATTTAAATAAGGATGGCCAATAATATCCTAAATTAAGGATCTTATAGGCTGTCCTCTTATCTGCAAAGTGTCCGCCACAAGGTTCATCATGACATGCCTTGAGAATCTCAGGCATCTCATCTTCACGAACACACCTTCTAATGATCAAATCAGGACCTGTCTTGTACAACTCATTAGCGACCCATGAATATCTTGCACTATCATTAATGATTTTTCTTTTATCCCTTGCATTCATAATTGAAGGAAATTTTCCTGAAACTAAATAATTAGCAATATCAACAAACCATGGAGTTTGAGTAGAGATTGCAAAAAGATATTCATCAGGAAATTGATCTTCAACTGGAGTGTCATCTTTGATATTTTGGAGTCTAGATAGGAAATCAGCTACCGTGTTTTGTTTTCCAGGCCTATCTAGAATGGTAATGTTGAATTCTTGTAAGAGCAATAACCATCTTATGACTCTGCCATTAGTAATTGATTTGTTCATTAAGTATCTAATTGCAGAATGATCAGTGTGAACAAAAGTTTCATAACCTGTTATATAGTGTCTGAATTTGTTTATGGCATGAACAATAGCTAAAAACTCTTTTTCAGTTACAGTATAGTTTAACTCTGCAGGAGTCAAATTTTTACTGGTATAATAGATGGCATAGGGAATCAAATATTTTTGTCCTAATACTGCTCCTAGAGCTGTATCGGAAGCATCTGTCGAGATATGAAAAGGTAACTTCCAGTTAGGTCCCCTTAATATAGGTGCTTCAGAAATTTTGGTTTTCAGTGTTTCAAAAGCTAACTGGCAATCAGAAGTCCATTTGAATTCACAATCTTTGGTGAGTAATTTGAAGAGTGGAGATGCTATTTTGGTGAAGTTTTCTATAAATCTCCGATAATATCCCGTAAATCCTAGAAAACTCCTAACATCTCTTTGACAACTTGGAATGGATAGGTTAGAGATGACTTCAACTTTAGACTCATCAACTCTAATCCCATCCCCTGAAATGTGATGCCCTAAAACAATACCTTCAGTAAACATCATAAAACATTTTTCATGACTAAGTGAAAGATTTTCTTCCTGACATCTCTTTAAAACTTTTTCCAAGTTTTCTAAAGCTTCTTCAAAAGTGTTTCCATAAACTGTGAAATCATCCATGTATACCTCTACACAATCATGTATTAGATCTGAAAAAATTCCTAATACTGCCCTTTGGAATGTTGCAGTTGCATTGCATAATCCAAATGGCAATACTCGGTAAGCATAGGTACCCCAAGGACAGGTAAATGTGGTTTTGTCTTGATCTTCAAGTGCTACTTGGATTTTATTGTAACCACTAAACCCATCTAGGAATGAGAAGTACTTTTTGCCAGCTAATGTATCTAACACTTGATCTATGAAAGGTAAGGGAAAATGGTCTTTAAGAGTAGATTTGTTTAGTTCTCGGTAGTCAACACATACCCTCCATTTACCATTTTTCTTTGGCACAATTACCAAAGGAGAAACTCACTGACTATCTGAAATGGGATAGATGAAATTGACATTTAACAATTTTTGCAATTCTTCTTTAACAATTTCCCTAAGATTTGGATTCATCCGTCTTTGAGGTTGTCTGATTGGTTTACAATTTTCCTCTATATAGATGTGATGAGTGCAAGTCTTGGGGCTTATCCCTTTCATGTCAGTGTATACCCATGCAAATGTAGAAGAATGTCTCTGTAATACTTTGACTAAATCTTCTTGTTGAGATTTTTCTAGGTTCTTGTTTATGTTCAAAGTTTTGCCTGGAAAAATATCACTTGTAGAGCTGCCAAACTTGTCCATAGAATGAAGAGACATCTGCCTTGATGACAAAAACTCAATATTGGATCCCTCTTGAAATTATTCATGTTTGTGTTCTGGAGAGGATTCAAAGTTTTCTAGAGTATTCAGAATTTGATTATCTTCACTAATTTCTGAAATTGTGAAGAGAGGTTGTAAATCTTCTTCATCCTCTATCCATTAAGTGTCATCTAGATCTGTAATTGTCCTAGATGGAGGATATAAAGTGAATTTCTTAGTTGAACTACCATCAGAGATATACATATCACCGGATCTACAACTAATAAAAGCATCAGCTGTAGCCAACCAAGGTCTTCCTAATATAACAAGATGTCCTCCTAGATTATTCTTAGGAGTTAGGATCATGAAATCCACAGGGTACTCCCAAGAATCTAGGGACACTGGAATGTCTTCTATTACCCCATCTGGTTTGATCACAGATTTGTCTGCTAATTGTAATAATGTGGGTGTAAAGAGAAGATTAAAAAGTTTCATTTTATCCATGATTTGTCTATTCATGATATTGATTGCTGCTCCTAAATCAATGAGTGTGTTTTGGATTTCAATTCCATTGATATGAATTTTAACAACTGGATTTCCTGGGTCAAGATACTTTGGAATAGCAATCTTGCCCATCATAATGTCTGCTATTTTTCCCGCCAGTTGAATTTTCTTTGTTTCTCTTATTCTTTTTCTTGTTTTCTTCATACTCAACTCCTTTATTGTTTTGGCTAAAATTGGAATTTCCTTGATGGCTTGTAATAATGGAATTTTAATGCAAACATTTCTCAGCTCATCTAGGAAATCATAATTAGGCACGATAATTTGTTTTTCTACATCTCTATCAATTTGTAATCTTTCTGGAAAGGGAGGTATAGAAGTAGATGTAGATGGTTGCTCTAATACAGGAGTTGAATTTATTGGATCTTTTTGCTTTAATTTTTCAGTGTTTGGGTCTTGAAAGGATGTGTCTTCCTCAAGACTTTTATTCACCCGTAGAGAGTCTTCCTCAGAGTTATCTTGTTCTTGTATGATCACAGAAGGTTTCCTCTTTTCAAGTATTCTTCCACACCTAAGTTGAACATCACTAAGGTCTAAAGGAGTAATTAAATAAGTTGGAAACTGTTGGCCTTCTATCATGTATGTGTTCTGAGGATTTTTATTATTGGGGTTTGGTATGGGTTGAGCAGGCAATTGATTTGATTTTTGAGGGAATGGTAATGAAAGTGGTTGATTTTGATGTGGTTGGTTTTGATGATGTTGTTGAAGATTTTGAGGAAAATTTTGTTGAAGATTTTGAGGATAAAAATGTGGGTATGGTGGATACTGATAATATGGGGAGTATCTTCCATAGGGACTTTGTGATCCTTGTGCCCAGGCTGGAGATTGATTTTGAAATTGAGGCCAAGGTTGCTGCCAAGAATTCCAAGGTGGAGGTTGATTATACATTTGATCATGGAATCCTTGTGTCTGAGGTCCTTGCCAAGGCCTTCTAGATACAAAATTGAGGGACTCTGTAGAATCTGTAGGAGTTTCCTCCTGAAAGACAGCTTTGAGACCAGGAAGAGAAGGACAATTCTTGGTCTCATGTTTTTCAGAACAAATGACACATGTCTCTACAACTTTTACATCCAATGGACACTCTCTCAAGGCATGCTTCTTTCTACATTTGGGACAAAAGATTGCCAAGGCATCAAATTCAGCTTTTTGCTTGTTTTGTATCTTAAGGGTGTCTATTTGTTCACTAAGACTCCCTAAGATGTCATATTTGAAATCATCAAGCATGTGTCCTATTTCTGATCTACTTACTATCCCAGAAGTAGACTTACTTGCCCTTGCAAGAGCAGGATCTCTTGGACCTTTGACAGTTTTAGATTTCCCTCTTGAAAGGTTGATACATAACTCAGATATTTCAGGTAATGTGAGTTGTGATATATCCCCTTTTTCCATCATGTTAAGGATATCCAACCATTCATCCCTAATTGTTTTCAACAAAAGAGCTTTTAAGGTGTCTTGATCTAGGTTTTCCATTTTTGCTCTTTTGATGTTGTAATGAAATCTCTCCAACAAATCTTCCAAGTTTTCATCTTCTTTTTGTAACATCTTAAAAACTTCTTCCTTATGATTGAACAGCATACAATAATCCAGATACCTCTCTAGAAATGCTTGTTTCATGTCTTCCCATGTCCTAATAGAACTATTGATCAAACTCATAAACCACTTCAATGCTGCTCCTTTCAAAGTTGAAGGGAATAATTTCAATTTTTGAGCATCTTGTAAGTAGTCATAAGTTCTACACAGAATTTCGAATTCAAATAGGAAGGTTTCAGGATCTTCAGTTTTAAGTCCATAGAAGTTTGGAAGGACAGAGGGTGAAATGTTTTTCATGGTTGTATTGGTTTCTTCATCAATTATAGGAAACCCAAAAGAGCTTCCTATTTCTCTTCTACCTCTTCCTCCATCTGCACCTCTACCTCCTTCTCCTCTACCTCTACCTCTACCTCCAAATAGTGTGTGTTCTCCATTAAATACTCCTCCTCCTCCTTCTTCTGCCATGGTTGACTCTCCTGTGGAAGTGGAAAGGTTTGTGTCCCTAACAGGAGTTTTTAAATCTTCTTCTATGGCAGGTTCAGTGGATGAAGTGGAAGGTTTCTCTAATGGAATAGTTGACCTTAGATCTTCTAGAAGTCCAGGATTAGTAAAGGATGGAATGTGGGTCTGAGTTGAAGGTGTACTAGCTCTGGATCTAGATGAAACAAGTGGTGTTCTAGAAATCAAACTTCTGCCTCTGCTGCTTATAAATCTTCCCCTTGAATCTCTCTCCCTACACATATAATTGTTTTTGGATGCTAAGAAACAAAGGTTACCTAGTTTTCACTTCCCCGGCAACGGCGCCAAAATGTTTGGTCTCAACCTAGTCTCCTAAATTGAGTTCATTTAATTGTCAACCAGGGTTGGTAAACTGCTGAAGTGAAGTGCATCGTATGTGCCTAGGTGTTTGTCTCTTAATGCGTTGTGTTTAGTTTTTTATGATTTTTTTGGTCTTTTGTGATGATTTATGATGTTTTTGGTCTTTTGATAGTTTTATGTTCACAAGGAAAATGACTGAAAAGCTAGTGGAAAGAAACTAATGATTGAAAACAGAGTGAAGCCTAATTGGTTGATGACAAATGACAAATGCAATTGTAAATATTGAAACAGAATCAAATCTAAACTATGACTAAGCAGAAACAAAGCTTGATAATGACTTCTAGAAAATGAATCAAAACATAAATCTAACTTGTCCAATTCTTTTGTCAAAGGTATTTTGAAAGAGATTAAGAAATGGTCAAATAAGTATGCAAATTCTCCTAAGCTAAGTATGCAAATTATCCTAATTTAAACAATTAAACAACTAGCTTATAATGATGCAACATTTTATCCATGATTAGAGATTTGTTGAAGCATATTCGGAGGAAAACATTGATTACCATCATAAGATCTCTACTCTAAGACTAGTTCCTAACTCTATTCTGCAACTTAGTTAATCATCACTAAACCTCACCCAAGAGTTATAGATTTATTTTTAAAGTAGTCTTTTGAGGAAAGGCTCTGTTTATGAAGTAGTAAAGAAGTTGCAAAAGTACCTCAGGCCTTGAAATGATACTGTCTTCTGTTCATATGGTTATGAATCAATTATAGATTTGGAACAAGAAGAAGTTTTGTAAATAATGAAGGCTGTTTGGTTAAGTTTAACAACTGAAGTAATCTAATATGCAGTGGATGACAACTAAATGTGGAGTGAAAATGCAATGAGTTAAGCTAAAACTCAACTTAAGATGTCACGAGCCTAAAAAGAAGAAGCCAATCACCAAGCCATTATCAAACTAAACAAAATAACAAGAGCATGAGTTAATGCAACAATTTGAGTAACTTAACTAAGTTAGTTTGCATTAATCTATGGTATTATACAGTTAGCTTTTTTTGTCCATCATGATTGGTATTTTGGAAGAGTTTCTTAGAACAATCCTGACTGTACAATTCAGTGCAAATGTAAACATAAAGACTGAAAGCAATTAAAAACTAAGATATCATAGCTATCTCCTACCCATCATTATGATATTTTGGAAGAGCGTTTTAAGAGCAAGAACAGCTATGTTACTTAGTGAAAACAAACAATCGAAATGACTCATTATCTAAGAAGCCATGCCGTGACCGAAATGTTTGGTCTCAACCTAGTCTCCTAAATTGAGTTCATTTAATTGTCACCCAGGGTTGGTAAACTGCTGAAGTGAAGTGCACTGTATGTGCCTAGGTGTTTGTCTCTTAATGCGTTGTGTTTAGTGTTTTATGATGTTTTTGGTCTTTTGTGATGATTTATGATGTTTTTGGTCTTTTGGTGGTTTTATGTTCACAAGGAAAATGACTAGAAAGCTAGTGGAAAGAAGCTAATGATTAAAAACAGAGTGAAGCCTAATTGGTTGATGATAAGTGACAAATGCAAAGGCAAATACTGAAACAAAATCAAATCTAAACTATGACTAAGTAGAATACCAAGCTTGATAATGACTTCAAGAAAATGAATCAAAACACAAACTTAACTTGTCCAATTCTTTTATCAAAGGTATTTTGGGAGAGTTTGAGAAATGGTCAGCTAAGTATACAAATTCTCCTAATCTAAACAATTAAACAATCAGATTATAATGAGACAATATTTTATCCATGATTAAAGATTTGTAGAAACATATTTGGAGAAAAATATTGTTGACATCATAGGATCTTCTACTCTAAGACTAGTTCCTAACTCTATTCTGCAACTTAGTTTGATACCACTACACTTCACTCAAAGGTTATAGATTTTTAAAATAGTCTTTTGAGGAAATGTTTGTTTGTGAGATGATAAGGGAAGTTGAAAAAGTACTTCAGACCTTGAAATGATACTGTCTTCTGTTCATAGGGTTATGAATCGATTATAGATTTGGAACAAGAAGAGGTTTTTTAAATAATGAAGGCTGTTTTGTTAAGTTTAACAACTGAAGTAATCTAATATGCAGTGGATGAAAACTAAATGTGGAGTGAAAATGCAATGAGTTAAGATAAAACTGAACTTAAGATGTCACTAGTCTAAAACAGTGCTGAACTAGTAAGCCATTATCAAACTTAAAACAAATAACAGAGCATGAGTTAAATGCAATTAGACTCCGGAGTATCCTAACTAAGTTATCATGCATTAATCTATGGGATTATACAGTCTGTTTTGTCCATCATGATTGGTATTTTGGAAGAGCTTCTTAGAACAATCCTGGCTGTACAATTCAGTGCAAATACAAACATAAAGACTGAAATCAATTTAAAAACTAAGATATCATAGCTATCTCCTACCCATCATTATGATATTTTGGAAGAGCGTTTTAAGAGCAAGAACAGCTATGTTACTTAGTGAAAAACAAACAACTGAAAAATTCATTATCACAGCCATGCCTTAGACATCATAAGGATTTTTTGGAAGAGTTTCTTCTTTCGGAAGATTTTGCATAGTATAAGTTCAACTGTGATAGTGAATCAAAAGAAATTACAATTAGATCCTACAACACTATAGTCATTTCCCGTTCATTATCATGATCTTTTGGAAGAGTTTCTTCTTTTGGAAGAGTTCTTAGAACAAGTATAACTATAGTGGCTAATGAAATTAACTATGAACTCAACTTCAAAAGCGTAAAAACAACTAAGATACTTATCTAAATTACGCAAGTAAAACCGTGCAGGAGGCAGGGGCCCTCTACCACCAGACAGAATCTAACTCCAAATCAAATCAACGCTTTCAAAACAATGTTGTCTTCTTCATTAAAGGAGAAATAACTTGAACAGAGTAATCTGCGTCTTCAGAAATGTAGCATAAAATCTATGCAAAATCCAGAGCAAAATCTAGCCCATCTCTCGGTTTCCCAAGTGTTTTTATAACAAATGTACATAACAGAACTTGCAACAATACAGGGATCCTTGTCTTTCCTTATCGAAATCACATTAGGACTCTTGAATATGGCAACGTAAAGAGAAAAAGGACATCTGGACTAAGACATTCCTATTAGAAGTCTGCCTTCTTAAATGTGTTCCCACGTACCAAAACCATATCCAGAATTCAGTTTTTCCTTCATGGTGAGCAACGAACAATGTAGACATGACGTGGAATATACCCATATGTGGTTTCTCTTGAGAGGCCACCTGGAACATGCCTGAACGTGAAGACAGCTGCAGAATTGCTAGTTAGCTACGGAATGTCTGCATTCTACAGCTAGTTCCGGTCAAAATGCATTACAATGACAAAAATCACAAAACTTAGCAAGTTAGCCATGTTCATCATTCTAAAAGTAATTTTAACTAATTTCATTGATCAATTGGGTCTGGGATAACAATGGACAAAGGAAAATGAGGTAAATTAAGATGAAAGAAAGCACAATCTTGGGGCTCAATAGTCCTCCCTACCCATTTTATTCATCTACTACTAACTATAATGTTCCTTTCAGCTTGAGGCTAAAAATTGGGAAAATTACACTGCAACAAGTGGTGGTGGAAGTTTCTTCTCCTCTAATTTCTTCTTGTCAAACTTCTTGATCAACCATTGAGTAAAATCTGCATATGTAGTCACTCTTGCATGACTCAAATGGCTTAACCACCAAATTTTTTCTTCACCCTCAAGGTGCAGCACTGCAATCTCAACAACCTCTTTCTCTACTACTATATGTAGCAAGAAA
The DNA here is from genome assembly GCA_034641835.2 of Pinus albicaulis. Classification (NCBI taxonomy): domain Eukaryota; kingdom Viridiplantae; phylum Streptophyta; class Pinopsida; order Pinales; family Pinaceae; genus Pinus; species Pinus albicaulis. The sequence continues at coordinate 195,829,973 of CM076584.1, read as the reverse complement.
AATGCATCCAACTTCATTCCCCAAGCTCTTTTTGTATATGTGGATGACCCATCAAATGTAGGCAATAGAAATCTATTGTTGCAATGTCTTCTTTCTTCTTTGAGCTGAATGAAATGTGAGAGAGTTAGATTCTCCTTGAAATCTCTAGGTTGAGACTTATATTATGCAAGATACTCAGTTAGAATCTCATGATCTAAGTGTCCTCCATATTCATGCTTTTTGTCTTCTTCCCCAAAAGAAAATGGCATAGTGTATTGCTTTGGAGCTCTATGCAATACCGGTTTTCTCTCCTCCTGATAGGAAGTGCATGGTCCTTCCTCATCTTGAAACCCTCTAGAGGTCTCATTGTTTCTCTCCATTCTTCTTTGCTTGACCTCCTTGGTGAGGCCCATCTTACATCTGAAAATAGATGAGATAAAACTCATGATTTTCATCATTCTGATCTATTTCTCCTTCTTCTGATTCTCCTAATAACATAATGGCTGATATCCACAAGCTGAGCCAAGATTATGCTTTCATACCACTGTAATATTCCCAAATAGTAAAAGTAGCAATATAGTGCATAAAACTGGAAATAGCAGTGTAAATTAACAAATCAACAATGGAGACAAATATGGATCCATAACATTATGTATAAGAACAACAAATCAATACAAAATATTGAGGCATAAATCATATGAGATGAGGAAACAAGCCTCCCATAAACAATCACTCCCAAATATGAGATGCTGCTACAATACAAAATCTTGGAGAGCTACTACAACGCATTCGTATTAAGAATAAATATATATGGAGATCATAAAATGATATAAAAATACTGATATATGCCATAATAGATACTACACATACAGATCTGGGCACTAGATCAGCTTTCCAAGACAACCTAAGAGGGTTTCCGGAAAATGCACACAATGTGCCAATGTAAGTTGCAGCCCTAGGGTTGGAGGTATGTTGCAAAAATATAAATGAGATGATATGGATGAAGCTGATGTAGAAACCTAAAAATCTTCTCCAATAGATCCTATGGATTAAAGAATGGCTCCTCCACTGAAGAAATCACCTCCCAAAACATCCTCTGCAACCACCCCTGCAACTCCACCATAAAATAACGTAGATATGGACTAAAACTGCACTGTAGGGGATAAATACTCCTTGTCTTGATGCAAAATATGTCAATAAAGACCAAGGGTCTTCTTTACAGGCCTTCCAATGGAAGGAAACCTCCTTCGATGCAAAACCATCTCTGAAGACACCCAATATACTCCTCCACTGCTGCACCTTGCAATACAACACAATACTCTGTAGAAACTGTGTTGTAGAACAAAGACGAAGCTTGGCCTAACGCTGGATAGTGAACAATGTAGTGCAATACACTCTGAAGAGGCCTCTCAAGGGAAGAGGTGGGATTCCTAACAGGGAACACCTTGTCCTTAACAGCACTGTAATATTAGCTAAACAAATGAAGAGAGAAACAAGTCTAAACAGACCATATACAAAATAACAATCCAAAACATAACCCCATTTGGCTACCATCCTCTCTCTTATATAAGTGATGAGCTTCCTAACCCTTGGACCCACTCAATTAGGTCACTACTTCCATGAATTCAATCTCCCTCCAAAATTGTGTTGTCCCACCATGAATGCCACTCCTCCATAACAACATTGTTGATTTGGTCAAGGTTAACCCAGTCTTCATGCTCCAGCCCCTTCTCACACCTACGGGTCTGCAATCCAACTTTTTAGATGACCTCCATTCACACTTGGAGTGTCTTTTATTCCTACTAAGGAGATTTATGGGTCTCCATACCCTCTTATTCCTCTATCTAAGAGAAAAATCAAAATTTAATATTCCAATTAGATGCATGCTAATTTAGGAATATTACATACAAGGTATTTCTTTTAATGATGTAAGGGATAAATTCTTCTTACCAATTCTCAAATAAATATGAGACCCCTATGCTTAAATCTGTTGTTTACACATGTAGATTCAGTGTTTGTGACATGTTTGAAAAAATGCCTGTCATGGATAGGAGTGGTTCAGATGATTTCTCATTGATGTAATTTCTTTTGTATCATTTTCCTATTTTTATTTTTCATCCCTTAAGTTTTCATGATGTTTTGGGCAGTGACCTGGGCTTTGGGCCTGAAAATGTAACTCAAATCTCGGAGCCGCAGGCACAAAACTGAGAATTTGGGGCCCTTTCAACTGGCATGTAGTGTTATGTATGTGTCTATAGCCTCATAGCCCCTAGAATGTAATGTTATGCCCATGGCTATGGCTCAAATGGGGTCAAAATTTCATTTTTACCAAGGGGTAAGAGACCCGAATGGTTGGGTTACCTCCTCGGGGTTTTTTGGTTTTTGTACAAGATCTGTATGTTTTCCTTTCTATCGGTTCCACTTCCTTAAGGTCACATAGAAGGCTGAATATCATTATATTAGCCTCTCATCACAGGTTTACCCAGGTGGACCAGTTACTTAGGTATATGTGGGAAGGGGGTGTTACAACAACTTCTTTTCTTTATATGATTAAGGAAGACATCAACCTATTTTTATAATATTTGCAGGAAACAACTTATAAGAGATGTCAATTCCCTTAGCTTTGCAAGCACAAACTTTTTTGAGGAACCAGTCCCCTAAAAATTGTAATAATTGACCTGTTTGAGATACCAACCCCCATAATATTTGCTGGCACAATTGTTTCTACCCTCTATATCACTATTTCATCGCATTTTCATACTAGATATGGAGGTAGATCTCTATAATTTTCTGTACTGACAGCTCCTTGTAATTCATATTTACTTTTCTTTCTTTGTAGCATACTTTTCTTTTTAGTTCACTAGTAGTCTAATCACATGCCGCACAGTAAGAAACTATGTTCTACACGTTATTTTCTGACCCATACCTTACACTTCTCAACTTCAAACAATTTATTTAGACATGTTTTCTCATATATGCCACCACACTATCTTTAATATTTCTTATCTTCTCTTATAGGACCATATCTTTCTAGATATATTGTCTCTTCACACTATTTACACATTCAATTCACCTTTATGCTCTCCATATGCACATGAAATTATTATGTGTGTGCTATCCTCACTCCCACTTCTTGATGGCATATATTTTATATCATATTCTCTAATCACTGCCTACTTTCTAATTTCTTGTTTCTATTTATAGATTTAACAGATATTTCTTATTTTGGATCTATCTTTTCCTCTTTTCCTACTTTAGTAGTCTCTCTTTAAATGTCATGGGATCATTCCTTATAATAACATCTTTGATGGGATTAAATTTCTGAAACCATGACCTCTTTCAATGGAAGAATTTTGGCTTTTTTATGTGAAACTAATACATTTGGTGCTTCATCCCAATGCTACCTTGCCATTGAAATTAGTGCTACTAAACTGTTGTTATCTGCATACAATACTAATAATGAAATCCTAAGACAATTAAACGGAATTCACTAGACTAAAATATTTTCCATTTTCCATAGTTAATAGCTAATTGTTCTATTATCTTAGGATTTCACCACTCGATACATTCCACTATTGTTTTCATTTTATCATGTTAAGTTTTTATTACCAATATTTGACTAAAGCCAAACCTAAAAGTTTTGTAATTGATTACTAATTTTCCTATTTCTTCAAGACTTCATGCCTTGGGGTGATCCACTACTAATTTCATTTGACACTTCGATGCTCTAATGACATAAGGTCCAATATGGGACCCACCAACACTATGTACATGTTGTCATATATTTTTGTCTTTTAATGGTAGAAGAACAAAAAAATTCTAAAGTGTGAAGACTTTTCCATGCAAGCTTCCAACACAAATGTCGAGGAATTTGTGTCCATCGTGACATGTTACTATATACCAATAATCTAGTTCTATTATGGAACAATCATCACATTTCTTACCATCTCACCTACCATGTGTCAGCTGTCACCTTATCAATTGACCACCCAAGAAAACCAAAACTAAGTGCCACATGTAAGAGCTTCATGTTACGACATCATCTCAGAATACCACGTGGTGTCCAGATCATCTCATACTACCGATCCTACAACCTCATCTTTGGGGTTGACCTTCTCATCCTTCTCAACCCTCTCAGCCTTCGACACACTTGTAATTATCTACCTTCTTTATCTTTTTTATCTTCGGTCTTAAACATCTCCTGAGGTTTTTTCGTGCTCACTTGATATGAATAGACATTTAATAACAATTGATTTTCCTTAATTAGACGATGGAGACCTTAAGAATCAAAATTTTTCCATTCACCATTTTACTTCCTCAATTCTCTTGAATTCCTTCCTATTTATTTTTCCACCTTCTTAACCTTCAGATCAATTACCTTATGAATTTTTTTCCATCTTGTCCTTGACATCAATGACAACATTGTAAACACATGGAGGAATGTGGAGAGAAATGGATAAGGTTAATTTAAATTACCTAAAGATTTGGATACCCACCATGGAATATATGAAAATATACAAATTGAATATAAAGGAGGAGTTTATCTGTGGGAGGTAAATTCAATCAAAATGAGGATATTTCCTTAAAAATTGTTGAAATTGGCAACAAGAAGAGGCTTCTAATTTAATTTTCTCTTAGTTAGATTAGAAGGAAATTTTAATTTCACATGACATGACAATTTTTACGAGTTAAATGAGTCAGGAAGACATAGTGAGCATAGTCAGTTCAAGTTGGAGGTCAAACTAGAGGTATGTAGAGTTCACTCTAAGTTTTAGGGGGTCCAGTTGCAGTTTATTTTGGAGTTTTAATTTTTTAATTTCATTATTTGAGTTAAAATCAGTTTAACTAGTTCTAACTGTTAGATGAGATAGTGAGAGGTCTAGTGAATTAAATATTATATAATTCACATGTAGTGATCAATTAAATATCTTATAATTCAGTATGAGTAGTTGCATGTAAGTTATGAGGAAGACTTAGTTGAGATTGGAGTTAAAGGGGTGTAGACTATTAGTTGTATAATTAGAAAATTGTACAGGTCATGCATGAGGCCATCAAGATTTCTTGGATGAATTGCACAATAAAATAGTTTGAATTTCATAATTAATAGGTGTTTAATTCCCTCAGGAATGTGTGAGCAAGGCTGGTCAGGCATAGACAAGGAATTGGTTAAGTATTGGACCAAACCTTCTCAGACTAGAGTGAGGCAGTTAGAGATAATGCACAGAGCTCTCAAGCCTAAGAGGAACATTGTATTATTTCATATTATTGAATTAATGAAATATATATATATATATATATAACAGGTCTTTTAGTTGAGGCTTTCCCTAGACATATCTTTGTGTTGTGTGATTTAAATTCTTTCTCTTTCTTGTTCATGTGATTGTGCAATCGTAATTGGTTTCCAAAATTTGTATAATAGATTCAAGTATTTTGTTTTATCATATTAAAGGATCAGTTTAATATATGTGGATTTTATACATGGTATCATAGCTATATTTGTATAAATTTCTACATGGTATTAGAGTATGAATCACTATGGAAGATAAGAATACAAGTTTTTTTTCAACATGTGAACAATCTTTAGGACCAACAAGATATCATGATGTATTTATGTAGATTGAGACTCGAATATGCCCTTGAGGGTAATTTGAATTACATAGCTTGGAAGGATGGGATGGAGGAAGTGTTTGAGGACAAAAAACTGAAGAAATTCATAAACACTAATATTCCTACACTACAAGAAAAAAGCACATTGGTGAGGGTCATGCTTGTGACGGACCTTTAAGGTCCATCACCAATGTCACATATGGTGATGGTCCTTAAAAAACTGTCACTGTAAGTGTATATAGTGATGGTCCTTTATGGTCCGTCATGAAAGACATTTTCAATGACACCTTTGGTGAGGGTCGTTAAAGGCCCATCACTAATTCTCTCTTTGGTGACACTTCTAGTGACGAACTTTTAATGTCCCTCACTAATGCTCTTTTTGTTACTTTTGGTGACGGTCAAAAAATGTCCGTCATCATTGATCATTAAAAAACCATCATTGTAAGTGTATATAGTGATGGTCCTTTATGGTCCGTCACCAAAGACATTTTCAATGACATTTTTGGTGAGGTTCGTTAAAGGCCCATCACTAATTCTCTCTTTGGTGACACTTCTAGTGACGAACTTTTAATGACCCTCACCAATGCTCTTTTTGTTACTTTTGGTGACGGTCAAAAAATGCTTGTCATCATTGATCATTCCAATGAGTTTTTGATGACGCTATGTGCCTGTTAATATATTTTTTGTCAAAAGATAACGATTTAATACAATTATTGTGGAGTATTTTTTATAATATGTCCAAGGCCATAGTGGTTAGGGTCAGTCAATTTTTGTACAAGTAATTAGTGTGTATCATTTCCCTCAAGTAATGACTAGTTGAATAGAGATTTCCTATGAGTCAACAAATGATTCATATATATTAATTTTATTATCTAGAAAATTCCCTTTAGATAAAGTTCCACTATTGTGTGTAGGAAATATATTATTTAATACATAATCAAGCTTTGACAATTCTATTAATGAGAAAGACCTAACAATCCTCAGCAATCTGGGCACACCTTAAATTAATGCTTTGGCACACACTAACATTTCTTAGCACCCCACATGTCTTGGAACATCTTGGTACCTAGAACATATTGTGATGACACTGACGCCCAAGCACATGGTGGCATGCACTAGCACAACATGGAACTCTCCTAGCATGTGTTGGAATACTACATATAGTCCCTAGCATGCCCTGGAACACCTTGGTTGAATGCATTAACATACATTAGCACTTGGTACACAATGCCACTTGGCATGTATTGGGACCTGTTATTAGTGTGCCTAGCATGCCCCTTTTCAAAAATATAAAGTCCTGACTTATTAACCCTCTTAATATTGGTTCTTCCTTTTGTTGCCTTGACACATATTGACATACCCTGGCACCCTGTGCCATAATATCCTTAGCACCTAGCATGTATTGGCATATCTTGGCACTATTAATTGGCACATGATATAATTAGCACATCCTGGAACTCCCAAGCACACTTTGGGAATTCTTGACATGCCTTGATATTCCCTAGCATGGCTTACCAATTATTAGCATACCTTGGCACTCCCTCCTTGGCATGAAAACTAACACTCATTAACACTAGTCTCTGGCACACATTCCTCATATTCATTAGCTTCAATGAATTTTTACCTAGTTCTCTCTTAATGTTTTTTCCTAGTAATCCTTAACACTCATCAACATGCATTATCACTCTCTAGCACACCTTAGCACTCTTCAACATTCCCTTCCACTTCATAACATGCATAACACTAGTCCCTGACACATATTGGTGCTTGGCACGTGTTGGCGCTTGGAAAGTATTAGCATGTATGGAATATGTTGAGATGCCTTGGTATGATTTGGCATGGTTTAATGCACCCACACTGGTTAGATTTTCTACATGGTATTAGAGCAGGAATTTTTTGGATGGTGAGTTTGCAGAGAATATCTGAATATTTTGGTGTAGAATTTAAAAAAAAAAATAGAATATTTGGAATCCTTGTGAAAATCTACTCAAATGGAAAAAAAAAATCGGTCGAATCAGAGCTCGGATGAGGGAGATATCATCGATTTAAAATCAATTATTTTTTAGAAACTTTTTGTAACGTCAGGACAATTACATTGTGCGCGAGTCAAGAACCTATATGTACTTGAGGTACCAGATCCATGCAAAGATTTGAGGAGAAAGTCAGAAGTTAGAGACTTGGTGGTTTAGAGGGAGCATAAATTACCTCTCAACATGCATTCTCATGAGAAGCAGTCTCAGAAGGTTGTGGAGTAGTTGCCACAATTGGAGAAGTAGAGAGGAGACTGAGTGGAAGCATCCACTAAAGTAGAGACCTCCATGAGGGGGAAATTTTGAGCCAAATAGGAAGAGGGAGCAACCATACCTTGAGGTGTATGGTGGGGTGATGTGTAGACATAATCCCAAGATAATAAATTTGGGCAAGGTCCATTGAGATGGCGTGTCTCATGGATCGAACCTGGCTACGAGGAGCCCACAATATAGCAGTAGTAGGAAGGATCAATTATATTGATGTAGTCAGATGTCAACAAGACAGAAATCAGAGTGACAGATGTCAAATACTGGAGCACAAATCAAGGTTAGCAACATTTCAAAGGGCACGGATGTAGATGTCAGCAGCAGCACAGAGAATCCACTACTAGACAGGTGCAGTAGCTAGCAACAACCAGAAGACTCTGATGACAAATGCATTATACTGATTTAGTTGTTCGGAGGCTATTCAGTTTCAGGATTTGCAGGTGCAAACAACACTAGAGAAGTGTAGCATGCATAACATTCCAAAGGTACCGGATGGGGATTGATTGAATTCCTTTCTTGTTGAGAGGGAGTGTTGAAATTTGCAACAAGAAATAGTGAAATTGGCAACTAGAAAGGACAAAACAAAATGCACCCACACTGGTGAGGAATTTTGATGTACCAGGAGTGAGCAATGTGAGGCGTCTAATTTATTTTTCCCTTAAATAAATTGGACAATAAATTGTAATTTCGTGTCATAACAACTTGTGTCAGTTAACTAAGTCATGATGATTGAGTTAGCTCAAGAAATTAAATTGAAGGTGATCGAGGTGGATATTTGTGGCCACCCGTCTATTCCACTTGGGCCCTCTCCATTTTCTCTTTCAGTTTTTCAGTTTCCTTAATTATAGCACAATTTACTATTTTTGTCAATTTTTCGGGTCCTGAACTTCCAGAACCGTTTTGAGGCCCAAAACAACATTTTTTGGGCATGCAAGGTTTGGTGATTTCATATAAATTTCATTAGAAGTTGTATTCCTCAGAGAGATCTTTCTAACGAGGTATCATGTGCATCAAATGAAGATCATATGACCAAGTTATGACCCCAGGAAGTTGGCTGCCCAACTAACCCCAACGGGGCCCATAAACTCTTGGTGTTACATCTCCTCGGGTTAGGGTTTTGGTTGTTTAGGGTTTTATCTTATTTTTAAATGATAAAAATACCCTTCATCCTTATTATAACATAGTTCATAGGAACATAACTATCAGTTGTATTTATAGAAAATTTCCCATGTGTGGAAATAGCAGATCCAAAGGAGGGTGGAACCTGAGCAGAAGATTGAGCATGCAGAAGAAATGTGCCATGTGAAGAATGGATTGACATGTTGAGGAGTTGATTTGGTGGAATATCCATGGATTTTTAGACAGATATCTGAAGCAACCTATAAAAAATAAGTCAATGGACTATTAGTGGTTGATTTGTGACCCTAGTTCAGTCATCTATAGATTGTTAGAAGCATGATGAGAGGAGAAGTTTAGATTTATTCATAGATTGGACAACAAAGATCAAATTGTCGATACACAAGAACAATGATTTTGAGAGGACTCAAACCATTTTTATGTGGAAGATTTGAAGAGCCCTAGATGAAGAAAATATTGTGAGCCCTAGATCAGTAAAAATAATTGACTATGGTTGGGCAGATTGATGCTAGTCCAAGTATAGTTGGAGGGTTTTTAGGTGACTTTCAAAGAATAACCCTAAATATTTTACTTGTGAAGGAAAACAAGATTGGTAGAAGGTTAGGTGTATAGGGCCTAAGGATGTGCATAATTTGAAGGACTAAAGTAGCAGTCAAGTGGGCCAACCAACTAGCCCTATTTCACTATATTGTAGAGGATCAATTCAGTGAGAAGAAGGGAAACCTCCATAGCCCTAGACTTCTCATCTTCGAGCCGTAGTATGGAAAAAGTGGGAATACCAAAGAGTTGTTCACAAATGGAGTTGTGAAAAACTTTGTGAACAACTTGTTACCACTCAAACTAGTAGTGGACCTAAAATGGGTTCCTAAGAGGGAAACAACTAGGAAAAGGGAAACGGTGGAGGCTTAGCCCATTGTCACCACAGCTAAGGCTCCTTTATCTTCAAGAAATTTCACCGATGGGAGGAGTCCTGGTAGTTTAGGAAGTCACTCGTATATTATAGGTCAATGAATAGGTGGGAAGTGACCCTAGAATCCCTTTCCCTAAGATAGAATATAGAGTGGGACATGCTTGCCTTTTAAGCAAGGGACTTTATCCTCTAGGGAAAGAGGAGGGGGATTAAAGGGTTGAGGGAGAAGAATAAGACTTATAAAGGAAGTTACCAATCCCTAAAATCCTTTGGGAACTTGGATTCCCAAATGTTCCTTGATGAAAGGCCTTTGACACCAAATGGGACCACAGGGGCCAAGTGGACCCAACCTAGGTTCGGGGATGGAATTTAGCGACTAATGATGTTCCTATCTTGGAAAATGTGAGGGGAAAGGATTAGGCAATATTTTCTACTTCGATGGGTCAAATTGATCTTACTAGGCTCTAGCCCTGGGAACACCTATGCAAAACTTGATCCTAGAGCTAGGGCTTGAGGTATTTGAAGATTTCATCATCAGAATTGGCCCAAATTATGAGGAGAGTGAAGGCACCTACCAATGTCATTGTCTCTAGGAGATCAAAGTTTTCCTCTGGCTATATTCTTGGGAAATTGATGCCCTAGGTGACCTAATGGGGCTAAACCTAGGGAAAAATGGAAAATTGTGAAAAAGGCGGGGGGGGAATCATCACCCTTTCTGAGGTACTAGTGAATAATTCACTTGGGGATATGGAGTCAGGGGTGATAATGAACAATAATTCAGTTTCTTGATCATGGAGGCCCAGAAAGTCAACTTCGTCCAATGTTAGAGGAAAACGAAAAGTGACCTTCAAGCATTTATACTTCATACAAGTGGTGCAATTTTATTGAGATAAAATTATATCTAAAATATTTCATTCATCCAACAATGACCCATACATTAAATAAGATAAATATAAACATAATTCCACATTTCCATCATGCAGCAATTAACCCTAGTTATAGTGAAATTCAATAGTATGCAACAACAACAAGAATAACGTTAAATTTTCACTCACAATGTTAGAGAGTATATCCAACCAACTTCACATTTGCAAAAGAAAATATCCAAGATAAAAATAGCCTAAATCCATACATCAAAATGTATCCATCATCCAAAATAGTCCTCCAAGGAAAAATGTGAAGTTCTCTAAAGATAGAGAGATCCCAAATCAAGTGATTATACAAATGAATCCAACTAACTCCTATTTATACATTTATTAGGAGTTGATCGAATTATCTTATGGGCCTACATTAGCCCCTAAACATAAAATATTATGCAAGTAACCCTAAATTTTTGTGACAATCCCACCAAACTATCTCATACATGGAATAATAAGCCTCATAAGAGGTCAACTGATGTCTTAGGGTCTTCTAGGAGGCATACTGGGGTCCATGAGTGCCATAATGATGCATGGGACCCATCAAAAGTGTTGGACAAGGGGGTGGCCCCTTGTTCTTCAAACATTAAACTTGTGGTGCTCTCATTAAACTTGTGGATTGAAAGGGTTGTGTGTGGCCACCATCAACAAGTAGGTAAAGTGTTGTCTTGTTCATGATAGATTTGTTGTCAAAGGATTAACACCAATCCCTAGTTTTATTCCTTGTATCAGTGTGATTGTAAAGGGTCATGATCCATGGTACAAGAGCTCTAGCCTGTTGTATTGTAGTTTGTAATATAATGAAGAAGGGTTTGCACACTAACACTCCCTGACATGCCCTGGCACTCTAGCATACCTTGGAATTTCCTAACATGTAACCTTGCTACTCCCTCCTTATCACACCTGAAACTCACTGACACTCCCTATTAGACACTCTTATTCATTCATTACCAGGCATTTTAAACTAGTTCTCCCTTGTGTTTCCATAGCACTCCCTAGCATGCATTGACACACCCTAGCATTTGGCACATCCTAGCATGTCTCCCTGGCACTCTAGCATTCCTTGGCACTAACTTGCATACCTTTAAACTCCCTTCTTAGCACACCTAGAACTCGTTGATACTCCCTGTCACACACTCTTATTCATTCATTTCCATGCACTTGACACTAGTGCTCCCTTGTTTTTCCTTGGCACTCCCAAACACTCTGCCCTGGCATGCATTGGCACACCGTTTCCTTGGCCTCTAGCATGCCTTAACACTGCCTAGCATGCCTTGACGTCACTCCCTCCTTAGCACACCTGAAACTCACTGACACTTCCTGTCACAAACTCTTATTCATTCATTTTTAAATATAGTTTTATCTATTCTGTTATGATGAACTGTCTAGTGCAATATCCATGATAGTTTACGAATCACCCCAACATATATCCTTTATGCAAGTCGTATGATGATATTTCTTCACACTTATTTATCTCTAGTTTTCCCAACACAGTTCAGGTCATCACCACCACCCTTGCAAAATTGAACATGATAGGCTCGTGGTCCTATCTAAGTTTGGAAGAAAAATTCAAAACTTAGTTACACAACATGATGGAAGATTATTATTATTAAGGTTTCCCATGCTTTCTAATCAATAATATCTAGTGGGATTGGAACAAAAACACATTTTGTTCATGATAAATATCCATGATAGTTTACGAATCACCCCAGCATATATCCTTTATGCAAGTCATATGATGATATTTCTTCACACTTGTTTATATCTTGTCCCAACACAGTGCAGGTCATCACCACCACCCTTGCAAAATTGAACATGATAGGCCTGTGGTCCTATCTAAGCTTGGAAGAAAATTTCAAAACTTAGTTACACAACATCATGGAAGATTATTAAAAGGGTTTCCCATGCATTCTAATCAAAAATATCTGGTGGGATTGGAATAGCAACATATTTGTTCACAAGAAATATCCATGATAGTTTACGAATCACTCCAACATCTATCCTTTATGCAAGTCATATGATGATATTTCTTCACACTTATTTATCTCTTGTCCCAACACAATGTAGGTCATCACCACCACCCTTGAAAAATTGAACATGATAGGCTCATGGTCCTATCTAAGATTGGAAGAAAATTTCAAAAATTAGTTACACAACATCATGGAAGATTATTAAAAAGGTTTCCCATGCATTCTAATCAACAATATCTAGTGGGATTGGAAAAACAACACATTTTTTTCATGAAAAATATCCATGATAGTTTACGAATCAGCCCAACATCTATCCTTTAGGTAAGTCATTTGATGATATTTCTTCACACTTATTTATCTCCTCTCCTAACATAGTGTAGGTCATGATCACCACCACCCTTGCAAAATTGAACATGATAGGCTCGTGGTCCTACCTAAAACTTGGAAGAAAATTTCAAAACTTAGTTACTCAATATCATGAAAGATTATTATAAAGGTTTCCCATGCATTCTAATCAGCAATGTCTGGTGGGATTGGAACAACAAAACATTTTTTTCACGAGAAATTCTAACAAATATCACAATTGAATTGATAAAAAATAGTGTTTAGAAGACAAGATTCATCCTAAACCACAAAAATAATGGATTCTGGTAATTTCTCTACTCCCTCTTGGATGCCCTTGTGAATTATTTGATGGTGTTGCACAAGTTATCCCACCTAGCTGCAAAGTGGGTGTGGTACTCGTCCTCTCCTAGTCTTATAGCAAGAAAGTAAGGTATACCCAAAGTTAAGGCTCCAACAACTGAGTTGATTCCATTGCTCTTTGTACACTTCTGGAAATTACATCCATCAAAAGAGTCAAATCCCGATAGATCATGGGGGATTAAAAAATCATGATCAATTGGGTCAATAATTCATGATAGAAAACATCTACCTACATCCCATCCTATAGGATATCATAGATCCCCCCAACTATTTGGACTAGCTATCTTTCACACACATTCTCCAAGAGCTAAACACCACAACACACAAGCTTTCAAATGAATCTCTAAAACTTCCCATCGATACATTTGTGATACTAGATTCCATCGATAGTATGGAGTATGACCAAATGATTTTTCATGTCTAATCTTGAAAAACAACCCAATGTAGATTGATGCATGCACATTCCAATCATGACAATCAATTTCTACATCTTCTCAAAAGAGAAAACAAGTAAATTTTTTCTTTTTTCACTTTACAACATAAACACCAATTTCACCCACAATGTTAAGATAAGTTGAATGATATGACCGAAAATGTGGGAGGATTATTTTGTGGTGTATTGAACAGGACTAGGGGACACACATGTAGCATGGATGGGTAGAAGTGGGATGTCCAAGCATGATTTAATAAGATCTATAATCCACACATTAGATAATGAGAAGGGGGATCAAGACCTAATTTCATAGGGGCTAGTGGGGGCATGGAGGGAAGGTAACAAGAGGAATTGAAAGAGGAACCCCCGATAGTGGTGATAATGGGATTAGGGGCCCCATTATCACAACGAATAAGCCATTAACCCATAACCACTAAATTCCCTATCCCTTAACCCCGAAGCCATAATCTCTCAACCCTACACTCATAACTCATAAGCCATCAACCCCTTGATGCATTAAACCTTAAGCCATTAACTCCTAACGTAGAATTTATGAACCCCCTAAGCACTAACCCCTTATTCTCTTAACTCATGACCCTTAAACCTTAATCCATAACCCATAAACACCTTAAAACCCAACCCCTTAACCCCTAACACCTAAATCCCTTAATTATTAAGCCCTTAACCCCTAAATACCTTTCCCCCAAAGCCCTTGGCCCTTAACTCTTAACCCTTGAAGCCCTTCACCACTTAGTATCCAAGGCAAAAAAACAACACATCAAACCAACAAAATAACCTCTTAGGAGAATCCTTCACCTCTAACTAAGAATATTGGTACCATTTGATTTTTAGAGAACTAGGTGTTGGTCTCGAGGGTGTGTGTTTGTGGGTAATGCCCTTATTAACATGTATACCAAATGTGGAACAACTGGATAATTTTCAAAACCTCGATAAGAATTTCTCACAATATCTACACTTCATGTTGACATGGAGCTTGTAGTGCTCTCCCACATAAGGAGTTGGCAATGAATAGATCACTCACAATGACACAACCTCTTCAACCCTAATGCACAAGGAGCCAACCCTTGATACAAATATTTTGTTTGCTAAAAAACCACAATTGTGTCAATGTAGAATACTATACACAAGAGAAAATAAAATGATATTATCCACATCAATGCTTGAAATAGCCTCACATTTGCAATGAGTGGTGAGCCAAGGGGTGAATGTAGGGCACTATTAAAGTTACATCATGTTTAAATTTCTTTTACATCACGAGATTGTTCTCCATTAGGGTTGATGCATCATCACAAGGGAGCATAACACCTTTTTGTGGGGGAGCGATTAAAGTTGTAACATGATCAAGTGACATACACCTCCAATGTAAATGACATTATTATATGTCCGTGTCAAGTTGTTAAAGAGGTTATTTATAAACAATAAATTTAGTACTTGAACTTCATCTTTTCATGGCCTTGACACTAAGATGGATTTGTACTGGGAACACTTCATGCAAATAAGAGGGGACCTTATTTTTAAACCCTCATACACACTAGAGCACTAGATGTTGCCCTTCAGATCCCCCTTGGTGGTTTCAAAGTGGGTTTACATTAGTGTCTAGTTGAAACTAATGACATCATGATATTTCTCTTCTCAATAACATATTCTAGCTTTTCCATATACACAACATTGAGTTAGAGGATCACCTCATATGTAGATGCTCCATTTATTATGGATTCAAGGGATGTTCTATTTTTTTTTTATCAAGATTTAGATGGTCGTTATCTACTTTCTTTCAATACATGTCTAACTATTTTTATGAGGGAGGTCCTTGGATTTAGATCTTTATATAAGACCTTATGTGGCCTTCCCATTTTGAAATTTTCCAAGGGGGTCACCTCCTTCCATGTTGCTTTGCCTACTTAGGGCCAAAATTGACAAGCCAATATTCAAACTTCTTCAGCTATCAAATTGGTGGGGCCTCATACCTCTTATTAAACCCCTTAATGAGACATTATTTCTCCAAAGAGACTGTTGAGGATTTCCCATTTCAAATCATAGATTGGATGTCATAGGACCTGTTACCCCACTTTCTATATGAGTTTTTAGAGGATAATTTTAAATTTTGATTGACATATCAACCCTTGTGATTCTTGTGACATTAATAATTTTCCAATTAAGATATACGAATGACTGTATAATTGGTTTGACGACACCTTACCTTGGCCATCTAAGACACTAGGTGTAGGAAGATGTTACTTTAGCGATCACTTTAACTTGATATATATAATCCATGTATATATCTATAACATGTATTATTTTTATTGTGATCACATAAAAACTCTATTCTAACTCTTAAATGTTTTAGCCATAATTCCTATGCTAAATTATTCCATAGTATGTTATAATTTTACTCATAAAAATGTGTCACCTTAATAATTTAAATATATAATAGTGATTTAAGTAATTACTACACATCCTATTTTATTATACCCTTATTATACCTGGTAAAATTTTAATTGCATAATTTCATAGCATATTCATTCATTTTAATTACGATGTCCTGCCCTATGATTCCCGCCAGTAGGAAATCAATTATTTAATTCATAAAACTATGTAAACTACTTTGTTTCAATTTTATCATCATTCTTTCATGTCGGGTTTTTGATCTATCAGTTGTGCAAGTTCATTGAACGAGCTTCAAGCTTAACCCAACTCGACCTTGAAATCAAATGACAAGAAAAAGAAATGTATGATGAATCACTTGGCAAGCAGATTACATGGTCATGATATGGTGTCCCACTGTTGATGACGCTCTCAGAATCACCCATTTGGATGATTTTTTGAAGGGGGCTCGCAATTCTTTCTATGGGGGATTTTTTTATTCTTCCATGGATCTGGTTCCTCAATTGCTTTTACTTTTGGCCTCTCCTTAGACATCGCTCTTTTTACCTTAAAGTTTGACTAGGTATGTACACACTTTCTCTAAATCCTTCTGAATGAAAATGTAATTTGATTTTTTAGGGTATATGAAATTGCAATGATTTCTATTTTCTACTCTTTGAAAATGAATCTTCATGAATGTCGTATAAAATCAAGATTTCGATCTTTACTATTTATTGAGGCACCTCTGCTGATAGTGGTAGAACTGTTCCAAAGTGCCATGCACTTTTTCTCCAAGAAATTCTTCAATATTGAAAGCTTAAAATGTGTTGTAGTTTCTTTTGCCGTAGAATCCCTATCGCTTCTTCTTAAACTGACATGGTATTGTGCATATTGCACGATGGAAAGGAGACCATAGAAGTGCCATAGAGGAGCTGATATAACCAAGCATCTTTGCTGTGCAGAATTATATTTCAGATCTTTCAAAATTCCAAGTTCGTTACCTTTGAGAGACACAGGACTTCTATGACTGACATGAATCCAGTTGAACCTCTCCTCTGAACAAATATTAATTATGTTAAACAAAATGAAAACATCTCCACAGCTTGATGCCAGAAGCTATCTTGCTTATGAATGTAACCAAAAAAATTCTATACTCAGTGTGTACCCACTGTAACTAAAAGAAACTTTAACAGGTTGGCTAAGAAGTGTATGAGTTGATGTGGATTGAGCAAATCAAGGGTCTCATACAGAGGAATATATTCTGTATAGATGCATTTTTATCCTATTATCCATAATAATGATGAGCCTTGATGATTCATTGTCCTATGACTCCTTTGCTAGCCTCCTTTTGTATGGGGAAGATTGTCAACATACAATCTATGGCCATGAATTTTCCACCACTTAGATTGGAAGCAAGCCTTATCATCAGAACTTCCAAAAACAAAATGTCATGACTGATTTGAACAACAATGCATATCTCAATTCTTTTTTCAAGGCTTACTGAACGTATGTATGTTAATAATGTTCTGCCTAAAAATATGATGTCATGCCAATTGAAAACTATATTGAAGAGGGATAGGAGGACACACTTACTGCAGAATATATGATTGCTCAGAGTCATAACAAGAGTAAATATAGATCAGCTTACATGCCTGAGATGATGTTTATAATATCCCGAACCTATACCCTGATTGCCATACCTTGTATATATATATGGTGCAGCCATACTTTTCACGTGTTGAGAACTTGAGATTGCAAAGGGAGAACCATACAAGATGTTCACATAGACTGTGGGGCTGTTTCAATTGAGAGTAAACTAGTAGGAACCAAGATATAAGAGATTGAGCAATTCCTTCTTTAGACGAACTCAGCTAACTGAGTGATACCATATATGATACTGCACTAGGACAGAGATTTCCCTGTCATAGTGATAATTCTTAGAGGATGAGATCCATTCAAGGATCACAGAGAAACACGGCCTGTTGATGATATGATTTTTCCAAACAGTTACTTTAACCCTTAGCAGGGAACCATGGTGGCAAGACCTTATCACAGAGGATTTCTATCTTCAAAACGAAGTATTCTTAAAGGCACACTAAAAGAGTCAAACTAAAGAGAATACTGAACTTCTGATACAAACAGTGATCATAGTGATCATGCCCAGAAGACCTAGGATTTTGTATCCATGTGTTATGCCCAGGACTGTGACTTTATGGTCGAGAAAATCTGCTTCAAATATAATGAAGATACAGTCTGAATGGGACTGATAGATAATCCTTGGAAAATATATTACTGGAACATACCTTGATGACTTTCAACTTTCACTCATGATATTTTAGTTGCTCTTGGATTGGAGCCCATGTTCACTGAATAGGGCTAGTACTAGAAGGCCTTAAGAAAATACCACAGATTTGAAATTCTTTATCCCTAACACAGAGGGATAGAGGTACCAATGAAATTCTTCAGATGCTTCCAAGTAATTGCAATCTCTTTGAGCTTGGGATTGTTCTCTCCTGTGCTTTGATTCCATGTTAATTTTGGAAACATGTTCTTTTCTTAGGATAGTTACTTCATTCAATCATAAGCCCATTAATCCATTATCAATTACATTAAACAATATATGATAGTAACTAATGAAAGTGTTGAGAATTAGGTAGGGCAAGATTTAATGAAAATTCTCATACATGATAGTTGTTTGAGTTACTTCTTACTTATCATCTTCGTTCATTATTATGATTACGTTTAAAACATCAAACAAGCATAAAAAACAATAACATCAGTGACACAATAGTTAGGCTCTAAGCTAGGGCTAAAAACCCTCTCGAGGGGAAAACTCGCAAATCTCTTCTTATAGATTCTTCACCTGATGACTAAAATGACCACGACAAACCTTGACCTAAACTGTCTCTCCTAGACCAAGACACAATCATCCTCCTTTATAGCACCATGTAGCACCGTGTTGCATATTCCATCACTGAGACCTTATACTGAACATCATCTTTGTACTAATCATCACCATGACTGTATCATGGTTGAGTTGGCCTTCTTTTACGCTGTGTATATCTTGCACTGTAACAATGTCTTCTCTCTGCACTCCTTGCAGAGACCTTTATCACGCTGTAGAACTTAACCAATATTTTAAGACCCAAGATAGAGATATACTAAAGCTATTTTATGTTTGATAAATAGTCTTCCTTCTTCGCATCATATCACAGACCTTAACCGCGCCTTTTTCTCCATATGCACTGAAGTAGAATCCAAACTGTGATAAGTATCCGAACTGTGCAACCTATCCAAAAGCTTCAGAAGATATCCAAATTGTATACACGGAGGTATCAGCATTGATTTCTTCAGTTGTGACCACATACCATATGTGTGTGTGTGTGTGTATATATATATATAGATAGATAGAGGGCACATCCCCTTGAGCAAGCCGACCATATAGCTATGAGTGAGGCCGACTAGATAATGTTTATCTCAGCATTGATGAGGTACTTCATTTCTTGCATTTTGAGGCTTGTATTTCATCATTGCATTGAGGAATATTGTGAGATTCTTTCATAAGATCCTGGAGCATATAGCTAGAGTAGATTTGACACTTAGCTCAAACCTAATGAACATCAAGAAGAAGTCCATCTACTTAATAAAATATTTCTCATGAAACCCATGAAGCAAGCACACCAAAAATACACTTTATTATCTTTGTCTTCTTCTTTTCATAAATACATAATTACATAGCCAACATGAAGACCGACCTAGTTACACTTTTCAACAAAAATAAAATTAATGAGAAATGCCGAAGACAAGCCAAGACAAAAGAACAAGAGACTATGGCACAAGCAAGGGAAAACCCCAAAAATGGGGAAAACCCTTGAACAATTCTTCTTATTATTCAAATCAAATGTACAACAGAGAGAGAGAGAGAGAGAGAGAGAGAGCTGATAGAAACATTATTGACTTTCCAAGGTGATGATTAGTATCATTGTCCAAATGCCAAAGACATGATTCATAATTCTGCCTTTAAACATCAACAATCTTATTCTATCCAGATTAGTGGTCAAATGTAGTCAAAGCTTTTCCTCAGTGCTGACCTACTTTAGATATGAACTGAGTTCTAGTTAGGGTATGATATGATACATTTGGTTGAATCAAGAGATTGGATTCTCAGTTCCTCCAATCGTGGTGATTTCGTTCTACAGAGGGAATTTGCACAAGTTTCACCACATTCCTAGGTGATGGCCCATCCCCAACCCTCCATCTCCATTTAACACTTCAAAATACTTCTAGACAAGCAAAAATAGGTGTTCAATAGGCTATATGTTCAAGATTCCATGGAGGAAGATTAAGCTAAAGGCATGGGCGACAATGGTTTCACCAAAGAAGACGACGACATGTGCCTTTCCAATTCAAAAATTAGCGAAGAAGTAGATAAGAGAGAAAGAATACATTGATTATGACAAGGAAATCAAATCTCCTAAGATCGTAGGTGGTCACCAGCCAGATGCTCTAGCACATATGGATTGTGATGATCCGATCATCCCTAAAAATTCCAAAGACCCAAAACGGGCCTAGGATTTGCCTCAAAAAGGGCCTGGGATTTTCTTGGACCCATATTCCCAAGAGTCTCAAAGCAAAGAAATTGGATCCTAAAGAGATGACCATGCACTCAGACGAGCAGGATTAAGGCTATGTTCTAGAGGAGAAGCTTCTAGAGGCTACTAAATCCACTCAAGATGTAACTAACAAAATTTTATTTTTATTGTTTAATTATAGGAATCGTTGCAAGAAACATTCCCATGAGGGACTTTTATTGGCTTAGGTGACGGGTCTGAATGGTAAATATTATGCCAAAATGGTCTAGGGCTTTCATGTTATGCCATTTGGGTGGCACGAACCATAGTGACAATGAAACCTAGTGGTTGGGATAAACTCTTCTGACCTCACTAGTGAACCAATCTTACCTTGGGTGTCCTAGGTTGATCAATTAGGCTTAATAGCATTCTCATTTGCTCACTATTTTAACTGTTTCTTTGTTTTCGATCCTTCTTTATTTTCCTTTTCTCATAATTGTAATTCCTTGCTGCCCTATTAAAATTTTATGGTTACTAGTGGAGTGTATTTTTTCTTTTGGTGACATTAATCTAGGATGTTGTAAACACATCTTTCTTTTCATATGTGAATTTTATTTAGCATGAAACAAGTGGAAAATAAACATTAAAATGGATTTTTCCTTGTGTGGCTTGACCTTTCAGGCATGGGAAAAGTAGATAAAGGATTATATTGACTATAGTTGATGTTGTTTTTGTGATTGATGATCTCAAGTTGAATGAAATGTATAGATTGAAAGATGGCATCATAGATCAAATGAAAATGGGATCTCAAAAGCTAAAAGAAAATTTGATAGACTCAACCTAGAAAGTGGAGAAATTAGGCAAGAGTGTAAGATTTTGGCCAAGATTCAATTAAAGCTATGCAAAACTGTGTTAATAGTGAATTCACCACAGGAGAGTTCTTAGGAATCCATTCTTGAAATTATCTTAACTTGCTTGTACCCACACCATAGATAATTCTAGGATGATGTTCCTTCCATGGAGCACTCTTTGATGCTCCATAGACATAAAATGATGCCAAACTTAGGTTCTTGCCTAGCCATCTCGGTCAAATCTTTGTCATATTCGCCCAAAACAACATACTTGCCCTTAGGGCCTCGATCAATAAATTTTTTTGAGACTTATGAGTTGCTTGTATAGCACTTATGAGATTCTTCAAAGAAACTTCAAGGTTATTAAACGAATATTGTCGAAACCATTTATCTCACGTGAATTCAAGAAGTAAATTTTCCATAGACCCAAAGGAATCTACATATTCTTTCATCAAATGCTCTTTCTCAACTATTTGATGTTTACTCTCTTTTGCCACTTCTGGAGTTGATACCACTGCTCCCTAAGCCATTTTTGTTTTGCATTTGGGAAATTGATACTATTGTTTCTTGTTTCTAAAACAATAAATTGTGTATTCAACTCCTTCTGCACTTTTTTTTGCTCTTTTTTTTGCAATCCTGAATGCATGTCCAAATTATGAGCCTTTCTATAGTTTCAAATTCTCATCCAAAGGAAATTCCAGATTATTTGCAGCTTGTTGATGCACCTTCCCTATTTGTTTCCACTCCATCTCATTCATCCTTCAACATAAACAGTGTAGGTTCATAACCCACTGAGATCATGCAGTGCTTCCTCACCATAAGCATGTTCAACATATCCAATTTCATTGTATTTCAGGAAAATTTCCTCTGTTCAAACATATTATCAAAGACTAAGCATGCCTCTTCTATGCTGCCACATTTGGCATACGGGTCAATAATAGAATTTGGCATACAGGTCAACAAGAGCATTCTCCACAAAGATATTTGAGTCCAGCCTAACTTTAATGATGATTATATGGAATTGCATCCTAAACTAGTGCATGCTGCAAAAGCAATGGAAAAGGTGAAATTATCCACTTTCATCCCATTATGTTGCATCTGATTGAACAATTTGAGCGACTCCTCACAAAGACCATTGTGAACATATTCTTCGTAACTAAGAAGACCTTAACAAGTTGATCCTTCACCATAGTTAACATTTCTATATCCAACCTCCGAGCAACATAGCTCTAAGCTAACATTTCTATATCCAACCTCCCAACATCAAATTGGTTAACTCTTGATAATTCCCTAGTGTTAACCCTATGCCAAAATAGGGGGTAACACAGGCTCCAACTCAGAGACGTTCTCTTCTTGGGAGTGCTTGAGAGTCTTAGAATTTTTTCATGTATATATGGGAATGGCCTCCCCTTCTAGTAAAAGCACCACACAATTTTGTCTTTTACAAAGAAAAATACAAGTCCTCTATTTATGGCAACATGAAATCAAATTTAGTGATCAAGGGAGCTTATTCATGCCACATTGTTGCTCAAAGTATTTTATTCCTTTCCTACCCTACTGTGGCATGTGAAAAATGAGGGTGCTACTTGAAATCATTGATCTAGTGCAATGACCTTAAAACTTCACCAATATAATGTTTTATTTTGCTATGCTTAGTTATCATGCAAAATAATGAAAAATTAAAATTCCAACATTCATAGGCTGGGTTTTCTATCATTGATGGGTTGAACAAGAATTTGGGTATCTGCAAATCAGCAGTACCTTCAAAGTTCAAACACATGTAAGTGTTGACATAAGCTACTACAGGATCTGTCCATCCAATATTGCATAGGACTGTAATAATCATTGCTCATTAACTTTGCATGATGTCATAGGACTTGTTACTCCCTTCTTTGCATGATCAACTGTTTGATGAATCATATGCATTCCTAGAGTTTCAATTTGAAGGAAATTTTCATGTTAGCCAATTTTCTCAATATGAGAAACATCATTGTGCAGAGATGGATAGATAATTGTTTCTCGAGAGTTATCATTCTGAAATTTAGGTATTCAATTCCCTGTCTATTAATAATATTTATACATCTACGATTAAATATTTTATTAAAAGTTTGGATAATTCTTCTGTCCACACCTCTATATGCTTTGCAACTCAAAACATGTTCGAAATGCCCTTGTTTCCATGATAAAAAGACATACATTTCATTAACGATTATGTTTGCTTGGCATGCATTTCATTTATTTCTGGTCGTTTTGTTGTTTTCAAGGTTTTCTTTTCATGTCTCTGGTTTTGATTTGGAATTCTCCAGAAAAACAAGAATTCTAAAAAACACAGTGACTAAATCTCTCCTGAATTGTTGCAATATGGCTCTGCTTTTAAATCTCACCCTTGCTAGATTCAACATATGTGTTCGGGAGAAATTAAAATAAACAAAGAATATGTTAATTTTGGAAACATGTTCTTTGCTTAGGATAGTTACTTCATTCAATCATGAGCCCATTAATCCATTATCAATTACATTAAACAATATATGATAGTAACTAACGAAAGAACATAAATGAGAAATGCTGAATACAAGCCAAGACAAAAGAACAAGAGAATATGGCACAAGCCAGGGAAAAACCTCAATATGGGGAAAACCCTTGAACAATTCTTCTTATTATTCAAATCAAATGTACAACAGAGAGAGAGAGAGAGCTGATAGAAACATTATTGACTTGCCAAGTTGATGAATAGTATCACTGTCCAAATGCCAAAGACATGATCCAAAATTCTGCCTTTAAACATCAACAATCATATTTTGTCTAGATTAGTGGTCAAATGTAGTCAAAGCTTTTCCCTAGTGCTGACCTGCTTTAGATATGAATTTCGTTCTGGATAGGGTTTGTTGTCCTATGACAATAAACACTTTGCACTCCTCTAAACATTATTACAAGGTTGCGGCTTCCCCTTTCAAGTCACTGTCCACAATCTAAGGCTAGTTAGAGCTATAGTTATAACCTTCCACAGCTGGTTAGGGCTGGATGCAGCCCTCCACAGCTTCTTGATGAAAGCAACATAACTGTGACCACATATCTAGCATGTATAGGGTTGCGACCTGATTGAAACAACTTCCTTGGAGTTTCAACAATCCTTCTCTAGAGGATTCGCACAATAGGTAG
Source organism: Pinus albicaulis (assembly GCA_034641835.2). NCBI lineage: Eukaryota > Viridiplantae > Streptophyta > Pinopsida > Pinales > Pinaceae > Pinus > Pinus albicaulis. Next base: position 195,805,052 of record CM076584.1, on the reverse strand, counting down.
CTCTAAGCTATCCACAGGTCTACGACTGACTTGAGGATGGATCTTGGTCTGTGGGAGAGGGTTAATAATGCCTAGATTAAGCATCATCTAACCCAGATCTACTCGGCATATTGTCTAAGGAGCTTGGTCTATTGTAAGGAGGGAAATCATGTAACGAAACCCAAATACATCTCTACTGAGATTGTCCTGAAACCAGCAAGAGTCTACCCATAGCTTCCTCGGTACTACAACAAGAAAATAGAATCACTCAAAACAGACCTAACCACTGCGTTTACCCATTATCCCCACTTGGCTACCTCAGAGATGCAAGAGAGATTTTTGATGCCTCAAATGGGTTGGGAGAGAATCCTTATATACAATTTAGAAGAGAAAAAAACTTTGATATTTTGGAGGAAAATTCAGGAAAATTCAAAATTTGAATTTTCAAATTTCCTGCCTAAATAAAACCATGATTTATAGAATTTATTTTTTAATAAACAAATATTTTCCTGATCCAAATTTGACAATATTTAGATTTAAAAGATCAATTCAATGGGATTATAATCTCCATCAACTAAGCAGACCAAAGTGGAATTTGGCTCTAGTTGCCAATTTTAACACTCCCTCTCAACTAGGGAGAATTCCACCTACCAATCCATCTGCTGCCATTGGTCATCATGCCATCTTGAACCATCTCTGCTATGCTCTACTCTGCTCTGCTGAACAAATATGTGAATAAAAAAGAAGAATTGATATAGAGTGAGTCATAAGACCTTGCCACTCTCCATTGACAAAAGTCAGTCCGAAGGTAGAACCTGAATTGACCCCAAATCAAGTAGATAAACACCATGCATCCTAGCATAGGGAGTACGACAGTATGCGATGCATCCATTGGTAGTGCTATGGTCCCTAACCACTTTTTCGAAATCATTGGCCATATGAGAGGTACTTCCCATGTGTCCCGAACTACATGGGTAGGATGTTGCAGGAACACCAGCAGGGAAATAATATATCACATCCTGCACGCAATCACACATAGGGATAGGAGAATCCACATCCCACAAACACACATCACAATCATATGTAGGGAAATGATGAACCACATCCTACAAACACATATCACAACCATATGTAGGGAAAGGATGAACCACCTCCTACACGGATGCAAAACACCAAGTGTAGGGAAAGGACGAACCACCTCCTACATGCATGCAAAAACACTGAGTGCATGCAAAACAACAATAGTAGGAAGAAATCTACACATGGGGAAAGGATGAACCACGTCCCATCGACATGTCAACTATCAATTGTAGGGAATGAGCATCCTGCATATGGGGAAAGGATGAACCACGTCCCACCGACATGTCAACAGATGCCTATATGCATCTCTCACTGGGGTATCCACAGGAGAAGGTGAACCACTCATCCTGCTCATATGCCATAGGAGAAGGTGAACCACTCATTTTATGCATATGTCACTAGCAGTAGGGGAAGGTGAACCACTCACCCTACACACATGTCAACCATCATGGGGTATCATAGGGGAAGGTGAACCACTCACCCTGTACACAATGCACCACTAGGGGAAGGTGAACCACTCACCCTATGGTCGCTCATAGATTAATAAGTACCCCAATCCCCCAGGAATTCCTGGAGATCAATCTTCAGCTAAGAATCCCTTCATATAGGGAATGGTGCCAGGCTGCTTTCTGAAAATCAAAACTAAATAAATGGGAGCCTCATATCTCCATACAGTAGTAGCCTGGAAACATATTGACTTACAGCAGAGATCTAGTCAACATTTAGGAATCCTTAGCTTCTTGTACATATAGATAGAGAAGATATTTGATTGATCTTAATCCCTCTTACACAGGGAGATCATAGCCTATATTTTTATTTCCAGGGTGCATAGTGTCCATCAGACAATATATGAGATATGACCACTCAAACATGCGATAAAAAAAAAGTGTCCTCTACTTAACCATATACAGTGGTATGTGAAATATTTCTTCTGCAATATATAATGATAGTGAGCACAAATGGCTTACTGCAATAGAGTGGCTTCAAAGAAATTAATTCTTGCTATTTCATACATTCAGCTGTAATGGTGCTTCCAGAGAACAAACATCAGCCTTTGATTTGTGATACAAAGAAATGAAGATGGTCACCGGGAGATATAGTACTTTTCCTTTTATTAGACCAATAGTGAACTTCAGATCATACTTGATTTTTAATGAGCAGCTATCCAATATATATGTATGAGGTTTATCCTTAAATTGTATTAAAGCCTTTGTATCAAGGCATACATCAACTATCCAATATATATGTGTGCGGCTTATCCTTAAATTGTCTTAAAGAATTTATATCAAGGCATACATCAGAGTTGACTATGACTAGGTTCAATAGCTACTTTGTTTTGTGCTTCAGGACAAATCTAGGTCTTCCATTAAATCCCTCTTATTTGGACAAATGTTATCGATAGCTTGAGCCCAATCATCATAGCTCCCTCTAAAGCCTTGCATTCGTAATCATCATGAGCTACCCAGATTAGAGATGAGACTTACATGAGATAATTGCATGGGACAATAGAGTGGCTTCATATAAATTCATGCTTGTTGTTTTATACATTCATCTGCAATGGTGCTTCCAGAGAGCAGACATCAGTCTTTGATTTGTGATAAAAAGAAATGAAGATGGTCACCAGGAGATGTAGTAATTTTCCTTTTATTAGACCAATAATGAACTTCAGATCATACTTTATCTTTAATGAGCAGCTATCCAATATATGTGTATGAGGCTTATCCTTAAATTGTCTTAAAGCCTTTGTATCAAGGAATACAGTAGCTATCCAATATATATGTATGAGGCTTATCCTTAAATTGTCTTAAAGCCTTTGTATGAAGGCATACATCACAGTTGACTATGATTGGGTTCAACAACTACTCTGTTTTGTGCTTAAGGAAAAATCTAGGTCTTCCATTAAATCCCTCTTATTTGGAAAAATGTTATCGATAGCTGAGCCCAATCATCATAGCTCCCTCTGAAGCCTTGCATTGGTAATCATCATGAGCTACCTAGATTAGAGATGAGACTTACATGAGGTAATTGCATGAGATAATAGAGTGGCTTCATAGAAATTAATGCTTGCTATTTTATACATTCAGCTGCAATGGTGCTTCCAGAGAACATACATCAACCTTTGATTTGTGATACAAATAAATGGAGATGGTCACCAGGAGATATAGTACTTTTCCTTTTATTAGACCAATAGTGAACTTCAGATCATACTTGATCTTTAATGAGCAGCTAGCCAATATATATGTATGAGGCTTATCCTTAAATTGTCTTAAAGCCTTTGTATCAAGGCATACATCAGCTATCCAATATATATGTATGGGGCATATCCTTAAATTGTCTTAAAGCCTTTGTATCAAGGCATACATCAGAGTTGACTATGACTAGGTTCAACAACTACTCTGTTTTGTGCTTAAGGAAAAATCTAGGTCTTCCATTAAATCCCTCTTATTTGGACAAATGTTATCGATTGCTGAGCCCAATCATCATAGCTCCCTCTAAAGCCTTGCATTGGTAATCATCATGAGCTACCCAGATTAGAGATGAGACTTACATGAGGTAATTGCAACATCAAACCTCTAAGAAGCTTTAGGTCAAAGAAGAGAATGCGGAAGACCTTCTTCAATCAGAGAGAAGAGATATCTACCAATATATCAAATTACCAAATTCATGAAGAGGAGGGGTCATTTTATATTGAGACCATTAATTATAAGATCCTTGCTCAGAGCAACCAAGGATGTCAGGGATCTGTAGTGCACATTTATTGAGGCACCTCTGCTGACAGGGTTAGAACTGTTCCAAAGTGCTATGCACTTTTTCTCCAAGAAGTTCTTCAAGATTGAAAGCTTCAAAGGATCTTTCCATCCAAGTTTGCATAGGACTGTAATAATTATTTCTCATTAACTTTGAAAATTATCCTTTGCTATCACTTGGGAGTACATAATGTTGTTATGTTCTGTCCCTCATGAAATATTGTCTCCATGGGATAATATAGCATGTTGTTTTGGTAACTCTGTATCAGGGAACGTGAGTGATAGACACATATCAACCATTGTGGGATTAGATCCTGCTGTCTTAGGCACATAATTTCTTTTGAAAATTTGCATCCACGCCTCTATCAATCCATGCTTTTCCATTATCTATTGCATTAATTATATAACATCCAGTAGAAAATTGCCAACCCAATGGTTGTTGAGACTCTGTATTCACTGTTTTTACAGAGCTGGAAGCGTTTTGAAAGAATTTTTCATGAATAGTAATTTTCCCAGTTAACACCTACACACCAAGACTATTGCTTCTAGTAGTTAACTCTGTCCTTGTCTTCAAGAATTTAGAACCAATTTCCTTCACGTTGAAGACATTATCAAATCTAAGTCTATTATAAGCACAGATATTTCACTAGCTAAGATCATGAAAATGGCATCCAATATGTCAATGGTGGATAGTCAAAACTTCCAAACCATTGTTTCACTAGGATACTGACATTGTTTTAGATTGTATGAAACTGAAATTCCTTGAATGCAACAGAATTGGTAGCACCTGGCTCTTGCAATCATCAAGACAGAAATTCAAGATGGAATCGAATCTCATGATCTTTTCCATACACAGATTCTTAGGATAAAGGTTGAGAAAAGACTTAATGAGTAGTGAACTTTCAAGAATCAATTGTTGATCCCTTAGATTCAGAGAAATGCTCAGAAACATATGCTAGTATCACTTGTAGTGGTTTTATATTAAACCCAACCTCTAGGTCTATAGTGTCACCATTTTTATCCTTTATAGATGCAGAGACAAACAACCATTCCAATGTTTTCTTCAAAGGATGTCATTCCTTCAAGATATTTTTATTGTCAAATTGGAAAGGTATCCTATGCATATGTGGAAGTCACGGTGCCTGCAAAAGGAGGTGAACTAGAATGCATTAGTTACAAGCTTGGCATGAACCCTATATTGCTTCCTAGAGGCCAAGAGTAATATAGATAGAGTATATATTAAAGGATGTATATAAATCATTCTAAAAGGTTTTTATACTAGTCTACCTTGTTCTACTATGTTGAATATTATAAAAAAAAATTTATTTAACTATTGACGCTAATTATTATTGTTTACATCTGTTTGCCATTTACCAATTAAATTCCATTGAGAATTTGAACTCCAATTTCTATGGTTGCATAATCATTGAAAATGGGTACCATATGTTTGGTCTCAACCTAGTCTCCTAAATTGAGTTCATTTAATTGTCAACCAGGGTTGGTAAACTGTTGAAGTGAAGTGCACCGTATGTGCCTAGGTGTTTGTCTCTTAATGCATTGTGTGTAGTGTTTTATGATGTTTTTGGTATTTTGTGATGATTTATGATGTTTTTGGTCTTTTGGTAGTTTTATGTTCACAAGGAAAATGACTGGAAAGCTAGTGGAAAGAAGCTAATGATTGAAAAAAGAGTGAATCCTAATTGGTTGATGACAAGTGACAAATGCAAAGGAAAATACTTAAACAAAATCAAACCTAAACTATGACTAAGCAGAATACTAAGCTTGATAATGACTTTAAGGAAATGAATCAAAACACAAACTTAACTTGTCCAATTCTTTTATCAAAGGTATTTTGGGAGAGTTTGAGAAATGGTTAGCTAAGTATACAAATTCTCCTAATCTAAACAATTAAACCATCAGCTTACAATGAGACAATATTTTATCCATGATTAAAGATTTGTAGAAACGTATTTGGAGAAAAATATTTTTGACATCATAGGATCTTCTACTCTAAGACTAGTTCCTAACTCTATTCTGCAACTTAGTTTGATACCACTACACTTCACTCAAAGGTTATAGATTTTCAAAATAGTCTTTTGAGGAAATGTGTGTTTGTGAGATGATAAGGGAAGTTGCAAAAGTACTTCAGGCCTTGAAATTATATTGTCTTCTGTTCATAGGGTTATGAATCGATTATAGATTTGGAACAAGAAGAGGTTTTGTAAATAATGAAGGTTGTTTTGTTAAGTTTAACAACTGAAGTAATCTAATATGCAGTGGATGACAACTAAATGTGGAGTGAAAATGCAATGAGTTAAGCTAAAACTGAACTTAAGATGTCACTAGTCTAAAACATTGCTGAAGTAACAAGCCATTATCAAACTTAAAACAAAATAACAGAGCATGAGTTAAATGCAATTAGACTTCGGAGTATCCTAACTAAGTTATCATGCATTAACCTATGGGATTATACAGTCTGTTTTGTCCATCATGATTGGTATTTTGGAAGAGTTTCTTAGAACAATCCTGACTGTACCATTCAGTGCAAATGAAAACATAAAGACTGAAAGCAATTAAAAACTAAGATATCATAGCTATCTCCTACCCATCATTATGATATTTTGGAAGAGCGTTTTAAGAGTAAGAACAGCTATGTTACTTAGTGAAAAAAAAACAACTGAAAAATTCATTATCACAGCCATGCCTTAGACATCATAAGGATTTTTTGGAAGAGTTTCTTCTTTCGGAAGAGTTTGCATAGAATAAGTTCAACTGTGATAGTGAATCAAAAGAAATTACAATTAAATCCTACAACACTGTAGTCATTTCCCATTCATTATCATGATCTTTTGGAAGAGTTTCTTCTTTTGGAAGAGTTTTTAGAACGAGTATAACTATAGTGGCTAATGAAATTAACTATGAACTCAAACTTCAAAAACGTGAAGACAACTAAGATACTTATCTAAATTACGCAAGTAAAACCGTGCAGGAGGCAGGGGCCCTCTACCACCGGATGGAATCTAACTCCAAATCAAATCAATGCTTTCAAAACAACGCTGTCTTCTTAATTAAAGTAGAAATAACTTGAACAGAGTAATCTGTGTCTTCAGAAATGTAGCATAAAATCTAAGCAAAATCCAGATCAAAATCTAGCCTATCTCTTGGTTTCCCAAGTGTTTTTATAACAAATGTACATAACAGAACTTGCAACAATACAGGGATCCTTGTCTTTCCTTATCGAAATCACATTAAGACTCTTGAAGATGGCAACGTAAAGAGAAAAAGGACATCTGGACTAAGACAATCCTATTAGAAGTCTGCCTTCTTAAATGTGTTCCCACGTACCAAAACCATATCCAGAATTCGGTTTTTCCTTCATGGTGAGCAACGAAAAATGTAGACATGACGTGGAATATACCCATATGTGGTTTTTCTTGAGAGGCCACCTGGAACATGCCTGAACGTGAAGGCAGCTGCAGAATTTCTGGTTAGCTACGGAATGTCTGCATTTTGCAGCTAGTTCTGGTCAAAATGCATTACAATGACAAAAATCACAAAACTTAGCAAGTTAGCCATGTTCATCATTATAAAAGTAATTTTAACTAATTTCATTGCTCAATTGGGTCTGGGATAACAATGGACAAAGGAAAATTAGGTAAAGTAAGATGAAAGAAAGCACAATCTTGGGGCTCAACACCATAATGCATGCATATTGTAGTATAGGAATGCCATTAATGTGAAATAGAAAAAATAGATCACAAAATAGCAAGAAATGAATGACTTCAATACAATGTGTCCTTTAGCTGTGAAGAGTAGTCATTGGCATATTTTTTTGGCATTGATTTCTTTGGTGTAATTGTACTGTAAATGGGAATCTCTTGTCAATATAATATAGTGGTTGGACAATGCCTAAAAGATATTCTGCTACTGGGGATTATATTCTTTAGAAACTAGTAAAATTGGTGTCTGAGATGAACTCTTCAGTTGTTGGCATTGTCATAGAAATTCATGCTTGCTATTTTTTACATTCAGCTGCAATGGTGCTTCCAGAGAAACAGACATCAGCCTTTGATTTGTGATACAAAGAAATGAAGATGGTCACCAGGAGATATAGTACTTTTCCTTTTATTAGACCAATAGTGAACTTCAAATCATACTTGATATTTAATGAGTAGCTAGCCAATATATATGTATGAGGCTTATCCTTAAATTGTCTTAAAGCCTTTGTATCAAGGCATACATCAGAGTTGACTATGACTAGGTTCAACAGCTACTCTGTTTTGTGCTTAAGGACAAATCTAGGTCTTCCATTAAATCCCTCTTATTTGGAAAAATGTTATCGATAGCTGAGCCCAATCATCATAGATCCCTCTAAAGCCTTGCATTGGTAATCATCATGAGCTACCCAGGTTAGAGATGAGACTTACATGAGGTGATTGCAACATCAAAATTCTAAGAAGCTTTAGGTCAAAGAAGAGAATGTGGAAGACCTTCTTCAGTCAGAGAGAAGAGATATCTACCAATATATCAAATCACCGAATTCATGAAGAGGAGGGGTCATTTTATATTCAGACCATTCATTATAAGATCCTTACTTAGAGCAACCAAGGATGTCAGGGATCTGTAGTGCACATTTATTGAGGCACCTCTACTGACAGGGTTAGAACTGTTCCAAAGTGTTATGCACTTTTTCTCCAAGCAGTTCTTCAAGATTGAAAGCTTCAAAGGATCTATCCATCCAAGATTGCATAGGACTGTAATAATTATTGCTCATTAACTTTGAAAATTATCGTTTTCTACCACTTGGGAGTACATAATTTTGTTATGTTCTATCCCTCATGAAATATTGTCTCCATGGGATAATATATCATGCTGTTTTGGTAACTCTGTATCAGGGAATGTGAGTGATAGACACATATCAACCATTGTGGGATTAGATCTTGCTGTCTTGGGCACATAATTTCTTTTGAAAATTTGCATCCACGCCTCTATCAATCCATGCTTTGCCATTATCTATTGCATTAATTATATAACATCCAGTAGAAAATTGCCAACCCAATGGTTGTTGAGACTCTGTATTCACTGTTTTTACAGAGCTGGAAGCGTTTTGAAAGAATTTGTCATGAATAGTAATTTTCCCAAGTAACACCTACACACCAAGGCTATTGCTTCTAGTAGATAATTCTATCCTTGTCTTCAAGAATTTAGAACCAATTTCCTTCATGTTGAAGACATTACTCAAATCTAAGTCTATTATAAGCACACATATTTCACTAGCCAAGATCATGAAAATGGCATCTAATATGTCAATGGTGGATATTAAAAACTTCCAAACTATTGTTTCACTAGGATACTGACATTGTTTTAGATTGTATGAAACTGAAATTCCTTGAATGCAACAGAATTGGTAGCACCTGCCTCTTGCAATCATCAAGACAGAAATTCAAGATGGAATCGAATCTCATGATCTTTTCCATACACAGATTCTTAGGATTAAGGTTGAGAAAATACTTAATGATTAGTGAACTTTCAAGAATCAAATGTTGATCCCTTAGATTCAGAGAAATGCTCAGAAACATATGCTAGTATCACTTGTAGTGGTTTTATATTAAACCCAACCTCTAGGTCTCTAGTGTCACCATTTTTATCCTTTATAGATGCAGAGACAAACAACCATTCCAATGTTTTCTTCAAAGGATGTCATGCCTTCAAGATATTTTTAGTGTCAAATTGGCAAGGTCTCCTATGCATATGTGGAAATCACGGTGCTTGCAAAAGGAGGTGAACTAGAATGCATTAGTTACAAGCTTGGCATGAACCCTATATTGCTTCCTAGAGGCCAAGAGTAATATAGATAGAGTATATATTAAAGGATGTATATAAATCATTCTAAAAAAAATTTATACTAGTCTACCTTATTCTACTATGTTGAATATTATAAATTTTTCTTTATTTAACTATCAAGGCTAATTATTATTGTTTACATCTGTTTGCCCTTTACCAATTGAATTCTATTGAGAATTTGAACTCCAATTTCTGTGGTTGCATAATCATTGAAAATGGGTACCATAATGCATGCATATTGTAGTATAGGAATGCCATTAATGTGAAATAGAAAAAATATATCACAAAATAGCAAGAAATGAATGACTTCAATACAATGTGTCCTTTAGTTGTGAAGATTAGTCATCGGCATATTTTTTTGGCATTGATTTATTTGGTGTAATTGTACTGCAAATGGGAATATCTTATCAATATAATATAGTGGTTGGACAATGCCTAAAATATCTCCTACTACTGGGGATTATATTCTTTAGAAACCCGTAAAATTGGTGTCTGAGATGAACTCTTCAGTTGTTGGCATTGTCAGGTAATCATGTTGCCACTGCACCCACTAGGAATTTTTATTCTTCAAGTGGCATGCCTTTATAAAGAAAAACCTACATCCATATTATGATTGGAGAATACTATGATGGTGCCTTCCCCGAGGGAAAAATTATAGATCAAGGTACTTTTAAAGATAGCTTGGCTCCATTCATCCTCCACTCTATTCCATGTGATGGTTTGGTGGTCCAATACACCAAGTTATAATTAATGAGGGGAATAAATGTTGTAGTTCACTAATCAAATTGCATGAATACTTCAAACAACACCCCAAGCTCTAGTACTTTCCAATCCTATACTTTACTTTCCCAAGCATACAACTAGGAAAAGGAATTCCTCTAAGCATACTAGTAACTTTTTGATGGCCAACATCAAATTCCACATGCAGGTTGCAACCACATGAAAATAGCTTTAGTGAATAGCTTCATTTTAACATTAATCAGCCCCCAACCTCTAATTATTAGTCTATTGAACACGTTGACAACATTTCAAGGTTCTGTTATATTTAACCATGCTTTATATACACCACCTTTCTCATCACATAATGTAGCCAATACAACCAATCCATTCAATGATAGACAACGTGTCCTCACAATCAAATAGTTTGAAACAATTAACTTGTATTAATATTATTAATTTCCCTACACTTGAGATTCATAAAGTTAGAACAATAAGAAACCTTCACCCTCCCTAAAGCTCTTGACCAAAATTTGCATCACTGCTTTGAAGTGAAAGGATATCTATATTAAGTTTACACCATTGCTGACTTAATGTTACAAAAATGCCCCTTGTTACATGAATCATTGCAGGGGTTTTTTATGGCATTGACTCAGAATCAATTGATTGTTACCAAATTTGGCCTTACGGGTAGTTCCTAATAGAACTTTAGACAGATACAACCATATCTTTTTTCCCATATAATTATGATATGGACCAAAAAAGCCTCTAGATCTGTCTTCAACAATAAAAATGAAATTGTATCTGTTTGAATGGAAGGAGACAAAAAAAATAGTCCATGTGAAAATTTTTGTCTTCTTTCAATAGTGGATTCAGTTCACTATTGATGTCTGAATCAAACCTGTTATCAATGGAATCATTAGCTAATTGACTACACCCTTGAGACAGTCATTCCCAACAATTAATAAGCAGTAGCACTCTTGCATCTAAAAAATGTACAATGCAAGCCGTCATTCTAGCCACACAACTGTCTGTGCAAAATGAAATGATGGCATAGCTATATGAAAAAAAATTGATGATATTAAACCATTACCAAGGGTCAGGGTTTTAGAAGAGAGTTAAAGAAATAAATGCATTTTTTTTGCCTCATATCCCTATACTTGTGCAGCATGCTAGAGTCTTTAGAGTCTCTCAACATCCACATGTCACCATCTCATAGCATTGTTTTCAGAATCTATCTTATTGGTATTTATCTTTTGCATCATTCCCTATATGCCACAAATTTATCTAATCTCCATTTCACTAGATTTCTATTGAAATTGCTCTTCCTCGATATTGTCCTTAGCAAAAAAATTCCAAAGCTGCTTCACCATCCACATTAAGCACACAACATGAAACAATAGTGTTCAAGGTCAGAAAACCATGTATTGACATTTCATCAAACACTTACATTCAATACCCAAGCTCCCACCAATTGATTTTTGTTGTGGGTTGATGGGGATGAAAACCCACATTTATTCTTGCTTACAACACCCATTATTTTTTTTTGTACCAGGACACCAATTTCATAGATGAATACTCACATGTTTTGCTATTAATCTCGCATATAAGAGAGATTTTCCCTTTCCTGTGCATTGGCATACATAGAAATATTATTATACAACCCACTTCGAAGAGCCATTAACTGATGCAACTATGAAGAACCTTTCAATATTTTGGCTTCTTGATTTCTCAAAGAACCTAAATTTATCAAGGATTACATTATCAAATTTTAGTTTTTAGGTTGTTTTCAAAGGGCTATGGTTGATTATAAATCTATGCTGGGAATTTAAGTGAAATATTCTGAACACTAAAATTCCTAGATGACTACTTCTATAGAACTATGCACCAAAGAACACACACCATACATTCTGATTTCCTTTAAATTGAGGTAGTAGGTTTTAATTTTCTAAATCTATGTCCCAAACTTGGTTTTTCAGTAGTGTAAAAGTGAAATGTTAATGTGGAAACCAATAATTCCTTTAAAATTTATGTCAAACTGTCTAGTTTCCATAAATAGAAACCAACGAGGAGTCCTTCGTTAATCTGATAGTGGGTAAGATACTTGATCATGGACCGTAGTTTTCTGGAGATAATTACAATTACAGCCCACAAGGGGTATGTATGACATATGAGATGCTGGAGTCAAGTAAAATGAATACAACAAAACCCACACCATGGCTCAAAGAAACTTATCAGTATGTCTCAAATAAAATAATCAGTATGTGTGGATGGATCAAGAGAACATGAGCTCAATCATCTTGATGCCAACAATCAATTAAGACTTAGGTGCATAGTCTTGTAGTCACCCTAGTAACTGAAGTACAACCACCAATTTTCACAGCTCTACTAAGGTAAGGAGACAAGTTGCGACTACTAGCTCAGTGAGTAAGAATTACAATGGTCTTAGTCATCCTGGTCAGGTGGCAACTATCTTGGATGTACAACAATTTGTGATTAAGAAAAAATTGCAACAAACATATTAATTTAGTAGATCGTATATTGTCCAAAATATTCTACAGTATTTAAAACTGCCAACTATTAGTCAACATACTAATGGAGTGAACCACCTCTTAACATCAGTTTTTTTATCTAAGCTGCACTAGAAATAGGCAATAAGTAGCACCAGTTCAATTTTTTGGAAAATTTGCAGACCTTCACAATAATGATACTTGAATTCACATAAACAAAGGCCCACTTACCAGCTCATATGAGCCTTAATGAACACATGAATATTTGGTTTCTTTTCCATCTACCATAGTAACCAAGAAGTTGTAGTAACCATAGACTCCAGAATCCTAGAAATCCAAAATTTCAATTATTTATTACTGGCAGTTTGGTGATTTAGCAAAATGCATTAATGCTATAACATTTTGTTGTTATTTCCTTGAATAGTGGTCTCATTTGGCTGGAGTTTTAGTTCCTGGTGTAAGCTACTACAGCTAATGCATACTTGAGATCCACAATCCCTAGTTTTTGATAATTCATTTTCATAACTACATGCGTTGTTTCTGCAAGCCATTGAATTATTGAGCCTAATCACCTGATATATTATCTAGATAGGTGTGTAACTATGCCAATCATTTCTACAAAGCCTTTAGAAGGTATTCTTATCTATTGCAATATAATGAACATGCCCAACTTGTGCTAGCAGTTAATTACTTTGTATGCCTTTAGCTGTGGTGCCTATTTTGGCAACAACAATTTAAGTTTCACAAAATTTTCCTTCAATACATCAACTCAGCAAATCAAACATCTTCCACAGTTTGCTGCAGTACTCAAAACTAGGAATGTAGCACAAGATACCTCAAAGCTATGAACTTCTAGTGGCTGCCATAGTAATGGAATAGACCACCTATTTCTACCAGATTCTATTTAAGACACAAGAAATGGACAAGAATCAACAATGGTGGTGAAAATTTTCCAACCATCATGAGGGTGATATTAAAAAACAACGAAAAAAGATATTTTAAAGCAGGTGAACTTAGTGACCCTGACCAAGTTCTCCATCTTTATGGAGTATCTGACAGGTTTTCTCATTCCATGAACCAATCCCCAAGCCTTTTGAAGGCACTCTTCTCTAATGCAATATATTGAATATGCCAACATGTCCCAAAATTGGTTACCCTGATGAAGTTACCCTTCTTTCTGGAGTATCTGACAGGTTTTCTCACTTTGTTAATAAATCCCCAATAATATTGAAGACACTTGTCTCTAATGCAATATATTGAAAATGCCAACATGTCCCATAATTAGTTCATTGTTTTGTATGCCTCAACTGTGGCTCATGTTCGCAGGACATCGATTGCTTCAGTTTTGGACTATATGACATCTCAACATGGTTAGGTAAATTCTCAGTGTAGTTATATAATTCTCTATTCCTGATGGCATGCATATTTATCTAGTGGCCGTCATTATTTTTTGCTCCAACACAGTTGAAGAATGCAAGAAAATTAGCAGCTTTTATTATAGGTCATCCGTTATTTTTGTTGTCAAAACATCTCTTATATTTACGGAAAAGTATTTACAAACAGTAAATCAAAAGGTGGAAGTGTATATACAATGGATCTTGTATCAGTATACCCTTCTGTAATACTAGCAAAGTAGAAATAAAGTCTGTATAGGTTACCGAATATAAATATTGAGCATCTCTTATCAATAATTCACCCTCATTTAATAGCTAGTCGTGTACCTCATTACACAACACGGAACAAAAAGTAGACAAATTACTAATTATTTCCTTAAAAACAAACTTAAGATAGCTACAATTCCCAAACAAGGCTGCACACTAGTGAGCCTGGCATTGAAGGAGAACTAAATAGTGGTCCTGATTATCTTTCCAAACAGATTAGAAATGGTGTAATTTGTGTGCTCACTTGTCTTCTAGATCAACCGACAGCCCATATTGCATTGAGAGTTGGAGTTAATAGATTCTGCTAAAGCAACAAAGGTTAAAGCCTTTTGTAGAAATTTGAATAACTGATATGTTATCCACCGAGATTCTCCTGGTCACACACTATTTTAGCTTCATGCATAATACAGAATCTCTTCTACCATTGATCATCACATGCGGAAATAAAATCAATTGCATGCACACATTAAAGCCATAAAAATTCACACATATGAACACAGTATTTCATGGGAAAGCTTAAAGCTGAAAACCCCCAACTATCTGTATATTATATATGTCATGGAGATCATGTAACAATCATAGTACAAAGCTCTTTGCAAGCTCTCATGCACTACCTCCCTTGCTACACACTATCAAGCTAGATCTAGCAAAACTCATGCTCCAACCTTTAGCCACTTGATAGCCAACCTGAATTGCGTTTTCAAGCTATGGGATGGTCTCTTTATATAGATAAACCACCTAGATTGAACTGCACAATCCTCATTGATTACTCCACCTATCTGTGTGTTGCAAATAGCAACAGTATAGTCACAACTGATAGTTAACCTGCTCTTTCACCTATTTATGCACTGGTCTCCACTGAAACTGTCCATGCACTGAAGTTAACTGATGCATTCTTTAGTTGATTAATGAGTTTATAATTAGTGAATTAATTAATAATTCATTCACACCACTCTCACTAATTGTATCAATTAGTTAAACTGAATACAAATAGCTCAACTATGTTTAGATTAGTTAAACTGAATACAACTCCACTAACTTCCTCAATCAACTCCACCAAACTCTGTCACATGAGTTCTAATTGAAGTCTTCATGCAATAGCTCCACATAACCCTCAAGAATAGCGTAATTCCTTCTGTCAGCTCCTGTGCCACATCTGTGCACTTAACTGAAGTGCTCCAAGAGAATAAGATAATGTTTATAGTCCAAATATTATTAAGAGCTAATAATATTCGACATATCTATTTTTAAACTGGCAATCTAAAAATAGATTCCGCCCAATATGTCTAAAAATAGAAATCCATCTATTTTTCCAACTTGACCAACCATCCACAAATAGCATCCCGCAACTTATAGAATATGCTCCATATGTCTAAAAATAGACTTTGCGACAAAAATCACCTGTGTGGCCTCCACCTAGTTTAGGTGATCACTTTCCAACTAAGATCAGGAAAGATGTTTCAGGATGCCTCCTTCACTGTTTCTTGTTGCCATCTTCAACACTCCCTCTCAACAAGAAAGGATTGTCTTTGCATGTGACATGCAACTCCATGCATTCGCCCTGCAACCTTCACAAGCGCCATGCAACTCCATGCATCTGCTCTGCAACTCCTCTGAAACTGAATAGGCTCCAAACAACTCAATCAGTCTGATGCATCTATCATCAAAGTCTTCGACTTTTTCTTAGCTACTGCACATGTCATCAGGAACCACTGCGCTGTTGAACTATTGCACCCATGCACTCTTGCACTTGCTGTCAACTCTGATCCGCGCTCCAGTATCCGACACTGTCACTTTGATCTGCCTGCATCATCTCAAACTGATCATGCTACTGCTGTGCTGTGGGCACCTCGTAGCCAGGCTCAATCCATGAGATCCACACTATCTCATGAATCCTGCCCAAAAATCTCCTCTTGGGATTAATCATGCATGTCGCCCCACCTCTCACCTGGTGGTATCCCATGCCTGCTCCCTCTTATCTGCACAAATTTCTCTGCATGAGTGGTTTCTTCACTCCATGATCCTCTTATGTGGCACATCCACATCCCCGAGGCTCACTATCACCCTGCATATGAGCTTTCTCCCTCTCAAGCTTCAATTGCATGTCTTTCTCGCCTGCATGCAACACTTTCTCCCTCTCAAGCATCAATTGCATGTCTTTCTCGCCTGCATGCAACACTTGCTCCATCTCAAGCATCCATTGCATGTCTTTCTTGCCTGCATGCAACAATTGCTCTATCTCAAGCATCCATTGCATGTCTTTCTTGCTTGCATGCAACACTTGCTCCATCTCAAGCATCCATTGCATGTCTTTCTTCCGCTTCCCAACAGTAGGAAGCTCCGTAGACATCCCATCTACTTCAAGTCTGTAGAGATTCTTTGCCCGAATCCCAACCTTCTTGACTTGTCCTCACGCTGCATGTTGAGAGGCTCCCTCTCAACCACCAAGTCACTAACCTCTGCTTTACTCTTCAAAGCTTTGCATGCATCTTGTACCTCGGTGCATGTAAATTCTTGGCTCGCGCACATTGCAATTGTCCCGCCGTCGCAAATTTTCTAACAAAAGAGCTGATTTTAAATCGATGATATCTCCCTCATCCAAGCTCCGATTCGACCGATTTTTTTTTTTCAATTTGGGTGTTTTTTCGCAAGGAATCCAAATATGCTATTTGGTTCTGAAAATATTTCACCAAATATTTTTAGATATTCCCTACAAACTCGCGCACCCAAAAATTCTCGCTCTCATTCCATGTAGAAAATTATATACAATATGCATGTATATTTCCAGCTTTCTCCATCTTTATGTTTCTTGAGTTTATCCTAAAACTCAACCGCTTCAATGCTTTGAAATTGCTCCAATGATCAATATCGCTCCGATACCATGTAGAAATTTGAATAACTGATATGTTATCCACCGAGATTCTCCTGATCACACACTATTTTAGCTTCATGCATAATACAGAATCTCTTCTACCATTGATCATCACATGTGGAAATAAAATCAATTGCATGCACACATTAAAGCCATAAAAATTCACACATATGAACACAGTATTTCATGGGAAAGCTTAAAGCTAAAAACCCCCAACTATCTGTATATTATATATGTCATGGAGATCATGTAACAATCATAGTACAAAGCTCTTTGCAAGCTCTCATGCACTACTTCCCTTGCTACACACTATCAAGCTAGATCTAGCAAAACTCATGCTCCAACCTTTGGCCACTTGATAGCCAACCTCAATTGCGTGTTTCAATGCTATGGGATGGTCTCTTTATATAGATAAACCACCTGGATTGAACTGCACAATCCTCATTGATTACTCCACCTATATGTGTGTTGCAAATAGCAACAGTATAGTCACAACTGATAGTTAACCTGCTCTTTCACCTATTTCTGCACTGGTCTCCACTGAAACTGTCCATGCACTGAAGTTAACTGATGTATTCTTTAGTTGATTTATGAGTTTATAATTAGAGAATTAATTAATAATTAATTCACACCACTCTCACTAATTGTATCTATTGGTTAACTTGGATACAAAAAGCTCAACTATGTTTAGATTAGTTAAACTGAATACAACTCCACTAACTTCCTCAATCAACTCCACCAAACTCTGTCACATGAGTTCTAACTGAAGTCATCATGCAATAGCTTCACTTAAACCCTAGGAAAAGCGTATTTCCTTATGTCAGCTGCATGTGCCACATCCAGGCATCAAACTGAAGTGCTCCAAGAGAATAAGATAATGTTTATAGTCCAAATATTATAAAAGGCTAATAATGATAGAACATATCATTTTAAATGGCAATCTAATAGATTCACTTGATATGTCTAAAAATAGAAATCCATCTATTTTTCCAACTTGATCAACCATCCATAAATAGCATCCCGCAACTTATAGAATATGCTCCATATGTCTAAAAATAGACTTTGCGACAAAAATCACCTGTGTGGCCTCCACCTAGTTTAGGTGATCACTTTCCAACTAAGATCAGGAAAGATGTTTCAGGATGCCTCCTTCACTGTTTCTTGTTGCCATCTTCAACACCTTTATGGTTGACACTACTGTAACGACTGACCAAAGATCCACCCTGCATCCCTGCAAAATAGCCTCCATGTCGCAATGTTATTTTTCAACATGTTGGGCGAGGGATTAGCCCCCCCCATCCTTTTGGAATATTTTACTTTCCACCATACTTTGACCACATGTATGATTGCGTGATCTGCTCTAGATGCTGAAATTGAGTCTTACTAGGCAACCAACAATTGCTAGTTTAAAGTTTAATTCTTTAAAGGGTGCTAGCTCAATGGAAGAGCACTTGATTCACAAGTAGGAGGTTGGTGGTTCGATTCCATTGTGCCCTGATATTAATAGGGAATGACAACGATCAATTTTTGGTGACGAATTCTCTTTTGACCATCACCAATGAGCTTATGGTGATATTTTTTGACCCTCACCAAAATATGAAATGGTGACGGTTAATGAACGCCACCATATATACGCATTAATAGTGATGACCATGAAAGGTCCATCATCATAAATCGTTGTTGTTGATATGAAATGGTGAGGGTCAATGTTTGTCATTATAGTCATTATTTGTGATGGACCTTGATGTCACCAATGAGATTATCATGACATTTTTTGACCCTCACCAAATACGAAATGGTGACGGTCAATGAATGCCGCCATATATATGCACCAACAGTGACGGTCATGAAAGTTCCATCATAAAAAATCATTGTTGTTCATATGAAATGGTGAGGGTCATCATCCCTCATTATAATCAATATTCATGACGGATGTTGAATGTCACTAGAACACATACTTTCGGTGACCCCACCTTTGGCGACGTTCATTTTTTCCGTGATGAAGGCTATTGTCCATCACCATTGCTCATATGAAATGGTGACGGTCACAATCCATCATTATAAATCATTATTGGTGACGGACCTTGAATGTCACCACAACACCTATACTTTCAGCGACGCCACCTTTGGTGACATTCAGTTTTTGGTGACGAAGGCTCTTTTGACCCTCACCAATGAGCTTATGGTGACATTTTTCACCCCTCACCAATGTCCTTTTTTCTTGTAGTGCTAGGCCCACAACAACAGATGCTCAAAATATTTATGCATGGAAGAAGAATGTAGAAAAGGGGAGAAGGATTTTGTTAGGAGGATTTCTTGATCATATTGTATCGAACCTCCATGGAAAGGAAACTCCATATTCTATCTGTAAGGCATTAACATATCTATTTTAGAATAGTAATGACCACAGGAAGCTCATGCTAAAGGACAAGCTCAAAAAGATCAAGATGGATAAGGGTGGCATGATACCAAAATACCTAATGAAGTTCACTCAAAGTCGATATGAGCTTGGAAGTGTTGGTGCGACTGTTTCCCAAGATGATTTGGTGAGCCTAGCACTTCTAAGCCTTCCAAAGAGCTATAAAAAATACTAGGATTTGATGAATGGAAGGGAGAAGCTACGAGAGTGGAAGCGATTATGGTCCGACTTGGTATAATAAGAGATTCAGTGGAACACCAGAGATGAATCCTCATAAAAGATCGATGATGAGGATAATTGTGCCTCGGATGGGAAGATGAATAAAGGGAAAGAGAAGGTGTCCCATTCTAAGTCAGATTCCAGTTAAAAAGGTAAGAAGTGAGACTTTTCAAAGGTAAAATGTTTTCACTGTCATGTGCTAGGAAACTATGCTACAAAGTGTTTTTACAAGAAGACCAACAATAAGCACTCAGGAGGAGTGACATGTGAAGTAATTGATTCAAAGTTAAAGTTGGAACTCACCCTCATTGCATGCAGGTGTCGTCGATGATGGGTTTGGTGTGGTACTTGGATAGTGGAGCTTCATTTCGTATGACCAACAACAAATTATTATTCAGTAACTTGGAGGAGAGGGATCTCTAGATGCACATCGAGATGGGAGATAACGAGAATTATAACACTACCAACATACTGAAAGTTACCTTTCAGAGGGATTTAGGTACTCCTCTCTCATTAAAAGATGTCATGTATGTTCCTGGTTTAAAGAATAATTTGTTTTTTGTTTCTATGTTGGAATATCATGGCTATGATGTGATATTTAGAAAATTAAAGGCGTTCTTTTGTTACAAATCCATGGGATAGGTGGTGAAGATTGGGGTTCGAGTAAAGAACATCTACAAATTGGATGTGGAATACTATGTATAGAAGGTGGATAACCGAGACATCGGTGATTTATGGAATAGATTATTGGGTCATCTACACCATGGCGCTTTGAATATCATGCAGAAAATTTCTACATGACTTCCCAAGGGTGCACTTCAGTAGTGACATACCTGCAAAGGGTGTACAATGGGAGAGTACGCCAAATCCCCCTATCACAATAAAGAAATTTGAGCAAACAAAATCCTTGATGTTAGAAAATTATATATTATAGAGCAATGAAACACATAAAATATGCAGAAAACACAAGCACACAAAACACATAAAACCAGAGAGACACACATATATGTGGTTCACCCAGTTTGGGCTATGTCCACCCTGAACAGCCAACCCTTCCTTTTTATTATCCAGCAAAATGAAGAGACACAATCTAAAACAGATCCACTGTAATATCCTTTGTTCTCTCTCACAGTCTCTATATCTGTTTCTTGCTCTGAGAATACACATAAAATACACATCTGCAATACAATCCCTCATACAAGTGAGGGGGTTCCCTTCTAGGGAAAAAAACCCTAAACTAAATGCAACTTTTACCATCATATCATCTGCCTAATGAACAACCCAGATTGACTATAAATTACTTTACTTTTACAAGGACCCCCTTGGACCCCCTAGGCAACATTTAATTACAGGCGGTTTTGCCACCCCATTAAGGTACAGGGGTCCAACGCTATGATACAATATAAACAAGATAATCAGGCTCCACACCCAACACCTGAGAGATTTTACTCAGATGTGTGTGGATTATTCTCGACAACCTCCACAGAAAACCACATGTATTATGTGATTTTTGTAAAAAAAAATTCACACAAGTTGGATTTTCTTCATGCAGAAGAAAGATCAAACATTCTCAAAATTTTGTGAGTTAAAAGAACTTATCGAGAAATATATAGGGAAGACGGTGAAGGATCTTAGAAGTGACAATGGTGGAGAATATGTCTCAAAATAATTCAAGGAATTTTGTGCTTCAAAAGGAATTCGACATGAATTGATAACACCTTATAACCCACAACAGAATGAGGTTGCAAAAAGGAAGAACAAAACTATTGTGGGGGAAACACAAGTGATGTTGGATGATTAGGTCTGATCGTTGCATCTATGGGAAGAGGCATGTAACATGATCATATTTGTGTAGAATAGGAGTTGCATCAGATACTTGGGATGATTACACTAGAGGAATATTTTTCAGGTAAGAGACCAAATGTATCGCATTTAAAAAATTTTGACTCATTATTTTATTTCCATGTAACCAAAGATTCTAGGAAGAATCTAGATCCAATATCTAATTTTAGGATATTTGTGGGGTACACTAATACACCTCACAATTATCGGGTGTACTTTAAAACACACAAGATGAAAGTGGTTAGGAGAGATGTAAAATTATGTGAAGAGAAGGCCATACGAATTTACCTTCAAAGGAAGTTTCAGTTGCATACAGTTGAGGAGCTCTTAGCTCCAAAATAAGAACCCAAAAAATTTGAGCAACCACAAGTAGATGAATAGAGAGTGGAAGCACCCACTCATAGAGAGACATCTTGACACAAAAGGAAGTAGACCAAAGAGGCTAACATGTTGGTGCTTGATACTAGAGAGAATGTGGGAGAACCCACATCACATCGTAGGAAGAGAAGGTCCCTATAGTGGTACATTGTCTACATGCGTCTCATGAGAGAGAGTGTAGATATATATCCATCCTATTTCGAGGAAGTAGTGCAAAAACCAATTTGGATTGATGCCCTGGTTGAGGAGTATGACTCAATTATCAGAAATAGTTCATGGGAATTTTTCCCAAGACCAAAGGGGAAGTCAGCTGTTAGTATGAATCTTAATTCCAAGCATACGAGAAAAGACCACTTTAGCTGCACATAACAAACAAACCTAACAACAAAAATGACTGCTAATATCTTCAGATCTGCAGTTAGGTGATCAAGATAAATGCTACAAAAATCTAGATCTATGCATTAGAAGACATTAAACAGTAGAAAAAACAAGATTTACTCCATGCATGCAATAGACAAGACAAGAATATATCAAATGAATTTTGTATTAATGGCACCTGGGAGGAAAACGCAAGAGGGTGTTCCCGGTTCTCCTCAATGGGATGAGTTCTTGTAAGTCCTCAGCACTTCAGATTTAGAATTCATCTCTCTTGATGGTGTAGAAAACCCAGACAAAAATGGAAAAATATGGTTATGATGGTGGATCAATAGCCAGACCAAAAGTTTAGGTCTAATGGGATCTTTAGGCAACAAAAAGTGATAAATGAATGGGAAAACCCTTCTATTTATAACAAAATATTGAGTTAGTCTAGACATTGGTGGATAATTAAAATATTATTAACCAAATCAAGATCCAACTTTTATGGAATATTTTATTATATTTGTTGCAGGGAAAAGGAATTTGACTTGGGTCAAATCCCTTTATTTGTAAATAATAAATAAATAAATGATTTATTTATCATTTTAAGGATATGGTTGAGTAATAATCCAATAAATAATGATCTATTTAATTATTTAAGGGAGATTTAGTCATATTTAACAAAGAATACTATTTAAATAAGATTTAAATAATTATTCTTAGAAAAGAATAAGATAAATAATGATTTATCTAATTAATTTCCTTGTTTTGGGTTAAATATAACCAGGAATATTAATTAAACTATTGTTTAACTAATTATTCCTTGAGGAAAATCAAACAAATATAGATTTATTTAATATTTCCTCATGGGGTTTCTTGTTTAGACCATAATCAACTTAATAAAGGTGGTTTACTAAGCTATTTTTCATAGTGAATGCGATTTTACTTAGGGTAAAATTGGTCTTACATGGTGTACTTGGGTCCATATAATAAAAATGGGTTAGATGACCAAAAAATGGTGTAATAGATTTCCCCCTAGCGTGCGAGCGTTAGGAGCTAATCGTATGACCGAAGTACGTTGTAAGAACTGAATCACTAGATGTCAAAGGGGAATTCAAAGGGATAGGAGTGTAAGGTAGACCAAAGTGCTGAAAGAATTAGACCCTGAGGAGGCGAGACTTGCAGGTGCGACAAGTCTCTTTGATGAGTGACTACCTGCTATAGGCGGCGAGGGAGGCATACCTATGCCCGCCGAGGCAATAGTACAAACGATAAGGCATATAGAAAACCACGGGATGAAATAATATATGATATGCTGGCATAAACATGAGCTAGATAAATAACATGATAATGAATCCCACATACATATTGTGCCTGGGATAACAGCCAAGACTTTGTACAATAATATATGAGTACATGAGATATGAATACAACCCAGATGCCCCTGTAACCAGGAAAGGGCTCTGAAAATCTGACTGATATATGCAAACAAGAAGGCATTGTAAGCAGTTGAGGTCGGCATCATCAAATCTATGGAGCTGCATCAAAGGCTGAAGTGAAGAAATCATCCGGGTATGTGGGGGGCTACTTGTAGGGCCACCCCCTCATGAGGGTTGAGACATCTCACACACACCCGAGAATCACCGATATCAACTGCTGCATCACTGAACCATCAAGTATACATATCTCGATCATGTTGAAATGAGCTGGAGCTGAGAAACAATCAAGTCAAAGGGAAATAAGGGGTCCCTTTGCCTGATCTGGGGCACCGAACAAGAGTGGAAATTGGAACCAAGGTACACTGCCTTCTAGACCTGTCTTCTGGAATGAATGAGTTGATGTCAACAAAAGGAGGTCTACCATAGGTGAGGCAATAAGGAATACTCAACTAAGGCACAAGAGGAAATAGTAGAGTGACTGACAGACTAACACCAATGATGATGATGAAATGGGGGGTACTGAGTAGCGAACAAATGACTTCCCTTGTTAGAGCATAAAGGGCATGGATGACCTCGCAACGACTGACACGATATCATGAGGAATAGGGGACAGTGGAATTGAAGGCCATGGGGTGCGACACGAGAGAGGGACCAAGAAATGAAGGATGGAGGAATATAGCGGGATGCAAAGGGACACGGGATAGAATCCATGAATGCAATAATGACTCAACTCAGATGCTGTAAACAAGGGTGACTCGATGGTGCTGTCACACAGAAAAGGTCCAATGGAGACCATAAAAACATGAGTATAAGATGGTAACTCACGACGAAAGTCAACACGAGCATGGACAAGTATGGAGGCAAAGTGGTGCCCTCAGTACGAGTATTGCAAGTGAAGAATTTTTATTTTGAGGAGGAGTTAAGTGACGCTTCTTGGAAAAAAATGTGTCCTGGTGAAGTATCAAATCACTAAAAACTAATAGATACCCATTTGAGGGCTTTCCCACGGTACAGACGGTTCATCAAACTGAGCTACGGTTTGACCGCAGTAGGTGAAAGGAAAATCAGGGGTTTTCTTTCAATAAGGCATTTTCCCTCCCAATTTACTCATTCGCAGGTGGAGCTATGGTGAATGTAGTGAGGAGAGAAGGCCCTAAATATTGTGGTGATTGTAGTAGACAAAATGACTGTTGGAATTGAGATCAGTCAGTTGCAGGTAAGAGGCCTAATCTTACTCTTTCATTTCAGTGGATTGAAAGTTCAGTTTAGGTACCCAGAGCTCATGAACAAGCCATGTCACACTTTTGGGGTCTGTTCTGTGACTTGGGTAGCAGGTGGGCAGAAAACTGTGACTTTTCCCAGGAAATGACCTGAACAATGTGACCTTTTTAGAGAAAGGGGGGTTTCAGTGCTATTTTTGGCTGAGATCTGGGATTTTTATGGTTGAGGGGCATAGGTTCCCCTAGGCATGTTATGGACATGATAAAATTTATTTATAAAAAGAGAAATCTAAACACATTTTAATTATGTGGTGTGCCATTTTTTTTCGGTATGGTTATGAAATTTGAGAAAGGAAATGGATGATTACCAATCTCTTTTGGTACTACATATATGAATCAAATGGACTTTAAGTTTTCGGGTTGGCATACATGGTGTTACTATCCCGAAGAGAGGATTTGGAGATAATAAAATGTTGTTCTCCCAGAAAACCCATAGGCTGGTACCATAATGTCTATGAGATTGGGTTGTTGAAGTAATATGAAGGAATGATGAGGGGTATCATCCCTAGAGTGATCTGAAGTGATATGGGACTCTAGAGGTTCTTCTAAATGTGGAATAATAATGGGACTAGAGTCGACATGACTAGATTCACTAGGAGAGTTGTGGATAGTTGCTTCTCCTGGTCTCTCAAATATGGGTGCCCCCTTAACCAAACATTGGCTATCAATGTAATGGCCACAAGGTGAATGTGGCTCGAATGCACGAGTTTGATGTAAGGGGGGATAGATAAATTCAAGGGTGCTGGCTACTTACATAATGTCATCATCATAATAGAAGATGGGCTGACTGATGGAAGAAAGATCACCTGACGTGGCGAAGCTACTTGACTCATAATCATGAGAAGAGAGGTTCACATGCGCATCGTCACAAGTGGTGACAGAAGAATAATCAGATAAAGGATCTACCGATGTTGAGCCTAGGGTGATCGCTAAAGGGAGGTCAAGCGAAACATCAGGGGAAGTCTCCACGGGGAATTCTACTGAGGGTCTCATGGATGATGATAGGTAGAAAATGGTAGGCGAAGGCTCCGTCATCTCGACATCAAGAGGGGGAATGTTAATGGGAGCATTTGTGTCCTCTGGTTTTGCCGAAACAAAACACACAAATAAGGGAGTAGTGGACTCGTTGCGCTTGGCCTCGAATTGGCGAACCGCTTCTAAAGATGAGAAGTACTCTTCAATGCGGGGACATAGCTGAGTATAGTGGCCATGGAAATCACACAAAGCACAAGGGTGATTTGTGTACAAAGACTTGAGTTTCGGGACTGAATCCAGTATAGTGACATATACCTCTAGGATATCAAACTCCGGAAACATCTCATTGACCATGGACTTAAGGTGAGGCAACTCCGAACAAGTACGGGTGGCATGGTCGGCGACATCACACAAAGCACACTGGATGGTAAGCTTTGGAGGCCGAAAAGGGGCAGGGTTTTTTCGGGGCATTCTTTTCCTTTGATTCCCCCTTGTAACCTTTTCCCTTCTTACGCAAAGTGGTTGCAACAGGAGGTGGTTCTTGTTGAGGTGAATGAGGCACTGTTGCAGCGCGAGAAGCCATAGGGACTAGTTGGACCGAGGTCAAAGAAAGATAAGGTTTGGGTTGACCAGGCGGGGTAGCGGCTGGAGGATCGAGGTACCAGACGAGAATCCCAAGGGTCGAGTTAGGAAGAGAGAGGGTGGCCATAACAGGTACTGTGTACAATCCTGGTGGGCAAGCTAGGAATGGTATCTCACCAGAGGGGTAATGACTAGGCGGGACGGCTCCAAGATTGTTATGGCCTGGAGGAGCCATTCCAAGAGAGTAAAGGGGGTCATGAGTACCAGCTGAAGGTGAAGGGCCAGGAGAAGAAGGTTCAGAAGGCTAATCAGAGGACATCATGAGAATTTGGTAATCGGGGGAACCAGATGGAAGAGGTTGAGTGGCCACCTGACCCTCAGGTGGTTTGGTAGCCACAAATCCCTGCTGTGCATCAACTTGCTCTTGGGTGGGGGTGACTGCTGTTGCAGGGGTTGAGAAGGTGAGGGAGGTGGAGTTGCTGATGCTGAAGGAGCTGGAGCACCAAGCTATAGATATGGATAATAAGGGGGTTGGGAAACAGTGTGGTAAATAGGAGGATGGGCCAAAAGAGGAGGCATGCCATATCCTGGATACATGCTACCGAGAGGGGGAAAAGTGCGCGAGGTGTTGCCCCCCCCCCACCCCCCAGGAAAACCATATCCCATGGGAGGTTGAGCGTATGGATGAGAGAGAGCTCCAATGATACTGTTGGCAGCATGAGGTGCCCCCAGTGCATTGGCACCACCGGGTCTAGGGAGATCAAGTAGAATAGTATAAACATAACCCATCTGAGCGTAGATCATGTCATATTTTAATGCCATTTAGAGGGAGGCTTCTTCGGTTTGAGGAAAATGTGATGCGACATCTTTCCCGATAGGAGGCAAGAGAGATCTAAGGAACCAATCCATGTGGACATGGTATTTGAAGGTATGGGATTGACATAGGCTCTTTCTTCTCTGCCATTCTTGGACATGATCCGATAGGAGGGTTGCAGATGATTGACGGAAAGAAGTCAAAAGTTCGATACCAGTGTCATAACGAAGGGGAAGCTGGAAGTAAGATAAAAAAAGCTTGGGCAAGAGTTTCAAGGTGGTATGAGAGGAAGTGGCCTGATCAACATACCACTTAGAAGCTTCACCTTTAAGCATTCGTTGGAACAACTGAAAATGGATAGAGTCATCGGTGATGGAGTTAGATGAACACCACATGTGGAAAGATCGAACATGATTTAAAGGATCTTCTCCAACAAGGCCTTCAAAATTTGGGATGTAGGAAGGGATTTTTGTCGACATAGTAGGCCAACTAGTGTCATGGTGTATAGGGTTGTTTATCAACTGGTCCAAATCTGGGAGGTTAAGGCCTACCATGAAGGGGTGCTATGGCACAGTCGGGGTAGCGTCCGTTGCGGTCCCACTAGTGGTATTCCCAGCCTGAGGGCCAGGGTTACCACCACCAGCAGGTCCTGCACCAAACATGGTGAAGGTGTTAGGGGGAGAACCGAAGGCGGAATGAGAAGGAGAACCCAAAGGACCAGAATAAGAGTCGATGTGCGGACTCGGTGGAGGACTAACTCAACCCCTACGTGGAGGAGTAAGTCGTCCTACCGGAAACTGAGGATGAAGGCCAAGAATTCTCCAAGATAAATGGATTGGTGGTGCAATGGTGATGACACAAACACAGCACAAAGAAAAAAGGGGACCAACAAGGGCAGGGAGGTGCAATATCACTGATTACAATGTCGAAACAAGGGTAGAGAGGTGTAGGATCAATTGATTTCAATGTTTTAGATGTTGTAAATACTGAGGGGGGGGTGAATCAGTATTCCTTTCAATTAGAGCATTAGTTAATCTTCAATTATTATCAGTGTTTATAAAATGATAGCACAAAACAAGAGGAACACAAATGCACATATTTTTTAAGGTGGAAACCTACTCCGGGACAAAAACCACCTAACACTTTTCTAATAATTCTTTAATATTCAACTCCAATTGAAAATAAAGCTCCAACTTCCTAGAATATAGAAAAGAATTCTTCTCCAGCTCCCACTGGATGGATGTTCCAATGCTCGAGATTCTTTATTATTTAACTGAATGGATGCCCCAACACCTAATGAGCTACAACTCACCCTAGCACCACCCTACCACCCTATAGAAGAATAAAATAAGAATGGACTCTCGTACCAGGGAAAATGGTCCACTTTACAATGATATAAAATGATATAGAAGAAGAATATATACTAGACCATAACCCCAACTTTGACACCACCACCTAATGATGATCCTAGACCTCCCAACACTGCCTCTTCAACCCTTGGTAGATAGACACTAGTACAAATTTTACAATAATGTATTTACAATGACTTAGTACAATGATACCTTTACAAAGATTGTATGCAGTGCTGCCCACTTGAAGACTTCATAGGATGAACTTCTTGCTGCTATTATGAACCTTGGTTGCTGCTCTTGTCATGCTACCCTCTACTGCACCTTGATTTTATTTTATGCCATAGAAAGTCTGGTCCTTTGGAACCCTTGACAACACATGATCTAGCTTTCTCTTGCCTTCTAGGAGCTCGATATTGAATTTGGTGTACCTCTGTTATTTCATATCCTCAATATCTGATTTTTGGTCCTGTAGTAGTCCTCTAAGTTGTCTTTCCAATGCCATAGGTCTGACCCAATTTGGATTCTTCAAGAGAGAGTTATACCCAATCTCTCACAATTCCCTAATTATGGACTGTTTCAGTAGAGCGCACTTGTACGACCTGCCACATGTCACTTTTTATTCATTTGGCTTTGAAATTTATAGAGAAAAAATTACAGACTATGAAATATCTAATAATTTTTACATAATTCCAATCTAATACTCAGAGAGAGAGTTATGACGAATTTACCAAGGTCACTTCTTTGAGATGAATTTCAGGAGCCTGCAAAAACCCTGACTTCCACATATCATATCTCCAAACATATTGCACACCTGGATCTGAAATTTTTACAGAAGCTTCCTCAGGATTTCAAATTTACCTCATAAAAATTTCAGCTTCTTAACCTTCGTATAAAAAACGTTAGAGCAAAAATTTCACGATGACCTGTTTCAAATGGGCGAATCCCTTGCCTAAGGAGGAAATGAAGATCACAATTTATGTAAATGCTTAAGTTGAGAGGGGTTTTAATAAGTGAACGTGGGAGGGATTTTAGGAGCTTAAAAAATATTAATTATGACTTTTCAATGACCCATGCCCCAACCCCATGGGGTTTTAGCTCACTAACTGGGGGTACAAACTTCAAACATGAATATCTCTCAAACCGTGAAGAATTACATGGCGTTCCATATATCAACAGAAACATCTCGACAAGTAGAAACCATAAAAATAATTATTGACCCAGAATATATTATTTTTTAGGTCAAAATTCCCATGCAATATTGGGTTATCCCCTGGTGCTGCTTGGGTTGACATCAATGACAACCGCTGATCAACATTAGAGTCTTGGCTTGGTGGTGTTAACCAAGCCATTTTTCACTTAGGGTGTGTGTGTGAAGTTTTTAAATTTTAATTTTTAAACCCAGACATTTTTAGAGAAAAAGAAAAAGTGTGTTGTATAAATGTAAATAACCTCCAAATGACAGTATATAAGCCTGCAAAAACAGAAAATAAATAACTAATAATGCAATAATCTAAACCCAAGGAGGTGGACCTCTCTAAAATTAATCTAAAGGTGAGTGAAAAAATAATTAAAACACAATAAAAAAGCCAATAGATCTAAGGTCAAAAGGGACAGGGATCTAAATGACAAAATCTACTGGAAAGTGGTGCAGAAACAACAACAGATCAGAGGAAAAATTGCTGTAAAAAGAGGTGGCGAAAGGCTATCTCCAGGAGGGAAGTGGAGTGCACCCTAAAGGAAAACCCAAAAAAATCTAAATGAGGATATTGGATGGATAACAAGTTGATCTGAAGTGGATTTGAAGGTGAGGTATCAGATTTGAAAAAAATGGCTAAAGACTCTGAAATTTCAAACAACCCGCAACAACAAAAACTCTTCCACAAAAAGTGGAGGGTACTAAAGCCCTAGGGGGCTAGGTTCCCACTTATTAGAGTAAAATATAGCAAGTACAGGTCCAAAATGGGTGGAGACGGGGGTCAGACAACCCTAAATAGAGGCTTAGACAAACCCAGAAAACTTTTAGAAAAATTTCCGCAAAAAGTCCAGGTCGCAATTTTTGACCTGTTTTCCGTAGAGGTCGCACTTTTTGGGTTGTAATGTGCGCCTTGAGGGTCCAGGTCATAGGTTTTGGGCTGAAAAGTACGACCTACACCTCTAGCACTCTCGATGGCATATTTCAAAAAAAATTGTCGTCTCAGTTGCAGCTGATGTCTGTCACCTGGGAGGAAAACACAAGAGGTTGTTCTCAGTTCTTCTCAATGGGATGGGTTCTTGTAAGTCCTCAATGCTTCAAATTTAGAATTCCTCTCTCTTGATGGTGTAGAAAACCCATACAAAAATGGAAAAATATGGCTATGATGGTGGATCAATAGCCAGACCAAAAGTTTAGATCTAGTGGGATCTTTGGGCAAAAAAAGGTGATAAATGAATGGGAAAACCCTTCTATTTATAACAAAATATTGAGTTAGTCTAGATATTGGTGGATAGTTAAAATATTATTAACTAAATCAAGATCCAAATTTTATGGAATATTTTATTATATTTGTTGGAGGGAAAAGGAATTTGACTTGGGTCAAATCCCTTTATTAGTAAATAATAAATAAATAAATGATTTATTTATCATTTTAAGGATGTGGTTAAGTAATAATAAATAAATAAATGATTTATTTATCATTTTAAGGATATGGTTGAGTAATAATCAAATAAATAATGATTTATTTAATTATTTAAGGGAGATTTAGTCATATTTAACAAAGAATGTTATTTAAATAAGGTTTAAATAATTATTCTTAGAAAATAATAAGATAAATAATGATTTATCTAATTAATTTCCTTGTTTTGGGTTAAATATAACCAGGAATATTAATTAAACTGCTATTTAACTAATTATTCCTTGAGGAAAATCAAACAAGTATAGATTTATTTAACATTTCCTCATGGGGTTTCCTGTTTAGACCATAATCAACTTATTAAAGGTGGTTTACTAAGTTATTTTTCATAGTGAATGTGATTTTACTTAGGGTAAAATTGGTCTTACATGGTGTACTTGGGTCCATCTAATAACAATGGGTTAGAGGACCAAAAAATGGTTTAACATCAGCTATAGGATCCAAGTGGATCTACAAGGTGAAGCAAGTAGTAGATGGGAGTGTCGACAAACACAAGGCCAGGTTTTTGGCCAAAGGCTTATCTCAGGTGGAGGGGATTGATACCAGTAGCAAGGTACTCATCAATCATATCCATCCTCGCACTCTCAGCGTAGATGGGATGTTAGATACATCATATGGATGTAAATACAAACTTCCTCAATCGAGTGGTTGAGGAAGAGGTGTACATTCAACATCCAGAAGGTTTTAAGACCTTCGACAGAGATTCACACGTTTTCAGACTCAAGAGAGCATTGTATGGTTTAAACAAGATCCCCGTGCTTGGTACACCAGGATCGGTAACTACTTCACCAGGTTGGTCTTCACCGAGTGTGATGTAGATGCAAACCTTTACTATATTGTGGTATAAGGTAAAATTTTGATCATTTTACTTTATGTTAGTGATTTGATACTGACAGGTGATGACTAACTCATCAAGTCTTGAAAATATGATCTTGGAAGTGAATTTTAGATGAAGAACATGGGGCTCTTACACTATTTCTTGGGATTGGAAATTTGGCAAAGAGATGGGGAGCTATTTGTATCTCAGGGAAAGTATGTCAACGAGATTCTGAGAAAGTTCCACATGGAGAGAAAAAACCCATGTAGACTCCTCTAGCAAGAAACTAGAGGAAAGAGGATGATACTTCAGACAAAGTAGTAGATGCTACCATCTATTGGTAACTTGTGGGCTCACTCATTGTTACACATTATTTTGTCACCATGAAATTTTACTGTCTATATGGGTTCATCAATACCTATATAATGCTCCCTTAGAAGTCTACAACCCTAAAGTTCCTAAACCAAGTCCTAATTTTGGAGAAAATCTTGTAAAAATCATTAAAAACACTTGTACTACACTTTTCCTTAGCCTTACCTGTGGCACCGCACCCTTTTGCTCTAAAAAATACAAATCTGAATACACGTTTTCTTCATTAAAAGTGCAGATCCCTATAAAAGGTAAATTAAAGGCGAAAGTAAATTCTAGAAGCCCAGCTAGTCCAATATTCTCCTAGATGGAAGCTTCTAGAAGGCGTTATCCAGTCGAAGCCTTACTCCCTCCATTCATCATGAACATTCATTCGTTCATAAAAGGAGCCTATTCCTTGGTCTTTGGAACTTAATCCCTTGATAAGAGGACTCTATCCCTTCCATTTTGGAGTTGTAACCACTTTCCTTCTCCTATAAATTGAATCTTTGGTTCAGTCTCAAGGGTACATGCTGATATATGTAAAACTTATCTATCCTTTTTGTATACACTTAGTACTTGCTTTGTACTTGGTAGCTACGATAGAGAAGGGAATTGCTGAAGAAACATACTTTTTTTTGCTAGCTGTGAGAACGATTACATACTTGTATTTAGGCTGGTTCAAATAGTGGAAGGGCTTGTCAGACCAAAGGAAAACGCTTGTTTCGGACCCCGGAAGGACCTGTACGACATAAAGGTGAACGTAGTTGTAAGACTCCTTTTATTTAAAGATAATACAAATGGATCTTGTTTTCTCAATAAGTTGTTTATGTGTTTACTTGAATGAATTATTATTAAATTCCTTGATCATTAAGACAGATTTGTGATTTTTGAATTAGTATATGTTGCAAATGGTTTTGATTCTCTTCCATGTATTTGTTTGTAGGTCTTAAGAGGTGACTTCTTCGAGCGATCGGAAAGAAGAATTCAACTAGCATTGGATCACAAGTAGGTCCTTTCTTCATCATAGAAAATTCTAAATCATATATAATCTAGAGAAAGTAGTTTACATTTGTCCTATTTGTTTCTAGCTATCCTTGTGATACTAGGGAGATCTTTCTTGTCCAAAAGAATGATTTATATGCCTAACAAAATGGCGACTCTGTTGGGGATTTTTCCTGAACTTAGTTTTCTTTTTATCTTCAAGTTTGACTTATGAAAGTATTTTTCTGATTTTGATTAGTCTACAGTAGGTTGGGAAATTATTTCAATAAAATACCTGAAAAGTACTTTAGAATTTTTTATTTTTCTTTATGTTTTCTGGTCTCCACACTTCTTCTTGAAAACAACACGGTAACCTCTACAGTTTCTCTGTGTAAACAGTATGGTACCACACCTTTTTATACTGAAACCTGTAGACCCAAGAAATTTTTTGACAAAAATTTAAGATTTTCTTTTCTCAAACAAGCTTTCATGACTCTCTATACTTTCCCAGACTTTTCTTGACTGTCAAAAGCCTTGTGTGAATTTCTTTTCAATAATTTTAAAATCTCATCAGTCTCCGTTAAGTTAATTGGGTGTTTTGAGTTTATTTTTTAGAGAAATTATTAATTTGATTTCCTTTGGTCATTACATCGAAGTTTGTCTAATTCTCTTAACAATTTTACATATTTTTGCTTTTGTTTTTATCGCCTTTGGGGCTAAATTGTGTCTGAGTGTTAATCGCCTTTGAGTGTTTTTTTTTGACCTTTGGAACTCTCACCCAATTTTCTTTACTTACACTTGATTGGTTCTTTAGATTACATTAGAATCATCTTGTGTTTGAGAGTTCTCTTACATAGATTACATTTGCATAATTAGAATTCTCATTTTCAGAATATGAATGAAAAATGTGCGTAGATTACATTTGCATACTTTTCAAGTGAATTGTGCATAGATTACAACTACATAGTTTACATTCTGAAAAATCAATTGTAGATTTAGATTATTTTATTTGATTTGAATTTACATATTTTTATGCTTGTTTTAAAACATAAAAAAAAAAATTGTTTTGAATTGATAAGCATTAGTTTTCTTGATGAAATTAGTGCATTATAGAATTTTTTATAATTTCTCTTATTTATCAATTTTTGCATTGTTGGAAGTGAATGAAAACTCTCTCCTTACTTTAGTTAGGATCCATCGAATTGAAAATATTACATTATCATATTTGATTGCATTCAGTTTTGGGTTAGGTCATAACACCATTGGTTTCGTATCCATTTACCCTTTGAGTAATAACAGCCCAAATAACACAATGCTTAATAAAATTAATCTAGTAATTTTTACATTTTTAGGGCTCTTTCCACCAATCTAGCTCAGGATTAGTGCTTTAGAATAGGTTGTAGTTAACTTTCCAAAGCAAATAAACAAACAGTAGCATCTTTCGGTAGGAAAAATTCCAATTGTTGCATGTATGCTCTGGGAAGCTCCTCCTAAAGGAGTCAAGCACGAGATCATATCCGAACCAGTGAGGTAATCATACCTATTTCATTGGGAATGACAAAATATGTGCAAGTATTAAAAATGGTAAACCTCAGATAGACCATTGTCGAGGAGTCTAGGGTCACTCGTCGGTAAACCTTGGATTATGTTAAGGAGCCTTCAAGGGGATTGAGCTTGATACTCTGCCCTTCCGTGTATATTAGATTGTATATTTTTCCCTTAGGTATATTTGTTCCCATTGGTGACTTTAGTGACTATATACTTTAGGATTCTTTCCCAAGGTGACGGTGGAGGGAAGGTCCCACTGTACCTGGAGCAGACATCGACTAGACTCACTTGGACTCTCTAGAGGGTTCTCTTCACTCGAGATGGTTTAAGTGGAGAAACTTGCACTGGTATGTTTCATTAAGCAGGTTGTCAGGGTAACTGTTCCAACCACCATTTCTACATTAAAATTCTACGATGTTGGATTTCATCACCAACTAGTGTTTTTTAGTGCAGGAATCTACTGTTTGTGTGTGGTTTGACTCCTAGATTTGTTAGCGCATGTTCATTTATTTGTTTTACCTTTTAGAGACATTAGGTGTGGATTGTAAATTTTAATTGTTAGGTGTGAATTGTGAATTGTTAATTTTAGTTTTAAATTGTTAATAAAATTCACTGAAGTTGAATGTAATGGCAACTGTTCCATAATTTACCAACCAAATAACCCCTTTTAATGAGAATCCTAGTACTTTTCCTTGCTTTGGAAATGTTGGTCCTCCTTATATGGCTACATTGTCATTACCTGGATTTAAAATAGGTTTACTGGTATGGTTATTTTCAACTTCGTTGGCCCCAAATACTCAAATTGTTCCACCTCAACCAAATGCTTCACCTCAACAGATTTCACCATCTCAACATCACCAACCTTCTGCTGACCCTTTACCTTCTTTTCCCAATATTTCTTCCTCCCTTTCTTCCTCTTCGCTTGGTAAAGGCCTTGACGCTAGTAACTAGGTGACTAAGAAGAAGAAGAATAAGCAAGATAAGAAAGAATTCAACCAATGAACCATAGTTGTAAGTGTTAGTAGTGTTGAAGAAACCTCCAACATGCATCGTAAACCCAAATTACCTTGCAAGCTTTGTAAGGGTGACCACTTCCTTATCAATTGTCCTGGTATTTCAAAGGTCTTGGAAGTATGGTCTAAAAATTCTCATCAACTTACTATTGATCCATCAACTAGTGATTGTCAGATTCCAGGGAAAAAGGGTAAAGTTAGGTTTCCTTGTAGGTTATGCAAAGGGAGTCATCAAACTCACATTTTCCCTCACATGGATGAAGCCTCGAAATTTTTGGAAAACCTTACTGTTCCATAGCAACAACTTCCAACTAGTTACCACAAAGTTTCTCCCAACCTACCGTCAAATGATGAAGTGATTGTTCTAATTCCAAATACAGTCAATCCCACTTTCCATTGAAGAGTGAAACTCATATCACTCAAGTTGATGATCCATTAGTTGATCAAGTAGTCGACTCAATTTCACATTCGGCTGATCCCACTCTCCTTGTAGAGAGTGAAATCTATATTTCTTAAGTTCTTGTTACATCATATTCTTCTACGCCAGGGGGCATTTCACCTGTTTCTACAACACCCCCTCCAATTACTCAGGTCTTTTCCTTTGATTGGAATAGATTGACAGAACCTCGTCTTCCTTCCTCCATCCCTTTCCAAATAATTGTGAAGGTTTGTGGTAATAATGTGCATCTCACAAATGTAGATGAAGGTGCTTATGTTAGTATTTTATCCTCAATTTCTTGGCAAGCTTTGGGTTCCCCTCATCTTGTTCCTGTTACACAGAATCTGTCAGCTTTTAACAGAACCATTAGTGAACCTTTAGGGATCCTTCCTAAGTTTCCTATTACCTTGGAAGGTAAAACTATCTGTATTGATCTTATGGTAGTTCGAGACCCCTTGGATTTAAATTTACTCATTGGGCGAGGCTATGTCTATGCAATTAAAGCTGTCATATCGACATTCTTTCATGTGATGTCTTTCCCTCACAATGGAAACATTGTGACTGTTGGCCAACTTTAATTCGCTAGTATTGATTCGACTACCAATAATCAAACACCCCTAAATGTCCCTTATACAGAAGTGGTATCTACCCCGCCACGGGTTAATTATGTGGCAACCAGTCCCATATTTTCAATTACCGATGCAAGCGAGCCTTTCACTGTTTTCTCGACATCCTTTGACTTAGATTTGGTAATTGACATGGAAAACTCTGTGGGATTATTTGAATGCGATGTTCCTATCCCTTTTGAGTTCCTTGACATGTGTTCCTTCCAAAGAATTTTTCTTCCATCTGCTGAAGTACTTTTGGAAGCCATGATCGAGGAGTGTCCCTTGACATGTCTTTCTTCCAGTTGGAAGCCATGACAAGGTCACTTAAGAGGAAAGCTCCTTTTACTGTGTCAACCTCGTTAAAAAATGAATCAGTGGTTAAAGAGGAAATTTCCTTTTACTGTGTCAACCTCGTTAAAAAATGAATCAATGATTAAAGAGGAAAGTTATTTTTACTGTGTCAACCTCATTAAAAAATGAAACAGATACCAAGAGGAAAGTTCCTTTTACTGTGTCAACCTCGTTAGAAAATGAATCAGTGGGTCAAGAGGAAAGTCCTTTTTACTGTGTCAACCTCGTTAAAAAATGAATCAGTGGGTAATGAGGATAATTCCTTTTACTATGTCAACCTCATCAAAAAATGAATTAGTTCATCTTGAGGATAGTTCCTTTTACTGTGTCAACCTCGTTAAAAAATGAAACATTTCTCAGATGAGGACAGTTCTTTTACTGTGTCAACCTTGTTAAAAAATGAAACAAACCCATGAGGACAGTTCTTTTCCTGTGTCAACCTCATTAAAAAATGAATCAGTAGGTTATGTAGGTATATTGTAGAGAGTATATTGATAGATTCCATGAGGATGGTTCTTCTCCTGTGTCAACCTCATTAAAAAATGAAACAGATACCAAGAGGAAAGTTCCTTTTACTGTGTCAACCTTGTTAAAAAATGAATCAACGGGTAATGAGGAGAGTTCCTTTTACTGTTTCAACCTCATTAAAAAATGAAACCAATGCCTAATGAGGATATTTCCTTTTACTGTGTCAACCTCGTTTAAAAATGAAACATGTCTTAGTTGAGGACAATTATTTTCTTGTGTCAACCTCGTTAAAAAATGAATCAATGATTAAACAGGATGGTTCTTCTCCTATGTCAACCTCGTTAAAAAATGAAACATGTTTTAGATGAGGACAGTTCTTTTACTATGTCAACCTCGTTAAAAAAATGAAACAAACCCATGAGGACAGTTCTTTTCCTTTGTCAACCTCATTAAAAAATGAATCAGTAGGTTATGTAGGTAGATTGTAGAGAGTAGATATGAGGACAGTTATTTTACTGTGTCAACCTCGTTAAAAAATGAAACAGACCCATGAGGACAATTCTTTTCCTATGTCAACCTCATTAAAAAATTAATCAGTAGGTTATGTAGGTAGATTGTAGAGAGTATATTGATAGATTCCATGAGGATGGTTCTTCTCCTGTGTCAACCTCGTTAAAAAAGGAAACAGATACCAAGAGGAAAGTTCATTTTACTGTGTCAACCTTGTTAAAAAATGAATCAGTGGGTAATGAGGAGAGTTCCTTTTACTGTGTCAACCTCGTTAAAAATTGAAACCGGTCCCTAATAAGCATAGTTCTTTTCCTGTGTTAGGCTCATTAAAAAATGAAACAAATCCTCTCCTAGTCAAATTCGAGTCTTTCATCTGATCTCATAAATGTACCTTCATTCCATCCAACTATTAGTAACTAGTAGTCTTCTTAGTTGAATGCAATGAAGCTTGGGGGGACATGTGCTCTAGCAAATTACGCTTGGGGGGAATTCAAAATTATCTCAAGCATGATTTTTCCTTTGCTTCAAGCTTGTGTAAAAATGAAACAAACCCATTCTCAAGCATAGTTTTCCTACGTTTCAAGCTTGTGTAAAAATGAAACCACTTTCAAGCATGATTTTTCCTTTGTTTCAAGCTTGTGTAAAAATGAAACAGACCATTTTCAAGCATAGTTTTCCTACGTTTCAAGCTTGTATAAAAATGAAACCTATCTTGAGTCCATTTTAGTTATTATTTTCAAGACTCATTAAACTCATGAAAATCCCAAGCTTCTTTTGCTATTATTTTCATGCTCATAAAACGTACATTAAAATGCCGAGTTCTTTCCATCTTTTCATGCTCGTTAATTAAATTGAAAGTCGACCATATGAGTACACTTTTTATCACTTTTTCGAACTCGTTAAAACTTATGAAAAAGCTAAAACCATGAGTACATTTTTATCCCTTTTTTGAACTCATTAAAACTCACGAAAAAGCGAAAGATATAAGTACATTTTTATCCCTTGTTCAAAATCGTTAAAACTTACAAAAAAACGAAATAAGATGAGTATACTTTTATCACTTTTTTGGACTCTTGAAAATTACGAAAAAGCAAAACCCTGGAGTTCTGTTTTAAGCCCTTTTCAAACTCTCTAAACATGAAAATATTGCCGAGTACTTGACTATTCGAACTCATTAAAGGAAATGAACAATCATCCCTTCAGTATAAGTTTACCCCTTTTCCGAACTGAAATGGAATATTTACGAAACAGGTATACATTGACTAATCATGGTCAATAGAGTTCTCTCATGTATTATTTTATCCTTTTTTGGGCTTGAGAGACTAAATTTATGAAAAATTACACCCACAAATTTTCCTTAAGTTTTTCTTCTAACTCCCTAAAATTGAAAAACACCAAGTTTCTCCTATACTGGACTTGTTAAAACTAAATAGTAAAGGACCTGTCGATTACAAACAGGAACAAACCACTCCTTCTTAGGGTTCGATTTTATAATAAGTTGGGCTCATCTGAAGGATGAGCTTATATAACAATGTTATATTCCTAATTAGCCCAAGCTAATAGGAATATTCCTTTTTGTTTTCATTTTCTTGTTACAAGAATAAAATTGTAAAGAAGGAAAAATTAAACTCCTTAAACAACAAAATAAATCAATTCCCATATGAACAAGGCTAAATATGGGCTTCTTTAATAAAACTCCCTCATGTGTGAAAAGGGATTATGACAATTGACTGGGTCAACAGGACCAAATCTACAACGCTGTCCAGATGAAATGTACCTAAATGAACAACATTGATCTAGTTAGAGGGTTCCAATTTGAAAGGAGCTAAACCTATGAGATGGTTTAGGGTTTTTCAAGCCTTTCATCCTATAAATTAAAGAGGAGAGAATCATAAGAGGGGTTGTTGAACATATTGTCTTGAAAGGATTTATCTATTTAGACACTTCTCATTCTTTGGTTGTTTACCTGAGAATAGTGTTGTTTAGCACTGGGTGTTCCTGATCGGGAATCCCACCTCTTTCCTTGAGAGGCCTCTTGGAAGAGTCTTGCATTTCTTGGTCCACTATCAGGAATTTTTCCAAGCTTCTTCTTCCAACTACAACTCAGATCCTATTGAGGGTTTGGTTTTCCTTGTGAGTAGTAGCAAGTGGAGGCTAGATCTATTCCAATATAGACCATACTAGTGCCTCTTTTCAGTGGGGAAGCATTCTATCCCATTGGAAAGAGTGTATTAGATGACTAGAGCT
The DNA here is from genome assembly GCA_034641835.2 of Pinus albicaulis. Lineage (NCBI taxonomy): Eukaryota > Viridiplantae > Streptophyta > Pinopsida > Pinales > Pinaceae > Pinus > Pinus albicaulis. Next base: position 195,763,983 of record CM076584.1, on the reverse strand, counting down.
ATAGATCTACCAATTGGCATTCGACCAAAGTCTACATCAATCCTACAGTGTATTTTATCTCCCTGTACTACGTTATTTTGCAAGTGGAGAGTTGCAGGGTGTTTGGCAACTATTTGGAGGAGAGATCTCTGGTGTAAAGGAGCCTTCCTTACACTGTGGTGATCCATGGATTAGCCATCTAATCCATGTATGTTTTAGATATGATCTATTCATTGATGCATCTTCTCATAATTTCTGACTCATTCTGCAGATCTACTGCAGTAGATCTCAGATCTACTCTTTGTGCTTCATGTATTGCTAAAAACCCTAAGGGGGATGTAAATTAGAGGTAGTATATTGTACAGATCTGATATAGATATAATATTTTGTACACAGATCTATCCTACATCTGATTTTTAACCAACAACTACTATTTACTCATTAAAATAACAGTGAATTATATTGTTGCAGCACCTATTTTAGAGGGTTTTTCTCCATAAAAGTCTCTTTCTTCCTCATGTACATTGATTGGGCTATACTGTAAATCTGATTTATCATTGTATAATCTATTTCTAAGCTGTCATATTGGCCTACTGATACTTCTATCTAAAACTGCGTTATTTTCTAGGCAGTGTTCTTTTGTATTGCTGCAGTCCCTTCTCTGGGTAGTTTTCAAGCCTTCCTAGGTGTGGGAGATATGTTTAACCCACCTAGAGATATTTTTTTCTAATATCCTCTTGGATTTAGGACTTAGATACTCAGTTATAAGGGATCCAAGGGCTTATTTCATATTTTGTAGCAGCCATTCCTAGAAAATGTGTTTTCCAGTCATGCCTTGCTAGAAGTCCCTATTTTGGGATATTACAGTGGTATCAAAGCCTCTTTCTTGGCACAACTTGTGCTTTGCTTTTGAAGATCCAATATGTATTTTCATGGGAGGAAAATACTGATGAAGAAATGTGGTTACACCATAGACACAGAAGTGAAGCGTCCAAACCCTTCATCTGGAAGATTGATTGGGAAAGAGTTTTCTAAACTCTGTTCCAAACTATGCATGAGCTGAAGAAAGAAATCAGGGGAGTAAGGAATGAAAGACAAGCAAATATTTTGAAAATTTGTGCACCTAAAGAAAGCCCCGCTACTTCATATGATGTGTGTGAGAATTCAGCCACACAATATGATCCACAACATTGTAGCATGCCTACTTTCTTGTCAAAGAGAGGAGGAAGAGAAGGAACACCAAAGGAGGAATTTCTTGGTGATTATCTCCAAGATTATGAATCTTAATCAGATCATCTGAGTTTCCCAATGTTTTTTCAACTCAAAGAAGCAAGATTCAACACATACAGTGGGAGAAAAGGGTGCCTTCAATACACTTTGGGTAGATTTTCTCTACCTACTTTTGATGGATCACCTAAAGACTCAGCCAAGTCTTCGGTCAAGGAGCTTGACACATACTTTCAACTACATCAAGTGATAGAAGAAGAAGCCTTGAGAGTAGCAACGCTGCATCTTCAAGGGAAATCTTATGCTTGGTGGCCGTTTGAATCCTCTTCCTTAAAGGGGATAAACATCTCTTCTTATGTAAGATTCACTAGGAAACTAGTGACAAGATTTGATGAGAGACATTCTGAGACTTCTTGGGAAGAGAAAATCAAGCCCAAGAAATCTGTATCTTTGCATAAGTTGGAAGATTCCATGGAGCCAAATCCAGTCCTAAACATTGTTGAGGGGGTTGAAGATTTTCCGCACAATTTGTCGGAAGCAAAAGCCCCACTACAACAAGATCTCTTTTCTCAAAGAGAAGACATGAGGGATTCTTCCTCACTAAGAGATCAAGAAAAAGGATCTCTTGATGATGACGCATTCTCAAACCATGATGAGGAAGGAGAGGAAGAGTAGAGAAGATCCTCCAGCACTGTGACACTAGGAGGAGATCTATTTTCAGTTGAAGATGGAGATGAAGCAATGGCTTCCACTAGAGGAGTTCTTACACATTTGCAAGGATTTCCTAAGGATCTTCCATATGGAGGACATGAGTAGCATGTGTCTTTGCTAAAATACCATGAGACAGAACAAAGGAAGGGTCACCTAGCTAATCCACTATCAGAATATGGGGCCAATTCTCCAACCAGAGGCACTCTTACACCACTAAGAGGGGTCTCCAAGTTTCAGAAGACTTCCACACAAAAATCAAAGGTGAACTTGTGTTGTGGAAGCAAGGGAATTTTGATCCCATATGATAAGCATGGGAGGAAGAACCATGAGGCTTCAATGTCTTATGGAAAACCACCTGGGAGACCACCTGATTCAGATCTGGTGAAAAGTGTCCCGCATCTTGATGCTCCACTCATGATTCTAGGAAGGATTGGAGCATTAGAAGACAAGGCTATAGTGCTGGGAGACTTGGGTAAGCTTAAGGAGAAGGGAGATATTATTCTCTTATCATCACCACCCACTCTCCTATATGGATCTATGCTGTGGGAGGAGAAGAATGGAAGGATCAGCCTTCCAACACACATCTGTGGCATGGGGAATGCCAAGGAGAAGATCAGCAATATAACAAACATTCCAGTGGATGTATCATCAGCACTGTCATTGTTGAGCAGTGTAGATCTGTATTGGAAATCTCAACTTCTTGTAGAGTATCCAAAGATCTTCACACATGTATGATACTTGATGACATGCTACAAGGGGAGGGCCATTTAATCCAAGGAGGGTTCATCTATCATCACGGTAGAGTCTTCTTGTTTAGAGCTTCCAAGCTCAAGAAAAAGATACTACAAGGAGCACAAAAAAAGTTATTTTCTAGCCATATCCAGTCAATGAAGATCTACACTCTAATCATGAGGAGCTTTGATTGGGAAGGACTGAAAGAGGAACTACATCAGCACTTTGAAGAGTGCATGAACTATGTGGAGTTGGGGCAACCAAGGGACTCTATGCAAGAGTCATTTCAGCCATATTTTCCTTCTTTTGGGAGAGGATAAATGTCCATGCACAACTCCATGTGTATGAGTAACCTTGATGGTAAAGAATCTATTCATGTAAAGAAAGTTTATTTTTTTGTTTGTACATGTTATTTTACCATCTGTATGCAGGCCATGACTCCTAAAGGGAGCAATGTATCATGTAAATGTCATGGCAATTTTTAAGCCACTAAGAATTCTAAATTTGGCCACTCCCTTGATGTGCAAAGGGAGATTTATTTTCATGATGGGTGCTTCCCAAAGGCACCAAATACATCTCACATTTTCTGCAACAGTGAGATGAATTGGGTAGCAAGTAAGTGGTGGAAAAACCACTTACCACATCTTGTTTTGATGCAGGCAGGGGATGCTTTGCGCTGGTTTCACATATCGGACTATGATCCACCTCCATGTACACATATTTATGTTTATTTGTACATTTTATTGATCCCTTATATGGATGATGTGCTTGTACTTTTCATGGGGATGAATGGAGGAAAGAGGGAAGGCATGCGTGTGCCCTATGGGATGGCTACACTCCCTGTACTTTATGTTTTGTATTTCAGGGAGGGAATTGGGAAAACCATGGTTGTTTCACGTGATTCATTGTTTCCTTATGGGAGGAGCTGTTTGCACCTCATGAGGACATTGTTGGGACAAGTCATGGATGAATGGATTGGTGATCACTTAGCTTATGAGAGAAGCTTATCCTTTGTTTGTGACACCAATGGAGGAGGAGATGAGTTGCAGCACTCACCTTATTAGTTTCTTAAGGACAAGAAACATTTTTGAGGGGAGGACTGTAATGTTCCTAATTAGCCCAAGCTAATAGGAGTATTCCTTTTTGTTTTCATTTTCTTGTTACAAGAATAAAATTGTAAAGGAGGACAAATTAAACTCCTTAAACAGAAAAATAAATCAATGCCCATATGAACAAGGCTAAATCTGGGTTACTTTAATAAAAATCCTTCTTGTGTGAAAATGGATTGTGACAATTGATTGGGTCAATAGGACCAAATCTACATCGTTTTCTAGAAGTAATGTACCTAAATGAACAACACATATCTAATTGGAGGGTTCCAATGTGAAAGAAGCTAAACCTTTGAGATGGTTTATGGTTTTGCAAGGCTTTCATCCTATAAATGAAATAGGAGAGCATCATGGGAGGGGTTGTTGAACATGTTGTCTTCAAAGGATTTGTTTGTTTAGAAACTTCTCATTCTTTGGCTGTTTAGCTGAGAATAGGGTTGTTTAGCACTGGGTGTTCCTGATCGGGAATCCCACCTCTTTCTTTGAGAGGCCTCTTAGAAGATTCTTGCATTTCTTGGTCCACTATCAGAAATTTTTTCAAGCTTCTTCTTCCAAGTAAAACTCAGATCCTGTTGAGGGTTTTTTTTTCCTTGTGAGCAGCAGCAAGTGGAGGCTATATCTATTCAGATCTAGACCATACTAGTGCATATTTTCAGTGGGGAAGCATTATATCCCATTGGAAAGAGTGTATTAGATGACTGGAGCCTCAGATGTACAACTTGGCATCAAGCCAAAGTCTACATCAAGCCTAAATTATAGTTTATCTCCCTGTACTACGTTATTTTGCAAGTGGAGACTTGCAGGGTGTTTGGCAACTATTTGGAGGAGAGATCTCTGGTGTAAAGGAGCCTTCCTTACACTGTGGTGATTCATGGATTAGCCATGTAATCCATGTATGTCTCAAATCTGATCTATTCATTGATCCATCTACTTCAGAATTTCTAAATCATTTTGTAGATCTACTGCATTAGATCTTAGATCTAATTTTTGTGCTTCATGTATTGCTAAAAACCCCAAAGGGGATGTAAAATAGAGACAGTGTAGTGTATAGATCTTATATAGATCTAATATTTTGTACACAGATTTGTCCTAGATCCTATTTTTAACCTAAAGCTACTATTTACTCATTAAAATAACGCTATCATGGCCTTACAGTGAATTATATTGTTGCAGTACCTCTTTTAGAAGGTTTTTCTCCATAAAAGTCTCTTTCTTTCACCTGTACATTGATTGGGCTATACTGTAAATCTGATTTATCATTGTATAAGTTATTTTTAAGCTGTCATATTGGCATACTACTACTTCTATCTAAAACTACATTATTTTCTGGGTAGTGTTCTTTTGTATTGCTACAGCCCCTTCTTTGGGTAGTTTTCAAGCCTTCCTAGGTGTGGGATATCTGTTTAACCCACCTAGAGAAATTTTTTTTTGATATCCTCTTGGATTTAGGACTTATATACTCAGATCTAAGGGATCCAAGGGCTGATTTCATAGTCTATCGCAACCATTCCTAGAAAATTTGTTTTCTAGTCATGCCTTGCTAACAGTCTCGATTTTGGGATATCACAAACAAGAAAACGTTATCCTCCTTAAGCTTGTCAAAAATAAAGAGGTACTTGAAAAAAATGGTTGGGGAAAAAGAGAGAAAATGGATCTAGTTGTTAAACTTTGTTTAAAAGAAGTACACCACTCTTGAACACGACACTTTTTGTCACACTTCTACCTGGTTTGGGAAAATCCTTTGCCTATCATTTAATCAAACCACATTGAAAGTATTCAGCTGGTTTTTGGGTATTAGCTTTAGGTAAATTGTCACCAAACCATCTACAATGTCATTATGTGTTCAAGAGGACATTTCAAATAAACCATTCATTTGAAAACATTTGTCTCCATTTGCGTTGACCATCCCTGAGTCAGTCCTTGCAAAATATTTCTACAAAACTTGATCTAATGGTTTCTTGTCATGGGATTTCCTACGACGGGTCACTTTACATCGAAGAAAACATATCATCTAGGAATTTGATCTAGAATCATATTAGTACCTTGTAATCTGCATGCACTAATGGCAGGTTTCTCGCTTTCAACGATAGAGTGCATCATTAAACTTTGATTGAATGATTTCATGAAGTGTTTGACTTCAAATCATTTATTCACACTTCATGGATTGTACTGAGTACTTTGAGAGCCATTTTCATTATTGGTGGTTTCTCTCACCCTCATTAACATTTCACATCATTGACTGGTAATCAAGTGGTTTCTACCATGTTCGACTTCGACACAATCAATCACATGGATAGAATCGTACTAGTTTGGGAAGCAGAAATCAAGACCCTAGATCTAGTTTCCACCATCCAGGATTCAAGGAGTTTTATTATTCATTATGCAGTAGAATATTCATGACAGATGGTTGCGCCCATACTATGTCTACTATTGATGTAATATTAGAATCATTTCTATATCAGAACATTTTAGTTAAGTTTTGATTTAGTTATTTTTTTCTCTGAGTATGGGAATTTCTACCTCAGTGATGATATATATATATATATATTTTCATTTAATGTTTTTACGGGTTCCAACCGGCATCCACAAGCCAATCCTCTGAATGATAAAGTACTTCACTCTTCGAATTATCTTAGACTTTGCGCTTTAGGGGGGAATCTGTTACACATTATTTTTTCACCATGACATTTTCATATCTATATGGGTTCATCAATACCTATATAATGCTCCCTTAGAAGTCTGCAACCCTAAATTTCCTAAACCAAGTCCTGAATTTGGAGAAAAGATTTTAAAAATAATTAAAAACACTTGTACCACTTGTACCACTGTTAGGTCCCTATATCACTAGTATAGTCCCTTATTATTGTTAGTGTAACCCCCTTATTGTTATTATTGTACCTTGTAACCCCCATTTTGTTATTATTGTGCCCTTAAATTATTATTGTTAGGTCGGCTAGGATTACATTGTGGCCCACTAGGATTACATTATGGCCACATGGACTCTATATATAGAAAGGAGGTTTTGTAAATTGTATCATCCAAGAATTGTTCATTTATGTAATGTATTGGAGGTTGCCCCCTCGAAGTGGCTTATTTCTAAGGCATTGATATCTCATTTCTTCTATTTTTGGAGTTGGTTACACAACATTTGGTATCAGAGCTTTGGATTCTAGGGTTTCGCTGCTCCAAACAGGTCATCGTGGCATTTTCGCTATAACTTTTTTTCTACGAAGTTTCAGAAGCTGAAATTTTTAGGGTGCGAAGCCGAAATCCTGAGGAAGCTTGTCTAAAAATTTCAGACCTTGGTTCGCAATATTTGTGGAGATATCATCTGTGGAAGTCATGTCGTTTTTCAAGCTCCTAAACAGGTCATCGTGGCATTTTCGCTATAAATATATTTCTACGAAGGTTCAGAATCTGAAACTCATATGGTACGAATCTGAAATCCTGAGGAAATTTGTCAAAAAAATTTCAGAGCTTGGTTCGCAATATTTTTGGAGATATGATCTGTGGAAGGTAGTGCTTTTTCAGGCTCCTGAATTTCATCTCAAAGAGGTGATCGTGGGAAAAGTTTAATAAATCTCTCTCTGAAGATTGGATTGGAGTGACGTCAAAATTGGTCACTAGTACACGGCCTGTAGTTTCTTCGCTATCAATTTCAGAGACAAAAAACAAAACAGTGACACGTGGCAAGTCGTACAAGTTCGCTCTACTGAACCAGTCCAGAATTAGGTCATTGTGGGAGATTGGACACAACTTTGTCTTGGAGAATCAAAATTAGGTCAAACCTATGGAATTTGAAAGAAGCTTCAGAGGGCTACTACAGGGCTGAATTTTAGATATTGAAGATTTTCAATTACAGAGATAATTCAATTTCAATATCGATCTCCTAAAAGATAGTAAAAGGTGTGTATTTTTTCCGAATTGCATAAGTCTTGTTTGAAGAATCAAGTTGAATTGATTCCAAGGGCATATTGTAGAATAGATATACATATTGGATTCTAAAATGGCCCCTAAAAAGAATTCAACACCCATTAAGCCTTCAGAAGGCTCTACTATGACTCATGAAGATGAAGAATGGCAACATGACATATCAAAATTACAAGAGCAAATTTCGCTCTCGCAAAGAACAACAAAAAATGAAATGGAAGTTTTGAAGAAAGGCATGGAAACTAATATGGATGGTTTGAAGAAAGGCGTGGAAGCTAAGATGATTGGTTTGGAAGCTAAGATGGATGGCATGGAAGTGGGCATGGAAGCTAAGATGGATGACATAAAAGACAACATGGAAAACATGAAGAGTGATCTAAAAGCATACATGGAAGGCTTGATGACAAGCTTAAAACCAGAAATGATTCCTAATGGTGGAAATATATGAGAAGAACCTCCTGATGAGAACAAAATAAATGTTAATCATGATTTCATAAACTCGAATGTTGGCAGGAAGAACCACCATATTCCAAAAATGGATATGAGGAAGTTTGATGGAAAGGATCCTGTAACATGGATACTACAGATGGAGCAATATTTTGATCTCAATAATGTGCAAAACACACAAAAGGTATGCATTGCAACTTTACGTTTAGAACAAAATACATTTGTATGGTATCTATGCCTTTGCTCTGGTAAAAAAATTGTCACTTGGTCAATTTTTACGGAGGAAATGATAGCACATTATGAGGATACAAAGAGCAACACCTTCTTTAGACAATTGATAAATCTCAAACAAAAGGGTTTAATGGGGGAGCACATTGAGGACTTCCAAAAATTGAATATAAGGGTAATTGATATTCCAGAGGAACACAGGATTGATCTCTTCATAGGTACTTTAAAGGATAACATCCAACATGAAGTTCACGTTTTGGAACCTGATTCATTGGAGAAGGCATTCAGGTTGGCAAGAAAAATTGAATGTAAAATTATAGCGACAAGGAAGCCTACCACTCACTTCTATAAAGAAGGAAGTGTTGCTATGCCTAGATTTCCACAACCTACAAGGTTGACACCACAAAAATTGGAAGAAAAAAGAGCAAAGGGCTTTGCTACAGTTGTGATAGCAAATACACTAAAGGTCATAAGTGTGCTGAGAAGAAATTATTTTACATAGATTGTGAAGAAAAAGAAGAAAATGAACAAGAAGAGGATATACACCAGGAACCAGCCCTAGAAGAGGAAGAAATGAATCCGACCATATCGTGTAATGCACTGGCAGGAATTACCACTCCTCAAACTCTCAAGATAGAAGGACATATAAAGAAGAAAAGAGTAATAGTGTTGATTGATTCAGGTAGCACCCATAATTTTATTCATTATAAGGTAGCCAAGGAATTAAATTGTTTCCTATACCCAGCACCAGAATGTCAAGTGATGGTTGCAAATGGAGGAACTATAAATTGCTGTGGAAAATGCCATAATATCAAGCTAACCATGGGGGAATATGTATTGATTAGTCCAATGCTTGCCATTCCTATGGGAGGTGCTGATGTTGTACTAGGAGTACAATGGTTACAATCTTTGAGGACGGTAGCTTTTAATTTTCAAGAACTTTTCTTGAAATTTTTTTCAGAAGGAAAGGAAGTTGAATTACGGGGTATTGCGGGGAAGCCAGGAAGGATAATAAGCTCTAATGTCATGACAAAGCTTCTAAAGAAAAAACAACGAGGCGTAATTGCACAATTATGCTCACTAGAAGTTCCGACATCAAAATCATCTATTTCTGCAGATCTCCAACAAGTCTTGGACAATCATTCCAAGGTGTTTGAAACTCCCAAAGGACTCCCACCTATTCGTGATCATGATCATACTATTCATTTGATTCCAGGAAGTGTTCCTCCAAACATCGGGCCTTATAGATATCCTTACTTCCAAAAGAACGAAATTGAACGTATGATTGCAGAAATGTTAGAGGCGGGTATAATTCAACCTAGTCAAAGTTCTTTCTCTGCTCCTGTAGTATTGGTACACAAGAAGGATGGATCATGGCGAATGTGTCCAGATTATAGGGAGCTCAATAAACTCACCATTAAAGACAAATTTCCCATTCCTGTGATTGATGAATTATTGGATGAATTACATGGAGCAATTTATTTTACCAAGTTGGATCTTCGTTAAGGATATCATCAAATTAGAATGAAGACTGAAGATATTCCAAAAACAACATTTCAAACTCATGAGGGTCATTATGAATTTTTGGTCATGCCTTTTAGCCTTACCAATGCACCTTCTACATTTCAAGGGTTGATGAATTCCATTTTCAAACCCTTCCTTAGAAAATTTGTGCTAGTATTTTTTGATGATATACTAATCTACAGCAGGTCTTGGAAGGATCATATTGAACATGTTGATAGGGTGCTCAAACTATTGCAGGAGAAACAATTATATGCAAAAACATCCAAATGTTTCTTTGGAGTACAAGAGGTGGAATATCTGGGTCATATTATATCTCACGAGGTGTTAAAGTAGACCCTA